>JAPDOI010000076.1:1405000-2005000 GCA_029168955.1 Aplectana chamaeleonis
AGAGAGCGAAGCAGCAAGAATCTATTGGTTATGAAGTCGTGTGAGAAATACCATTTCACATGTATCAAGTGTGTCCCGAATGGGAATGGCAGCTCACGCGGCCAGCGTGCTTGGTAGGTGAGCGCGTCGCGTTCGCCGCTTCTTGGACGAGCATGCGAAACGTCCCCACAGCCATCGACTACGAACTGGGCCCGGCATCGGCTGGCAGCAAACACTGCGCCGGATCAATCAGCCCCCTGCCAAGGGGAGGCAGGCGGAATGGCCACGAGATTGGAATCCCAACACTCGTCCGAGAGCTGCGCATGCGACGGCCGCCTGCCAAGCACGCCGGCTGCGTGCGCCGCCATTCTCATTCCGGATACACTTAAGAACTTATGTTTGCGAAGAAATCCGGATTGAGACTGATGGCTGTTCGATCACGAAAACCATTCTTTGTTCACGTGGGACGCATAATGGACAGCTGGATTACAACTAGCAGGAGGGGCCAGAAGGCACCACGTGTAGCCTTCCGGACCTCTCGAAGAGGCCACCCTCCCACTCCAGAGCTCTTTCACCTATATGAGCTGACTCGACAGGAGTTTCTATTCTGCTACTCCAGTCGAAACAAGTTTCCTCACAATGTCTGCAATAAGTTTTGGCTGCAAGCTACTGACAGTTATTGCTCGTATGCTATCTTTTAAAAACTTACAGACGCGCTACCCATCAAGCCGGTTTTCGTACTCCAGCTCTGCATATACTTGCTAAATGTTCACGGTTCTAATACAGAGAGAAAATATGCAGTTCCGAAAAGCAGATTTAGGCCCTTGTTAACGTCACTGGAAAGGGCCGAAGGTTGGTCAAAAAGAATAAAAAATGGATGAATAGTAGAAGCCAAGTGTACTATCGGGGGGCACTTGCACCCTTGAGAGAGATGTTGTGTCATATAGGTTGACGCTAGTGGCTGCTGTTGATTCCCTGAATTCTCAAATATGACACTGGATTCCAGTTGGAATTGTCCTGTACAACTATTTTACATAACAAGTTCTTTTTTCACAGAAAAAAATTATACATGAAACAGATCAACAATTTTTATACGTACTTGAACTTCTTAAAGACAGCGTACACGCTCGTTAACGTGTTTCAGATAACCACGGAAATAGAATGGCACCACAGAGAACATAACGTCTACACGGTTTGAAGGCAGTGTTCACGATGAAAATCGTTTTTCTGTTTTTCCGCTTGGTCTTGAAAAAGGGTCCCCATGCTGATTCGAATGATGTCTCCTGATGCCGTACAAGACCATCTGAGAACGGAGTTATGGTCCCTCAAAGATTGAGCTTTCAAGGGGACATGGTGGACGAGTTGTCCGAGGCTTCTAAATTCCGCCTTTTGCAGCCGATCTATGCAAGCTGACCTGAGTGAAGAGAGTAGCCGAGAAGGAAGGGAAGAACGGGGGCTAATGATTGGAAATCATCTCTCATCTCACGATCTCGAACATTCATTTGTTTGCGTCCGTGGGCGTGTGATGCGCTTTTGGGGTTTGCCTTGCGTTCGAAGTGGCAACTTCGGGCTCTTTTGGAGCTCTTCCTGGCTCGTTTTCATGCGTTCTTCCGACGCTAGGATTACAGTTAGATCCCTCCACTACCTCTTTCTCTAGTGGAAACTGAAACACATTTTTTTATCGTGAACGCACTGCCTTTAAAGCGTCGAAAACGACCCACAATGCTGTTACAGGAGAAAGAAGTTGACCCCGCCCCTGTGTTTGACCGCCTCCTGTATTTGCCGTAATTGCCGTCTCCTACGAAACAGGTCTCCTGGGCCACTTCCACAGTAGCCGATGTATAAGTTTAACTTATTGTACTTATTGAACCGCCTACATACATCGGCGACGCTGGAAATGGCGTGTGGGTCATTTTTGACACTTCAAAATGCGTAGGCGTTGTGTTTTGTGTCATACCATTCTATTTCCGTGGTTACCTCAAACACGTTTGCAAGCGTGTATGCTGCCGTCAATGCTGGTCCCTAAATTGAACAAAATTACGTACAGAATGCTTCTGAAGGTTTTATGTTGTACACCACAGTTGCACGCCTAAATTTGGCAGGGATCGCAATGCTACTTAACGTTTCTTATTGTGTGTAAGCGCATACTCGGTGAACGCATGTTATAACATATGTGCACCGAGTTGGCGCTAATGCACAATAAGGTACGCAATGTATCCGTGCCGACTGTATGTCCTTCACTGTAGCCCCTTTTGACTGCATCTGGTGGCTGCGCCCAAGCGGAGTGACAACTGCTCCTTTTCTCATCGCGCGTGATCTTGATAAGCGCTCCAATTAGGGACCGCTTCGTGACAGACGTCGCTTCATCCGCTGAATCGCGCGCTGGCCAAATCTCTATTTTACTGCATAACTGCCTGGAGAAGCAAATATCAACAGTCGCTGATCATCCCTCCACCATCGAAAAAAGGCAGCGCCAACTAGTAAATGACCCGTTTTTTTCCCTATGAACATTGATCCATTCCCATGACGAGATACGTGCTTACGAATTGAAACGTGTTATTGATGACAATATTCACCAAATGATTTGTTTGCTCCTATTATCAAGGAGGCTATTCCCTATAAACAAGATAAATCGCTGCCTCTGCCAGATCTCAGCAGCAGTTGAGTGCGAAATCGCTGCGATTGAAGACAGCAGCTGATGCGAGTAAACTCCGGGCTTGAGAGAGTCCTGTGCACTGCTGATGAATTTTGTAATGTGCACCGTCCATTAAACAACTGGTACTAAGAATGCGATGACACTATCGATCCGCAATAGAAGTCGTTTACAATTACACACATAATGTGCTTGCGCGCGTAAACTGTACCTCCATAAGCAAAGGCGCCTACGAAACGAGAGTTATGATCATAACGAGTGTTTTACCTTAGGGTACAGAAATCACCTAGTGACACGACCAGCATTGCTTCGTTGATGGATTCGGCACAAGATTCTGCGGAGGAGAGCTACAACAAACATAACTGTACATGTGGTAAAGACACGCGAACGGAGGGATGAGCGACTGTTGCTCGATTCACATGAGGTTATATAGTAGGATTTACGTAATTGTATCACTCAGCAATACCTCCATGCTGCGGTAACCAGCTCTTTGGCACAGAGCAGGAGCTGAAAAACAAATCAAAGTTCTCTTGTTCATGTAGTGATGGTGCATGCATGCAGAATTTACAAAGATGGATAATAGTTGAGTATTGCCTTTATTCTCTACAGTGATTTAGTGAGTAAGACATTCGCTAAAGCTTTTTCTATCTCAATACGACCGACCATATTGAATTTTTACAAAGGTTTCAGGTTATATGTATTACTTTCCAAGTTTTCTAAAGGAATCACTCAATGAGGATAAAGTCAGGGAAAATAATCTTGTCTCTTACGATAAATCACCGCGCACTCTTTGACCGTTCGTCGACCACAGAATCAGCCACAGCTAAGCCGCTAACTAACTCCCCTCTCTTTTCCATTGATCAGCCCTGAATTTTGAGTGTAGCGTTTTTTTAAGCGGCTTAATCACTATATACCAAGTGGTGTAAAAAGTGTTAGATGCATCCACAGTCTCCTTGGAACCTTGAACTCATGAAGTTCCCGCTCATACAGACGACCTAGCGCCGAGTGACGCTGGGGATTTGCATCTTTAACATTCGCTATTGTTCCAGAATTCTCAGCGACCCCTTAGCTTAACGACCACTGCAGCCGCCTTGTCACTGACGGTCGGAGGCATAGCGGCAGTAGCGGCTGTCACTTATATTATCGATACCATCGTTAATAACGTGCCGTCCTCGGACACGTTGAATGCGCCAGCCGTCGAGCGTCATGCGTCAGGGTTTAGCGCTGGCGCATGATGCTCCGACGCCTTCACGCCGCGTTGCCGCTGGTCGTCTGCTATTGACGGAGCCTAACAGTTCGTTCACGTCTTCTAGACCGAGGGAGGCGATTTGACCCCACGGATCATCATTATGTCAGAGCAACATGTGGAGAGCAGGAAATCGAAGGAAACTTTGATATTTTCTCATTCCCGAGACTATCTTGTTAAAAAGGTAATAAATCGTAGATTTTCTTGCAGCTGCTAACTTGTACTATATTACAATACCCGCGCTAAGTTTTGCAAAAACGGGGAGCATTCGCCGAATTTGGCAAAAAGCGTCCGGTGCATGTAACTTTTTTGAACGAAGACGTTTTTGGATTCTGAGAACGCTATCATATTCACAGCTCGAATTCCTACATAACAATGTGCCTTGTAGACCAAAGATTCCTAAAATCGCTTTGTTTTCGAGTAAAATTGTCTTTGGGGTCGTTTCACAAAAACGTTGCGCGCGGCCAAAGGGAGTGAGGCGAAACTTTGAGTACTAATTGTACGAGTAATAGAGGAGCAAACTCTAGTATTTTCTTGGTGAATTTGATGAATGTGGGGCTATCCCAAGATATGTGCAGATTGAATTTTCAAAATCGCTTTGTATGTGAAGAACACGCTCCAGGAGCTTCCTAAAAAGTCGGACTTTTGTTGCGAAAGCCCCACACCGATAAATAGAGGATTTCTGAAATCCAATCTGCACCAGATCTCGAGATAGCCCCACTCCCATCCTAATTCGGTACGATGCTGTGGTGCTCTTCAATTACTTGTACAATTATTACCCACAATTTCTCCGCACTATGCCGCGAGCGACGTTTTACTGATGGAAACTGATCGCAGACAATTTTCACTCAGAAACAAGACTATTTTGGAGAACTTCGGCACAAAATGCACATCAGTACGTAGGAATTCGAGCTGTGAATACGACAGCGTTTCCAAAACCCAAAAACGTCTTCGTTAAAAAAAGTTACATTCATCGGGCGCTTTCTTTGGCACGTTTGGCAAATGCTCCCGTTCTTACAAAACTTAGCGCGGGTATTGTATCTGTATAGGGCATGATCAATAAACACCAAATAAAGCTAAACAACATCATTTCACTCATTCTTGAGTCACAAACAGCAAGTTGGCATCTTTTATACCTAGCATGGTAGCGTTTGTTTCTTGATAGCTCAAGAAAAAATTCCGAAAGAGTGCGTTCTAGAGAAAACAGAGCTGTGTTTACAGCTCGCAAAAAGTTGTTCATACGACTTTTTACGCGTCCCCTCATCGTATCTCCACTGTAGGTATATTTCTTACTTTCTGCTGAAAGATTTTCGAACAGCGATTCAAAGTAAAGCAGCATTTCAGAACTGTTTTTTACTTTAATGACAAGGTATGAAACTCAGTTGTCGGAAAGACTAGTTTTTAACTAGTTGATATTCCATTGGAAAGCATCAAATCTTGTGGAACCCTAAATTTCAACGAAAGCAAATATGACAGGCTTGCAGAGCAGTGAAACGTCTCCTGAATGAGCTATTTACCTACATTGTTAATTAACGCGCGAGTCGTTGTGAAATAGGGGCGAAAACAAAAACGCTACAAGAAATTATTACCTGACCCCATAGTTTTTTCCTGTCACAAGAACTGAATTCGCAACGATTTGTTCGAAGCACTTTTTATCAGAATTTATCTGAATAGTTTCGCCATTTCTCTCCTTAACATTAATATACGGATGTGGGGTGCAATCAAGTGAAGGAAAGTTCGTTAATATGATTAAATGAATAGTATATCCATACTTGTAAAATCCAAATACTTACAGAATTTGGGGCGGGATCGCCCACCGAACAACGAAAAACAAATACTTAGGAGGAAGAATACACCCACGCTTACCTTGCAAGCCCTCACTCTGAACAGACCGGAAACCTCTTTGTTGAAGAATAGTAGTGACCAGGGTGTAATGAATGTTAAAAATCCCACGAAAAGTGGCTCCAGAACACGCACCGGTCGATACTGATCACCCTGAATTCATTTTGCTTTTGCTTTGCAGTGGCCAATGTTGAATAAGCTAGAGTTCGCATAATAATTTTAATACGATGAATGGACGGGGCTGCGACGGTAGATAAACCCGCTCGAACCGAAACCCCATTCACTCTCCAGTGAGGGCGCCAACCCTGCACGGCCAGCCACCTGGTCCGTGCGTGAGACTAAATCAAAAACGGAAACTATACATGTAGCTTTAATGCAAGCTGTTATTCGAGAACCCCAGATAACTTGTCGAAACGTTTCTTTGTACACAAGAACTTTTTAATAGCATATTGCTTCGGAGCTGTACACGGTTTTATACGCTTATCTGGCAAGCAACTTAATTTTTCCGTCAGTTTATGTGTCATGTGCATAAAACAATGGTCGGGACAACTGAGAAACTATACCAATAAAGTTGTGTGAAGACTTCAAGTAATTCAGTCGGAGTGTCTCGGCTAGTTCTTGCTCTGAATTGGGTCTCAGAACTCACCGTTATTATTATTGATATTAACTGTATGAAATTGTAGAGAAAAATGAGGAAAAAGGCAACTACAAGAGCAGCTGCAGGAATGCAGAGCCGAACTTCCTGTCTCCGCAACCTGGAAAAGTACGATGCTTTAGTTCAGCTTTTTGCTCCGTAACAAATAGAATTCCAGTTTGAGAATAGCATTTTCTCACCTTGAGCGTCTGTGATGTGTAAAAATGTGTCGTAAAGACGATACGTAAAAGAAAACACACAACGAAAACATCACCAAAACAATACTTTCAGCGTTGATGGTGGAAATCTGAAAACATCAAAATCCAACACAAACTCTCTGGATGAGGACTGACTTAGGAAACGTACACTACCGCTGGCTGGTTTCGGTCAGCGTGCACGCTGCAGGGCTTTTTAGTGTTTTTAGCGTTTTCTTTCTATAACCTCTTTCAAGTCTGTTTTTGGGATCTGGAAATTAATCTAGGATCCTGATGAGACAGAAAATTGTAAGCTATAACGAGTGCTGAGGTTTAAACTTCAACAAGACGTTTGCCAGCAAATCTTTAGCCTGTGGTCAAGCATACTGTTTTTGTTTCCGACGCATCTTAGCGTGCATGTCAATAAATAAATAATTGACAAATAAATTGTACATTAATGCTGCACGAAGCCAGTGGGACTCTATGGCACCGCATTGGACATTCTGTGGATTGATGCTGCTGTACGAATGTGAGCCTTTTCAAGAACTCCACATTTCGCATACGGATAAAAACTTTCTCTCTATCTTTCCCTGATCCAACCCTTGGGTGTCCGTACTTCCTTTCCTAGACTTATTTTGTCCCTGGGAAGCATACTCGGGCAAAGAGACCATTCAAAGTGTACTTTTTAAGGACCACTTTCTGACGTGAAAATCATATTTTCGATGAGCAGTTGCGGAACAGGCTTGTGAATGGGGTTATAAGCGATTTGAAGGGCACAGGGTACCAAGAAGAAATACATACTACACCCACGAAAAAAAAGTTGCGTGATTTCGGCTCATTTTGAAGACAGTCATGAATGATCGCAATGGCAGCTAAAAACCTTTCAAACAGTTAACAAATGAGTTATGACCTCTAAAAGATTGCCTTACTCTGCAGGTAGAATGTTACGTGACAACAACACACAAGTTGTCTCAGGCCTGTCACTCTCGTCCCTCGCAGCCGATGAATGGGGACGAGCCCGAACGGGGGAAGACGCTGGCCAGGAGGTGAAGAACGAGGCTCTCGACTGAAGTACATGGCGCATCTAGTCATTGTTGAGCTCGAGAGGGCGTTCAAGGAGACGAGCCAGAGTGGCTTCTTGCTGTAGGCAGGCTAGAGTGGCTCTTTCCCGTATTTCGCTTACATGGGGGTATTGAGGTCTGGCAATAGGCAGGTGTCAAACAAGTGGGCTCTACTTCATAGTTGTGTGTTTATCACTGATTTAACTAACCCCTGAGGATATTCTACTGTGACTTTAAGAGAAACTTTATACAGGTAGTCTGAACTTCCCACATGGAGGTTGTTTACGGTGCTGATCCCGAATCTGAAGATGAGTGCTGAATGCCTATGATGCCAAGATTATGTGGACGGACAACAATCATGAACAGGGACATATAGTTGTAGCCCTATTGCACCGAAAAATCTAGCCATCCACGCTAGCATTTTGCGCTATGGGTACAATGATAAAATTTGAATAGAATGGTAATGAAGAAACCATTAAATGTAACCTTAAAATCTGTAGGATCCATGGCGACGAGTCTCTTACAAACGCAACCAAATCGAATCGTACTCATTGTGAGAATCGGAATAATAAGCGCAAGCGCAACCGACCAATGAATCAATGCAATTATTCGAGCAGGAATACTAATACACATCTGAAAGTACTCGTTTTGTAGGATGGTCATATGTTTCAGGAGGGCGCCAAATTGGAAAACCTACACGTATCGCATTGCCTATGTCAATTCTCAGAAAAATTTGGTCAAACGTTTGCAAATTATGGGTTTCGCGTAATGACCAGGTTAACAGATTTACTTTCTTAACTAATTCAAACTGTTCAATCTTGATGTCTGCACTGGAACTACGTACTTATCTAATCTGCTAAATGATGAAAAACGCGGTTTACCGAAGTATTTTGATGTTTCGTTCAGTGAACACCTAAGGGTACAAAACACTTATCTTAAGAAAGGTAGGTGCACCTACATATGTAGATCATCACACCTGGGTAGGGGACAACCCAGGAATTACCTGTGCAAAATATTCTGGTAGAGTATAGGTCTACTAGTCAACCTACACTTATGCTACACAATTTGAAAGAATCTCCTAAGGCGATGAGCTCCAGCGAAGTCTCGGTACGCTGTTCTAGCAAAGGCCTCAACGACTTACCCTATGTAAGTCAGTGTTCCACTTGCATATAGAGATATATCGCTGAAGTGAAATCAGTGTCACACCAAGACATCGCAGACTCAAAGAGTAGTAAAGGGCCTTGTAGCTTATGTTAGCCAACGTCCTCTTATAAAAATCGCCAATGTTTTCAATTGTTCCGACATTGCTGAGTATGATGAATACTGTATAGCACAGTATGTAGAACAAGTCGGCGATACCCTAAAAGTATGTGGTGAGTGTCATGTAAAAGGTAACGATACTTGGAACGATGCTATCGCACTCAGAAGAGTTATCTAGCCGTTGACAGCGAGCTTGACAAAGGAATTGGGGGAGTAGCATTGAGGTCAGCCGTCGCACTGCTACACGCGATGGCTTCGCGCTCACATCGCGTTTAAACCATAGTTTTTCGCGCAACTGCCTCTTTTTCAGCGCGCTTTCGCGATTTCATTCATCGTGGGAGTGTTTTGCTGAGTTTCCTCCTTTTATATAAGTCCTTTCCTCTTCTTGCTTCTCTACTTTCTCTTTGATTGAAGTACTGTTTACTTTGTACTTTTAAACTAGGGCGCTTTATCGGATACAGCATCTATGTTTCCCGCTTTCGATTTAGTCTGACGCATGGATTAGGAGGCTGGCCGTGCTGGAATGTCGGGCTCTTTGGAGAATGGGGTTTCGATTTGCGCGGGGTGATCTACCGTCGCAGCACCGTCCACTCAGCAGACTAGAATTATCACGCTAACCCTATCGGGTTGAGCAGAGTGCGAACAGGGCGCGGCGCGGCATGATGATAGAGAGCCGTATTGATAGATCGCGGCGATCTATTAATACGGTTCTCCATCATCAGGCCGCGCCGCCCTGGCACTCTGCTCATCCCCTAGATGTACGGCATTCCGTGTCTCATTATGTGTTTATGAGCTGTTTTTCCGTAGAATGCTATGCTTACGTCAAGTGAAGTCAAAACTAATGAGACTGATTGCGAGTTTTTTCAAAGGATAACACGGCTTCGAATGCAGATGTTCCCAAATCTAGATGCACCCAACTTCAGTTGATAAGATAAACGGAAAACTTTGAAAATATCAACATCTGTGAAAACGAGGCTACAGGGATGATGAACATTCCAACTCCTTAAATCCTGCTCCTTCAGATTCGTGCGCTTGGATGAGGACGCAAAATGGTGTCAAAGCATGGTTTTGTTTGAACGTGATGCGATGTGTTGGCGCGATGTACATCGCAGATCGAATCACATTGCGCTCGATTTTCGTGGCGCGATTTAAGTGTGGTCCACCCGCCCCCTAAAGGTTGTTGCGAGGATAAGGCTGTAATATCGAAAATATGTAAATAGCGTGGGAAAAAAGCGGTTGCAGTGAAATACGGCGCGGAAGAGAATTTGTTTTATTCTGTAGGAATTTGGGGCCGGATTCATCGAAGCATTTTCGGTGGTAAGTTAGCGTTATCGGCTAACCGCAACCGCTATCAGTTTTTCACACGCTAACTGACCGGTTGAAAAACGCGGTTAGTTGAAAGCACCGATTGACGGCTAACCAGCCGCTGAAAATGAAGGGAGCTTGAACGTGAATTTGTTCTGTCTTGTTGGGTATTCTAGGTCATGATTCATCATTGCATTTCCTCCGGTAAGTTAGCTACACCGGTCGACTAAGAGCATTTACCCGCGATTCATACACTCATTAACCGGAGGAGTACTGGGTTATGCCACGGTTACGCTAACCGCATGTTGGGGTGGGTGAGGACATCGGTTAGCAGCTAACCAACCGCTCATGATCAAGAAAAATCATGCTTTATTGAGGCCTAATTATGCCACGTTGACTGCGCCAGGCGAATTTTCGGGCTAATGGTTCCCTATGACTCATTTTGGCTCAGTTCTACGCATCGATCTGTGACGCCTTTTGCTGGTCAGGAACCTAATCGTGCGTGGTTTTTTGGAGGTTACTTGGTAACGTATGTGTTAGTAACATAGGAGAGCTGATTAACATACGAGTAACATAGGAGAACATAGGACGCAGCAAATTTTGGCGAATTGATTTTTTACCTTCATATGGAGTGTTCGCCGCATCGTAGAAAGCGAGTAGTGCTTCAAGTAAAGGGAGCGCGGCGTCGTAGTATGTCAGTTGCGCTTTTTGCGGAGCGTGCGCCGCGATGTGAAAAGTGATTTGTGCTTTATGTGGAATCTGTGCTACGTCGTGGAAAGGGAGTAGCGTTCCATACAGGGGTGTGACGCATGAAAAAAATCAAATATCACTTCACGTGAACTCTGCGCCGAGTGGTAGGTAGTGAGTAGCGTTTCATGTAGAGCGTGCGCTGCTTCGTGAATTAGGAATAGCGCTTCGTGTAGAGCGTGGGCGACATGAAGAATACTTGAAAACGCTTTATGAAAAGCGTGCGGAGCGAGACGGAGTGTGAGCAGAGCTTCAAAAGAAGCGTGCGCAGGAGAATGCGCGGCATGCTAGAGTGAGTAGCGCCTTACGAGGAGCGCGCGCAGCGACGTGAAATGCAAGTTGCGCTTCATAAAAAGCGTGCGCAGGAGAATGCGCGCCGCGATAGAATGTCGCGCTCTCTGGCCACGTATAGACGGAGCCTAAGAGAGATCAGCCGCGAGCGAGGCTGTTGAGACGTCTCCTCGGCTGAAAGCATTTGGTAACCCTAAATAATCACGTTGAGTGATTCGCTACTCTTTAGGCGCTATTCATGTCCCATAACGCTAGCACGTTACGGGCGTGACACGCAGGCGTAGGTTGGAGTACGAATGCTTTTGAACCGCACCACCCGCTTGCAGATACTATGAATACTCTAGCTGCGACGCTACATCTGAGTTGATTGGAGTGGGTTTAAACTTTGCCGTGATGGCAAAATCTGTACTTTTTCCTCAGCGTTTTTCCCGCTCCAGTGCGGGGTCCGCTTTTCTAATGCGCTGGCGCCATTTTTCCCTGTCATGAGCCTAATCAGGGTGCACGCCGGCTATTCTCAGATCGGTGTGCAGCGTGTCAAGCCACCGCTGCCTTGGCCGTCCTTTGGGTCTCTTTCCAGGCACGTCAAGGTTAAGCCCAGTCTTGCATACGGTATCACTTCCAGCTCGAAGAACGTGCCCATACCATCGCAATCGAGATTCACGCAGCTCCTCGGCAATCGGAGCAACACCAAAACGCTTCCTGATGTCGTCGTTCGTGACGTGGTCTAAGCGAGTGACACCCGCTGTCCAACGTAGCATTTTCGTCTACATTACACCGAGCCTTCGCTTTGCTTCCTTAGTAGCAAGACAGCACTCTGCTGCATACAGCGCAACAGGCCGGACCACAGCTCGATAAATCTTCGACTTTAGGCGATCGGGCATCTTCCTGTCGCATAGCACTCCTGTCGCTGACCGCCATTTCAACCACGCAGGGCTGATCCTATTGTTGATCTCATTTACTAGACTGCAGTCAGATGTAATCATCGAACCAAGGTACTTGGAGACGTTAGCGCGAGGGAACTCGATATTATAAATCTTGATGAAGGCACGCTCACTTCTCTCCGTAGTCAGATACTCAGTCTTCTTAACGTTGAGGCGAAGCCCGAATTGAGCCAATCGGTCACTTCAGTTTTGCACCTGTCGCTCGAGATTCAATTTATCTTCACCTGCGAGCATCACATCATCCGCATACAAAAGCGACCATGGTGCTGGTCTCTGCAGGTCTCTTGTGATAGTATCCATCACGATGATAAATAGAAGGGGAGAAAAAGCAGACCCTTGGTGCACGCCAACGGAGATGGGAAATTCGGCTGGAGCTCCAGCCGGTTTTCATATCGCTTTGTCATCACTCATGCATCAACTTCATTACGAGTCATCATACCATGGTTCTCTACGCGCAGCATGCGTAGAAAGTATTCAAAATGCAAGGTAATGCCCGCGCTTGACGCGTAGGCGTTCAAGAGTAGGAATTTCCCCCTGATTGTGCCGCCACCACATTTCGTTTGCTTCAAAGAAACCCTTTTCTTTCTTTCTAGGTGACCCTAGCGATGAAGTGTAAAATAGGCAAATCTGTTGCCTATATCTGTACAATGCGAAATCACTACACTTTTTGCTTAGCAACTGAACTCAGGATCATTATGAGCGAAGCCCATTCGGTTACATAATTTGACCCTGAATGCGGATGTTATGACACCGCGTAAAACCGTGCTAACTCAATCAGTTTCTTGCCTGCCTAATCGGGCCGAAGACTGTCCAAAGTGCGATTTCAAACATGAGCACAGCTTCTATTAAATACAAACATGCATGCAACATAATCAAATTCGACCGCTCAGTCTCATTTCGCTATAAGGTACTAACATACCTATCTCCGAATGATATCAACAGATTCTGGCTGATAACACTATATCTTATCATAAATCTCGTTTGGTGAATCGCAGTAAGGCTTAACCGCGGCAAAACTAGGTGGTTAAGCTCCGGTTTCGCTAGATTGACGAATCCGGCCTCTGGAGTCTGGGTGAGCCCGAAGACCATGCTATTCAACGTCAAAGTGGGGTAATTGACTTTAGGTATAGCCTGGCATTTTCGTCGACTCCCCAAAGGGGAGCCGCCCTATTTGTCCTTCATCGTACCTTTCCTACGACGGATTCATTCTGCCAGCGCATATTCCTGTTTTTTATAGGTACGCACACGCCATTGGGTCAAGCCTGGTCAAAAACGAGAAACAGGGTAAGCTTTTTCCACACATACGCGGCCCTCGAAGAGCTGTGCATTACAAGCAGGGTTCGGCGCGGGTGCGGGCCCCTACATGGGGGTGTGAACACCGTAGGGGTAAAGGAGGGTCTGACCTTCTGAGGAAGATCAATTGGACCATCCCTTGTGTGTGAGTAAAAACCGTCAAGAGCAGCTCTTACATGGAATTCAAATATACATCGCGATTTGACTGAAAGGCTGTTTTAACGGAGTCACGAATGACGAAGTTCAATCAGGACGTTCAGGGTGAAATCATCACAGAGCTGTTCCCAAAATGATAATCAAGAAAGCTCACAACTTTCTTGGTGTAGTCCCGCCGGAACTCGGCAATATTGAAAACTAGGAGTCTCGAGAGTAGGATATTTGAGTAGAGCGTGGTCGATTCACAACACGAACTTACTTTCAACCTTTGAGTTGGATGTTGAAGGGAGCTATACTGTGGGCGTACCCTTTGAAAAGATCGTCGGTCCTTGGAAAAAATAGGTTCTTTAAATAGCGACATGGTAAGTAATAAATGTGGTATGTGAGGAAATAATAGCCTGAGAAAATAAACTTTATACTAAACCCTTTGCGACCTTCAGCGTCCCTGGATAGTGCCTTTGAAATAAATTACTTGGTGTGGGTTCTTATCTGAAATGCACTGTGAGCCTACGGCTTTGCCCACACCTAACAATAAGTACTGAGAAAACTCGGAAATTCTCGCAGAGCCCACGCCAGGAAAATCTTTTTTAAAGGCATTCTCTAGGGGTGCGGGCAGTCTTTAACGGTAGAGCACAGCGTTTCTTAAAACTAGGATTTTCTCGGGTCTCTAATTCAGAACTTAAGTTGCTGCAGTTTAAAAACCCTAGTCCAGGTTCGTGGTTCTTTACGTTTTTTTTCATCTCAACCCGATATCAGTGTAGTGGTCTTCGGCATTCATGTTAGACGGTGAAACTTTGTGCACAGGGTGAATCGAATACGCCAGACTCCAATATCCTACTCTCGTGACTTCCAGTTTTCGAAATTGTAGACTTCCAGGGGAAGGAACCCTCGAGCATCCGCATTTTTTAGCATAGCGCAGGATGTTACCAGTTACATGTAAACTATAGCTTGCTCGGATAAGTCTGGGTGGAGTAAGGAGCGGAGCGGTCGGTCATTGCAAAACATAAAAGTGATGAGATTTTGACTATAGCCCGTTAAGATCTGCTTCGATCGGCTCAGAAGAAGTGAGCTACGTTATACAATTGTTTTTTCAGCTTGACATCCCTTCCGCATGACGTGTTTGAACACATAGGCTCAAGGTGGTTTAAGAGAAAGCGGTAAAAAATTGATCTACTAACGCTTCTGGAAGGGAGGGGGGGGAGGTTCTGAGCGAAATTGGCCTTTGACGGAGGTGGGGGGGGGTAGTCGGAACGAGGCTGGCCAGCCCACACCTCATGCAGTACCCTGATTCCAAGGTTTGTCAACAGCGCGTTATCGTGTCCTATGAACTCCAGAACTATCGTTAGTCTCTCTCAAGTATATAGATAACTGCGCTCAGCAATCGTGCGCGAAGTCATTTGATCAATAGCCATCCTGCCTTCCTTTTCCCGCTCCAAGTTTTTCCCGCCACTCAGAGTCGCAGCCTCCCGCCATCCGGTGATTGGCCATAAATTTGTGATAATGTTTCCAGCGTTCCGAGGAGAATCATGATCCACATCAGCTCGTCATCAAAATCGTAAACCGACCTGAGAAATGATAAGTGTATAAAAAGCGCCGTTAAAGTGAGTGCTCTTTCTGTGTCGTATAAGACCGACTATAATCGCGATGTAGAGTGGAGCAGATGTATATGCGATAGCAAAGTAAACAATATATGGCCACGTGGCCTCTTCCTGCAACCCAATTTATGAAACCATGGCTAAATAAACCATGACTAAACAAAGAAGCGCTATAAAATCTAGATAATCACCACGCTTCCTGGACCGGCAGTCACGTGTTCCATCTCCTGCCGCTCTTGTGCTTTGCTCTAAAAACTGCCATCATTTTCAGAGATACGAAAGTGGCCAGAAAGCAAGGGGTCGAGACGCGACAGAGGAAAGTCCAACTAGATTAATACAGCTCACAAGGATGTATAAATTACATGCTATCATATCAAAGCGTATAAAGCCAATCTCGCTAGGATGAATCCGAGCATAACAAGCAGCGGAGCGGTGGGTCATGGCGAAATATAACATTGATAAAGCGGTTTTTACAAAATAAGCCCGATACGGATCTGATTGGTCAAAAGCGGCGAGGCGCCGTGTTTTCGCGTCCCTTCTTATAATTAGTGATTGCTTTTGAACAGAATTTTTAAGATCTGAAAAGTTACTTAGGATTCTTGAAAAGAAATCCGACGATCCAAAGAATGCTAGAGCTCACATGGAGCAGAAAAAGTTCGGGAAGAAATTTCTAGTGAGTCATACAGTTTTACAACTGCAGCTTGTGGCTACACAGCTCTATACTGTCTGTCTAACGATCTGTTGATCACATTACGAACTTTTTCGTCTTTTCGAACCTTAGCAGGTATTGCATTGTGTAATAGCCCTCCTCACCTGAATTCTAGACAATTCTCTTCCACGTTTGAGAGAAGATTTCTAAAAAGGTCCTTAAAGACGCGAAAACGCGTCTCAACTAGCCTTCTAATCAAAACCAAACGAGCTGTAGTGATCTTTTAAAAGTCTCCGTCGAGGACACTTAAAGCCCAAGCTCAGTCAGGTCGAGACATCAAATGATCCCCTTTTTCGAAGAAGTTTTCCCTTCGCTCGCTTTCCTGTATATGGAGTTGGGCGGTGATGGTGGTGGAGTTTATGCGTACCAGCAACTCAAAAACTTGAGTGAAAATAACCCTCTCAAAGAGGATTATCCCAAGGAGAGAGAGTAAAAGCAAGAACTCTTGTGAAGCTTACCCTCTCAAAGAGGATTATTCTCAACGAACAAGAAAGGAAAGCTTCCCACCTGTGCACTTTATCTGGTTCACTCGACTGTATGAAGATTATGATGATCCACGTAGCTATAAGGGCGGGGCTTAAGAGTGTGACAGAGAAATGATTTCAACCACGTTGTTTTGGAGGAAAAAAGTTGAAGAAGAGTAGCAAAGGCGTAGAAATGAACCTAATGGCTGCCTGCAAGACAAATATCAAATGGAATACTTGCCAAATATTGGATGATAAAAGTTTCCTGTTCCATTCTGGCGTGCTCGCCCCAAGTCTGAACTCGAATTTCTCAACGGACACGTCCGAACAAATTCAACAGCATTTCGAAGCTTTTCAACAAGGTAAGGTTACCCATCCAGCAATTCCGCAACTTTCTTTCCAATTGAATTCGATTCAAAACCTCAGATTGGGGGTTACTCAGGGTGCCGCGAACGAGTCTAGGTTTCGTTTATCGATATCCGAGGTTAACTCAAGGTTACTGCAATTACAATGCCATGCAGGGTGTGTAACTCACACTTGAATATTTTAAAATCTATTGAATCCTGAATGTTGTCCAAGCGTCTTGGTGTATAAAAGTGGAGCGAGAACTTCAACTAGCAAATATCGCGTGGTTTGAGGATCATCACAAGTATGAAGAAGATAACGATTTTCGTCTTCTCAACCATACGTAACTACTGGTTGGAGATTTCTCATTAGCGTTAACAAGACAATGCTCTCTTTGTACGTTGGTGGAAGATAATCCTCATTGTTATAACTTTAGCTTTTTTTCGCAGACATTCAAGCTTGCCCATGCATGCTACTACGCAACTATTCACTTGCCTAGTGATTTCTCTAGCGGGCGTAAAAGAACAACAGCGAAAACTTAGCACAATCCACTGACTAATGTTTGCCTTCGATAAACTGAGGGTGCCATTTCATTCAGTTGTTACATGTAGCAACGGGTTTGATTTAATGTGTTCTTCTGTGCATTGATGATCCCGCAAGTGGAATAAAATGAATTATATAGTGACCTCTCAAGCAGCGTCCCTCCTTGCGAGAACGTGCGATTACGCAAAATCAATGTGCATCGTAGGCTCACGATTCGCTAGCTGCTCACGCTCCAGGAAACCTAAATAGGCAGCAGCGACCGTTTATCCATGCGTGTTCGGATGTGTTCTACCAGTTTCATCATGCATCCACGTCCCAAATTTCTGTTTTAAAGACACACTCCAAGCTCTCGGGTAAAATTTGATATTATTGTCCGGACACCCTATGTAGCAAGCCTGCCGAACTCGGAATCTCAACTCTTCGAAATTAGCGAGAAAAATCGAGCACCCACTCTCTCCGCCCCCGAAATCAGCATCCATTTGCTCCGCCCAATTCGGAGTTTCCGGTCTCAATAGGGACGAGAAGCGAAGTGGAATCTAATCAAAATTTATGTTCTTCCATTTGTTATCGGCCTACCGTTATAATGTGGTTTGCTTCGGCGCGATGACTACGAAGGGGAAACAGGCCCGTGACAACTCGTCCACGAAATTCTCATAGACCGAATCCACAATCGTTGAGGGGCCATAACTCCGTTGGTAGTGGGTTCTGGGCAATTCTGGAGACACCACTGTGATCAGTCCGACATTTTCTCCACGAAAAGCTTCTAAACTGGAAAACGATTCTGAGGTTGGACAGTTCCTTCAGGTCGTTAATCATGTAATCCACTCCCAAATTCAGTAATCATACAGCTCGGTCTGTTCTCTTGGTCAGTTAAGTAACTTGGCGTAAGACTCATGATTGGATTTTTGTTGCGGACCATCCATTTTGCTACACGATTGATTTGTGACAGTGGTCTCAGACGGTGTGCAACTGTTGACTTGAATCACTCAACGTACGCAGCCAATTCGGCTGTTACATCAAACCTTTGAAATCCTCATTTCCCTGCCACGATGGAGTCCGCACGTGTTCCTGCTTTATTCTCCTGCACTATTATCCTAGTATTCTCCTGCCTGTATACTCTTGTCTTCTATGGTTTTTTGTATCAACTATATAGTTTCATCATACTAACATGCTGTACTCATGCTCTCATATAACATAGTAACGTTATTAACTAATAAATAACTATTCCATCATTAACCTTCAGCCTTTGGTTTCTTATTAAACCCCTCTATGTGTCTAACATTGTGTAGTGATTAACTAATCTAGACCTAATTAGGTTTTACATTTTGTAACTAAGATTAATCATTGCTGCATTATAGGCCTACCCTCCTTACTGATGAGTTCCGAGGTAGCCCTATATTTATTTCGCTCTAGACAAACTTTATGATTCACATAACACTAAAATTAACGCGTTGGGCTGACTGCAGTGCATTTGCCCGACAGTGTTCCCTTAACGACTGTGCAGAGTTGCGACGACCGGCAGCACGCCGCCGAGCGAGAGGCCTGGGGCGTGCTCTAAACCTGGCCCGGCGTTGGACGCGCGGAATTGCAGCGCCGATGGCGCCAGCGTAGCTTTTTTACCACTACGTTCGCCCTCATTCATTCAAGACCAAATTTCGCTCTGAGTAGCTGTTACTGCTCGGGAAATGCCTGGAAACATCTTCAAAATCCTAATCCGCTCAAAGAGCTGTAAAGTGATATTGGAGTTAGCGTTCAGAGAGTGATTCTGCCTTGAAATAGAGAATTCAAGAACCATAATTATCAGACGGTCTGCCGCAGTCGCGTGAATCACAGCTTCCACACGTTTGAACAAAAACATATTAGTGAAACTAAAAACAGAAAACTCAGCGTTAGAACAAAACTGTAAAAAGTCTTCAGAAAATCGAATTTATGGAGAAATCTCGATTAACGGCAGCATTCCACGCCGGCGATGGAAATAGTTGAGAAAATGGTTAAGACCATTTCCTGCCGCGGCTCGCTGACGGCGTCTGTCAGGGACACGCTGCTGTCGCAGCTGCAAATACAGTGATTCGCGTCGCTGTCGCACGACACGATGCCAACCTCGTCCGCTGCTTGGTGTCTCCCAGTCTCCAGCATTTCCCTGCCCCAGCGAAACTCGCAGCGTTGCTACTCTGCATAGCGCTTTATGGTTTGGGAAAAGAGAAAAAGCTGTACTCGCTGCCGAATACGTCATGACTTGTCCACTTGCAACAAAAGTGATGAAACACATATGGAAAAACGGTCGCTGCTGCTTGTTCAGAAGACCCCCTCACGCGCACTCCCTCTCGCGCTCACTCAAGCTCGCTCTCGCGGCTTACGCCAGCTACAAGAAGGAAGCAGCGAGTCCCGAGCTCACTGCTGAAACCCTAACGTAGTGAACATAGAACCTGTTGCCCTTGTTAACCACAATTCCACAACGGAGTTGACAAGCATTGGGAAGTGGTCAGCTGTTTGGCCTACTTGATCACCCGGTCGAATTTTGTCAATCGAATAGAAACGAAGTAGTGGTGTTTTCCGTACTATTTTGCGGACATGGGCTACTCCAGCGTTCAGGAGCGCTGAGAGGCGCACAACAGCGGTAACGCGTCATTTTCGTGACGTATGAACGCTGCTGAGTACGGAGTTGTGCACCTGTGCACCAATGAGCAACTCTGGATTCCAATAATACTAATTCTATCGCGTTTGATACCGCGCAAACTCACAGATTTTTGACTTGACATCGAAAGATATGTCCGTGACCCTAGGGTTATAAAGCATAGCCGTTATCCATTGATCAATCCCTAGGTACTTCTCCATCTTAGACTCTAAACCAATTCGAATCGAATTTTTGGTTCCATGGAAATCCCATCAGGGTTAAAATTAATCGCGACTAGAGACTAAGAGACCACCGAGCTTTTTTTGATGTTACGTCGAACGACTAACGACTAAAGAAATGAAAGATTTCCGTAAGCAATTCAGAAATTCGTAAGAAAATGAATACTCACTATTATCGCTCCCCAGTGCAGAGATCACACCAACTTTGACCTATAAATTGATGGCGGTTGTTCGGGACATGTCGTCCGGATATGTACTTTCCGTTCCCTACTGAAGGTCGGCACAAACTCGGTGGCATGTGTTTCGCGTTAGCTTTGAGAGTTTTAACCGAGAAATAGCCCACCTGGTTCCGCAGTGGGCCCTAGTGAGCTATGTCTCGGTTATTTCGCGGTTATTCGTCGGCTTTCCCCGAAACGGACAAAAAATAGAAATAGCAGAGAATAAACGAGAAGTACTCAAGACGCAGCCATCGACGGCTCGCCGAGCCGTCATCTAGGGAAGCCATCGGTTGGGATAGGTCTGCAGAGGCCAAGCTAAGTTCGAGTACCTAAAACTTGGTTAACTGAACCGACGGAGGTGTTGACATCTGAACCATACCTCTGGAATGCGTCGTATACTTACCTGGAGAGCATTATTTCTCGGCTAGATTGCGGCTAATTCGCGGCTAGTATTATTTGGCTGCGACCTCGCGACTAGTACGCGGCAAGCAGGCATTTGTCGTCTATTTCTTGACAAAAACTCTCAGAGGCAGCAAGCACGGTTCAGCCGCCAAGCCAATCGGTAACCGTATTCAATCGCCCTGACGTAACGGCTACAACGATTGGAAGCGTCTACAGGTCGCCTTCACTGCTTCCGGTGAAACGAAGCGTAAATTAC
This sequence comes from Aplectana chamaeleonis, assembly GCA_029168955.1. Lineage (NCBI taxonomy): Eukaryota > Metazoa > Nematoda > Chromadorea > Rhabditida > Cosmocercidae > Aplectana > Aplectana chamaeleonis. The sequence goes on from JAPDOI010000076.1 coordinate 1,425,988, forward strand.
GTATGACCTTCAGCGAAGTCCGCATTGAACTACATAATGTCGAGCACGACATGCAGGTCACAATCATCATTCAGTTGATCCTACGTTACCTAAAGAGATAATGCTAAAACAATCCTAGAACTTTTCCATTTTTTTCGATAACGATTCCTTTCGCCAGAAGGGCAAAAACCAAAAACGCACAAACTGGCAAGTACGTAGGCTCTTATAGTGGCCGCGAAGCATGTACAAATCAGTGGTTTAAACCCTGTTCTCTTTTGGAACGACTATGAATTTTAGTAATACATGCAAATTTCATGCCGTCTTTCTTTTTTACACTTGATGGCTATTTTCGGCATTCGCAGTGCTTATTGTAAAAGCCTAGATTTTTAACGGCTAGGGAAAAAACTGTAAGCTTTGGGTCCCTCAAAGAAGAACAAAGTTAAAAAAGCGGTCAGGAAGTGGGTGAAAATCACGTGGACCAGCAGATCCACCGAATCAACATGCCATATAACACCACCGCTCGTTTTATCAAAGAAACAGCTGCCCGAATTTCTGTTTACTCTCTATTCCATAAAACTTTATTCCATTCAAACACTTAGGCAAACCATCGTTCGGAGCGGAATCGGACAGCGACTCGAGCTACACTGTCTCTCCGCCCCGAGCGAAAATCAGCCATCTACTCGGGCCAGAGCAAAAGTTTCGGAGAGCGAAACCATTTCCGAAGTCTGGATTGCTCAAAGTCCGCAGTGCCCCGGAACACACCGAATAGGCGTAATTAAATTTTTCAGATGTTTTTTAAACGTTTTTTTCTTTGATAATGGAGGGTTTCATGGAAGCCTTCTTTCACTTCGTGGTTTTGCCTGCTCGGAAACACAGAAAACTAGAATACGGTTTTTATCATGACAACTGCTTTCAGCAGGGCTTAGAAGAAGGTGAAGAGTCTCAACTCGTCAAATTCCGTCAGTGGATGCTCATTAGGATTATTTCCGCATTTTGTTCCGGTTTCCGCACCCATTTTTCGGAAATCGGAAAGCGGAATTCCGCGGCCTAAAAACCCGCGCAAATCGGGAGTCGGAAGTCAGAATTCCGCTCCTCCCTGATCACGACTCGATGAATCACTTTTTTCATAAGTTGGCTGAGATTCGCTGTAATCGCCCGGCGCCGTTTGATTAATGTACGGTAGCCCGCGTTGACTGAGACCTCGGATCGCGAAAGCGCTATGCTATCGCTCCATAAAGGCCTGGGAGCGGTCGGTCCCGCAACGATAGCCGTAAGCACGGTAGAGACACCGTCATATCAGTTCGAGCTGCGCGGTCTGAGTCATACATAGTCTTCGCCCCTGCTGCGACCAAGCGTAGTTTTCTTTCCTGCAGCTCCGTGCTGCTCTTTTCTCCTCGTCGTTACTGTGATTCGTTTCGGGGCCTCGGGCCCTAAGAACATTACTACTTCACCTGCAATACAGTTGGCTCGCGAAGAGCATTCTCAATGAACAGGTCTAAGGCCTTGGCCGAAGTTATTGGTTGTGATGTCTAATTCAATGGTGCTTTTCACTCTCGTAATATTGTTCCTTGTTTTTATTCCTTTCCTCTCCAAGATCTTTCCAAATTTTTTATGTAGTATAAATGGCCAAATTTACCTTGTGTCCTGTCGTGTGTGCAAGAGGGTCGTATACTTCGCAATCTCCATAGTACAGTCGGGATACGTGTTGATTAGTCTAGGGAAACTCATGTTGGTGGCACCAGAGTGTCCACACCGGTTCTGTGGTATTATCGTGGTTATGTCCCTATTACAGTATACAGCTTGCTGGGGCAATTAGTACAGTCTGTTATGTTATCCGTAGGGAGTCTTTAGGTCGGACCTCTAGGGACTGACACTTCAGTCGGGACTGGTGCCGGACCCATGGGAGAAAATCACTGATTCGCAACACCGCTATCCTAATCCTTTTTAGCTGGTCATGGGGTATTGGGGTTTGCTAGGCGATTCGGCAAATGCTTGAAAGTCGAAACCAGGCAGTTTTTCGACTGCACCAAAGTCCAATGCTATTTTGATTGTTCCTGCACATTTGCCAGCTCTTTGCACACCCGCCTATACTTCGCATACATAATGCGAATAACATTCCTTTTCTGTACATTCATTAACACAAAACTAAGGTCAGTTTGAGTAGGAAGCTACGCACAGCAACTGAAATCGTTCAATCAATAGCCATCCTCTCTTCGTTTTCTTGCGCCCAACGTTATTCCGCCGAGCAGCTTCCCTCCATCCAGTGATTGACGATGTTTCAAATCACATAATCAAATAAATAAAAAATCCAAAGATAAACCGAGCAACAAACGAGTCGCGGCTTCCTCCCATCCAGTGATCGACGATATTTGCAGTCATATGATCAAATAAAAAAATCCAGAATAGACCGAGCAACAAACTTGCTCATTGTATTTTATTTGCCTACTTCGCCTTTGATTGTGGTTTTTATTTGTACCTCTACAAATAAGCGTGACACCGTTGTCTATTGGCATGTCTGCTCTAAATTGTTGCCCGATCTCTGGCTCTCCTCCAACTACTCCCCTGTTCCTTTTTTGTGCCAACGGCTTAAGATAGGTATGCATGGTGTATAGATTACCTTGCTGATAGACATGGGAATGAACACCCTGTGGGGAGACGACTGAAGTGTGACGCATCATGACCTGCTGAGAGATCATGACAGGCTGTGACCTGCGCATCCAACGATATTTTGGGCCAAGGATAGACACTTTTCAAATCACTTGCGACTTGGAGCATAGGTGACGACTACTTCCATATTCATTCCCACCAGAACGCGGTGTTCTTGGGGGGGGGCAGAGAAAAAAAAATCAGCTATTCTTCTCCAACAGCGAGGTTTTGACACGACATGACCGAGTGCAGGTGACTGACAAGGAGTTTTTTCTCAAATATGGACAAGCGATCAAGAATCTAAGCGAAGAGTACGACTAAGCGGCAGAATCAATCTGCGGATTTGCGAACTCTTCCCCGACAGAGAAGATTAAAAACGACCTGAACAGGAAATAAAACAATATCATTGGAAAGGAAGTGTGCGCATAGATTGTGCTAAAATCAGCAGCAAACGTGATTGTCTATGAAGCCTTCAGTAACAATAGCTCACTTGAAGGCAGTCTCCATGATGATATTAGTTTTTGCATCTCTAGCAGAAACCGTAAGTATGGGTGACTTATTCAAGAAACCTTCAGAAAAAAAGTCGCCAAACTGGCTATAACTAAAAACCACCGGCAGTGGTAGCGAATGAGCGTGCTTGTCTGTCATGACTTTTGTATATAGACAAAGATAGGGTGCAGTTAACTTCCTTCACTGGTTAGAGCACGCACTGTCTCTCCTATCATTATCCGTGATCAGAAGTGATGAGCCAGCACACTCATTCCATTTCTTCGGTCGCTATTGCGGTTTACGTAGCCATATTTTGGCAGGATGCTAACGGTAACCGTTCATACTTGCGATTTCTGCCAGGAATTCTAACTAGGGATCCTCGCATGGTGCTCCCCCGGATCACAAAGGTGACGCATGTTTTGTGGTGAATTCTGGAACGCTCTCTTCAAATCTGACCTTGCATTTTGCTGCGGACATCTGCGAAAAAAGTTACAGCCGGCCAAAGTTGGGATTCTTATAGCCGAGCTGAGAGTAACGTTTGAGGCTCTTGAATGAATTTGGCACAAAAATTTCCAATGAAGGAATATTTGACGTCCTGAGCTTGAATATTTTTTGGTTTGTCCCATTCTGAAAAAGAATACGTTGAGGATCCACGAGTTACAGATTTGGAGAGGCTAGAAGCCTCTAATTGTTTGTTGGACGCCTTTTTTATTTGAGTGTATGGTTCTGGGCTGGGATTCATGAGAGGCAAACCACGGTTACGGCTGGGCTAGCGGAGGAAACCGGCATTCACAGAAAATCCGGTTTGGTTACGGCTGGGCTACGATTGGGCTACGCGTAACCGCACCATGGAGCTGCGGTTAACCGCGGTTAGCAGCGGTTTTGCGGCTTAGTCGTCGAATTGATGGTGTGTTGTACTAGTGCACAACACTGAGGAAACGCACCTTTTGCGAATACGCATAAAAACTGCCACATTATAGGCCCGCTAGCCATAATGTGTTGCTCTCGATAACAACGAAAATTCTCAGAATCATCAACCTCATCTGTAAGGCCTGTCCTCCCTGCTCTCGCTCTCTTCTTTATTTTATAGCACATCGTTGTTCTTTTTGCCTCCACTTTTTGTTCCTAATTCTTGTCTTCCGTGCGCTGACCATTTACCGAGCAGCCACAGGCTATTCGCTGGGGTTTCTCCTCCATTTCGGCTCCGAATTCCCTCATTTTCCCTCAGAAATTTTTCCCAGCACTTTTCGTACACGTTTTCGTTATTTTTCTGTTGGAAAACCCTAACTTGGTTTGGTACTGGGATGAATGATTTTGTTTTTTCGCATTTACAACGTTTTCTTCTTTTTTTTTTCGAAGCGCCCACTTCCCTTTCAAATGTTAATGTTTTTTTTTACATGGTTCTCTGTTCAGCCTGGGTTTTCTCGATGTTTTTAGTTCAAACTTCTGTTTTTCCCTTTCATTTTGAGCTTTTTCCATATGATTTTTCTAAGGAGTCGTTTTAGTTTTCTCCTGTTGTGAGCGACAGTAAGCTTGTGTGAGAATGACAAAAAGGAAAAAAAAACAAAAAAGGGATTCTTAGACTAAAAAAAAAAGGATGAAAAAAAAACTCTGAACTCAAACGAAAAACGGAGAACTTGAAGCCAAAAACTCATCGAGAGGACGATGATGATCCCTGCAGCAACACCTAAGCCATGTGAAACACACAAAAAAAATTAGAGGGGCGTTTCGAAAAAAAAAAGAAGTTGAAAAGGCTAGTAATGCGATAAAAAAGCTAAATTGGGGGTTAAAATTTCACCAGCAGGTTTGCGGCTCATCGTGAGAAAGCAGCACCACCTTATGTACTTTAAAATGTGTGTGTGAACTTTAAAAAAACCAAAAAGGATTTGTTAAAAATGGAAAAAATGAAAAACTTAAAAATGGAAAAAACATCTCCAAGTTGAGGAAAATTCCTTTAAATGCCTGCGATCCATTGAAGAAGGTAAAGCACAAGGTAGACAAGAATAAGAATTGAAAAAGCAAGCAAAATTAGCAATCATGTGCAATAAAAACAGTGACGGGTTAGGGGAATTCCGACCCGAGTGCCAGTATTGATTTTCTCCAATCGAGATTCTCGGCGTCAATTGAGTGGCAAGTACGTGGCCGCGGAATGGTTAGCCACACAACCGCGATGGGGCTGTTGTGAACGCCGGTTCGCGGTTTGGCTACCGCTGGGGTTGCTGCCCTAACCAAACCCAAACCTAGCCGGTTGCGTTCATGAATCCCAGCCCTGAAGTCGTACCAGAAAACGTTCCAGATCTGACTCAAAACTTCAATATGGGGTGTTTCTCAGGTGCTCATCAGGATCATGACGTTTATTTGACAGTTTTTGAGAGTACTCAACATATTTTAATCGAAAGTTTCTATGTGGGGTAATTTTGAGGACAAAACTCAATATTCGACGATTTCCGAAATGGTTCGATAGATGGGACTCAAAATTTTTTGTGGGACTTTTCTGGAGCGCAGAACACTCTTCTGCAACCCGTTTATAAATTTTCGAAGGATTACGGTAGGTTACTGTAGGTGTACGGTAGCTTTGTCAAAGTCTCAGATCTGGATCAAAATTCTTCTGTGGGTGTTAATTGGGACGCCGAACACTTATTTTGAGGTCTACTTTGCAATTTTCGAAATATTAAGGTAGGTAAGGCCAGTTGAAATACATTACTCGTACCGTGTCTTACAGTAACCCTGAGTCTAGCAACAAACAGAGCCCAGATTCGCGTTCAGCTCCCTAAATAACCCCAGCCGAAAGTTTTGAGTCGAGTCCAGAAGCATTTTTTCGAACACCTTAAAAATTGTCTGATACCCTTACCTCTTCGCGAAGCTTCGAGAACACGTACACCTTCGTTCAGAGGTGTCCGTAGCAAAACCTGATGTCAGATTCAGAGCCAGCGAAACAAAATTGACCAGAAAACATTTGTAATCTTTGCAGTAATGGTTATGACCTTCCCAAGTTTCCTAGGAAGGCTCCGTCCATACGTGGCGAGAGCGTGCGATGACGCAAAATCGATGGTCATCGTGGGCACACGATTCGCTAGCCGCTCACAGGCGCACCGTTTCGCTCGCCCTCGCCCGCTCGCTCTCGCGCGCTTACGCCACCACCACGAAGCAAGCAGCAAGTTTCGAGCTTCACTGCTCCATCACTAAAGCAGGTGGCATTAAACCTGTATCGAAACCACTGCCCTTGTTTTCCATAACTCCACCACGGAAGTCGAAAAAGGTGGGAATTTTTCAGCCGTTGCGCCACTCGAGCGATTGATCACCCGATCTAACGTTTTCAATCGAATCAACACGAGGTAGGGGATGTTTTCCTGTGTTGATTTGCGGGCACGGGCTGCTCCGGCGTTGAGGAGCGTCGAGAGGCGCACAACAGCGGGAACGCCCGCTCTCGCCATGTATAGACGCTGCCTAAGGTGGTTTGTTATGGTGACTGCTTCCGTCTAAGATACAACATAGAAAAAAACACTGACGTATTGCGAGCAAAAAGTAGAGTTGGGAAAGCAGCGCAAAACAGCGCTCACACTTCAACCTATTCAGCTGCGCAAACAAAACTCAACTTAAGTTGCTAACGGTGTTTTTCTTGCTTTGAACTACGTCAGAAAGGCCATACTCTGATGCACGAATTACGGCAGCATCGCCAACCGTGCGGGACGCGCGCAGCCTATACTTAGTATTCGGATCACTCCTTTTCGGATATTCGACCGGATATCCGAGATTCGAATAATCCGATATCCGAAAATTCGAAAAAAATGCATTGCCTGAATTGAACCAATAACAGGGAAGTTTTAAATCGGCTTTACCTGAATCGAAACATTATCCGAAGGGTCGAAGATTCGGATAAAATCTGATAAAATTCGGATAAAATTTCGGAAAAAATGGGATAATTTCTGGATAACATCAGATAATTTTAGGATAAAATCGGATAAAATTGCACTAGGCCACGACCAGTTTCCGTATCGCCTTCAATTCAGTACAACATCCCAGGATTTTCATCCTCCTTCCGAAAAGGCAGGAGTCGTTGCGGCGCACAAAATTGGGCGTGGTCTAATGAAATGAACAAGTGGCTAGTTATTCAATGTAGAAGTCTTTTTGTATGGTTTCTTTGCATACTTTTTAGTTGCTAGTTGTCCTGAAAAACTTGTGTATGGATAATACTGTGCCTCCCAACGACGATAGAGTAATTGAAGATTTGTTTTCATATTTTTGTAATATTCATATATGAAGATTGAAACTTGTATGTGAACATGCTGCAAATGCAATGAAGTACTACTGTTTGCTCAATTATGGTTGTTTTTAAACGCTTGCTTTGAGTACCTGGTAAATTTTTCACCGTTTTGCCTCATCTTTGCTCCGAAATTATCCGAAGATATCCGAAATTATCCGACGGATATCCGTATCCGAACCATTGGAAAATGGCATTATCTGAATCGATCCATTATCCGAAAAATTGAAAAAGCGCATTATTTGAATCGAACCAATATTCGAAAAATTATCATCGGATAACAAGTATAGCGGAGTGTCAACAGCCGGACTTGAGCCGCGCGCATATCTATCTGAAAGCGATCAAGCGTAGGATAGCTTGTACAGAGCGTTGAACGTCTCAGGCCTTGTTCAGACGAAGTCGCTTCAAACATTCGTTGCGCTGCCGACCGTAAAAAAACTGGTAGAGAAACACAATTTCTCTTAATTCGTGGGCTTGCGTAACAGATTGGAGTTTCGGCTGTGGAAGCTAAGGTAGTTCAAAGGTGGTCGAACAACCTTCATGATGTCTGTGTCCCTCCGACGCATTATCATGTATTTTAGAGAAACTATCCCCCGGTCTGATCGGTGTCACGCTAGTGGCGAGAGCTATTTTGCGCGTTCGCTGAGAAAAACGACACTTCTACGACATAGCGGCGGAAGCATTGAGTTGGGGGACACTGCTTGGGAAACGTGCGACTTATGCGATACCGTAAAGGGAAAGAGCTATTTGTACGCTTTAGTAAGTAAACTCGCGCATTACACGTAGCTGCGAGGAAAACGTTGAAATGCACGCCACCGGGTAGATGCGACTCATGCTCTTCTGCAAAGAATGTACGCCGCCGCTAAAAGAAAATTCATTTTGTAGGTCGAGAGAAAAAAATTCTCGCTGCCGCGAAGAGAGAAATGCTGCCACGATGTTATTTGTATGCTTCAGTAGAGAATGAAACAAATTTGACGCTGTCGCTAGAATTGTAAGCGTCGAAAGGTGAACAAGTCATTGCGCCCAACTGTTAATAGAGAAGCTAGTTTTGCTTTATTCCGGAGAGTTAAGCAGAATGTAAGCCATAGCAGCGTAATAAGCGCGGAGACACAGGCGTTATTCACTCCAACGCGTCAGGAGACTGTACAGTTGTGAACAACTGCGAGGAAAAAAAGGAGAACTCTGCGCAGCTACGAAATGAGCGCATCGTACATCACAATAAAGGCAGAGTTCACGATGGATATCATATCTGAGTTCGACTAAAAAATGGGGTTGTTCGGTCGTGATGTCCCGAAGAGTGAAACAACAGCGATGAAAAGCGCTCAGAATATGCTAAATTAGCGGTTCCTAACATACGTACAGGTACAGGGTGCGGACGAGTTCCCAATGTCTGCTAGTTTCCGCAGGTGCGCGCTAATTGCGAAATACGCGCGAATCTATCAGGCTGGACGTGGCATGGCAATTGGACATCGGAGACCTCGCGGGGCCACAGGCTCGTCAGAATGGGGCGGGGCGGGCTAAGAGCAGGCGTACTGGGCTAACTTAAACTTCCCTTCGCCGTCGCTTTTGTCGATTTCTGGCCCGTTTTTGATACTTCCTTCGACCCTATCCCCTCCAGCACCCGCCAGCGTAGCGTTTCACGTTGCGTGCAAACCCAGAAACGAGATCTTCCGTGAAAATCGCCTTCGAGGAAATACGAATTTTGCGCCACCGCGAGAAAAAAAAGAGAACTAACACCAACCGGGAAAAAAAAAGCGCCACTGTTACCAACATTCGAGTGAATCTCTAGGGGAATGAAGAATATAGTGAGCTACGGCGGGAAAAAAAACCTAATTGCATGGCACTGCGGAGGAAAAATTGAGTTCTATATTACCACGAAGAGACAAGCGAGTTGCACGCCGCCGCGAGAAAAAGACGAACTGTATCCTACAAAGAAGAAAAGAGCGAATTATAGGCCAACTCGAAAAAAGTCGAGTTTAGCACGTCGCTCCGAAAAGAAAAGCGTTTGCCTTGTCTAACAAGGGAAGTATACAAAGCGTAGGTCTGATCTGCCAAAACGACTATTGTCGTTAGTATCTCTTGTGGCTCAATAGTGAAACTGCGCAGTATCCCGCCGCGAGCCGCAGGTTCCAAGAAGTTACAAGCTTGAAAAGCTCATTTTTTGTGTTGTTTGTACCTTCCAAAAAGCGCGTTATTCTTCGGAAAATCCGGAAACGGACCTCATAAATGTGTTCAGCACCCAAAACTAGCACCCTGAGCAAATTTTGGGTGAACGAACATTTTCCGTACTTTGTCCAGACTGACAGCGTTTTGGACTTGTACGGATTTTCGGTTGGGCGCTTATTTCTCCTAATTGAGGGCTCTGGAAGAGTTTTAGAAAAATGTTCCAGATTTGACTTAAAATTCTCCCAGGAGGGTTTTTTGGGGCGCTGATCACGATTCTGTGATTTATTAGTCGATTTTCAAAAGTTTTCGGCTCATTTCGTTTGAAGCTTCCCAACCGGGGAAAATTTCGAGGGAAAAACGCCACTTTTGAGATTTCCGGTTTTCTACGATATATATGTCTCAAAATCCTTTGCTGAGGGTTCTTTAGAGTGCTAAACACGAATCTGGAGTCCGTTTATCGATTTTTTGCAGATTACGGTAGATTACGGTGGGTATACGGTAGTTTGGTCAAAATCTCAGATTTTACTCAAAATTTGTATACGGGGGTTATTCGGGGTGGAGAATACGAATTAAACGTCCGTTTGTCGATTTTCAAAATACTAAGGTGGGTTTTGAGCCCTAAATGACATGTTACCTACCGTAACCTACAGTAAACCTCAAAATTTCGACAAATGGACTCTAGATTCGTGTTCACCACCCTAGACTACCCCTACATACAACTTTTGAGCTAAATCCGAGAAAATTCTTTGAAACTCCAAAAAAAATGCCTGTTGGGGTACCCTTGCCTTTTCGCGAGGCTTAAAAAATGTTCGTAACTTTTTTGAACCTGCGGCTCGGGGCGAGATACTGCGCATTTTTACTATTGGGCCAAAAGAGATACTAACCATACTGGTCTTTTTGGCAGATCCGACCTACGCTTTTTATATTTCCCTTGTATAATGGACGTTGAAGGGCGCTACAGTATTCGGGTTCACACCATTCGCAGGTGGGGTCAGACCGAAAGTCGACAATTTTGAGAACTAGGAGAAAAGTTGTATTCCTGCTCTGTAGCAGGAAAAAGACTGCGTTGCACACTACCGTGGCAGAAAATGCAACCTGTGGACTATCAAGAAGAAACAAGCAAATTGAACACCGCCACGGGGGAAAAGCTAGTTGTACGCCTCAAAGGCAGTGTTCACGATGATTTTCGTCCCCGAGTTTCTCACGCAAAACAATGCGTTAGCCTTCAAGTGTTATCAAAGTAACGAAGAAACGGCGAGAAACGCATAAAAACGTCGTAATTCAGTGACATTATTCTATAACGTGGACTAGTTGTCCGGTTGGATGAACATGTTCATGGTGGTTGTCACCGGTGGAAGAGTAGGTCAAACAAAAATAGAAGAATATTTCATGCAAAGCAGGATGAGTTAGGGCCCTAAGGGAAGTACGGAGTAATAGAGAGTAGAGAACTGCAAAGGACGGGTCCACAAAGATTTCATTGTCACAACAAGCACTTCCTGTGATACTTAAGAGGCGGGGTGATACCTAAGGATTTCGTGTACTTCTTGTGCGTTTTTCTCGGTTTCTACGTCATTTTAGTTCTACCCGGGGACCACTTAATCAATATAGCGAATAATCTCAAAATTCAGGATTGTTGTGAACACTGTCTTTAAGCCTTATTCATAGCAGGTTGTTTCGACTAGTCGCAGCACTAACAACAGTTACAAAAACCCATCGCGGCAACAGATTTTTCTTCGAATTGCGACGTGTTGGAGCAATTGCCAGTTTCAGTCGTGATCGCCGAGCGATTTAGATATTTGATAGGTGGTCGAAGCGACCTGCCTGATTGTGTTAAGTCGTTTGGACTACTCGGAACATTCGGAACATCATGCGAACAGCATAAAATGGCCTCACCATGTTTCCGACATGTTATTTCGTCTCGCGCAGCTTACAAACATGCTTCCGCAGCGCGTTTTCCAGAAAAGCGATTGGTGGTGCAATCCGGGAGCGAGCGAACATGTCACCGTCAGGCATCGAACATATTACGGTATCGTCAAGCTGGCGTTTCGAATTTTCGCCCGCTCGCTGCAATCGATTTCGCGCGAACGTTCTCAATACTAGTTTCCCCCCACCCCTCTTCACAACTGCTGGTGGATTCATGCTTTCCTTGTCCTGATCCTCATGATATTTTTTGTTATGTTGTGTTATGTGCTGAGCGATTGCCACAGAACATCTCCCAGTGCTGGGCGGAGTGATGCACTGTAATTTTCGTAGTCATTTTGCCACAGTTATAATGACATCTAATATGTTTTTTGTTGTCTTTCTTTATCGATTCCCCTCGTTTGAAGCACAGTCCAACCTCAGGGGTAACTTTTTTGTTATAGTTTGACCGCTGTACATGTATGGCAACCCTGGCAAGCGCAAGTTTTCAATTCGCTAAAATAAGTGAGAAAAAAACGAGGTAAAAGTTAATCTCGTCCTAGAAAAGAGCAAATGGGACACGCCCGCCGATCGATAATTTTTCGATATCAATATCGTCAGTCACTGGATGAGGGATCGCCGCGACGCTGCTTGGCGGAAAAAAATGCGCGATCAATAGCCACTCTCTTCGTTTCCCCGCGCGCGATTGTTCCCGCCAAGCAGCGTCGCGGCGGTCCCTCATCCAGTGATGGACGATATGTATAGTTAGGTCCGTGGCTTGTTTCCTCAAGGAAAACATCTAAAGTTAAACCGTGGCTGGCGCGCCGGTTTAAATCTCACCTGCGGCTGGCTGGTAATTACGTAATTACTACTTCGTTTGAATTTAAATGTTTTTTCTTGAGGAAGCAAGCCACGAACCTAACCATAGAATCCAGACGCGCAATAGACTTTATCTTGAATTTTTCAGGCTGAGGATTGAGTTCTCGCACTTTCAAAGAAATGTTACTCTCAGCAGTGTGTAGCAAAGTATCATATAACATTCGAAAGCGCATTTTTCCTGCATCTAATGATCGTTGCCATCTCTCGTGAGAAGGGATCACTTTTGAAATTCACATTTGAACATGCTGTGAGGTCTAGGTCTTAATACCATATTTTAGAACGTTTATATCCTCTCTCTATCTAAGTACCAATTCGTCCATGATTGATTCAACACTTGAAACCATTGAAGACTTCATGGCAGCACAAAAACAGGTTTTCGCAAATTCTCAAAGGGAATGAACGCTCCATTTTCTCAAAAAGTTAAACTTCTGAAGTTACTTTTCTATATACTCAGATTTCAAGACCCAAACCCTGTTTATAAGCAATAGGAGGACTTCTCCAATCAATGAGATCATCTTTGTATATTATCGACTGTTTTTCGAAAATCGGAGAAATCGATCAGAAAGAGATTTTTCGGGAAAAAATCGTTTAGACTAAAAATAGATATGTTTGAATGAGGAAATTCTTACAGCACCTAACAACGGATTTTGTGCTTTGAGGTTTTAGAAATTAAAAAAAGCAACTTGAGAAATTACAGAGGTTGAATTTTTTTTTTGAAAGAAAGCCAAATTCACTCCGTTGTAGAATTGACGAAAACCTGGTTTTGGTGCATCATCTGGTTTCGTTGTATCATCTTTAACCCAGAAAGATCAAGCGTTCACGAAATCATAGCTGATTTGATGCTTCGATAGAAATCGAATCAAACATTTCGAAATTTCTTTGCCTGAATCGCATAGAAAATTCAAACGTGTAGATCGAAATAAAATCGGAGTGATTTTACAGAAGGCGACATAAAGTATGAGATAAAAAAGGGATTTTGAATGCTTCCTGACACTGTGCAAAACGAGGCACAAAATGAAATGAAAAAAATCAAAACCAAATAGCCCTGGATTTCGTTACTCAACCCAATATGTTCTTCAATTTGTTATCGGTCTTGCTTCATATTGTGGTCTGACCCAGTGCGATGACTGCGGAAGGCGAAAAAAAATAGGCTTGACACAACCAGGGTAAAGCACCCTCGGTTTCGGTAACCAGGGGGGCAGCAACTCTGGTCTCCAGGAGGGGGGGGGGTGCAGGCCCCCGGCCGGTCGCCATGCGAAAGCTGTTGGGACTTAGTAGAACAGAAAAATAGCTAAGCTTTGAATTTTCAAGCAGTACCTGGAAACTACCATGCCCTCTTTCCCCTTCCACACGGCCCACAGCTGTCTCCCTACCACGTTAAATTCAGCATATACGCTCAAAATGGTATCGAATTTATGACATATATCGGTGTTTTCGGAGCTGGTAACAAAGTAACTAACAAAAAATCCGACGAAAATATAATGGTAATAGAGAACTAACTGATGGTTTTGGTTATGGAGTGAAAGCGGACGAGTTCCACCGCAGCATTCCCGCTCGGTTGAAATAACGGAGATACATGGTAGAGTGGTTGTGTTGGCGAAGCTAATAAACTTTTACGGTCTGTAATAGAACGCTTATGTCGGTTGAAGCTCCAAAATTTAGCAAAAAGGGAAGGCTCCAAGAATATACCTCTATGAGTTTGTATTGAAGGTGGAGACTGCTAAGCGAATGGGCGGAGGCTGCAAACTTTCTTAACTTGAAATTTTTCAAAATTAGTGGTTTCGACTCGTTTTCGACATGGCGTGAGCGTTCTACCCGCGGCCGCACGACCCCAGTAACGTAGTTATCTCAATAAATTTTTGAGCGTGCAGGCTGCCTTTAAGTTCACTGAGTAGGAAGTGCTTCAAACTTCCCGTGAAGGATTGAAAAACCATGTTGTCGTTGCTGTAGGTCTGTGACAGTACATAAATAACCCGTGTTTGAGATTCCCTAAATGGCTGCGGGAATTCCAAAAAAATGCATTCTCATTGCTTCGAAAAAGTTAAGGGTAGCCATCAAGGAATTTTCGGGGTGTTCAGAAAAATTTTTGGATTCGGCTCAAAACTTTCAACTGGTGGTTGTTTAGGGCGCTTAACCCGAATCCGGGGTCTATTCCTCGCTAGACTTAGGGTTAGCTCGTGATTTTAGATACACATGGCGCTAGTTCTATCTGAAAAACTTGCAGACGAAACATGTATTTTTTTTACTTGCCATTGCTTTTTTTTCTTACACGTCCACGCGCTTTTCTTACAAACTTGTCACCAAGAACTTTTCGACGAAATTACTCGTACGTGTCTCCAATGGAGCATTGTTTCGTTCACAACAATTTTGCTAAATCTTTTGAAAGCCTCAAATCGAGAACTATCCAGACGAAAAACTATCTTTCTGAAACATCAACAAAATTTTTTTTAACGTTCATGATTTCGCTTGTCAACGTTATCTTATCCAACATTTTCTACCCTCCGAATGCAGGGTCATAACAAAAAGCTGGAAGAACAACCACCATGGCCGAAACGCAGTTACTTGAAGTTGAATTTTCTGTCGGCTAGCAATCAACCGCCACGAAACGTTCATCTTAACACTATGCTTACCTTATATAACGTTTATCCACTAATGAGAATGCATTCCCGTGCACGTAAACATAACAAAAAACTTCATGAGTATCAGGATTTGAAGACCGGCCCATGGACGGCTTTGTGCGTGCACTGTTAGGAAAGGAGAGGGGGGGGGTTAAGGATCAGTGACATAAGACTGCGCTGCACATTACCTAATCTTTGATATGTACATGGAAGAGCGCATAGAAATCGAATGCTACAGACTTGTGACCTGTTTTAACCCGCGTTTATAAGCAGTCCTGCCTCTCGTGTAAGGTCATGAAGCCGAATCCTAACAGCAGAGCATGGGTTCATGTCTTGAGTACTTGTTAGAGTCTCGTTGTACTTCGGTGTTTTGCTTGTCATTGGCCTCAACGTTGTTCGCAAATTGTCAATATCGTAATCCAAGGGACGGCAAATCTGACCTGAGTGCCAGACAGCGAAACACCGTAAGCTCCCACCGACACGTCAGCTCGCAAGCATAACAGCTTTCCTTCATCTTTGCGAATAGCTATCGATCGCGCATAGGGACAGCTTTCCGCAGCTATAGCAACATGTTACCGAAGACTTGCGTAACATGTTGCTTAAGATGTTCGTAATATGTTTGCAAAGTTCTGAGTAGTCGCGTCGCTTCCATGATGGAAACGATTCGTCTAGTCTAAGCGATTAAGCCGTAATACTTCGTCAAGATGTAGTGTAATCGGCGTCAAATCTCAGACCTCACACACTTTTGGCGTGAATTCTCATTGTTTGCTCCACTATTATAGGTCTTGTACCCTTCTTGCGTTCCTGGAGTTCTTCGTTCCAGTCAGTTTCAGTGGAATCTTTCTGATGCGGAGAACATCGAAACCCATGAGAGTGGCATCATTACCACCAAAGACAGGTACACAAAACAGTTTCTAACTTCAATAGCAATTATCGGGTAAATAGTTACTATCGATCGACCGTTACTACTAATTTTTAGTATCTGTCTCATTGAAAATGAGCCGTAGCTGAGGAAACTGTTTTTTTCTGTTCCCGCTTTGCCGTCCGTAGCTGTCGAACTTTTTTACAAACTGCGCCCGCTTGAGCGATTCCAAATCGCTGGAGAAAGCGATCTCAAGTCGCGGCACAGAGCGATTTGAGATCGCAGCAGTATCCTTGGTCGCTTCGACGTCAAGCGACCAACTATGAACGGGGTTTAAAGGCAGCATACACGCTCGCAAGCATAGGAGAGATAACAGCATAGATAGGTTCGCACGGCCCGTACTATGTCGTCAACGACGTTTGAAGCGCTGAAAACTGTCCAGGATGACAATATTTGACAATGTTTGAGCAAACTTGCCTTCCACGCCCGTGTTTTTACACTCCTTCGAGTAACAGAATGAGAATCGATACTTGAGAAAACGCGTGATAGTTGAGAGTGGTAGCACTATCAAATGGAAGTGCAGAAGAGAAATATCTTGGTTTACTTGAGTATTAACATGTCTGCATACCTATTGACTCTCTTCCACTTTCGAGAATGCCGCTCTACTTTGGCTGACCTCTTGAAATGGAGGATTTTATCAGTGCACAAATGTCATGGTATCTGGACCCCCCATTTTCGCATATATCCGTTTTGTTTCTTGTAGACATTCTTACTTTTACATTTTTATTGTATTTCATGTGTTTATCCTGTTTTCCTTCACTCATTTTCCTCCCCATTTATCTCCCTCAATGTCTCATAATCATCTGCCTCTTTCGGCTGTGCTCAGTGTATTGGTTTAACGGTGATCTCACCTCATGTCGCTTGTGGTTGTTTGATCTCGTCCGTTTTGTATTGTGTGGGTGGTGTCGGCGCGATCGATAGTACACGGGGCGCCGGCACGTATCGATCCTCTATGTAAACACGGCGGCTTGGCCGACAGCACGTGAGGAGGGGTGTGGCAATTTCCTTGCCGCGCCGCGTCCGCACTCGGCCGGCCTCACCATATATAAGCGCAGCCACTCAATACAACAATTCATTCCATTCTTGGGAGCCAACGCCCGGCGGACACGTACTCGGTCATCGAGCTCGACGGGACTCTCGGCTACGAGTAGAAGGCGGTTCCCGCCTCACTCCAATCCTAGCAGCAGTGCTATTGGGGGGCTTCGAGCTCTCTTCTAGCGGCGACGCTCAGTTCCCTAAGGCCTGCTTGGTCCGATCAGGGCTATTACCACTTTGAGCTCCCCGATTATCGGTGAAGCTCAACTCTGTTCACCCATCGTAGTTCCACCAGTGCTATTATCGCTTTGAGCTCCCCATATAGCGGCGACGCTCAGAACCCTACGGCCTGCGTAGTTCTACAGTGGCCTGGCAAGAGGTTATCCTTGTCTAGGAACCAGTCAGGAGTACTAAGGTGCCCGCTTGCGTCTGATTTTGTGGTTGGAATCAGCCAGACTCCACTCACCCCGTTAGCCAAGCCGTCCGTAATCTCACTGCACAGTATTGTTGAGAGGGTTAGCATATAGATATCCCACGCCAGTCATATTTACTCTACATTGTAAACGTTGCGAAGAATATTAAAGGTTGAAATCTTTCAATTCGACTGTCAACTTACCGGTTCAAAACCGTGAATATCTTGTGAACCATTAACTGTCTAACCCATATTTTCAGAGGGTCGTCTAGGCAGGAGAAGAATCACTCGGGGACCGAGTAGTACTTCAAAAGAGGCAACTCTCTCTCCACTAACACTTGTCCGGGTTGTCCGGTTTAGCAGTATAAGGCCCCGGTCAGACTTCGTCGAAAAACCTGCTGAGTCCGACTGAGTCCGGATGAGTCCGGGATGGAAAAGCCTGCTGAGTCCCACTGAGTCCGGTTGCCCCCAGCACCAACCAGCTCCTCTGCAAAACACGCAATTGATAGTGACGATTATCACCTCAGCTGTGAATCGGAACGTGTTTGGTGGCTGATTTTTCTTGTTTTCAACATGTCTGAATCTGATTTCCGTATCAGCAGCAGGTGGGGCAGAGCGCAGACGACGAGAGTCGAGATGCGGCGGGACTCGGCAGGTCGCAGTCGGCCGAAAAAAATGCACCCAAATCACGTGAGAAACATCGACCGGGTGGGACTCAGTGGGACTCAGTGGGACCCAGTCGGACTCAGTCGGTGCATTGGCGCCGCCCTTGTACGCATGAGAAATATCAGTATCGACCGGGGGGATTGCGGTGGGCATCAGACGGTCGCAGTCGGACTCAGTGGGTTGATTTTTTTCCACCCATTTCCCACGAATTCGGTGCGTATCGACCGGGTGGGACTCAGTAGATCCACCGACTATGACGGGGGCCTAAGAGGGCAAACTTCGTTACCTATCGTGGCTAACACGTTCCCTCTGATACACGCGGTGTGATAGCGTGTCCCATATTGTGTCATCGCGGCATATAGCGTTTCACGGTCCACATATTCCATATTTCGCCTACATTATAAATGTCTAATCCGCATAACAACCTCGACATGGGGGCCAGGCCTCCTGCCAACGAACCTTTTGATACATCAATACTCGCAGACAGGATGGACATCAGTGACATGGCGGCAATGCCAGTCCATCCTCAAATCAACGGCGATGCCGATCCACCCAACAATGAGATGGAACAGCATCGGCAGCCGACGTTGGACGCTGCCATGGTGGGTAAAATTGAGGATTCAATTAGTTCCACAGTGCGCGCCTGCGACGCGGCCATGACAGAGCAACTAAGGAATCTTTCGCAAGGAAAACGCCAAAACATTCTACTAGCAGTGCAAGACGCGGCGAACACCGCCACTGCAGTGATTTTTGATATGCTTCAAGACCAGCTGGTCATAAGAGCGGCGTTGAATTCGCAAAACTAGAGGTCTCTCCGCAGCAACTTTGTGATATCTTACCAAGCCTTTTAGAGGATGGGGAACACATATTAACGTTGGCGGACGCGCTTCACTGTAAGCCTAGCGAAAGTGCCGCGGTACTGCATGCAAAGGATTCCAAAATAAGCTATCTTGAGAGCAAAATTTCCTCATTGCAGGAAGAGCTGGATCTCAGCAGAAAAAATTCAGCGATCGTAGCCAGAGCCCAGGCGGCAGCGCCTGCACCCATCGATGAGCATTCTGCTAGAATGTGGGACTGTGCGAAATCGCGCATACATTCGCGGGTCGCGAAAAATTGAACATCGTTTCAGCACGTCGCGCCCTGCCACTTTTCCGAAGGGCCCGCGCATCGTATTGATGGAGCACGGTGGCCCTATCGAAGGACTTCTAACAGATCGTCGGACAGATCCTCGCACAAGTGTTTCCGTCCGCCTCTTCAAGGTACAGCTCCACCTTCAGCTCACAATAGTAATAGTAGTGAAGGGTACGGACAACCGTCAACCAAATCTAGCGTCGAGGGGGAACTCCTCGTCACTCTGAGGGAAGTCCTCAAAGCACAATCCGTCGCAGAGGTCAGGAAGTATGATGGTAAATCATCACTAAAAGACTTTGTGAGACAGCTTGAGGTCAAGTATCCAAAAACTGTATGGTCCGAGTCGGATAGGAGGGATATTCTCATTAACCATCTAGTGGGCACTGACAAGGCACTCTTCGAGAACTTACCCAGAGAAGTTCAAGAAGGTTCGTTCAACGGCATCGTGGACGAACTTCGCAAGGCACGTCACACATCATGTGAACGATGGGAAGCGGAGGCTGAATGGATGAGCCTCAAGAAGACCGACAGCGAGACTGTATTCGACTTCTGCTGCAGAATGCGAGGAATCGCCAACCGAATGACACCAGGGCAGATCCTTGACTTTCATTTGGGTAGCAAACTGTTGGACTGCTTATCGGAATGGAAGGATTCGTACTACATGCTCGCAGCGCTCGACGCTCCTGAAGGACAAGTCTTTGAAGAAGTTCGAAAGGTCGCCTTACGGCTGGAATGGATGCGCCAAGCCCAGCGTCAAGCAAAGGGTAATACTTGGACCGATCGGAGTGGAAAGAAAACTTTCAACCTAGGACCAGCTACCTCGAGGGGCAAACCCACTCAGAATGGACCTACAACTTCTGCTTAGACAGCGATTAATAAGCGTTCTGGCAATAGCAATCAAGGACGAACCTCCGAGGCAGGTCCCCAGTCGGGACCGACAGGTAGATACGGAGGGTTCCAGCGATCTCCTCAACTGAGAAACATTACCAACGCAATCGTTCAGCAGCCAAATGTCAAGCAATCATTTTCGTCACATCTTCAATCATGGTGCTTTGCTATGAGCAACAGCGGAGATGCTATGCAAGCATTTGGAGAACCAACTTACTGTATGATTGAAGTCTTTGGAATGAAGGCTAAAGCGCTAATTGACACGGGATCCGTTGTCTCCGTCATTCCGCTAGGATTCCTGA
This sequence comes from Aplectana chamaeleonis, assembly GCA_029168955.1. NCBI lineage: Eukaryota > Metazoa > Nematoda > Chromadorea > Rhabditida > Cosmocercidae > Aplectana > Aplectana chamaeleonis. The sequence continues at coordinate 1,446,281 of JAPDOI010000076.1, forward strand.
AGGAAGTCGAAAAGGCAGGAGTGGACTTCGACAGTATGATCAACATTATGGATAAAGACCGAGAAGATACCGAAGTATTTGACGCTTCAGGCAAGAAAATGGATTTCCTCCTGCGCATAGCGGTTGACGTAGCGGTCATAGGAGGCAAGAAGGCAAAGACGCATCTTCACATAGAACGAGAGTCATCACCTTCTTCTGGGGACCAACGCCCTCAAAGCACTCGGGATCGAGATAAGATTCAACCTTGGACCAAATGCATCCCGAGCCGATCGGCAACAGACTGCAAAGCTAGGATCAGGGATACCTGTCATAGCCCGAGCGGCCAACGCGCCAATCATTAATTCGAAGACGGTTGGGCTACCAACTGGAATGAACGGCGTCCACAGTGCTCCTTGCAACAGGAAGACTCATAGGGGCCCTCGAACGCGCAAACGTCGTACTCAGCCAACCTCGTGTAGCACCATGGCAACATCGTCTTCTGCAGTTTCTGGCAAACAGGACTTGTTGTGTAATACGATCATTTCCAGAAATGGAAGTACGAACCATCTCGATCCGTCCACCAACATACGATTACCTGTATCAGCGCAACCCAGAAGAAATCGCGGCTACTCTCGGAGACGAGCGACTAGGGCTGACCCTCAATTCGAACGATTACTTCTGGAAGACCAGTGCGGCTGCTATCACCGCGACGGTTCTCGCCACGATGAAGGGACTCATCGTGAGGGCGGCATTTGCCGACTAATATCAGACGGCTCTCGTCGTGGTGAGGAACTCTGTCGTAAGCGCGGCTTTCCCCGACAAGATTCGGACGGCTATCTACACGATGAAGGGTCTCGCTACAAAAGCGGCTTCCGCCGACAAAACTCGGACGGCCATCTTCGAGATGAACGGATTCGTTATGTGGGCGGCCTCCGCCGACAGAACTCGGGCGGCGCTCGTCGACAGGAATCTGACGGCTACCGTCGCCCAGGTCGAGACGGCAACAATGGTGATGCTGGAACGGTTCGTCGTCGTGGTCCTCGTATGCGTTTTGATCCTCTAGCCAGACCCCGCCAAAGCCGTCCTCCCCGCCCCTACTCTTCCGGTTGAGTGGGACAGCCTCTTTCCAGAGGGGGGACGTGTCATGGTAACTGGATCCCCCCATTTTCGCATATATCCGTCTTCCTTCTTATAGATATTCATACTTTTACATTTTTATTGTATTTCATGTGTTTATCCTGTTTTCTTTCACTCATTTTCCTCCCCATTTATCTCCCTCAATGTCTCATAATCATCTGACTCTTTCGGCTGTGCTCACTGTATTGGTTTAACGGTGATCTCACCTCATGTCGCTTGTGGTTGTTTGATCTCGTCCATTTTGTATTGTGTGGGTGGTGTCGGCGCGATCGATAGTACACGGGGCGCCGGCACGTATCGATCCTCTATGTAAACACGGCGGCTTGGCCGACAGCACGTGAGGAGGGGTGTGGCAATTTCCTTGCCGCGCCGCGTCCGCACTCGGCCGGCCTCACCATATATAAGCGCAGCCACTCAATACAACAATTCATTCCATTCTTGGGAGGCAACGCCCGGCGGACACGTACTCGGTCATCGAGCTCGACGGGACTCTCGGTTACGAGTAGAAGGCGGTTCCCGCCTCACTCCAATCCTAGCAGCAGTGCCATTGGGGGGCTTCGAGCTCTCTTCTAGCGGAGACGCTCAGTTCCCTAAGGCCTGCTTGGTCCCATCAGGGCTATTACCACTTTGAGCTCCCCGATTATCGGTGAAGCTCAACTCTGTTCACCCATCGTAGTTCCACCAGTGCTATTATCGCTTTGAGCTCCCCATTGAGCGGCGACGCTCAGCACCCTACGGCCTGCGTAGTTCTACAGTGTCCTAGCAAGAGGTTATCCTTGTCTAGGAACCAGTCAGGAGTACTAAGGTGCCCGCTTGCGTCTGTTTTTGTAGTTGGAATCAGCCAGACTCCACTCACCCCGTTAGCCAAGCCGTCCGTAATCTCACTGCACAGTATTTTTGAGAGGGTTAGCATATAGATATCTCACGCCGGTCATATTTACTCCACATTGTAAACGTTGCGAAGAATATTAAAGGTTGAAATCTTTCAATTCGACTGTCAACTTACCGGTTCAAAACCGTGAATATCTTGTGAACCATTAACTGTCTAACCCATATTTTTAGAGGGTCGTCTAGGCAGGAAAAGAATCACTCGGGGACCGAGTAGTACTTCAAAAGAGACAACTCTCTCTCCACTAACACTTGTCCGGGTTGTCCGGTTTGGCAGTATAAGAGGGCAAACCCCGTTACCTATCGTGGCTAACACGTTCCCTCTGATAAACGCGGTGTGATAGCGTGTCCCATATTGTGTCATCGCGGCATATAGCGTTTCACGGTTCACCTATTTCATATTTCGCGTACATTCTACATGCCTAAACCGCATAACAACCTCGACACAAACATGTTATATTGAGGTAAATCGAGTTTTTTCTCTACTGCACTCCCTTTTTATAGTGCTATCATTCTAAGTTATCACATGTTTTCTCAAGTTTCGATTCTCATTCTCGTACTCGAATGGGAGTGAAAATACGGGCGTGCGAGACAGGATTGCTCAAACATTGTCAAATATTGTCATCCTGGACAGTTTTCAGCGCTTCAAACGTCGTTGACGACATAGCACGGGCCGTGCGGACCTATCTATGCTGTTATCTCGACTATGCTTCCGAGCGTGTATGCTGCCTTTAAGGATGTAGAAAGCGAAATCTACTCCACCATTAGGAGAAGAGTGAGTTTTGCGCAATCACTAAGATCGAAACGAATTTCACGCCGCCGCGAGAAAAATGCGAGTTGTTAAAAAATTCAAAGGGAAAAGCGAATGGCACATGCTGAAAAGAAAAAAAATCGACCTTTGCGCTACCGCGAGTGGCACATGTCGCGAAGGAAAAGGTCGACCTCTGCGCTTCCACGAGGGGAAAACAAAGAACACTTGAAGGAAGACAAAACGACAACTCGTGCCCAATGGGAGGAAAAAGGAAAGTAGTTAAATAAATGCGGCCGCGAGGAAATGCGATTTTCACGCTACCGAGGCGAATGAATCGAAACGCATGACTCGGCGCAGAAAGAAAACGACAAATTCCGTGTCACTGCCAGGAGAGAGAAACGATTTGTGCGCTACCACAAATAGAAAAGCAAATTCAGCTCGAGTGAGAATTATTGAATAAAAAACCTCCACAAAAAGAAAAATGGGTTAGAGTTTTGCGGCAGCACGACGGAAAAAAGCAAGATTTGAGTTGCCGCGCAGAAAGAAACAATTTTTGCGCGGAAAGAAACGAATCACGCGTTGCTGTGAGAAAAGAGCGAATCGCGCCCCTTGGCTAAGGGAACAAAGCGATCTACACACTAAAGTTGAAAAAAACGATTGTACTCCGCCGCTAACGAAAAATGCGCGGGAATAGACCAAATTTTCACGAAACTAGTTGTAAGCCGCTGCTATGGAAGAAAGGCGAAGTTCCGTTCTCATTTGCGGAGATTAGCGCGTGTCGCACACCCCCACTGGGTGATCATAGAGTAGCGCGTGTTCTTAAAATAACAACAAAAACTCCACGTATTCCAAAAGGTAAAGGGGTCTGCAGAGTAGCACTGACCGGCGAGTGGTCGCCGAGCGTCAGCCTTGATGCGACGATAAAAATGTTTTCGAGCATTATCGCCGCGGCGTCGGTTGCCGCTCGCTCACAGTGACGTGAATCCATCGGCGTCAAAACACTGTGCGGGGCCCTTTCGTCGCCCCTCACGCTAAGCCGGTAGCCCCCGTCGCAAGATGTGATCGATATTGCATCATCCATGGCTGTTCGTCGCTGCGTGCAACGCCGCGGCTTGAACTCTGCGGGCCCCTTAAGATTCACGCTTCAGCGCAGAAAATAGCGGATTCTGAGCGAAGGCTGATAGAATTAGGTTTTCACGCCACCTCGGAGGAAGAAGCAACCTGCACGCCTCCGGAAGAAAAAACGAGGTTAACCCACCAGCGTATAAAGGCGATTTTTGCGTGCACAAAGAAAAAAAAACGACAAATTGTGCAACGGCACGGCCGGGAGTTGGGGGGAACGGAATTCGTGGTTCGACGAATAGTGAGACGAACGGCGTGCAACAAGAGGAGAAAGCAAGTTTCACGTCTGCACTTTCTAGTCCGTGCACTCAAATATGAAGCAGTAGGTTTCAACGCTTTTGCGAGGACAGCAAGAAGCACGGTTACCTTTAGAGCCTCGTTTCGCCATGTTGACACAAGATCGCAAAAGCCCAGATGATACGTACAATGTATTCAAGCTTTTTGCCGCTTCTAAACACGCGAGAGCCACAGGGAGTGTTCACTTGCCCTTTGTAAATCTTTGCGTGTGTAGTTAGGAATATGAAAATCACAGTAAGTTGAGCAGCATTCATAAATCTATACAGAAAGCTGGATCTATGTAGTGTGTTTTGACACAGAGAAGATAGAGACTCTAATGGAGACTGGAGCATCGCAGATGCACTTTGAGCGAAAAAAAGTGGTTAGACAAAGGGAAGGAGCACGGAATGCGTCACTGGATGTGCGTGTACATGTCTAATTGTAAGAAGCTTCTTGCATCACAGAAACCTTTTAGAAACCAAATAAATAAGACTCTCTAAATTAAAATGTTCTCAGACAAATGCCGCTCAATGCCTTGCTAGAAAGCCGGCGTCGTCAGCTGCTAACATAGGAAAAAAGGAGCGAAATAGGAAGAAAAGCGTTTTTTGCCTATAACTTGGTTTGATTCTTTGAGGCACAACCCAACCTTAAAATTGCTCTCTGATTTTACTGCTTGTCTTGGAATGTGTTTCGCACTGGTCACAATGGTGTCCCCAAAATCTCTCTGAACCCACTACGAACGGAGTTATGGCCCCTCCCCAAAAGATGTGAATTCGAACAACGATAAATCTCTCGACGACTTGTCTTGGACTTGGTTTTTCTATTCATTCGCATAGAGCTTAACTGATAACAAGTGGAAGAATATAGACTCTGATTGGATCCCATCGCGCTTTGTCCGAAAAAATCCCCCATTGAGTCCGAAAAATCTAAAATTGGCAAAGTGGGTGCTCCTTGTTTTCTAGCTGATTGTGAAGAATTGAAACTCCGCGTTCGGCAGGGTTGCTCAAATTTCGTATGCGAGCTTGGATTGTTCGTTTGAGAGACTGCTCGCCCTAAGGGAAAAGTACAAAGCAGACCGGCGCGCCCTACGGCTAATCGTTCCCATGGGTGAGGCCCTAGTTATACATCGGCGATTCGGTGCCGCTGGCTTTTGCGGGACGTCTGCGATTGGTCAGATTTCGAAATTGATCAATAGCAGGCATGCCGCGGAAGCCAGCGGCGGCAAAACGCTTTTGTATAACCAGGGCCTGATATGTGTGGATACGCGGTCTGCTGGGAACCACTTTGATTGGAGCAGGCTTTCTTAGATGGTACACAACCATTATTCCACTTCCTCCAGATGAAAGTAAAGCCTAGCTTGCTCGGTTGAGTCCGGGCGATGTGAGCAGCGGAGCGGTAGGTAGGTCATAGCAAAACATAACATAGATAAGGAAATCCTGACATGATAAGTCCAATAGGCCTAACTTCGACCGGCTCAAAATGAGAGAGCTAGGCTATATATCGCTCCACAGAGAGTCGGAGAAAGGCCATGGTTAAGCCATAATCATTTATTTTCCCACGGACCTGGTGTGTTTCGAATTCGGAAGGTATTTTAAGTTTGCCCGCACAGGGCACTTTCAATTTTCCCAAATTCTTGGGCGTGCTGGTCACGAACTAAACGTTTTTCTTTCGGCTTTTAGGATTTTCTGTAGGTTCCAGCTAATGATTAGGACTGTACCGTACAAAACCAACCTAAAGCACTTGAAAATTAGCGGCAGCGAAATTAACGAAAACTTACAATCATTGTCGAGATAAGCGCTTAGCTAGGCCTGCACGGCCCCTAGCATGCCGCTAACGACGTTTGAAGCGCTGAAACCATCCAGGATGGCGTTATGCGAGCATTACCGTCTCGCACGCCTGTGTTTTCCCACCCCTTTGAGTGACATAATGAGAATTTGAGTAACATAATTAGAATAGATACTTGAGAAAATGTGATAATTGAGAGTGATAGCACCATCAGAAGGGAGTGAGCGAGAGAAATAGCTTCCTATACTTGCATATAACATGTCTACATACCGATTAAATCTCGTCCACTTTCAAAAATGCCGCAGAGAAAGACGCTGCAAAAGTTAAATATTGAGTAACTCTGACGTAACTAGTTGCTCCCGATGGAACACAATTCTTTCAAATTCCATGGGAGCTTGCGCAGTTGACTCCTTTCAAAAAACCTCCTCCGAGTTCTTCCAATAAATGTAATGATGAAGCAATATCGGGTGTTTTCTCTCAAAACTGATCGGATTTTTTTCGTGCGATTTCGGAGTTTATTCTTGTGAATGGATAGATTCGAAACGGAACTAATCAAAGTTAATGTTGGGAAGCGGAGATAGCTCACCTGCGCGTGCTGCATCGCGGTCGGTGAGCGTCACGCGCGGAAATTTCGGATGGCGACGCAACCGCCTAACAATTAGTTAGTTGTTGTTTGATGCCTTCACACAAACCACTCTGAATTAACATGTAACTTGGAGCGACATTGCACTGTACGTGGAATAATTTCTGATGAAAGTCACGAGTAACTTGGTTCAATATTACATGCAACTTACACAACATCGCGAGTAACTTGCAATGATGTTACATGCCAGTTCACGCGGCTGGCACACCGACACGCGGTGAGTATTGCAAGTCTCATGTAAGTCAACTCACACCGTGCACCATACTATGTTGAAGATCACATGCAACTGTAAATGTAAGTTGCAGGTAACATGTTTTCGTTAGAGGTTAGTCGCAGGTAGCATGTTTAGAGATTTTAGTTCGCATTTAACTTGATCAGGAGTTCCTGAGAAGAAGGGGAAGTTTGAATTTAGAGGGAATTGGAGGGGGGAAATATATAGAGGAAATATAATTATGCCCTATCAAATAAATCAGGAGAAATACTCGACTTCCTGTATATAAAATGGTCAGGATCGATTTTCATGTGAACTGGGAAATAAAGCGCTCTCTGGTGAGCGATTAAAAGGTCTCTGTATTCACTTGCTGATCGGGAGCTCCGTTAATGACCAGTGGTCATCACGAATTAAGAAAGAAAAATATCAAACATTCTTTAACTGCTCTATCATTCCCTGAGTCTTCGCCGGATTTCACCTATTTCACGAGAAATAATTTCTTCACTTATCAGGAAATGGCATAAGTAAAGCTTGGTAAAAGATGGCGGAAGAGGCGAGAAAAGTCTCGCAAGGTCGCCCTGTATCAAGTGGTCGGGAGTGTGGATTTGACGGAGGTTTGATGTTTCTTGTTGTTATTGAAATATTCGTTCATCGAAAATTATTCAATTTAGAATCTGCTCGAGAACGAATCTGAGGCTAAGGAATTCTCAGGGAAAAAGTTATTGGGAATGGAAAATTTTGTGTGCATAGAGAAGAGAACTAAATCACGTTCCGGGTTTTCTAAGAAGCGGAGAATGAATTCTACCATTTTCATTTTCATAAGCAATGAATTCAAGTATTAGGCAAGGTAGAATGAAGTCTTTTTCAGCGACAATCAGCGTGCGAATTAGAGTCGCAGAAACTTCGGGCATTCTATGGACATCACGAAAACCTCACGAAAAAATAATAGAAAAGTCTCCATATAAGCGTCCAGAAACTCCGCTCTTGTGCGACTGTCAAAAACGTGTAGTATCGAGAGAACTCACGCAGCGTGATTGGTGAAAAACAAGGAAATTCGAATGGGCTGCAGGTCTACAGTGCGTTCGGAGATGTTTGAACTCTTTGAGCATTTAAATGCACACTTCAACCTCAGGAGCAAAAATTGATATTATGCTCCGTCCACCGTGAGTAGCAACCCTGCCAAGCGCGAGATTTCAATTCGCTCAAAAAAGTGAGAAGCTACAGGGACAAAGTCGGCCCCGCCCATATTACCCCAAAAGCCTAACCGCGCACTTCGCCCCCGAAAGGGAACCAAGAGCTCTGCTATTGTGCATTTTGCCTTTGAGGATAGCCACACAAACCAATTTTTCAGCTTGCAAAGATTGTTGTTCCCTATTCGGGATGAAATGCTTGACTTTGTTTCTGGGGTATTGGGGGCGGGGCCAACTTTCCCCCCGCAATTTCTCACTTATTCGATCGAACTGAGATCACGCGTTTGGCAGGGTTGCAATACACGGTGGTAGGACTATAATATCAAATTTCACCCCTCAGGTTGGACTGTGCCTTTAAAGGCACAATCCAACCGCAGAATCGTTTTTTTTTTATTCCCAGTTCAACTTGAAGACGGTTCCACGCTGATTCCAATAATCTCCCTGGAATCGAAAAGGACTCCCAGGGAGCTGAGTTATGGCAGCTCAAAAATTGAGCGGCGAAAGAATGGTGGACGAGTTGTCCGAGGCTTGTAACTTCCGTCATTTGCAACCGACGTATGCGAGCTGACAATAGAGAGAGAACCCGAGAGTTAAAGGCATCGTACGCGCTGAAATCCACTTTCCATTTTTTATGCTCGATCCCTTCCTCGGGCCCCTGTGAGAACGTACAACGAGCTTGGCTGCTCAAAAACGTACCATTGTGAGCATAGAGGAAGTGGAAAGTAAGGAATTCCGTCAAAAGGAGCCGGCTCTTCCGTCAGTCATTTGGCACTTTCGCAATATTTGAGCAGAACGTCGCTTCGCTAAGTACAGGGCATGCCACTGTACGCTGACACACCGCCGGACGAAAGTGGCATTATCGACTGGCATTATCGACATCGCTCATTTCGCCAGTATTGAGCTCGAAAGATCTAAAAGGGGCGTGCCAAAGTGGCTTCCGGATGTAGGCGCCCCAGGGTGGCTTCCTCCTATATCTCGCTTATTCGGAGTTGAGAGCTCAAACTTGGCAAATCTTCTATAAGGTGGGTCTATTTTACAATCATGTGGAGTTGATTCCGCGCCTTAGGTTGAACTGTGCCTTTTTAAACTCGGCCTTATCTACCATTTTCGCTCTACGAATTTGCCACCATTCACTTTCTCATACTGAGTTACCTTCTTGAACATACTTTTCTTGTTCGTTAGGGACTGAGCAGAGTTGCATGGCGTCTCGGCGTGACCTTAAAGGCTCAGTACACCCTCAGATACGAATTTTGAGATTTTCATGTAATTGTGTAGAAGACCCCTCCTGTATAACACAGGCCGAATACGAGGTCTCGATTCCTCCTAATAAGCATGATATAAGCGACCACCACAGGCCCGACCCCCTAACAGATTTCCAAACTTGATAGCGGCTAGATGGATGGATGAATTTCAACAAGTCGTCGTTCTTCAGTCCACTGCCGGGATCTCTCCTTCTCCTGGCTCGCTCTCGCGCAACGATTGCGAATGAAGAGAAATACAGACCTGAGACAACTCATTCACCAATTTTTCACCCTCAAAATCTAGGCATGTTTGAAGAGCCATAAATCTGTTTAAAGAGGGTATTGGACGATTTCAGAGATACCACTGTGATCAGCGTGTGACTCTTTCCAATATAGGCAATAAAACTAAAAAATGATTTTGTGGGTGTCCTGTCTTTGAAGGCAGGGTTCGCGATAGAAACGATTTTTGAGTTCTCTCCGTGAGAATGTAGATTTGATCATCACACAAGTAAAAGAAAGGGAAAATTCTGAAAATTAGCGGCGAAAACGCACAAAAATAGGATAGGATGGCTAATTACAGGTGTCCCCACGCCCCACCTAATTGATGAGATTTTCACGAATGCTTGTCTATCCGTATTAAAGTAGTCAGTAGTCTCTAGAAATGCTCAGAAATTATCTAGAAGCAGAATAAAGGGTTGCGAAGCAGATATTTCGAGAAATCTCGACAATTGGGGCCGGGCGGAACAATCGATTTAGCGATTAATCTCAAAATCGAAGATTATCGTTGACACTGCCTTTCAGTGAGCATGTTCACGATGGTTGTGACGGGTGAAATGTGTTGTAAATCGAAAAAATAAGAGTACTTTATGTAAAGCTATGTCGTCGTTCCCCAGACGGCGGGTAGTCGCGTCGAATCCGTTGCTGCGCGTATCGAGCGTGCGGGGTGGCGCCGTCATGGAAAAAACGAACGATATGGCGCAGCGTTTCTTTTCCCCATGAGCAGTACTCCTTTCCCCTCTTTCTTTTCCCTCTCCTTCCTTTCCGTCCCTTCCATCATCTTCTTATATGTCATATTTGTACAAAAAATCGGCACTCACAAAATTTAAGCAGCTTCTGCGCTTTCCTGAATATAAAACTATCCAGCATTGGAAATGAACACGAAAAAGCTGCGAAATTGGCAAAATTCAAACACGAGCAACTTTTGAGAAGTTAAAGGGCAATTGGGGCCATCCCACATGCTTGACACGTTCAACCCCAGATTCGACGCGGCTCCCCGCCGTCCAGAGAACGACTATACAGTACCGCGCAAATGTTTTGCAGAAAAAGCGTGTTTGTTGATCTCGCAACGCCGTAACTCACTTCAAAATCGACGAAATGAGTTTTTCTGGTAGTTTTCGTGTTCCTCTCAGTGAGGCGAATGCAATGGTACGTGCAGAAATTTCTTTCAACTTGATGTTTTGCTGAGAAATCGTTATTTTTTCTCATAGTTCACATCGACCACAGCTCAAAACATGACGGATTTCGGCAATCATGACCGTCTGATCAGTTCCTAATAAGGGATTTTGTGGCGCAAATATGCGATTTTCTATAGAATTCTGGAGTTGAATCTATAATTTTGGAGCATTATCGCATGAGACTCAATAAAGTAATTCATGAATGACTTCGAATTGAAATCGCACCGCTTTCAAGCAAGTTGTGGTGATGCGGCGCTTTGTGAGCTCAAAAAACGCCGCAAAACGCTTTCTTTGCCGAAAAAAACATGCGTGGTACTGTACTGGTTAGGGTAAGAACGGTAGAACAGAGCGACAGAGAATAGAGAATTCCAAAGAACGGGTCCACAAAAGTTTCATTGTCACAACAAACAGCTTCACTGAGAGTAAAGAGGTGGTGTGAGAACAAAGCTTTTTATGTACTTCCGGGGCGTTTTCCCAGATCTCCTCGTTATTTCAGCTCTACTCGGGAGCCATGCAATCGATCTAGCTGAAACTCTTGAATTTGAAGATTATCGTAAACACTGCCTTTCAAATAGGATGCCGAATTGATTGATCGCGGCAATCTATCGATACCTCTGTCCATCATAAGGCAGCGTCTATAGTACGTTGCGAGAGCGGACGGTCACGCAAAATCGATGGCATCATTAACACACGATTTGCCAGCCGTTGACAGGCGCCTACGCTCGCTATCAAGCGCTCACACCCGCTCTCGCTCGCATACGCTGGCTGCCGCTCGCGCACGCCGGTTACGGAAAAGAATCAGCTAGAGTCAAACTTATTACTCTGCCCCTCAAGCATTTAGCCTTGAGACTAATTGAAAAGTAACGCCCTCGTGTCTCATAGTTTGACCACTGTTGTCATAAACCTTGGTACATGAGCAGCCAAGAATTCGACTTGATTGATTGACAACCAAGGTCAACCGTCGTCGACCGAGTCAACACGAGACAGGAGGTGTTTGCTCGTCTTCTCTGTGCACCGGGCACCTATCAACGCTAGGGAGCGTTGAAGAGCGCGGAACAGCGAGATGCGGGCTTTTACGAAACGTATGGACGGAGCTTAAGGTTGGTCGCGCAGCAGTACAACCAGGTCCAGCAGCCCCCCGGCAGGGATCTCAATGGGGCCACGACCCCCCTCCCATTTGTGAACTTTTTAAGAAAGGCTTCCACCATTCCCATGCGTCACAAGTGTTTATTTTTAGCATGAGAGATAATTTCATTGAAATTGTTTTTCCGAACTTGTTTTAATATAAATTTATTTGAAGTTTTACCTCAGTTTTTTAGTTGTTTAGGATTTCACATTTTTTCTACTGTTTTATGAGACACTGTTTGTTTGTTTGTTTTTCATGTACTGATTAACTATAAAAGATTTCTATTGAAAAACTCTTACGATCCCGTAATTTTTTAGATTTTCCCCTCAAATTTCGCACGCCCCCCCCATCATCACCCGTTGGCAAGCTCTCCAGTCCTGCTCGACCCTGTATGCTACTCTGCTTCGACCCTAGCCCTACTCGTAGACCAATGATTCATTGAGAAAGTCCTTCTCTGGTTCAAATTGATATGGGGACTCACAAGAGCCATGTCTATTCGCGGTGCTCTTCGGTTCACCTTGGAACAAGTTCAGGTTTGGGCTCTGGACAACGCCTTCTCTGAGTCGAACCCAACTCTCTACTATTGCGTCTCTTCCAGGACACCCTCATTTACTTACTGCCCTAGACGACAGGAGAATCGCCCAAATGACTTCTAAAAGCACCATGACTGAGAACAGATGAGAGCTCAGATGGTCCTTTCGTGCCACGAACTAAGGTAAGAAGACCAACATGCTAGGTTGAACACATAAGCAGCCAGAAAGTGTAAAAAAACTCCGCGGCTTACTCACTAATAGCAATACACAATGGAAAGGCTGAAATTAGCAGGAAAAGTATGGCAACTCATTGGAATACGATGAGTTTTTCTGCCTTCCTCTTTCACAAAATTCTTCTCACATCTCTTGTTCCAGGCCGTATTTTACGGACGAGAAAATTTCAAACTCGATGGACTAGAATTATAAAGACACTAATGGAGGGACCTGCGAAATGGGGTAATGGTGTTCTTCGAGATGAACGTTGTAGGCAGTTCTTCATTGACATGGGCATGCGTTCGAAGTTATGAAAAGTTGGAGACCGCAAGTGAATGTCTTGCCCCATAATCAGCGTAGTGTAAGAGGAGGTACTCGAAACGCCACTCCCTTTTCTTTAAGAGCAGTGACGCCCCGCTCATGTACTACATGCGACAGTTCATGTTTCTCGGCCGACAAAAATAGACTACAGCTCATTTATGTAGGGGTTCCGGAATGGCAAGCTTGCTTGTTCGGCTGTAATCCAGTTGAGCACTTATGGGACATCATCGATCAGCAGATCTACTCGACTTACGTGACTTACTTTTCTTCATCGGTTGGCTTTCACCTGACGCCGTCATTCCGCATCTTCACCGAGGTGTGCCGCCCTAGTACGGAGCCGTGTCCATTTGTCACGGTCCTCAGCCACAAATTGATTGCAATCCATCCATTGGTCGCTATTTCCCTTCTTGCGGTGTAAAGCATTGCACCTGAATTGCCTTTCAATGCCATTTGATTTCAAATCCTCCTTCACCACATCTGACCAGAACTTTCGCCCACGTCTAGGCGGCCGTTTTAGACAGGACTTCGAAGAATCCTTAGATCGTGTTGAACAAGACGACCTGGCGTTCTTCTTAAAGTATGCCCGAACGGACGAAGACAACCCTCTGTAGCCGCTTGAGAAGGCGTTGGGAGATTTCGGCGCCTCCCTCGTGCCAAGCGATGATGTAAGGCGTCGATGCCGTAGAGATCTTCGTTGCGGCACATCCGCGGTCAGGAATCTCCAAGCAAACGCCAAAACAGCTTTTTATTCTTGCAATCGAACCTTTCCATCTGCCTCTTCGGTGCTGCCCTGCCCACGTCCGATTCGTAAATCATGGTAGAGCGAATAGCGGATAAGTAGACTAGCAACTTGACCTCCTTCAACTAATAAAAAGTATAAAACTACAGAAGAGCTTAAGATGACTGCCGCAACTGTTCCGAGCAACATTGACGACCCGAGAATCCACAAATCGGTCTAAGAGGATATTAGAGCTCATAATCAGAAATCACATCAACGAAGTTTTCGTTTTCTGCTGTATGCTCGCAAGAGTCGACATAATTTTGAAACGAGCATAGAATTTTTCGTCTTTTTTTTTGAAGAATGACGGCGGTTCAGACATGTGAAAATCAGGTGCACTGAAATCAGATCGAAGCGATTTCATAGAGTCAAACAATGGTGAATTTTAAATTATTGCACTGCTGACATTGTTTCAAAACGCGTTGAATAATAGGCAATCAAATTCAGCGGATTGTCCTTGAGAAATTCGTGGTGTATCCCCCCTATTGAGAGTTTTAGCAGGGTAAAAGCCGAGAAATAGCTACTAAATGCTTGCTTTCCGCGTAATAGCCGAGAAGTGGCAGGGAAGTGGATTGCTACCGCCAAGTAGCCGAGAAATAGCCTAGAATGCTAGCCGCGAAATAATGCTTCCCGAAGAAGTATACGATGCAATCTTGAGGCATCCAGATGCCATCAGCCCCGTCACTTCCATCACCCAAATTAGAGGTACTTGAACCTCGCTGAGCCTCTGAAGACCCGGCCAACCGCGCAGCCCCCGGGTGGTGGCTCGGATACCCGGCCACGACCGTGTCGCGTGTCGGTGTGCCGGCCGTGTCTCGAATAGTTTTGGTTATTTCTCGGTTAATGCTCGGCTATTTTTTAGCCAGTCTGCTAAAAACTGAGGAATTACCGAGAAGTAGCCCACCAGGAGCCGCCGTGGAGCCTGGCGGGCTATTTCTCTGCCAATACTCCCAGACTCACCCACCCACCGATTCTCGCAGGGAAGCCCAATCTGCGGAAAGGTGGCCACTCAGTTGGCTTTCCTAGTTGGCATCCAGGTACGCTGTATGACTCTCAGGTTGTATGCCTCCTTTGAGTGGTAGCGGCGCGGGTTTTTCTATCGGCCTGACAAGGGATCACTCTGAACACTAAATGGACTTTGAGAAAACTGTCTCTGTCTTCTTGATCCCTTCAACAATGCTCGTTGAATACAAATCACCGATCATTGCAATGAGATGGTCGGGGTAATTTATCGCCACACAATGGCTCAGTTTGTTAGATGTTGGAATACAAAGCAAGTGAATTCACGTACTGTGTGATCATTCCTGCATATTGGCTGAAAATGATGCCAAATTTTAATTGTTCACCTTACTTTTTTCGAGTTTTAACAGTTTTGCTTGTTCTTTATACCTCTTTTCTCATACCGCAGAGGTAACGTGATATGAACGGAGCACATTTCATATCTATTATATTATAAACTATGAAAAATCCCAGATTTCAACATTTGCTAGAACATCAAGTGAATGCCCTTACCCTTCCCCCACATATGTTACAGAAAAACCGTCCTTAACTCGGTGAAACTCTTTAGGGGATTCGTTTTGATATATGACGCTGGTAAAAAGGTTCGCACAACATAAAACCTCCCGAACTTGTCAATTGATCAATGACCAACAGTTTTACCATGAGATATAATTCTTATAAACAGAAGTGGGTTTACCGAAATTACAATTCGCAATGAAGCGGCCTTAATACATTAGAGCGTGGCTTGAATACTCAAATTAAGTGTTTCATTATCAACTCCGAAATATTGAGTGGAATCGAGCCACTGTTTTAGAAACGCGCCTTACAAGGGACTCTCTTTAAAGGCAGTGTTCACGAATAAAAATCGTTTTTCTTTATTCTTAAAGGCACAGTCCAAGCTCACGGACGAAATCTGAGATTTCCACATAATTGTAAAGTAGACCCACCCTATATAACACCTGTCAAGTGCGAGCACTCAATTCCTCCGAATAAGCGAGATATAGGGGGAAGCCACCCTGGGGCGCTCTAACCAGGAAGCCACTTTGGCACGCCCCTTTTACGAGCTTACGAGCTCAACAGTGACGAAATGATTGGTGATTTGCGATCAATAGAACCGTTCTTACCTTCATTCATAACTTATCTCTTTGTTCAAGTCGGCTCGCATATATCGGTGGCAAACGACACAACTTACAGGCCTTGGACAACTCGTCACCAAGCTTTCGTATGTAAATTTTTGAGCGGTCATAAATTCGTTCCCAGAAGGCCTCGAACGATGCCAGAGACATCATTGAAATCAGTGTGGGACCGTTTACAAGATAGGCAGGAAAACAGAAAAACGATTCTGAGGTTGGACTGTGCCTTTAAAACGCAATTGGACGAAATGGTTTTTGCGTAAAAAGTGTAACTAAGGAACGGATCTTGTCATTCAGAGCAACATAAAAGCCCTTTATACGTCATCCTTGCGATATTACGGTGACGCAAAAATCAAAACTTGAAGGGTTTTTATCTGTCAAGATTTCTTGAGTAAGTCTTAATATCGAGGATTTTAGACACGATAGAAATAAGAATACAGAATTCTTCGTAAGCCAGATATGTCATTCATAGAACGATCAACGACGAAGAGCAGGAGAAGGGCAACAAATGTATTCGAGTTACGCTTTCGCTTATAGCTTCCTACTCCACGACAGGGTGGGTAGGTATGACCAAGATTTGTTGTTAGTGTAGACTTTTTTGATGGTTGATTTGGCTACCAACACTCTTTCGGGGCAATATTTACATGCCACACCCAGATGCAGTGTTCGCGACAAATTTAAATTTCGAGACCGTTTGCTAAAGTGACTATTTGGTCCTAGGGGAGAGCTAAGGAAACGAAGAGATTGAAAAAAAAACTAGCCAAAGATGCTAGAAATGCCGATTGAAAAAAAAAACTAGCCAAAGGTGCTAGAAATGCCGTAGTTTCAGAGGAGATAGGCCGGCCATGGAGCGAAGAATGAAGACGTAATTGGAATCCATCCATCCATCTAGCCGCTAATGAGTTCGAAAATGAAGAAAGGGGTCGGGCCCGTGGTGGTGACTGAAGGGGGTCGGACTCATGGTGGTCGCTTATATCTCGCTTATTTAGAGGAACTGAGATCTCGTACTTGGCACGTGTTATACAGGAGGGGCCTTCTATACAATTACATGAAAATCTCAAAATCCATGTCTGAGGGTGTACTAAAGGGGGACAGAGATTGCGAGGTGTTTTTCTTGGGGTCTCATGGACGCTGTGGGATAGGGTAATATGTTGAGCACCATTTATCCAGGCTTTCTTATTTTGCATGTATATCATTCGGTTTAATTACCCAAGTTTGAGATCATAAACGAGTGCGCAGTATTTGGAGCAGACGCAGTGGTACAAGGAAAATCCGCGTGGCAGATACATAGCGGCGGCCAGATATTGGTATTCCTAGAACAACCGATTTAGAGATCTCGGACTTGGCAGATGTTATATTCTTCACTTCCGCACTGCCGTTCAGTCCGCAAAGTGCGCTTGATTGCGAAATCTTGCTGCGGCGCGGTTGCGAGTATCCTCAGACAGGGATGTGGGATCACCCGGGCGGTGGGATCACCCTGGCACCAAAGGCCAAAAGCGCCCGGGTGATCCCCCCTCCTTGTCTGAGGATTTTCGCAACGGGCCCGCAGCAAGATTTCGCAATCAGGGTGCACTTTGCGGACTGAACGGCAGTGCGGAGGTGAACTGTACAGGTGAGACACAATTACATGAAAACCTCAAAATTCATATCTGACGTTAGAAATAGTAAGATTTTATGGCAAAAACGAAGGTTTGGAACTGTCACTACCAAAAATTAAAGGCAGTGTTCACGATGGGAATCGTTTTTCTGTTTTTCCGCCTATCTTCAAAACGGCCCCATGCTGATTCCAATGATATCTCTGAAATCGCACAAGACCTTCAGGGAACGGAGTTATGGTCCCTCAAATATTGAGCTAAGGAAACATGGTGGACGAGTTGTCCGAGGCTTGTAACTTCCGTCTTTTGCAGCCGATGTATGCGAGCTGACCTGAATAGAGAGAGAAATTGAGAATGAAGGGAAGAACGGGGCTGTTGGTCGGAAACCATCGCTCATCTCACAATCTCGAGCATTTATTTTTTCGCGTCGGTGGGCGTGGAAAGTGCATCTGGGGGTGACGAGCTGATGGATGTCCAACTTTGGGGTCAAAGGGGACCGTTCCGAGCTCATTTTTCTCAGTTTTTTCAACGTTAGGGTTCAACTAGGCCCCGCAGCTGCCGATCTCCACCAAAAAATCAGACATGGTTTTTATCGTGGACACTGCCTTTAAGGAAAAAGAAACAGACGAGAACGCGATGCAGATGAAGAAATTGAGGGTTGTTTTCGTACTGGATTGAAAGGGGACGAGTTACACAGCAGCATGTCCACTCGGTTGGAATAGCAAAACTAGCATCAATCCGGTCAAGATTGCAAAGCCAATATGTTATTACGGCCTGTACCAGAAGACTTACTTAATCGGAAACATCAACGACTAGCCAAAGTGACCGTATTCGAGCAAACAATTGGGACGAGTTTGGATCGAGGGGCGGGAATGACACAGAAAGTGGACGGAGATGGCATGTTTCACTGGCTTAAATGCAGTGTTCACGATGATTTTCGTCCTCGAGTTTTTCACATAAAACAATGCGTTGGCCTTCTAGTGTTAACAAATTTACGGAGAAACGGCGAGAAACCCATTAAAACGGCGTATTTCAGTGACATTATTCAATAACATGGACTAGTTGTCCGGTTGGATGAACATGTTCATGGTGGTTGTCAACGGTGGAAATTGGGTCAATCGGGAACAGAAGAATATTTTATGCAAAGCAGGATTAGTTAGGGCCTTAAGGAAAGAACGGAGCATTAGAGAGTAGAGAATTGCAAAGGCAGGGTCCACAAAAGATTTCATTGTCACAACAAACACTTCCTGTGATACTTAAGAGGCGGGGTGACACTTAAGAATTTCATGTGCTTCCGGTGCGTTTTTCTCAATTTCTACGTCATTTTAGGTCCATTCAGGGGCCACTTGATCAATATAGCGAATAATCTCAAAATTGAAATTTATAGTGAACACTGCCTTTAAAGGCTGTGTTCATGATAAAAATCGTTTCTCTGTTTACCCGCCTATCTTGAAAAGGGCCCCATGCTGATTCCAATGATGTCTCTGAAGTCGTACAAGACCTTCTGGGAATGGAGTTATGGTCCCTCAAAGATTGAGCAAAGGAAACATGGTGGACGAGTTGTCCAAGGCTTGTAACTTCCGTCTTTTGCAGCCGATCTATGCGAGCTGACCTGAGTAAAGAGAGAAGCTGAGAATGAAGGGAAGAACGGGGCTAATGATTGAAAATCATCGCTCATCTCACGATCTCGAGCATTCATTTGTTCACGTCGGTGGGCGTGTGATGCGCTTTTGGGGTTTTCAATGCGCTCGAAGTTCCAACTTCGGGCCCTTTTGGGGCTCTTCCTGGCTCGTTTTCATGCGTTATTTCGACGTTAACGTTACAGAGTGTCCCTCCACTACCCAATCCTAGTGGAATTTCGAAAACTTTTTTCATCGTGAACACTGCCTTTAAAGGCAGTAATCACGATAAGAACTCACTTCGAGTTTCCAGCGTAAATCAAATGTACCGCGGCCCCTTGCCACCATTACTGCGGAAGAGCGGCTAAAAACGGGCCTTAGATAGTCCTATAGGACCCTCAGACTTGAATTCGTTATGCCCTACCTGTCCACTATTTAGAGTGCAGATAGCGAATCTGTGGTCCGTTGAAGCTTCACTGTAGTTTACGGTGGGTAAAATGCCATTCAGATGAGAACACCAACCTAAGTATTCCGATAATTCACAATTGGAGGTGGAATTTGTGTTCACCACACGAAAAAAGCCCACAAAGCAATTTTGAGACAATGACCAATTTAAAGGCAGTGTTCACGATAATCTTCGATTTTGAGATTAATCGCTAAATCGATTGTTTGGCCTCCGGGTAGAAATGAAATGACGAAGAAATGAAGAAAAACGCCCTAGAAAAGCACAAAATCCTATACTCTCACCACACCGTCTTACTTTCACTGGAACTTTCTGTTGTGACAATGAAATATTTTGTGGACCCGTGTTTTGCAATTCTTTACTCTCTATTGCTCCGATCTTTCCGTCGGACCCAAACTATTACTGTTTTGCCTAAAATATTCTTCCATTTTCGATTAGTCCCATTTTTCACCGGTGACAACCACAGTGAACATGTTCATCCTAACGGTCTACTAGTCCGGGCCAGAGAATAATGCCACTGAAATAAGATGTTTCAGGGCGTTTCAAGCCGTTTCTTCGTAATTTTGGTAACATTTGATGGCCAACGCATTGTTTTGAGTGGAAAACTCGGGAACGAAAATCATCGTGAACACTGCCTTTAATGAAGATCCACCCTGATCCGCCGTAAGCAGTCAAAAATTGACAATCGGACCACAGATTTGTGTTAAAGGCAGCATACACGCTCAAAATGACATCAATTTTAAGAAATAAATCGAAGGTCTGAAGCTGTTAGTATTGAGCAATGATGGTGCAACGGTTCTTTCTATATTGGTCCGAAGGTGGACGAGTTACACCGCAATGGCCGAAATAGCGAAAATAAAGGCAAATTGGCTTGACTAAGGACGCCAGTACACTCGTACGGCCTTTACTGGAACGCCTACGCCCTCAAAAGCGCAAAAAATGGGCCAAACTGACGGTAATCGAGCATTGAATATTTGTATTGAGGAGTGGAGTCCGTGGCGGTGGCAGGAGAGAGGAAGATTTGGTGACTTTGTACGGCTCAAATACGGTAATTTTACATTAATTATAACTTCGTGAGCGTTCTATAAGGAGCCGTGCGACCCCATTAAGGGCAGCTTACACGCTCGTAAACGTGGTTGGGATAACTATGTGAATCGAACCGTATGGGTTACAACAGAATGCCTACGCATTTTTAAGTGTCAAAAATGACCCACAATGCCGCTACATAAGTTAGAAGTTAGCCCCGCCCTGTATTTTCACGCCCTTTGTATTTGCTCTTTTGCTACAAAGCAGGGTTGCTGGGTCAACTTTGAGGTCAGTGACGTTTGTGATTCACTTGTTAGGCAACCTACCAACAGTACCGAAGGTGAATATGACCCAGCAACCTCGCGTTGCAGGAAAAGGGCAAATACAAGGGGCGTGAAAATACAGAGCTGGGCCAGCTTCTCACTTATGTAGCGGCATTTTCGGTCGTTCTTGACACTTCAAAATGCGTAGGCGTTGTAATCCCGGCCATACCATTCTGTTTCCGTAGTTATCTTAATCACGTTTACGAGCGTGTATGCTGCCTTTAACGTAGCTATGTCGAAATCGCATCTCACCCTCAAGCCTGTCAAAAAGTTGGTTCTCACCCTCATACTTGTCTGAAGGGAAGCTCGACCAAATTGGGTCGAAAACTTTGGCGCTTTGACGACTAAGCTTCTTATTCGTCATCAGCGCTCAATGTGACCATGGTGGGTAAATTTTCGAGTCATATCTGGAGAATTTTTCCTCATTGCGTTCAGAACCACCCGATTGTTAAACGCTTAACCAATTACCGGAACAAGTGGGAGACGCCATCACTCTGTCCTAAGTTCGAAAAATATGCTCTAAGCCAAACGGGAATATTTTATTTATTTATTTATTTATTGGACTCCGACCTTTGGTCACGCGCGTATGTACAACAAACAAACAGGCAACGCAATAAATATAGTCCTATAGAATGAGAATCTACAAGTCCAGCAGCTCTTGCTGACGATCGAGGAATGTCCTAAATGAATGGGGTGACATGGGCGAATCATTTGCTTGCATCAGAGACCGCAAGTTCCGAATTACCCTGTTGCATAAGAAATTAGCTCTGACCTGGCTTCTCGCTACGGGGCCCCGGATGATGAGTCCTCCGCTCCTTGTACTGGTTGGGATAATACTCACGATTAGCCAAAAAGGTATAAATATTCGCCTAGTTATGATTTTGTGCAGCATTATCAAATCGTTTTTGTTTCTTCTGCTTATTAACGACAATAGTTTAAGTTCTCGATTTCTCTCTATAGCGTTAGGAATACGGCTGTATTAGAGTCCAGAACATCTCAAAAGTAGTTTGCGAGTGTATTTGTTCGCTAAAAACGAATATAAGGTCCGTTTCTGCATCTTCGAAAAATAGCTGCTCGTTTCAGAAGGTAGCAATATGCACTAGTGTCCCAGCATTGGGCATAGATGTTCCAGCGACGGCTGCGGTTCCCCGACTAGTGCCGTTCCTATCAGTGGGATTCTACCTGCTCTCATGCAGGATGTGGATAGATCCTCTCCTCGTCCACCACGGCCGATGCAAGGTGGCTTGCTCACAACCCCAGTGTGCGAGCCGCGGGAGGTCCCACCAGCGACAAGTAAAAATTCCGTAGAGCCTCTGGAGTCGACTTCGGGCCACATTCTAGAGCTGCTCTCTTATAGCCAAGTGAGCACTCAGCGTGGTGATGCGCCTTACATGTATACATGTTGAGTACGCGGCTGGAAAGACTATAAGTGCATTTTACAGGATTGCCGTGATGTAGATGGTGATCCATGTTTTTGTAGATGAAAGAGTACCTGAGGCTTTGGATTTCCTCGCCAGGCTTTTGGGAGCTGGTTAGCGAACGCAACCAAGACACCTCTCTTGTGGTTACTCAGCAACTCTCCGGAACTTTCAGAGTTTGTCTCTGTTAATGCTGTCCTATATCAACATATCTGGTGAAAGTAGCTACAAGCAACATGATCTTCACAGCAGCTAAGTAGCAAAACAGAAAGGAACTTTGTTGTCGAAAAGAAAATAGTGCAGCTTTCATGAAAATTCCTACTGTTTGGATGAGAAGGTTGAACATTAGTGACTAACCATGATAGATGACTATAAGTCACTCTCGGAAAGATCTACCTTGAAGGATCACTGAAGCCTTAGGTGGCAAATCTCCGACACAGTATATCTTTCTCATAATAGGATTAGCAGTATGTATACCGTTCCTGAAAATGTATCGCAAAGAAAAGGTTCCGTCATTTTGAAATTGAATGGGGACTGTCAGAACAGAGCGGATGATCATGCCAACCTACTCCATTAACGCTTATTCATCTTACACGAAAGAAATACCTAGTAGATAGAATGATCGTCAAAGTGCGTAACTCTCTTGTGAAAGTTAACGCGGATATCTACGTTGGTGGAATGATTGCAGTGTAAGGAATAAACTAGACAGCAACTGGGGTAGAATGCTGAGTCACCACCAAGCAGGTAGGACGAACTACATAGGAGCCTTCGTGTCCTATAATTTTCTGTCGTGATGCAATCCCAGAATAATCCCGAAATCCAAAATAGTGTGGTGTTGTTTAGTGCAAAAGAAAATGTCGTCAGGGTGAGGTCATTTCGCCGCTATTATTAAATACTGTGATCGATGCCATCATCAGGAAGGCCTTTGAGAACAGAAGAGGCGTCCAGAACAGTAAGAATGATCACGTCACGGTTTTGATATTTGCGGATGATAGTGCTGTGTTCGCAGATACCTATGCTGAGGCAACCTGTTGGATTGGTAACAGAGCAGGTTGCGTTTTACTATGGCTTGCGAATCAATAAGGATGAAAGAAAAGTAATGACATCAGACGAGTCGCACGCCTCTGTGCACTCCGAAGGAGCTGAACTTCAGCAAAAGAAGGACTACAAGTACCTTGGATCAGTGATACAGGAAAAGAAAGTAGCACCAAAAACGGAGATCCACAGCAAAATCGAACAGGCTCCCACTGCCCTTGCTTCGCTTGGCTACTGTCTGGAGAAGATAGCCAACGTTTCGATGAAAACGAAGATTCGGCTAAGTAGACAATTGATAATTCCTATACTTTTATACGGCTCGAAAACTTTGACGTTCCTTGAGCCGGACCTGGTGCAACTCAAGTCCGTCCAGATGCTATGCTTCCGCCGGATCCTTGGGATTACCCTTTGTAACCGCAAGGAAATCATTAGGGAGCGATGTGATCACCAGCCCACGGCAGGAGATAGCGATGGTTTAGACACGTATGCAGGATGGACGCGAGCAGAGCACCGTACAGAGGCCGGATTCATCAATTATTACCCGAGTACAATTATACCCCGGGTAAATATAATCCGAGCTTTATTACCATATACCTCGATTCTTTGATTCACAACGCGATAGGCGGCCTTTTGTATACGGTTGTGTGCATGCGCACACCAAGCTCCAGCGCGTGCGGGAAGCCACGTTTCGACAGCCGAAACCGCTGTCGGAACTTGAAGTCATGTGGGTCGTCGAACGGGTTGGTTCGGTCTGGAAAAATCCTAGGGGCTGTGTGTTGAATCAGATTATCAACCATTTCTCTGTTGCTATCCTGCATTTTTCACTCCGAAAATCATTGAGTAATATTGGAAACGAAATATAGAAGACGATGGGAGCGGATGTTGCAGATTCTCGTGCATTTTTTTCGTGTTGAGGTATTGAGAAAGGAAGAGAGTGGGTCCGTTTTCATGGATTCAAGTTCTTGATAATCATGCGCAAAAATCAGGAATTGTGAGATATGAGGAAAACTAAGAAAAACAGTAAAATCACCACGGTCCAGAGAAAATGTCATAAAAATCATGTATTCAGGGACAAAAATGATTAGGTGGAATTAGAAACGAGGAGAAGACAAAATGTGCTCGGTGATGCCGCAATTGAAGTTTATTAGCTGATTTAGTGCAATTATTCATTAGCTACGTTTTCGTGGTGTATACTCGCCGGGGTATGCAACCATACCCCAGCTCCAGAGTGGGGTATAATATATCACAATTTATACCCCGGATCGGCAGGGTATAATTTTTGAAGAATCACATATTCTGAGGGTGTGCGGGCGATTATACCCCGATGCGCCCGTGGGTAATGTGCTTATCTGGGTCAAATTCCGGTCCATAAATGCGTCTCGACACGCTTTGCGGCCGCACGCGCTCGAGTCAGTCGAGTTTCCAGCGCCAAAGCCGACTCGATATGGCTTTCTCATACAGTTTTCTTCGATTATGTCTAGTTTCCAGTTTCTAAAACCCACCTAGTGTCAACAGATCGGCTGCTGCGGCGCTGGAAACTCTTTCGATTCGAATGCGCGCGGCCGCAAAGCGTGCCGAGACGCAAATGCGGACCGGAATTAGACCCAGATAAGCACAATATAATCGTTGATGATTCCGGCCCCAGAATGCTATGGAGGAAACGCCCACAGCAGTGTAATATCAAACAGACGGCCCCTAAAAAGACATGACTGAAACTAATCGAGGATAACCTGAAAATACAACGGTGCATTGCCCATAATGCTAGATCTATTGCTAAGAATAGTTCTTAATGGAAGCGTATCGCTCATTGCCAGGCCGCTCGAGCTCCTCAGAAAATCGCCGTTTCCAATGCGTGTCGAATATGTATTCAACTCGAGTGACCACACCCATCGAAAGGTTCTATCGCAGAAGCACGTGCTCCAAACAGCGGCAAGCGCTGCAAATTCCGCCGCAGGAGCACGTGCTGCGAAAATTCATCGCAAGAGCACGTGCTGCAAGGTGCTTCAGCGGGATCGTAGCTGCATACCGACAAGAAAGCGTTCGGCACAACAATATGGGACTCAGCGAGCTCGCCGAGCACCATCTGGGGCCACCACTGGATGGGCGACGTCTTGTACGACCGGACGGGCCAAGTACCGCAAACTTGGGTAACTGAACCGGTGACGCTTCAGTCATCTGAGTCCTTCTTCAGAGTGCGTCGTATGCTTTCCTTTTTTGGCAAATCGTTTTATCATCGAGTTGAATGTGTAGCATGCGCTCATTGAACGTTTTATTTGTGGGGGCACGTGCTGTAATTTGAAACACAACAGAAGGACGTGCTTGCCTAAGAGCACGTTCCTTTATTGTGCCCGAGACAACCTTGTCTTCGAGGTGAATGCAGTTTCGACACGCATTGAATGCGGCGATTGCCTGAGTCCGATGTCACCCACAACAGCGTATTGGCTGAGAAGAGGCTTTTTTGAATCGTGGAGGTTTTTTGAATGGTGGTTAAGACTGCGTAGGACATCTTCACCGTGAATTGATTTTCATGAAGTTGAATCACAAACACATTGCAACTGAATTCAAGTGATGGAGAGAGCGGAATCACGGCATCTTTTCGTCTAACGCTGTCGCAAAAGATCATCTCCAGCAACGAATCACACTTGTCAGGAGTACCTAATCAGATGATGTCAAGTTTCGGACAGTTAATTGCTAGCTGTAATGTCAGACATACACAAACACACACCTAACAATAGAATACTATCGGGAAAAGGTTATAAGGAACAGTGAGATGTTTGATACATATTCCGATGAAGGATGAGCTTACTGATGAGTGAACGCATGTACAGGGACGATTCAAAATATTTGCGTTTGAGCGAATAACATAGGTGAGGTAGTCCATTTAAACGAGATCTTACAGAGCATAGATTTTTCAGCCAACTTCTAGGAAATTCCGCGAAACACAGCCGGCCGACTGACAGCAAAATGTGCACAGAACGAAATTTGCTGCTCCTGAAATTTCCCAGTCTCATTTCAAATGAGTGGTTTGAGCCAGATGAAAAGCCTTAAAGGAGAGTATCGGAAGCGATCTAAAATTTTACTGACTGACAAAATCACGTGTCCGACGGTCGACAGGTGGTTTCGAATCAGCTCAAAAACACTTCACAAGATTGTCGGAAGCAACAAAAAAATTATGCTGATTGAAGAAACCACACGTCGGACGGTCGACGAGGTTAGGCCGTAACCACCTGCTCCAAGGGCAACGCGCTTACGTGAAACATTCACGCTCAGCTGAGAAGCGTTCATATATGCTACCTGATTGTTCTTATGTAATGTGGTACAGCTTACAGTAGCGGGTGGTACCGTAACCACAACCCACGGCTGGTTTTTTGAGTCTCATAAATGTAATAGTACTTTGTAGTGTAGTAGTTTTTCTTGTTGTAGTTGGGCGGTTGTCTAGTGTTGTATTGTAAAGTGGATTCAAGCGTAATTGAGTTTGCGGAAGTGTTCCACATAGCTACGTAGCTGCATTTGGTGGAATGAAAGTGAGCGAGGAGGTTTCCAAAACGTGCACAATGAAGAGCGAGAAGAAATAGATGTGATGCCGAAGCAACCGCGCTCCACGGACAATTTTGGCGCTCGCGCTACTACCAAGCATTTAAAAAAAAACTATGTTGCACGAGGAAACATTGGAAAATGTTGAAGATTATTCTGCCGATGTTTCCTCCGCGCACACTTTACCTCGTATGCTATGTCATATTCTCTCACATTTTTCAGAGCACAGACTGTACTGGCCTTCGTCAAATTGTTTATGAGGTTCTTTTCGCACTTGATGTTATATTGTTGGCTCTTGAAACTACATAATATCACATAATAGAATGTTAGCATGATACTACATAATAGAATATTAGCTCAACGTCAAGGTGGAGATGTACGAGTTGAGTTGCAGGAAAAATGCTTGGATTGGTATTTTTTGTGTTTGCTTCTTGTTTTTTTGCCGAATTTGCCTCTCAAGGTGAGTAGTGAGAATAGGATGTAACCTTTTTATTGACTTTCCATTGTGCTAGCGTTTCGTTGACTACCACTCTAATATGTTTACACAAGGTGCTGAGTTGCTCTGGCTCAAAACGCTTGACTCCGGGCGAGATTGAACCAGCATATTCCCTTTCCGGGGGAGCGCCTTATCGCACTGCACCACCGAAGCCTTAGCGCTGCTCTCGCTCAACTGCTCGGTAAATCTTCACCGAAGCAATCATCCTTTCACCCGCATAACGGGATGAAACAGGAATACCGAAGATTTAACGAGCAGTTAAGCGAGAGCGGTGCTAGGGCTTCGGTGGTGCAGTGCGATAAGGCGCTCCCCCGAAAAGCGATATGCTGGTTCAATCTCGCCCGGAGCCAAGCGTTTTGCGATCAACTCAGCACCTTGTGTAAACATACCATAACGTCAACTGCGACGTTGAACTGCAGTTACGGCAAAAAAAACAACCAAAAATCGTGTAAGACCACTCTAATAGTTTAATTGCTAAAGCACCTGTTGTTACAAGAACATAATTATTGTAAATTTTGTGAATAATGGACTTGTAGTGGTTCGAATCACCGCATACTTCCGCCCCAGTGGTTGGTGACGCTGGGCCGGCCATGGCAGAATAATCAAAAATGAAAATTGGAGAACGGAAGGTATCTTGAAAGGTAATTTTCTCCTGTGAATACTAGATACAATAGGGTTAGCAATGAATGAAACATCCCCAGAGAGGGATTACCAGCGGCATTGTGATATCTTTCTAACACTCACATTGATGCAGCCTACTCAGAAGGATGTTGCAAAGGACATACTGAATATACATTTCTCGGACATGTATTCTTCCTGAACAAGTGTAAGGGCAGAGTTATTGTTCAGGAATTGTCTTGATGTTCTCTGACATTCAAGAAGATTAGCGCACACAAGTTGGTTAGCTCCACCTGAGACATGTTGCAAGTCCCGAGTGAAAATGGTTCTTCCAGTTCTAGCCTCCGGCAACAACAGACCACTCGGATTGGAGCAGCTTCCGCTCATCAATGTAAGCATCCATGATGGTCCTAACTGTTTTTTACGAGGGAGGAAGGAATGCCGTTTAGTATTTTGTCGGCGGCCAAATTCGTTCATTGCTCTAGGATTCGCGGAACAGCAACTGAAATACATGATCTTGCTTGGAATGTGGGACAAGATGAGGTCGAGTCACTCTCCTCCCTTTGAGATTGGAAACTGTTGAGAAGGTTCTCTCTGAAGAACAGCTAAAGCGGCTTCCTAGCGGCTTTTTTATCGAACTACAGAATGAGAGGCGCCTAAGAGTAGTTCGGCTGGCTGATTGTGATGTGATAGGCGCTCCAACTAGGGTGTAAGGCAGCGGCTCGTGTGGCGTGTAGAGCGGCTGAACCGCTCCTTGCGCAATCAACAAGCCTACCTTATTTAATACTCGACGGTGCTATCTCTCGCCGCCACAATCTTGCTGGCGAAAATATTTTTTTGCTCCGGATCTCGGGGCTCGGCAGTATCTGTGGTTTGCACTGTTGTAGCCACTGTTGTATGCATGAACGCTGCGATGGAGGTCAGGGAGCCGCTCCGCATCCTGTGCGCGCAGCGTCGAGCCACGGGACGGCCCCGAAGTGCATGACGTATGTTGATGTGTCGCGGACGTATATGCATTTACTATCGCAAACTCTGTGCGCGCATTTTCTGTCGTTCCAGTCGCGTTTGCTTCCAATTATTGAGAAACACGGGGCGACAAAAAAGTGCCAAAAAGCGACTGGGATGTCAAAAAAATGTCGCTTGGCGTAGAGTTTGCTGTGGAAGGTGCATTTGCGTCCGTGACACAGCAACTTCGGGCCGTATCGTGGCTCGACGCTGCGCGCATAGGACGCGGAGCGGCTCCCTAACCGTCTTCGCAGCGTTCATGCATGCCGCCCCAGAGCTGTTGGGGTTGCGGAGGAAACTGGAAATGTAACAGGGTAGCAGTCGCAACGTCCTCAAGATATGAGCCAAATTTGTTAACTGGTGCACGTCTCTGTTGGAGTCGGCTCGACGTCAGTAAACTCTCACACCGCCGTAGTGGGTTAAGTGATCGAGCCTCACCGGTTGCGTGCGCCTGACTTCTGCTAGATAACCTGCGATAGGATGAGTATCTTATATTGGAAGCAATCTGCGACTATTCTTGGAATACTTCGACTTTTGAATATTTGCCCTATGGCAGACTATCCAGCACAAGTGAGCACGCGCCGCGACCACGCGACGCCGGTGAGAGTCGTGCGGGTAGCTCACTACGACGGTGTCAAAATTTATAGTCTACAACCATGGAAGTAGGACATAGTGAGGTTGCGAACTCGTCCTAACATACGGTAGTTTGCTAATGGTATCACTCATTTTACCGAAGCAGCTGTGATAGATCGGTGAGTCTGTGTTCTCACCGATACGACTACGTCTGTGGAAACAATGAAAACAGGTGAAAATGTGAGAGTGGAAGCAAAAACTCACCGGCCATTTTCAGCTATTTCGAAAAATGAGTGAAATCACAATCAGACTACAGTGGACTGGGAAGAGTACGCAACCGCACCACGTCCTTCTTTCATTGCTGCAAACTATACTTGCCTGAGAGTGTGGGGTGTTAGACCCTTATGCACCACAACAGTTTGTCGTGCTAAATCCATACTCAAGCAGACAGAGCTCACAGTTTGCTCACCCGGCCCGCTGCGACCCTTAGCTGTTAACACGTCACACGGCCGAATGTTCGCGTGTGGCGAGCTCGGGCTTATCGTGTGCGTCCACAAGCTCTCATAGCTCTCGTCAACGGCGTATGGGTGTTCATTGCCCTAAAGGATGCGTTCATGAGGTGTTTTCCTGGTCGTCGCAGATTGCTCTGGAGCTGCTCTTTTCTCCAGAGAGCCTAAGTCGCTTCTGTTCACAAAAGTGCATCGCTTTAGATGATGCTTACACCTAAGGTCCATAGCTTGTTGTGAGAAATAAAGAAGATTTTCGTAGTCATGAGAAGTTGGAGAATCCTTCAGAGAGCGTTTAATAGAAAGAATCATATTCATAATCAAGAAATGGCTCTCAGGCTCAGAGCGAGAGTTTGGCGAGATGAAGATTTTGTACACTACTCTAACGTCTCAACGTGCTTAAAGGCATCGTACACGATGAAAACCATGCTTGGGTTTTTGACGTTTTCGTGTTGGTATATCCCTATAATAACTAAATGTTGCAGGAAGCCCCCTCCAAAACGTCAAATTTTCAAGAAAAACCCATTTCAATAAAGCTCAAGACAAATTTGAAATTCCCGCCGACATCAACTTGGGATAGTTGCGCGGAGAACGCAAGGAACAGTTTTACGATTCGTTCCTTGGCGCTGCGTTGGAAGTAATTCAACAAGGACGCCATTCAGACGAGCGATCATTTTCTTCTTGAGCGAAGTTGAAAAGGGTTACTAACATGCTGCTCCCAATGCTGTCAGCTGCTTTCGATCGATGTCGAACGTGAAATCGAGTGGTGTGTGCTTTGCGCCCTAAGACGCGTCAACGCACGATCGCCGGCAGCGACCACGGAGTTTTGTTCCTTGTAACAACGGATCGACCCCAAGGCCGGCCCCCCAAACCCAGGAAGCCCTTTTGAGGCGAGCGAATCTTCATTCAGAGGTGATTTTGAAACTCCAAACGTTCTCAGTGACATTGTTATAGCCCACTAGTCCCACTGAACGCAATAGCTGAAATTTGGTTTTCATCGTGTACGATGCCTTTGATAGTATGATGAGACTCGTGCACACCAAGCCAGCCACTCAATGACCGATGAGATGCGCTGGCGACCCGCTATACCATCAGCACTTATAATTGCCACCCGCTATATCCATAGTGGCTCGTGAGCACAATCTGGTGGGTACCGAGTGGCAAGTACCTAGAAAATATGGGCGTCGCTCGCTCGAGTGAGATGTGAAAATGAGTGCGGATGACGAGCGCTAGCTCTTTCGGTATTCAGTGCAGGAAGGAGAAGAAGATCTGGTAGTGGAGGAGGTACGTGGTATGGTCTCCCTCATAGTTTCAGTCTAGTGAATAGAGCAGGCGCGACCATTGTGAATGGTCGTGTGGCGTGGGCTACACCACCAGCCAACGGAGTTTCGATCGCGTGCGGCAATCTAGCTCCGCAGCCATTTCATATTATTAGACTGTAATTTACAAGGGAAGGGGACTCTAAGCCGGGATGGGGAATCTACACTACGCAGGAAATCCGCCTGATGTCTTCAGGTCCGCCTATTTCTGTGGCTCAACTTGAGCGGAAAACAAAACGTGAAATCGTTCTCAGAAAACAGATTTAATTGGTTCAGTTAGAACTTTTTGTTGTTTATCTCTTCGAAGAACGACCAATGGGGGCTACGAACCCGGAAATACTCTGTAGCCGCTAGCTTGGTCCAGGAAGATGGTTGAGTTAGGCTTGCAAACTGTACCACTAATCGAATCCGTTTTATGTCTTGTAGCTCTTCAAGAGTAGGTGAAGTTACATGAGCTGTTATGATACTTACCGAGAGGCTGTTGCTCTCTCACAATTTTTTTCTAAATGTTGTCTTGATTTTTGTATCTTTCGGGACAACTGCTGCTTACGTCTTCATGTAATAGCACGCTCATCCAGAAAGGCTGGGAAACTCTGACAAAAGAAAGCAATTTAAAGAAAATACTGCATTTAAAGTCTGGGCTTTCTCATAGAGTGCTGCATGAATGAGGCTCATAACTCGTTTAACTTGGGCTTATGGCTTATAACTCGTTTATCGTGAGCTTATAAGCTTATAGCTCGTTTCAGTTAACCTTACAAGCCTATAACTCGTTTAACTTAAGCCTATAAACTTATGACTTGTTTATCTTGGGAATTTCCTGTGATGGACTGTTATCCAATTTACACCAGGAAGCATGCCGCAGTGTTTTGCTAACAAGCACGAAACTAATCTGGCAAAGTTGAACGTACTGCGGTTCACCAGATGTTTAGAATAGAAGGATAATAAGGAAGGGTTCTGGAACGAGTTTCACTGAGTTAATCCGGAGCGCGCACTATGCCTGGGAATGGAAATTCACATTATTAAGAGTACATCTTGACGATCTCGATAAACACGCGCAAACGAAAATTGTCTAGTTTCGTAGGCAAGAGGGAAGAAGCACCAGTTTCCGTGAAACACAGAATATCAAACCATTTGCAATGTAACCCTAGTGATGGCCAACACCTGAAGGTGACAGCTGCGCAGATAACCCTACCTCCTAATTCCAATTTTAAGTTAAAGACAGTGTCCTTGATGAAAATCGTTCCTCAGTTTCCACAAGGAATGGAAGGTTTGGGACCTGATTGTCCTATTAATCAGTAAAAAAAACCATTGAAAAAAATGACTGAGAGGCTCAAAAGATGGCACCTTCCTTCGAAGGAGATTTCGATTTTGGGCGAGTTGCTTGGACATGAGAAAGGTACGGAAGTGAAATTCAATTGTGATAGCACTTGCTGTTCTATTTAATTGATGCACTATTTTTAATCGCCATTATGTTTAATATAGATACAGAAGAAAACTGCTAAGAAAGAGAATAATGTGCAAAAAAAGAAGCAGCGCAAACATAGAAGGAATGTGAGGAAAGGAAAATTCACAATACTTCCAAGCGCTCCCCGATGCTAAAATTCATCCACGCTTGCGCTCTAGTGCGGACCATGAAATAAACGAAACTCGTCCATAGAAGACTCGACCGTGCGCGGAAAGGTCTAGCGCAAGCGAATTTTGGTGCCTTATACAGCTATTCCGGGCTCTTTTTGTTCGTTCCTTCGAGCTTATCACATCGAACCCCTAGCACTTGATTTCCGGTGAAAAAAAAACAAGACGAGATTAATCGTGGATACTGCCCTCAGAGTCATGATATTTCGCAAAGTCTGAGTCCTCATTGTTGCGTATCCATGATCTCAAGCCCCTGGCGAGTATGCTCATGCTAGTGAAAAAAAAATGTGGCTTACCTTTAGCCGAGCCTAGATCTCGAAAATTTTCAACTACAAATTTGTAGCTGGCGCAAAAAATACTTTTTTCCTTTTCCGCCCAAGCTTTGCAAATGGGGCTATTTTGTTTGCTGAATACCAGTCAGATGTTCTTTTCTAATATATCGGGCAACTTTGGTAAGTTACGGTAGGTATGACGCCACTTTTCTGCAGTAATCTATCGAATTAATTCAGAAGAGACTGAAAACGAATATGGTAAAGCTTGGGGAAAGAAGAAAATTTGAAATTCTTTGTGTACCACCCCACAATTTTCAACGTGTAACTCGCTGAGATCTAGGTGCTGGCAAGGAGGACTCACCGTTTTCAGCATAGGCATCTTCACAAGGTACCTTATTTTGCTCAACTCGCCTTACGCTGGAATGACTTCCCTTTGAGTGCAGATGCGATGTTGCAGAGGAGTCGTGCTGTCAACTCTGCCCATCTACACGCTTTCGGGGCCCACATGAGGCTATCGCGGGACTATCGCGCCATAAGCCACTTTTCGACTATCGCGGAGCTGCTAATCAGTTGATACCTCTTCGCGGTCCCAGCGATACCGATGATGTTTCATAGATCCATGCGGCAGAGCTCATGTGAAAGGTTTCAACACGTTTTAGATCAGACTTGTAGCTTGTCGCAATTTTACAATCGGAGATAGATAATTTGTCTAGCTAATCGAGCAATAGCTGGGCTTGACACTATTTGGAGGGGGGGCACCCGAGAAAATGAAATGAGTCATCCATGAAAATGAAAATTTGGGCTGATATCATATGCCTGATAGCGTTATCAGTCATTGTTTTCGTGGAGACTCCATGAAAATACTTCGACTTCTGAGAGCGGTATCATTCACTCTTCAACTGAAGCCCGAGTGCCCCCCCAAACAGTTTCATACCTGATAGCTGTCCACCCACAAGCAATAGATCAATATTTTTTCAACCTGCCTGACAAGGAAAGTCCTTCTGGTCAAACTGGCAATTCCAAATGAAATGTACTTTTCTAAGACCATTTTTACTTAAAGTCCGAATATGCCCACCGTAGCTGCCTAGACTCACTTCGAAAGAAGTTATGAGCGTTTCTATAGCTTCGTGGCAAGGTAAGGGTACCCCATTACGCAAATTTTAGGGTGTTTTGATTTTTTTCCCGGATTTTCCTAAAAATTCAGCGAACCCATCTTTCTACTGTTCTAATTGCAGGTGAACAATCATTATACACTTTTGATATTCGTTCGTGAAATTCTTTTGGTGCTACACCTTCCAAAAATAAGAATTTTATCACTGCACGATATTCAATTTTTTCCATTGATGTGACACGGCGACACAAATGGCTTGTAAACAAAGAATGAATTGACAGATTGAAATGAAACTTCACATACAGTTCACCTCCGCACTGTAGGGGGGTGACGAGCTAATGGGTGTCCAACTTTGGGGCCGTAGGGGACCTTTCCAAGCTCATTTTCCTCAGTTTTTTCAACGTTAGGGTTCCGCTAGACCCCGCAGCTGCCGATCTCCACCAAAAATCAGACATGGTTTTTATCGAGGGCACTGCCTTTAACGAAAACGAAAAATTCGGGTCTGTCAATGTTCTATAAATGAACACTATTCAACGAGTTTACTTGGAGAAAGGGCTGTTAAGTGAACATATATGGAAAATCAAATTGTGATAGTTCACCTCCAATTGGTCTTCTGGGCCACATCACTAATCCAAGAATTTCATTTTTGATGAGATTTGGCCATTTTTCTGCACTTTCTTCGTCGTGGACCTTTGAATGATGCTATGCACTTCAAATTTGTTTACGGAGAACCTGATCATTAATTTCACCATGGACCCTGCCTTCAGCGAGTACTAGTCCCGTACAGACCGCTTGGCAAAAACAGTCTCCGCCTTGTTGTGAGGACCGAACTGGAAGGACCCACTTTGAGTAGAGGTTCCACTAATCTTCCCTGTCCTTTCTACACTTGGCGGTTAACAGTACATAACAGCGGCATGGATCCTGAAGAGACTGCGGTCTCCACTGCGGGTTAGCGCAAACTCGGTACACAAATGTTAAAGTTAATGGCACCGAGTTTGCGCCAACCTTCAACAGGGAACGCGAAGTCTCTTCCGGGTCTATGACGACGTTATATCTCTGCAAAATGCGAAAGTTAGCACTCAAGCGTATTTTCAAGAACTAATTTCGCGGTTCTCAGGCCAGATTGATGTAAATACATACTACTATTAAAAGACGTTTCGCATAGACGAGCTCTCGTAAACCTGCAATTTGCCCTACTCCATGTGCACTAAAAACAAGATTCCCAGACAAGAAACTTTCGATTTCGCAGGAAAAAAATGTTGCAACAAGGACGATAACAATAAGAAGTCTGTTGACAACAGGAGTACTCAAACTACTTGAATGCATGAGAAACCCCAGCAAGGTGTAATGTGATTTGAGTATCACATCAAGTGCCCTGAGGCCGGATTAATCAACGAAATCTAGTGTTGGTAGGCTGGGTGAGGACAGCTTTTCTGCCGCCGGTGCTCTACCGCGCGAGATTTTGAACTCTAGAGCTGAATCCATGGGACGGTCCTTCGAACAGCTGTTTTCCAGCACAGGACTTTCAGTGTTTTTTCTTACTTTGTTACATGCTGTGTTTTCTGCCGCGGCTGGCTGCTTCGTATATTTGCCTAAGGTCTGGCTTGAATGATTTTCATTGTTGGGTTTGTGTGAAGAAGATACTCGAATTAACATGGCGCCCTGGATTTTAATTTAAGTAGCTGGTTTGAGAAGCTTTCATCTTAGTTTGATAGCCATTACAGCTATAAAAAAGAAGCGAAACACAGTTCAGATTGCCTAACACTGCTGTGAAGTGAGCATGGTGGACGAGTTGTCAGTAACCCCGAAAAGAAGAGAGGCAAACAATCTGCCTTAAAGGCTCAGAACAACCTCAGACACGAATTTTGTGATTTTTATCTGATTGTGTAGTGGACCCCTCCTGTACAACACGCACCAAGTGCGAGCAGGGTTCGGCACGGGTGTGGGCCCCCACAGGGGTGGGGTCTGAGCTCCGGAGAGGTGGAAACGGGGGGTCTGATTTTTTCACGAAGACCAATTGAGCCAACGTGTTTGTGCGTAAAAACCGTCAGGAACAGTTTTTCATGTAGATTTCAAATATAGATTGCAATATAACTAAAAGGCTGATTCAACTGATTTACGAGTCTCGGAGTTCAATTAGAAAGTTTAAGGTGAAGTTAAGGTCTTCTCAGAATGATAGTCAAGACATATGAATCCAGCATGTAAAAAGTACAAAGCATTTGGACGAATAAAAGCTGAATGATTTCTCCAAATGATTTCCATGAGTCACGAGAGTTGATATTTGGGTTGAGCAGGGTCGATTCACCCTATATACTCACTTTCACCATCTGAGATGAACGCTGAAGACTGCTACAGTACAGGGGGTTACACCTTACTCAGGTGTGGTCCCGCCGAAAGTCGTCAATTTGATAAGGTGTGGGCCCAGCTGTGTGCCCTCAGTGCATTTCAAAGATGAACCCACACCTAGAAGTTTTCTTCAAAGGCTTTCTCCAGGGGTGCGGAAAGTTTTAAACGATAGTGTGTAAAGTGTAGTTTCTTAAAGCCAGGATTTTCCCATCATATGACTTTCAGCACTTAACTAATAACGCTTTGAAAAACCAATTTCATTAAAGGCAGTGTTCACGATGATTTTCGTTCCCGAGTTTTTCACATAAAACAATGAGTTGGCCTCCAAGTGTTGCCCAAATTACGAAAAAACGGCGAGAAACGCATTAAAACGTCGTATTTCAGTGACATTATTCTATAGCATGGACTAGTTGTCCGGTTGGATGAACATGTTCATGGTGGTTGTCACCGGTATAAAATGGGGCTAATCAGAAATGGAGGAATATTTTAGGCAAAACAGTATTAGTTAGGGTCCGAAGGTAAGCACGGAGCAATAGAGAGTAGAGAATTGCAAAGGACCGGTCCGCAAGAGATTTCATTGTCACAACAAACACTCCCTGTGATACTTAAAAGGCGGGCTGATACCTAAGTATTTTGGGTACTTCCGGCGCGTTTTTCTCAATTCCTACGTCATTTTAGTTCTCCCCGGGGGCCACTTGATTAATATAACGAATAATCTCAAAATTGAAGATTATCGTGAACACTGCCTTTAAAGGCAGTGTCCACGATAATCTTCGAGTTTGAGATTTATCGCTAAATCGATTGTTTGGCCCCCCCGTTGGAACTGAAATGACGAAGAAACCGAGAAAAACGCACCACAAGGGCACGAAATCCTTTACTCTCACCCCATTTGCTTACTCTCACTGGAACTGTTCGTTGTGACAATGCAATCTTTTGTGGACCCGCGTTTTGCAATTCTCTACTCTCTGTTGCTCCGTTCTTTCCTTCGGGCCCTAACTAATTCTATTTTGCCGAAAATATTCTTCCATTTTTGATTAGCCCCATTTTTACCGGTGACGACCACCGCGAACACGTTCATCCAATCGGACAACTAGTCTAGACCAGAGAATAATGTTACCGAGAAAATACGTTTTAATGCGCTTTCCGCCGTTTATTCGTAATTTTGGCAGCACTTGGTTGCCAACGCATTGTTTTTAGTGAAAAACCCGAGAACGAAAATCATCGTGAACACTGCCTTAAAGGAATATGACGTTTTTTTCATCGTCTGCCTCTGTCTATGTAGCGGTCTACGGCGTTCATCTGAGATGGTCAAAACAGATCTTAAAGGCACAGGACACCCAGGAAATTATTTTCAGATTTTATGCTTATCTTCGAGAGAGTCATGCTGATCACAGTGGTATTTCCGATATCGTCCAAGACCCCCTTTGGACAGAGGTATGGCTCCTCAAAGATGCCTAGAATTTAAGGGTGAAAAATTGGTGGACGAGTTGTCTCAGGCCTGTATTTCTCTTCATTCCCTTCCGTTGCGTGAGAGAAAGCCAGGATAAGGATACAGTCCGGTAGTGGGCTGAAGAACGACGATTTGTTGGAATTCATCCATCCATCGAGCCGCTATCGAGTCCGAAAATCTGGTAGGGGGTCGGGCCTGTGGAGGTGAGCGAAGGGGTCGGGCCTTTAGTGGTCGCTTATATCTCGCTTATTTGGAGGAATTGAGATCTCGAATTTGGCGCGTGTTATACAGAAGGGGTCTTCTACACAATTACATGAAAATCTCAAAATTCATATCTGAGGGTGTACTGTGCCTTCAAAGGCAGCATACACGCTAAAAAATGATATCAATTTTATGAAATGAATCGAAGGTCTGAAGCTGTTGATATTCAGAGATAAAAAAAACCGGAAAAAATCGACTGAAATGAAGATATAACGGTTTGTTCTATACTGGGCCAGATGTGGACGAGTTGTACCGCACTGGCTGAAATAGCGGATCTAAATTCGTTGGGATAACGGCGCTAATGTACTCGCACTGCCCTTTCTGGAAAGCTTACGACCTTAGAAGCGTAAAAAATGAGCTAAAATGACCGTAATCAAGCCTTGAACATTTGTATTGAAGGGCGGAGCCCGTATCGGTGGGCGGAGAAAGGATGGTTTTGTGACTCAATACGGCTCAAGTACGGTTATTTTAACTCGTTTTCAACTCTTCCAACTTCGTGAGGGCTCTTCTGGGGCACCTAAGACCCCACTAATGTAGTTATCTCGACAAATTTTTTGAGCGTGTCTGCTGCCTTTAAGGGTGAATCGACCACGCTGGACTCAAATATCCTACTCTTTTTACACCTAAGATTCAGAAATGCCCCTTTTTGGCGGGACCACACATGAGGAAAGTGTGCGGCCCTATACTGTAGCGGTGTTCAGCATCCATGTTGGACGTTGACAGTGAATATACCAAGTAAACCAACTACGCTGGACTCAAATATCCTACTGTCGTGACTCCTAGTTCTCAAAATTGTCGACTTTCGGTCTGACCCCACCTGCGAATGGTGTGAACCCGAATACTGTAGCGCCCTTCAACGTCCATCTTACAAGGGAAATATAAAAAGCGTAGGTCGGATCTGCCAAAAAGACCAGTATGGTTAGTATCTCTTTTGACCCAATAGTAAAAATGCGCAGTATCTCGCCCCGAACCGCAGGTTCAAAAAAGTTACGAACATTTTTTAAGCCTCGCGAAAAGGCAAGGGTACCCCAACAGGCATTTTTTGGAGTTTCAAAAAATGTTTTCGGATTTAGCTTAAAAGTTGCATGTAGGGGTAGTTTAGGGTGGTGAACACGAATCTGGAGTCCATTTGTCGAAATTTTGAGGTTTACTGTTGGTTACGGTAGGTAACATGTCACTTAGGGATCAAAACCAACCTTAGTATTTCGAAAATCGACGAACGGACGTTAAATTCATATTCTCGACCACGAATTACCCCCGCATACAAATTTTGAGTAAAATCTGAGATTTTGACCAAACTACCGTATACCCACCGTAATCTACCGTAATCTGCAAAAAATCGATGAACGGACTCCAGATTCGTGTTTAGCACTCCAAATAACCTTCAGTAAATGATTTTGAGACATATCTATCATAGAAATCCGGAAATCTCGTAAGTGACATTTTTCCCTCTAAATTTTCCCCGGTTGGAAAGCTTCAAACGAAAAGAGCCGAAAACTTTTGAAAATCGACTAATAAATCTCAGAATCGTAATCAGCGCCCCAAAAAAAACCCCTGGGAGAATTTTAAGTCAAATCTGGAACATTTTTCTAAAACGCTTCCAGAGCCCTCAATTAGTAGAAATAAGCACCCAACCGAAAATCCGTACAAGTCCAAAACGCTATCAGTCTGGACAAAGTACGGAGAATGTTCGTTCACCCAAAATTTGCTCAGGGTGGTAGTTTTGGGTGCTGAAAACATTTATGAGGTTCGTTTCCGGATTTTCCGAAGAATAACGCGCTTTCTGGAAGGTACAAAAAGCACAAAAATTGAGATTTTTAAGCTTGTAACTTCTTCGAACCTGCGGCCCGGGGTGGGATGCTGAGCAGTTTTACCATTGAGCCACAAGAGATTCTAACGACACTATTTGCTTTGGCAGATCAGACCTACGCTTAGTATACTTCCCTTGTAAGACGGTGAAAGTTGGTATAGTTCGTAAATCAATCACGCTTGAGCCGAATATTCTACTCTCGTGACTAAAAAAAGAATATGGACTCCCGACGAGATCGAACCCTCTTTAGAAAAACCGCGTTTTATTACACAGCACAAGCAGTTACCAGTTACATATACGCTGGCACTTTCAGCTCCTCTCCACATAAATGCAATGGTCGCTGTTTGTGCTCCCGTCCTACTTTCGAATTTTGTGGCAAAGCATTGGCTTCAAGCTGTTGATTTTAGTTTTTTTACCATTTGACAAATTTATGCTTACTATTTAAATACGACAAGAGAAATTTTACTGCAGTGAAACGTTAGAGGTCTGTTAACCTGCTGGATAAACTGCTCTAACACATCAGCTCTTGATGGGGGTGGGAGAAAACGGTCAAAATTTGACCTAGTAAAGTTCCTGGATGAGTCTGAGCAAAATTGCCATTAGAGGGGGGGGGTCCAAGAAAAACTGGCCGGCCCACACCTCGCGCAGTACCCAGAGTGCGAGGTCTCAATTCCTTCAAATAAGCGAGATACAAGCGACCACCACAGATCGGACCCCCTTCGCTCACCACTCGGCGTCTGTTTTCAATATCGTCATCTCCCATTCTGCTCCGAGAAGCAAACAAAAACTCTTTGAAAAACTTATGTAAAAGATGCCAATTCCACTGAAACGATGGTATGAGAAGCATTTCGTATAAAAGAGAACATTTAAAAAACATGAACGAAATGCAAACTATGATAAAGGAGGACAGCTAAAATGGATCAACAACTACTTTTTTCGAGGGCCCTCGGTTAACGCGCCCAAGGACGATGCGCGCGCAGCTTTTTTCCGTCGCGCGAGTCACATGTGCCTAGCGGACTGCTCCTTAGCCACACCCGCGGTATGGTTTCGATTCACATGCCGTCGAACTTCATGGTTGGGAAGTACAAGAAATTTCCGAACTCGTCAGCTCTACCACTGGATAGCGCTACTAGCTTTGCCATGTTGAGGAATCCGGCCCCAGCTCTCGCCCAATACCTACATGCATTAGGCTTCTGACTGAAATGTAGGCGTCGAATAACAAATGAAATTTACAAGTTGGAAACGAGTTCTTCTTCTCTGGCGCTAGCGAAAGAAACCCTCCGAGCCCACTAAACCTACAGACTCCCTTGTAGAGGGCATCTAGCCACTCTGGAGCAGAAATGACCAGAAGAATGCCGGACTTCGGAAAAGTCTGTTCTGTTTCACGCGTAGTTCGATACGCAGTTTTGAAGGCCGTGTTCACGATAGAAAACCGTATTATAGTTTTCGATGGTTTTGGGTAGGTAAGTCCACTAAGAAGAGGTTAATAGGAAAAAAACCACAGAACAGTCAAAGAAAGAAGAAAAACTGTTCAAAGAAATCTCTGAAAAAATAATTGTGCCTATTCGTGCATTTCTCCGACCTCAGGTTCGATGCGTTATATTCAGGGAGATTGCTCACAACGCATCGAACATGACGTCGGGAAAATGGTTTCGCGCTTCAAAATTCTCAGGTTGGTGGCTTTGCTTTCTGTTTCTTGCACTTAAAATTCTCCAAAAAATAAGAGGGGTCATTGTACATGCTGGGTTGTTAGAGCCTTTCGCGATGAAGAATAATCGAAAATTCATTGTCTGTTGCTACAGTAACAGGAATTCAGGACAACTGTTATAGGACGTGGGCGGGATAGCCCAATGGGTCGGCTGGCCCACGAGATTTTCACCCGCTTCCTGACCATTTTCGTCGCACTTCCGTTCTCAACCTTCTTGGAAGGACCCAAAGCTTACGTTTTAGCCAGAAAACGGGCAACTTTCTCATCGTTAACACTGCCTTCAACGCTGACAAGTGAGCGAGCAGCGAATTTCATGGAGCTGCACACCTCCGTCATCATCGCGATTGTTGCCTATCACTCCACATTCGGTCCTTTTTCTTTGGTTGACTATTTATGCTGCTCGCCCATGGCTCATTCCTCTTTCTGCTAGGGCCGTGTGCATACACTCAGCGGCGATCGACGCGACGCATTATCACCATCGAGAACAGAAAAAAAACAGAACTGTTTCACGACAACATTGATAATAAGAATGCATGAATTCATCTCGTATGAAGATATGCCTCCGTAATCTGACAGGAACAAAATCTTTGCCCTTGAAGGCTTAGCTCATAGAAGGGAGGGAACTGATTTGCTACTTATGCATAAAATTTGTTTCAATCCTGAGTTCCATCTTAATCCGCGTGGCTTAGTTAGTCTGAGAGCTTCCAACACCTGGGGAGGGGAGATCAAATTCCAACATTATTCCGCTAACCTCAATTGCTGGCAGTACTTCCTCATCAAAAAAATTAGTCCTATCTTTGAAAGCCTCTGTACCACTGATGCTATCACACACAACTTCTACTCGTTCAAAAAAATCAACTGCAAAAAAATAAGGCCTGGAAGTTCTACAGGTGATCCAGCTTGAGCGATTGGAGAAGTATCCTAATCGTGACATTGTCTCGTATTGATAACATGTTTCTCTCTGTGTACTTGCACGCATACTGTTGCTTGTGTAATAATAAATTTATTTATTTATTTATTCATTTAATTATTTTTTATTTATGCTATTCTCAAAACGTTGCAACTTAGTTGACCGTGTTGCTGTTTCAATGAATTGTTCTTCTAAAACGAGAAGGTGTTGGGAGCTGGAACTGTGATAATATTTCTTCAGCGTTATTACCTACAACATGAAGAGAAAAGAGAAAAAGCAGTCACTCTTGGAACGCTATTCAATCTGACGTGTCCCACCAGTGGGACACGGCTCAGGCAATGGGTCGCACTTGTCGCGCACAAAAATTGTCGAATAGTACTTACCGCGCTCGGGAACCGTTTCTACCGCAAGCGAAAATCCAAGTAGAACTGATGGCGGATAAGTTTCAATTGCTAGATATCATCGCTCTGTGTGTGTTTGTGTGCGGACTTATCGCGCGCAGCTACTAGTAAGTAGAACTTACCGCGACCAAAAAAAACTGATCGCGATCGACCTGCATCGTATTCCGACTGATCGCGTGCAACGGCACATCTCGTACTGACCGCGACGGACCCCTCCTCAACTACGATGCACTGTTCTGTGTGGCAAACGATATCGTCACCGGTTCAATTACCCAAGTTTGAGGTACATCTAGTATCTCCTTGGTTGCACTAGCGAGAGTAGAGTCTGTCCCTACGAGATAGAGGGTGTAAAGCCCAAAGGTGCTTAACTTTGGTCCTAGGCTCCGCCTAGTTGTTATATAATTAATAACTAAATTATACAGATTTTTTGCGGTCGGTCCTTCTTTTACCGGGACGTAATGATCGCGAGCCCATTTAGAGCTGATCGCGAGCCCGTTTAGAGCTGACCGCGCGCGAAAGCAGCGGGCTAATCGCCGTTTACCACGCGTTCGTTCCTATTCAGATTTCGCGATAAGTCCGCCCCACTGTCTGAAGGCATAGGGTGACGCAATATTGCATACAGTCGTGAATGGGTTAATTTTTGGTCAAACACACACACACAAACTAAGCAAAGTATATACAAAAGATTGTGTAATCGTAGTGATGGTCGTCTGTCAGTGGATTTTTTCCATCAGCTGAGCGCAAGCTTCTTCCTGCCATGTCACGCTTCATTGCAGCAATTTTCAGCTTTTTCATACGCTATGGGCTTGTCAGAGCACGCCATTCGTCTTATACC
The DNA here is from genome assembly GCA_029168955.1 of Aplectana chamaeleonis. Lineage (NCBI taxonomy): Eukaryota > Metazoa > Nematoda > Chromadorea > Rhabditida > Cosmocercidae > Aplectana > Aplectana chamaeleonis. The sequence continues at coordinate 1,490,327 of JAPDOI010000076.1, forward strand.
TCGTTCAGATGTCCCAGTTAATGCTGAGGCAGTTCCCTCGGTAGGAAAAAAAATTGCACGGAATTCATCTGGTGTGGTAGTAATTCATCCGAAACTACGAGTTTCGAAATGATTGAAACATGAATAGATTCTGCGAGTTTCAACTTCGCAAGAAAAGGCGAATTTGAGGCGAAGTAGCGATGATTGGCCTCGAAACCGTATCCCTAGTGTTGCACGACCATGGAATAACCTACCCTCCAAATTCGGTGCAAAACAGTTCCGTGCTTCCCATCCAGTGCTCCCTTCTTTGGAGGTAGCGGCTCGTAAACCTCATGGTTTCGGGCATGCTTGCGAACTCGCTGAAACTAACAGTAAGCACTGCATTCTCGCGAGTTGGGCAGAGCACGATGAAATAGCGCAGAAGGGATGGAGACGCGGGACACTCCCAGTTTCGTGAAGAAAAGTGGTGCGGAAGACTTTTTCGTCGATCATGCGAGGTCGTCGAACTCTAGATGAGCACCAGGCAGCGGTCGACAGCCGTCTGGCGGAAGTCGCCGCGCTCGGTCATCCTGACCGCACATCGATACCCCCCCTGTGGATTGGTGATCGACTGAAGTTATGCATATAGATCACCGTTTGTTTGAGCACGCAATGCAACGAGCAATACAGCTCTTGAGACACTGAAATGAGGTTTTTGGTCTCAGCAAAGCTGTACTTATTGCGGGATACGTGAAACTATTGCATTGATGGAGAAATTCGTTATTTTATTAAAGTGGGTGGAACTCAGAGTGGGCACAAATCCTACGTAGTTGTGGAACATTTTCCATTTTTTTGACTACTATACCCGTAGACGGATGAGACTTTCTAATTTCGTTTGTAACATTGTTCGTTCGTCTGAACGATCGCAGGAGAAAAGTTTTTCTCCTGTTTTTCTTTTTGTTTTTTTTTCCTAAAAATCAAAGAAGGATGGAAAAGCACATTCAAGAGATTCCCAGATAAGCGTAAAAACTTCTCATTCGAACCAACAAAAAACAAAAACTTTTTCTCCTGTGATCGTTCAGACGAACGAACAATGTTACAAACGAAATCAGAAAATCTAATCCGTCTACGGGTGTAGTAGGCGATGGAAATGGTTAGAGTAGGTTTCGCACAAGAATCGAAAGGTGAAAAATTGTGGCAAGAAATGGCAGCAGATTATTTATTATAAAATCAGAAAATATAATTGAATCCCTCGAAGAATGGTGTGAAAAATGAATACGCAAGAATCTCACGTCATTAAAGTCCTAGAATTGTTGTCCGGCAGGTGGACAAAATTTACTCGAAACAGACACAATTAAAATAATTTCTTGAACATATATGTCTTATACATATGACTATGTAGGAAACGAGTTTTCAATTCCGCTGGACCAGCCACTTCATTATCCGCACCTTGAGTGGATAATTTTCGATGCATCAATCCTCTACCGTTTTTACATTTCAAGTAGTCACTATAACGTTAGCTACTACATAGTCTGAATCTCTGCTGTGGTCAAATTCACAATGCCGTGTTTTCTGTGTGAGCTACCTATAATGCTAGCATCTCCGGATGCTAGTGCAATCTTGGTGCAATGCCAGTGATCGCCGCTGAAGTTAAAGCCCTCCGAGTTCAATTCCCGAGAGATCTGAGGTTTTGCAAGGAGACTCAACACCTCGCATGATGATGCGGGTATGGACCTAGTTTCAATCAGTTCATTCTGCAAATTTCGAGCACAATCTCACCACACAAAACTCGTAGTTTCGCATGGATTTTTACCGTCCCTCTGATAATGAAACACTCAGTTCATTGACGGGCAGGGTTCACAGGGGCATGGAGAACCCTGGGTGCAGCGGAGAGTTGTTTGGAGCATTAGGTGTTGTCAAACTAATGTAGGAGTGTTCGAACGACCTACGGTCTACTATCGTTCTTCGCCCAAGTCTTAACCGTTAGCCCACCAGCCGAAAATCGACAACTTGACAACCTTGGCCTAATGGTTTCGGATCGCAGAAAGCCAATCGCCTGTGCCGTTCAATACTAAGGCGGCCAGCCACGACGTTCAAATTCGCTTATCATTCCCTTTCGCGCTAGCGCCGTATGTCGCAAAGTTTCCGTAGAGACTGTCTATCAACTGGAGGAAGCAGACTGATAGCGCCGCAACGGTTGACTTATAGCGGCTGGAAAAATGCAGGCACTAAGTAGAAGTTACTCTGACAACTCCAGGCACTAACATAGTTTTAACCAAGGGCTCAGTAAGCTATGGTGAACGTAATCACTCTAAGCAGCGAAATCCTTGCGCGAATGGAATTGGGCAAGTAGACATTTGTAGACCCGGCACCATAGCGCGGCTACTCTAGCAGTGTCTCCTGTAGTCAGAGGAGGGTGTGGTTCACATGACTAGTGTCCCTTGGAGAATTGGAGAATGGCACATGAAAATTTTTTTTAAGAGCGGAACGGCTCACGCTGCTATATTTTGTTTAATAAAATATTATAAAGTCTGATAGTGATACGAGCGTTTTGATTTCTGTGAACTCGTAGAGGTAGAAGCTCATGACCATTCATCTTCGCATCGATGAACTCGATCGCTAACGTTAGCATCGATGTACTCATTTCTATTGGCATCGATGAACGTGGGCGTCCATGTCAGTTCGATGGATTTGGACAGTCATGTTATCACTCTCCCCTAGTATCAGTGATAAACACTAGAGGGTTTATAAGCTATTGAACATTCATGGTGTGGCTCACTTAGCCTACGCTCTCTGGTTGGAAGACGAGAATAAACGACTCAACGTCTGCTGCTCACTCACACCTGCCAACGTCTGCTGCTCACTCATACAAGAACAGGAAGCCTCCCACGGTACAAACTCCTCTTTTAGATTAACCATGAACCCGAAGTTCGATATACTCAAAAAACTCTTACGCTCTGAGGAAATTACTTTCTCTGTTTATTCACGGAGTACAATAATCTCTAGAGAACACACGGGCAGTGATAACAGGCAATGTGCTGAAAACAGAAGTAGCTGAACCTCATGGAAAATGCTCAGTGTCAAGAGTATGACCCTGATTGTAAGAATTTGATTACATTGGAGAACAAATTGGTTGGAGCTTACGTCGAGAATGAGTAGGTATGGAACACTTGACGGTACACTGTTTCCTACGAGTATGCCCATCGTGGCTGCCTACGATTACTCTTACGACGTTGGGGCGTTTTCCTCCTATTTATTTCCTTGGTTCAGTGTTTAGCGTACAGTTGGCCGGCCCAGAAAAAGGTTTTGGTGCAACACACAAAGTCTACTGAAGATTCGTCGGCGTTTGGTCAAGATCGGCCGTTATCTACTTGTGCATTGCGATTTTATTCGTTTTTTGTGTTTAGTTCTGTCCATGCCTTATTGTTCCTGCTTACTGTTAGGATACTAAAAAGGTATTTATTGTGTGTGAGCAAATCATGTATAGTCTGTTTCAAATCATGTACAGTGCGTTTCATTGTTGTCGAATGTCTCAGTTTTCAACGATACCGCTGTCCGACGTGACGTTTTGCGGTTTTCACTATCACTAGCGTATTCAGCGTGTTGAAAAATTTATTAGGTTGATGCAAAAGTTTCCGGAGTTTTAAGCGCATTTCGAGAGTTTTTGAGCTATCTTCAAAATGAGAAAAATTTCCGGTTTCATTCTTTATATACATGTAGAGCATATCAGTGCCAATATATTTGAGACCGACCTGTCCACTCCTTCGGCACAATCTTCGGCATGTCACGTTTTAGAGAGCTGTCACGCGACCAAATTCGCACCTCCCATCTAAGACTACAGATCCGCGATGAAATTAATGGATTCCCATCGCCACATTGTGCAGTCGTTCTGCGAGGGTGTTGTTTCCGAAACTAAAATACACGATTGCTTCAGCAAGTTCAGAGTTGGGCAGTACGTACAGTACCGAGCATATTTTTTGCAAAAACGACGTTTTGCGGCGTTTTTTGAGTTCACAAAGCGCCGCATCGCCATAACTCGCTTCATAGTTGACTAAATGAGTTTTTTTCAGATAGTTTTCGTGTTCCTCTCAGTAAGGCGAATGTAATGGTATGTGTTTAAAGCTCTTTTAACTCTAGCACTTTGTTGAAAAATGTGTATTTCCTTCTAAAATTCACATCGACCACAGGTCAAAGAATGACATATTTCTGTTATCATGACCGTCTGATCAGTTCATTATAAGGGGTTTAGAGGTGCAAATATGCAAGTTTCGATAAACTTTCGAAGTTGAATCTATTCTTTTGGAACACTATCGTATAGGACTAAATGGAAGCAATCCAGAAATGACTTTAGAATTGAAATTGGACCACTTTGAAGCAAGTTATGGCGTTGCGGCGCTTTGTGAGCGCAAAAAACGCCGCAAAACGCTTTCTTTGCAAAAAATTTGCTCGGTACTGTAGTCGGAGACAAGGAGCGACCAGGTAGGCCATTGAAGCTCCACAACGATCAGCTGCGCGAGCAGGTGGGCGATCGCAGCCAAACCACACGGGAGATGAGAAGCAGACTTGGCCGCGCTCAACCAACTGTTTCTCGTCACTCGGCTGCGATTGGAAAGGTTTCCACGCTCAACGTTTGGGATCCCACTCTTTCAGCGTAAGCGACAAACTTCGCCATGTGGAGACATGCACTGAACTGCTCTCTAGAAAACACACTTTTGCTTGCCTCGACGACATTGTCACAGGAGACTATAAGTGGTATCTGTACGTCAACACATCGCGTAGAAGGACGTGGACAGATGTTGGGCAAGTAGTGCGGACCACGCCAAAGCCGGAAAAGCACTAGCGGAAGCTGATGCTATGCGTTTGGTGGGATATTCGTGGACCAGTTCACTTGGAGCTACTTCCACAGAACACCACAGTGACCGCCGTGGTCTACTGCATACAGCTGGTACGTGTGGCCGAAGCGATACGCATTAATCGTCCTATAATTAACACTGTTTGCCTTCTAAACGACAGCGGTCGGCCACACGTATCTCGGATAACCCGACAGAAACTGCTGGACTTGGGCTGGGAAGTTCTTCCTCCTTCTCCATATAGCCCAGATCTTGCCCCTTTCGACTACCATCTGTTCCGACAGTTCACTAACCATGACGAAGTCATAATGGTCTTAGTAGAATACTTCGACTTGAAACAGCCAGAGTTCTACGCGTCTGGTATTAATGATCTGCCCAATCGGTGGCAAAGGATCTTTAAATGTGATGGAAACTATTTTCTTGGGGGAGCCTTGTTTGTTTCTGAAATAAACGTTTTTTATTCAACGTCGTGAAAAGTCCGGAAACTTTTGCGTCAACCCCTCAGATATGAATTTTGAGATTTTCATGTAATTTTTTAGAAGACGCCTCTTGTATAACACGTGCCAAACGCGAGATTTCAATTCCTCCAAATAAGCGAGAGATAAGGGACCACCACGGGCCAGACCCCCACCAGCCACCACCACAGGCTCGGCCCCCTTCCTGATTTTCGATCTCAATAGGGGCTAGACGAATGGATGATTTTCAACCGAGTCGTCGTTCTTCAGCCTATTTACGGACCGTCTCCATATTCTGGCTTGCTCTCGCGCAACGATTGCGAATGAAGAGAAATACAGGCCTGAGACAACTCGTTCACCAATTTTTCACCCTAAAAATCTAGGCATCTTCGAAGAGCCATAACTCTGTTCAAAGGGGGTTTCGGATGATTTCAGAGATACCACTGTGATCAGCGTGTGACTCGCTCCGAGATGAGCATGAAATCTGAAAAATAATTTATTGGGTGTCCTGTGCCTTTAAGTGGCAGATTCTCTCCCACAGACTTTGGCTTTTGCTATGATATACCTCAACAAATAATTAGTCTCCTGAATGATCCATAAGTTCATGGGGGATCTGAACACACGCTCCCAGGTGAAATTATCGTTCTCCGAGCCAAATTCCAGTCCGCAATTGCGGACTACGGCTGCTGCATCATGCGGCACGTGATAATCGTGCGACACGTCTATCATGCGACACATGCATCATGCGACACGTAATACAGGCTATACCAGTATCAATCCACTGGTGAAGGTTGGTACACATTTGAAAAACTTTTGAAACTATTTTCGGCGTCAGGCGATTGGATTCAATAATAGACATGAGAAAAGAAAAAGGGCAACGATGAGGCTGATAACTGTATAGTGGTGATATCCACAATGCAGTCATGCATCAACTGGAAGCGATAAACGTAGCCGTGTTTGGTCCTCCACATCATCGACGTTTTTCCCAAATGGACTACTGCTGCTGCCATCTGGACGACCTTTTTTTGGAATAGACGTCTTTCGAGTTAATGGCGTCGGCTGAGATGCATTATAAGTGTGTCTGCGTATGCAGACGATATTAAGCATTACGCTACTTACGCGCACATGATTAGGACATGGTGCAATCTTGTTCGAACGACGCCGTCGAGAAATTGTTTGAATGGGCTACATAGAATGTGGAAACTGAAAGTTGATTTTGCCAAGAGTCATCTTTTTTCCATTGGAAACACACCCCTCGGTGTGCAATGTACGCAGTACGGAGCCATGTCTGCATGTGATTTAGTTAAAGGCAGTGGTCGCGCTCAATTATGCTAGTCTTCTTTTCCTCTCTAAACCCTTTTCTGGGTAAAGAGTGGAAGAACCTATAAGAAAAAATCGCGAAAAAAACGCTGTTCAGGGCCAAATTTGAAGCCTGAACTTTCTTGTCTCTTGATGGTGGACGAGTCCAACCCACATCATCGGCATCGATGATCTCTAACATCAAGAACATCAGCTGGCTTGAAATTGAATTTCAATCAATGAACCTTCATATTTATGTACACATCTAGTCAAAAACATTGACTGAAGTGCTTGCTTTTATTGTTCAACTGTTTTATTAGGTAAATTTGCATTTATTTCTTCCTCTGGCAAGGGACCACTTCGAACGAAAAATGGAGTTTTGAAAAACGGTCTTCTGAGGGTTGTAGAGGAGTTAAAAAGAAACAATTTGTGATTTTAAATTTCACTCAGTCCTCACGGGTAGATCAAAAACGATCAAGAAAGGAAAGAAACCAGAACGTTGGATTGGGAGGACGTAGCACAAATGTGAGCCATACAGTGGCCTTGAAATCATCTGAAAAGGTTCTCCTAAAAGTTTGAAGGTGAAATCTAGCTAGGTTCTCAAGTTATGACTTGTTCATTGATCCCCTGAACAATGCTCGTTGCATTCAAACCACCGATCACTGTGATAGTCGGGTGAGCTAACAGCACACCGTGGCTCAGTCGGTTAGGCGTTGGATTACGAAGCAATTGAAAGATGGTTTGAATACTGTGGGATCATTACTGCATTATGGCTGATAGTAATGACATTTCTATGTGTTCACCATATTTGTTTTGAGTTTTAACAGTGTCTCTTGATTTATTACCTCTTTTCTTATATCTCAGAGGTAACGTGATATAAGCGGAGAACGGTTCACATCAATGTTAGAAACTATAGAAATTCCGAGGTTTTGACACTTGCTGGAATATCAAGAATACCCTTAACCTTCTCCCCCACATATGCCACATAAAAACCGTCCTTAATTCGGAGAAACACTTTAGGAGACTTATTTTGATATATGACGCTGGAAAAAAGTTCGGACAAAATGAAATTCCGTGGACTTGTTCCTTGATCAATGACCATTTTTTTTCCAACAGAAATAGTTATTGTAAACAGAAGTGGGTTTACCTAAACTACAAAATCCATTGAAGCAAACTAATACGTATGCGCATGGCTCGAAGACTCAAGAAAAGTGTTTCGTTACCAATTCCTAAATTTTCAGTAGAACAGAACCTTTTAAAAACGCAATTTACAAGAAGACTACTTTTAGTCAGCCTGGCCATTCTGCATTAAATGTAGTTTTCTGGAGCTATTTTGGACGTAGAATCCGAGTATGCTCTTCGCAGCTTCTCTGAAAAAAAAGAAACCTTTGTGGAGAAAGTTGCAGGCGTTTTTCCAAGCCTAGCGGCAAGGCAAGGGTACCACCCATCAGGGAATTTTAGGTGGTTTGGAAAAAAATCTTCGGATTCGGCTCAAAACTTGTATGTAGGGGTAATCTAGGGTGCTAAACACGAATCTAGAGGTCGTTTGCCGAAATTCTGAGGTTTACTGTGGATTACGGTAGTTGTCATGACATAGAGGGCCTGAACTTACCTTAATAATTTGAAAATTGACAAGTGAACATCAAATTCCTATTCAGCACCCCGAATAACCCCCGTTCAGAAATTTTGAGTCAAATCTGAGACTATGACCCAACTACAGTATACCCACCGCAATCTACCGTAATCTGTCGAAAATCGATAAACTGACCTCAGATTCGTTATGAGCACTTCAAATAACCTCCGAGAGCAAAGTTTGGGTCATATATTTTTTCCGATCTTTGGAGCCCCGTGAGGTAAGAAGCTCAATGCCATTTTTGGGGGTTCAGAAGTCGAAATTTTTTTTCGCCCAAACTCCGCCCGAAGAGGGTAATTAGGGGCGCTGAACACGAATCTGAGGTCCGTTTCCTGTTTTTTAGGGGTTTTCGTCACGTTAGAGTGCATTGAATGGCATTTTACCTACCGCAACCCATTGTTTTGGTGGTTTTTGATCTACCCGTGATGACTGAGTGAAATTTCAAAATTTTAAATAGTTTAGTTTTACGCGCACCACAACTTTCAAAAGAACGTTTTTCGAAACTCCATTTTGTGTTCAAAGTGGTCCCTTGTGAGTGCCGATGATTTTCGACTGCTTGGCATGAGACTGTGATCTTTCTGTGTGTGCACGAACTGGAAATTTAGGGTCTTAATAACTTTAATTCTAGCCCGTTTTTTACCGCGCTACCTTCAAAGTTTTTGAGCTGCTTTTAATCTAAGGTGATTTTTGTAGTATTTTCAATAACTTTTTTCATCGTGACCACTGCCTTTAAGGATTTGGGAGTCATGATGCTCACCAAAAATTAAAGTGGGGGCTGGCGTATTGAGTACATATTGGTGAAAGCAATGAAATATGTTCACTGCCTCTTCAGGAATATCCCCTGCTCGGATGCTGCTACAGATTGGATGAAACCTTATAAAACATGAATCTCGCCACTAGTTGAATACATCAGTTCTGTTTGGAGTGCGTTCCCAGTTAGGGATTTCAGGAAGATCAAAATGGTTCTATAAACATTTTCCAGGAATCATTATTATCGCGTTTTTCCAGATAATGACTATCCGTAAACTCTTCCTCTTAGCGATGCCGTTTATATGATCTTAAATTGAAATCCTTCTATTCCAGGAGGATTCGAGTGGACCTTGTATTGGCTTTCATGGAGAGTTTAGAATAAAACCTTAGGAGTATTCGGTTTTTCGTACTTCCAATGATCGTCGTGGTGGACTTTTTGCTATATCCCATAAATTGTAAGTGTGTAAATGCTCTGTTTCTTTTTACAGCGTTGAACTCTGGCTGCTTCGAGTCGAAGTATCCTTTTAAGGGCCATTTTGACTTCATCATCGTTAGTGAACTGTTATCCATTCAGGAAGTGCAGCATCGAGCGGAACAGATGGTAGTCGGAAGGGGCAAGATCAGGGCTATATGGAGGGTGAGGAAAAAGTTTCCAGCCCAGGTCCACCAATTTCCGTTGGCTTATCAGAGGTACGTGGGGCCGCGCGTTGTCGTGAAGAAGTCGAACAGTGGACCTGGACCTGGGATGAGAAGTTCTTCCTCACCCTCCATACAACCCAGTACTTGCCTACCATCTGTTCCGCTCAATGCAGTTTTTCCTGGATGTAAAACACTTCACTAACGATGATGAAGTCAAAATGGTATTAAAGCAATACTTTGACTCGAACAGCCAGAGTTCTATGCGTCGGGAATTCATAATCTACCCAATCGGTGGCGGAGGATCCTTGAATGTGATGGGAATTATTTTGTTGGATGAGCCTTGTTTGTTTTTGAAATAAATGTTTTTTTTCATTGAAAGTCGTCAAAAGTCGGGAAACTTTTGCATCAACCTAATAATTCCAGAAAATTCAAGGCAGCTCTGAAGAGGATTATCTCTGAGAGAATCTTTCGCGCTAGCACCGTGATGCTCCCGCGATCCGCGGTACCGTGTTCGTCTCCCCCTAGTCCCGCGACCCGCGTCCGTTCCGCGATAGCTACCCAATCGACTTATCCGTTGGCTTTCTCGTGCTCGTACCGTGATGGTTCCGCGATCTTTACCAAGTGTGGTGCGCTAGTACCGTGGTGCACTCGCGATCCGCGATGATACCGTGATCGTTTCCCCCCGGTTCCACGCTCTCATGCTGTGCAGATTTGTCAAGCAGCGCGAAATACGGCACGGGCAATACATTATAGCTTCGTGCTGCTCTGATAGGCAACACCCGCGCGGCTGAAGCACTGAGAGGGCATGGATGCGGTACGATTAGGGGTGGAGGCTGGCCAAATTTCGCGATCGTCCCGCGATAGTTCCGGTAGTTATCGCTGTTCCACGATTTGACAACCCAAATACATATAGGTATAGACGCGATTCGCCCCAGGTTGGAACTGGTAGAATCTTGCAATCGTTCCGCGACAGTCCCGGGCTCGATTCCTCACGGTTCCGCGGTGGAGCATGGCGGGAGCATCGATGAACGAACGCGGTACGCTCTCGGTTTTAGACTGACAGAATTTCGAGACCGTTCCGCGTTAGACCCATGCTAGTATCCTCTCGCCCCCTACCAGAAACCGAGTGGATTTTATCCATGAACGATCGCTGGGGATTCTCTTAAAGAATGTCCCTCAAGTTATTGGTGTCACTGACATTGTCTAGTGCTATCCTGTGACTTCTCATGGCGACCCACTCAATTACCAATGGCTACAACTCCTATCACCATTATTATATAACTCTCATCACTTCTCATGGCGACCTACAGTTTACCTCCGCACTGCCGTTCAGTCCGCAAAGTGCATGCTGATTGCGAAATCGTGGTGCGGCGCGGTCGCAAGTATACTCAGACAGAGATGTAGGATCACCCGGGCGGTGGGATCACCCGGGCACCAAAGGCAAAAACCGCGCGGGTGAACCCACAACCCTGTCTGAGAATACTCGCAACCGCGCCGCAGCACGATTTCGCAATCAGCGTGCACTTTGCGGACTGAACGGCAGTGCGGAGGTGAACTGTATGTATACAAATATCGATGACTACCACCCCTGTCACTATCATAGCACTACTATCACCTCTCATGGATTTCAGCCATCAATGGCTTCACTAGCTACTAAATCAATTATTTCTGACTGACAGAGCGAATAAGATCAAGAGAAAGCTGATCGATTTGGCTGAAATCTGATCGTTGAGTTCGATTCAGACACTATATCACGGACCGAAGTTCAATTTGCTGACCTTGAAGCAAGATAACCTGGGTCAGCAATATGAAATTGATATACCGTACACCAGTGAGAGAGTGGAGATTTATATGTTGCGATTGTTTCTCAACTTCTACCAATGCGTTTTCTACGAAAGAACGACTCTTTTCTAAGAGATACCATAGCAATCAGGTTCCTTATTTTTGGATATCGACGGTATATGTGTCGCGGTTTCCCCAAATTATTATTCAAAAAAGTAGACCAGGTGGACCACAACTGAGAGGCAGTAAGCCGAACCCCTCTCTGACTACAAGATTCATAATGTCACAATCCATATAACGAGATAAATGGCGGAAATCCAGTGGCTACTATTGGCGACGGTCACCGCTATTCAACTTCGCACTTCGCTCGGGCCCCTATCATTGTCTGTCAGTTGTTCTAGGTTACTACCGCAGCAGTGGGAGCTGGTCTCGGTGGATTCGCTCCTGGGTCCGAATGCATCAACGTGCCGGGTTGGGGCAGGGCTGTTGGCATCTTTGAAGATCGCAGTGCGAGGGCAGTAGATCTTCTAATCTATCGTGCCCAGCTGTGTTTTCCGCTGCTCAAGCTGCAGCAGGGGCACTAGTGATTTTGTGATTTACGTAGATCTTCAAAGCGCAGACTGCCCTGCCTCTGCCCCAAACCGGCCCCTCGGAGCATTCGGCCCCTGCTTGGTTTCAGTGCTGGAGCTGATATGGTTTCCGTTTTTATTTTAGTCTGACGCCTTATATTCAACTGTAAGAAAACCTTTACTGTAATTTGAACCTTTACGAAAACGTAATTACAACGATGTTTCACGTTAATTGGATGGTATTATAATATTCTTCGCAGAAAAGAATTTTAAACAGTGTACCTACCCACAGTCAGAATGGTTCACTTGGCCTCCCGGCGGAGCTCAGACCCCTCCCTCCACCCTTGCGCAGCTCACAAGGGAACTACTATAAGTCATACCAACCATTCCAAATGAAATGTACTTCTCCAGGAGCATTTTCGAACGAAAAGTCCGAATATGCCCATCGAAGCTGCCTAGACCCACTCTGAAAGAAGTTATAGGCGTTTTTCTCTGATTTTCGTACCTATTATACCCTCCAAAAAGCGCATTATTCTCGAGAAAATTCGGGAGCGGACCTCATAATCGTATTCAGCGCCCTGAACTACCCCCTTAGGGAAAGTTTAGGTGAAGGAACATTTTCCAAACTTTGCGCAGGCTGATAGCGTTTCGGAGTTTCGGTTTGCGTTTATTTACACGAAGTATGTACAGTGCTCTGAAGTTCAAAAAATGTTTCAAATTATAATTAATATGCTCTCAGATGGGTTATTTGGGGTGCTGATTACGAATCTGAGGTTCATTTGTCGTTTTTCCAAAGTTTTCGACTAAGTGTGTTCAAAGCTTCCTACCGGCACAAAAAATGACGACGAAATCGACTTTTGACGATTTCCGTAACGGGACGACAGATGTGGCCTAAATCGCTCCTCTTTAGGTTATTTGGAGTGCTCAACACGAACCTGATGTCAGTTTATCAATTTTTTTCCATTTGTCGATTCTCGAATTATTAAGGAACGTTTTGCCTCCTAAATGGCATGTTACCTACCGTACCCTTCAGTCAACCTTGCACTTTCGACAAGCAAACCACATATTCGTGTTCAGTACCTCAAATTACCCCTACATACATGTTTTTAGCGAAATTCGGATAAAATTTTGAAAACACCCTCAAAATTCCCTTACCTTGCCGCGACGCTTTAAAAACGCTAATAACCTCTTTCAGAGTGAGTCTGGGCAGCTGCGATGAGCATATTCGGACTTTACGTCCGAAAATGGTTTCAGAAAAGTACATTTCATTCGGAATGGTTAGTATGACTTATAGTAGTTACCTTGTCAGACCCCCCCCTCTCCCCTCGATGTGGATACCCACACCCCGCGTCGTACCCTGAGCAGTGTACTGGTTGAGAGGTCAGCCGCCAACTAATGGGACGAGTGAGTGAGTGAATGCGTCGCCAGAAAACACTGCAAAAAGAGTGGGAAATACATTTTTTCTACAAGCTGACTTCTAAAAACTCGCAAATGCGGAGCAGATCAGGCTTAAAGGCACTGGTCGCGATAGAATATGCTTGTCTTCTTGACCTCTCTAAAGCCTTTTCTGGGTTCAGATTAGTTAAAAAATTGCGAAAAAACCGTTGTTTCGGGCCAAATTGAAGCCTGAACCTTCTTGTATTTTGATGGTGGACGAGCCCACTCCACATCATCGGCATCGATGATCTCTGATATCAAGAACATCAGCTGCCTTGGAATTGAATTCCAATCAATGAACATTGACTCATCTAGTCAGAAACCTTGACAGAAAGGCTTGCTTTCATTGTTCAACTGTTTTTATTAGATAAATTTGCATTTATTTCTTCCTCTGAATGTCGATGATTTTTAACCGCTCGGCATGAGACTGCGATCTTTTCGAGAGGCGCTATGCAGGTGTGCACGAACTGGCATCTTTGGGCCCTAGAATCCCTAATTCTTACCCATTTTCAGCGCGCTACCTCCATTGTTTTCAGCTGTTTTCGATCTGAGCTGATTTTTATAGTTTTCTCGATAACGTTTTTCATTGTGACCACTGCCTTTAACGCTACGCATCCATTGATTCACACCGACCATAACTCCTCTTCTTTCACTGGTCTTCCATTTCATTATGAAATATCACCCTTGAAAATAGTTTGCTAAGGAGTTTGGAGTGCAATTCATGGTTTTGGCTTTTACTTCCTGTTTTCAGCTTTAGAATTGTCCTTCCAGCAAAACAGCCTGATATTTCTCCTCTGTCATAACCAAAGTGAAGGGAAAGACTTTCATTCATGAACGTGAGTGGACTCAGAATTTCTAAACACTGACTTCGACAGATGCCCTCTGCGGGCAATGCTTCCTGTTGACGGGCGCCTCCCAGGCCGTGCGCCCTCTCGCACGCGTTTAAACAAACAGCTCGCGTGAGCATTCAGGCTCAATTCCGCCATTTCCTCTCCTATTCAACCAACTTCATTCCTTCAGTGCTTCGAAAGCCCTTCACGGATTTTTCATTATTTTCCCCATTTCCCCATTATTGTACTAACAAAGGAACTGTTTATGGCGGTAAACGCATCTGCGAAAACGATTTATATTGTTAGTATCTCTCGTTCCTCCATTGTAAAAGTGCTCAGTTCCCACCCCGTGCTGCCGGCTCTAAGAAGCTACAAGCTCAAACCGGTCGTTTTTGTTCTTTTTTACCTTCCAAGAAGAACAGTATTCTCTCGCAAACCTGGAAACAGGTTCCATGTCTGGCTGCCTTGAAACCTGGGCATGAGTTGAACGTACTTTTGTGATTCTTCGCCGTGCAGGTTTGACAAACGGTGAAACTGGTTTATAAGTGGCATGCCGTTCTAAACAAATCGTCGTTTTCGAAGGCCTGAAAGCGCTAAAAACTTAAGTGACCTGTGACTTGCTCCATCAAGCGCTTTTCCCTCTACGACAAGTTCAACAGGCCCCAAAAAACTTGAGTAAGCTACTGAAATCAGCACAGAAACCCACCTACGCCAGTTCCACCAAAGACGAGCTCCCGTATCGACCGGATAGACCGCAAGCCAGGAGACAAGTGAACCCGCGTGGTCATATACGGCTGATCATGCTACAGTGCGCTCAGACAGTATAGAGACACCCCCGAAAATCAAGGTTTTCAAAATCATGTTATATTTGGCTATCAATACTGTTCATAAATGAATTCAACAAGGTGAAAAACCTCTTTGTTCATTTCTATAACAGCTGAACAATTTTACAAGAATTTATTTCAAATTTCAGATTTTTTCGCCGTTCAGAAAGTATAGGGACACAACACAAAACAAAAATTATTGAACAAAGAAAAAATCAAACATACCATATAAAATGAAAAAGCTGCACCACCATTAGCAATGATCTCAAAAATTCTCTTTGGCATAGAATTGATCAAATTCGCGATGACGTTTTCATCCAGATTGGCCCACGCTTCGAGGATAGCGACCTTCAGCTCATCTACCGCTCTGTACTGCTTATTGTTGGCATAAACCTGGCGCACAAGTATGCCCCAGATATTCTTTATCAGGTCAAAATCTGGACTACACGCGGGCTATTCCAACAAACGGATTCGATGACGTAGAAACCAGGTTTTTGTAGACCTGGACACATGTACCGCCGCGTTGTCTTGCTGGGAAATGAAACGCTGACGTCGTGTTCCGGACAAAAATGGCAGTAGATATGTGCAAAGAGTTTCTTGATATTCCTCCGAGTTCACGCAACAAGAAGTGAAGACCAATTCCAAAACACATTCGCTACTGAATGCTCCCCAACACATCAGCGAGCCACCGCCGAAATTCCGTCTGCTGAAAATCAATGGATCCTTGCGCAGATCTAGCCATTAGGATCGAGCACCATCCGGTCCGTCAAGATTGAATTTCTTCTCGTCGGAAAAGATGACCCAAAATTTTTTTGCGTCTTTTATCGATTTTTTCCGGATTATATGAGACTGCCTTACCTTTGCCCAATCGGTTGCCATGTTCCTCTTTGCAAATTCAAGTCAAGCTTCTTCATGGTTTGCAGATAACGACGGGGCCTTCTTCATCAATTGTCGGACATTGTTTTAGCGCCATTTATGGTGTTCCAGACTGTCGTTTTCAAAACACTGTGCCATAATTCAGACTTAATCTGATTCAGCGACAGTGTGCTGTTGGAGCAGAGCCGAATAATTCTCCGCGAATCTTGATTGCTGATCTTCTTCGGCCGTCCAGTACGTTTTGCAGTACCGATACAGTTGAGAGATCTTCCGAGCTGGGTAGCGAATCGACGTCGGCCCAACGCGGCAACGCTGAGCACACGAATTTGAGCTTGTTCAGCAGCAGTTAGAGCAGTACCACGAGCCATTTTAGGAATAAAGATATCACATGTACTCATCATTGAGTTTATGTAGCGAACTTGCAACGGGAAATTTTGTTTGGATTAAAAAATTTTCGAAGGGTGTGCCTATACCTTTTGAACGGCGAAAAATTCTAAAAGTTGAGATGAAATCTCACAAAATTTCACAATTGTTATATAAAGAATCAAACATAGGTTTTCCATGATGCTGAATCCATTGATGAACAGTATTGATCACCAAACACAAAGTTTTATTGGAAACCTCGATTTTAAGGGGTGTACCTATACTTTCTGAACGCAATGTATAGCTGACACAGCGGCATGAATGGTAGGAAGTCACTAGAAATGGAAATGCACTCATTTCTATTATTGAGTCTGGGGGAGCGGGACATGATATAGAAGGCCTCCAGTGCTTTCCTCGCTCCAATAACTTCCTCACGACTAAGAATCGTGCATTTGATGTCAAAATCAACTCCACCATGCTCTTCTTGTCTATGTTTTCCAAGAGGAGTTAATGCATTCTTGCACCGCTTTCCTGCTAGGTGCTACTTGACACGAATGTTCAGCATTCTTCCCGTTTCCCCCATGTAGACCTAGCAGCAGGACGTGCACTGAAGCTGGTAGATGACACCGCTCAGTAAGCAATCGCCTTCTGCTTCGTTTGGACATACTGTGCAATTTTCCGTGTCGCAAGTGCGGTCGTAGAGCCGGTTGCGTACAAGTTGCCGCTTTATGTTGTCCCGAGGTACCTCATGATCCCGAGATCCCGAGGATCGAGGGCCCGAAGGACCTGGAAGCAGACCTCATAATCGTGCTCAGCGCCCAAAACAAGCTTTCTGAGGAAATGTGGGGGGAACACATTTTCCGAACTTTGTACTGAGTGATGACGTTTGGACTTGCACGACTTGTTTGTTGACCGCTTCTTCCAACAATTTGGGGGTTCTAG
This sequence comes from Aplectana chamaeleonis, assembly GCA_029168955.1. Taxonomy (NCBI): domain Eukaryota; kingdom Metazoa; phylum Nematoda; class Chromadorea; order Rhabditida; family Cosmocercidae; genus Aplectana; species Aplectana chamaeleonis. The sequence continues at coordinate 1,507,534 of JAPDOI010000076.1, forward strand.
AGGAGTTAAATTTTTTTCAGGTTTCACATAAAACTTCTTCATGGAGGTCATTTTGTGTGCTTATCACGACTTCGAAGTTTATCTGTAGATTTTGCAAAATTTTCGACTAAATTCGTTCAAATACAAATCTGAAATAATTTTTTTCAGTTTTCGGCAGCTCACGGTAGATTACGGTGGGTTTACGGTAGTTCAGTCAAAGCTCAAAAATTAACTTAAAATCTCTATGGGGGGTTTCTTCAGGGTGCTGAGTACGACTTGAATGTCCATTTGTCGATTTTCGGAATGCTGAGGTGTGTTTTGTCTCCCAAATGACTTTGTACCCACCGTAACCTACAATTAACCTGAAAATTTCGGAAACTGAGGCCGGATTCATCATTGAAAAACGGGTTAGCGCCGGCCCTGGGTTCGCCAGACCTGGGTTAGGAAATTGGGTTTGGGTTGGACAACCCAGCACCTTCGATTCATCAACGCAAGTCTTGGGTTGGTTTCCAGAATCCATTTTTTGTCCGCACGAGAGGCGTCTGCGAATGCACAACGTATTTTCGCGACGTCTATTTCCAATTTGCCGTCCAATCTATACTCAATTTCCTTGATGGCCAACCCCGTATATAACATTTTTCGCTCTTGTCGTGTACCTAGTGTTGGTTTCTCATCCAAGTAGTCTCTGTTTTTACACAATTTGTCTGCTTTTGTCGCGGTTTCCATTTTCATGCTCCTCTGCCTATTCGTTTTTTCTTGCAGAACCCCACAAAGATAGGCAAGGATACTCACCTCAGCACAAATCGGAAAGGAGGCACTGCAACTTCTGGTGCTGTCTGAAGCCAGTCGTAATCCATATTTCGAAAACTTGGTTCAAATATGTTCCGTTTTGTTCGAATTCAAGCTGCATCCGAGCAAATTGCGACATGTATTTTATCTTTTGTGCTTCAATAACAACCCCTTAAATTCTAAAGTGATTTTCTGGAAGGGGGGGTCTCAAATGTATCATTATCAAGATTTGCATAGCGCATTAAAAAGCGCTTTGTTTTTGCTTTTCGATCAAACTAACAGAGAATCATGGGTTACACTATGGATGAATTAAGTGCCCTTTTTCGATTCTAGAAAAAGTACTGGCGTGTTGTAATAGGTTGTAGATCAAGTCACGGTACGTAACACCTGTACATAGTAACACACTGCATTGGGAATATACTTAAATAGGAAAAGTAGAACATAATCAATGTTGCAAAACAGAACGGTCCGGGCCCGAGAAAGCCTTTCAATGGATGCAGTTTGTTTCAAAAATTTATTAGAACATATTCTGACGGAGTTTTCCTTTATATCGATCGCATCTGGCTCCTAACAGCTCCAGAGGGAACAACTTCCTTCTTGTACGATTTCTGAGATAAAATGAAAACTTAGGGGGACAGAAGAGTAAAAAGAAATTGAATTCAAAGGAAGGGAAGAACGACAGAACTACGAAAAAAATTTAAAATCGAAAGAGAAATGAACACTAGCTTAATCAGAATAGCGCGGAAAAATGCTATGAGAGGCTGGCGGTAGTTTAAGTCCGAGTATTGAAAGAACGGAAACAATGAAAGATGATGACGGAAATATGAGAGGGAAGGCGTAAAGCTTCATTGGAAGTCTCAAGATTCTAAAAGGCTCGAAAATGTATAAGAACTTTCCAGCCAGTGTTTCAGTCAATACTTTTTAGGTAGCCCATCAAATACGAAGTCGAAAACATATTCTGACGATCTGTCCAATCACGTATATAAGTAGTAAGAGCACTAATAATAAGTGCTTTCTGGAAACCACAGCACATTATTTCTGAAATCGGCGCTAGAGCGCATTATTTAGCTGCTAATTTTGGGTTGGGTTGGGTGGACCCGCGCTCCCGCCTCGGGTTCTCTGAACCCGAACACAAACCCATTTTTCCGATGGGTTATTAATTGATGAATGCCGAAAAATTGGGTTGCGACGGCGCTGAACCCAACCCAAATCGGCAAACCCAGGGTCTGCGCAATGATGAATCCGGCCTCTGGACCCCAACTTCGTTTTCAGCACCCTAATCAAACCCTACATAACATCGGCATGGATCCTGAAGAGACTTTGCGTTTCTCATTGGAGGTTGGCGCGAACTCGGCGCACCTACTTTATAGCATATAGCACCGGGTTTGCGCCAACCTTCAACAGTGAACGCGAAGTCGCTTCCGGATCCATGCCGGCGTTACAAGTTCTCAGCAAAATCCGAGGAAAAGTTTTTGAAACACTCAAAAAATGAGTGACCTGTTGCCTTTCCGCGAAGCTTGAAAAACGCTGGTTGATATGCAGTAACCGATAAATGTATTATTATTCTAACTTCTTGAAACCTGCAGCTCAGGGCGGGATACTGCGCAGTTTTACTATAGAGCAGGGCTGTGCGGAACTGTTCCGATTCCGTTTCCGTAATTCCGGTGTTTTTGGGCTGTTCCGTTCCGCTTCCGTTTTCGAGTTTTTAGGCCCGGAAACGGAATAAATTAGTGCTATACAATCTATGATAGTGGGTCTAAACAAGGATTTTGGGTGATTTCATGAGACGTTGAATATCGCATCCGACCTCTTCGTGTTCAAACGAATATCTGAGCTTGGATGCTCAGAAACTCAACGGGTCCGACAGCAGATTTCAGTCCTGTCGAACCCCTTTCCGTTCTCGCCCCTCACTTCTTCAACTGAGACGACGTGGGGGAAAAGTAAAGTTTATCCTCCTCCATGTCTTTTCACTTGGAACTACGTGGAGGAACAATGCCAAAGGGTCCGACCCGACAGAAATCTGGGGATGGACCCCGTTTGAGCTGGGGCCGGTCCCGGCGTATGTCTGAGTGAGATCATTTACAAAGTTTGAGGGCCTGAGATTGGAACCCTATAAAATGGTGACACGAAATGGGCGTGGCAGGACTTTGAACGCCTCTTCAGGATTCCTTTTTCAAAATATGTAACTTTCTCTCCAAGATTCAATGATTTCGTGAAACTTCTCCTCTTGATTCCACTTCTTCGCTTGTTCACCGCAACCACAGCAACAAAAATCGAGATAGTTTTTGTTTCGCACGTGCAGTCTGTCTTCCACAAAGGAGTCTCGTCGGAGACAGGTGGAGGTGACCACGGCCAGCGGCGAGGCTCGTTTGAGGTGGATAATAAGAGAGTTTTCCCATGTCGCCGTGGAGTTTTTTTTTCAAATTCAATCGTTTGATTTCCACTCCAATAGTCAAATATGGTTTGAAAAAAAAAGGGAAAGAAGTGGCTGGTTACCTGAGAATTGACTTCTGATCGGCCTTCAAGGATACCTGGTGTTGCTTGGACTGCTTTCTGGGGGACAGGGTGAACAACAGAGGTGCCCAGCCTTGGAAAATTAAATTTCGGCAACTGTGAACCCCAGGAAGGCCAGCTAACTTTAGTCGACATACGGCAATTACAGCACACCCCTGAATAGCGGCTGCATATAAAAAGAAGTTTTGTAGTTTGGCTTTTTAAATTTCCAGAAGCGAGACTTCGAAATCGTTGAGTTCCTCGTACTTACTTAATTTAGAACAAGTATTAGTTTATTGAATGATTTCATTGGTTGATGAATGAGAGCTGCGGGCAATAAGCAGCAGCGAAGCGTGAGATTTAGAAAACCCAAACACTTCTTGGTCTTTACCGTTTCCCGATTCCCGTTTCCGGCGTTTTTTTTAAACATTTGTCTTTCGTTTCCGTTTCCGAAAATCTTGAAAAAGTGTTCCGCACTGCCCTGCTACTGAGGCTCAAGATATACTAACAATACTAGTCGTTTTCGCTGATGCGATACATGCTTTGTATACTTCCCTTATTAGTATGGGGTTACGGGGGTTATTTTAGGTACACTGATCACTATAGGTTCGACTAAAAAGATCTATCCTGCTCAACAAACACGAGGCCGACAAATTTAAGGGGTGTCCTATATTTTTGATAGGCAGTGTATAAGCTATGTCACTAAACTGATAATGTTTTTTTTGTCTCTACAAGTTCATCTCGCCTTTGTCTAATCCCTATTCAATTAATATGAAGTTTTACGGTACCTATTACTGATTTGATTACTATGTCACTAAACTTGCCCACCGAGAGCTGCATACATGTGGGTCTTGATGGTATTGGCGAGCCTACGAAGTTGGTACCCGGGGCCGTTTATTACCTTACTCGCCTCGCAGTGTTAGCCTCCCACTGCTCTTTGCCACCATGCGCTCCGACTCCACCCAACCCGTTTCACTACCGTTTTCTTTTGGTACTTGTGAGCACGCCGATTATTTATGTAAAAGAAGATATTTGCATATTTTAATGCGTTATCCTCTACCTACACGAAAACTTGAAACATGCGACAGTTACGTCGATCCCACCACGATTCCTTACCAAGAAATCTCATTCGTGTCATATGTCCTCTTCAGCGTTGATGTTTTACATCCGTTCGGACATGCGTACAAACGGACACACACTGTTGCCGATTCTAATATATATTTGCACTATAACACTGAATTGGAATACAGAGTGTGTATGAAAGTGCTGGAATCTCGATATATTACCCTATTATCTGTTGTCAATGAGAGGCCTATTTTCAGGGCTGTCTCTAATTGTCACGTGTACCACTCTGCGCTAGGCTGACCGCCGCCGTGGCCGATAGCCTTTTGCTCGCTGTCCGTGGTGATTGCGGATCTCCAATTTCATGACCCTCCGAATAGAGCTTTTTGTGTCTTAAATCTTTTCTTCTCATTGAAGCACATCACCTTGGCATCATGCTCATCTATGTCTTGTCAGATTGGACCAGCTGCTTCCATACTATAGGTTTGCATTTAACAAGGAAAGTGTACACGGCGGTAAACAAATTTGCAAAAGGGACTTGTATTCTTATTATCTTTTGGACCCCTATAATAATACTGCGGTGTATCCCGCCCCGAACGGCAGGTGCCAAGAAGTTACTAGCTCGAAACAGTTGTTTTATGTGCTTCTTCTCCCTTCCCAAACGCGCATTAGTCTTTGAAAAAAATTTGGATACGGACCTTATAATTGTGTTCAGCGCCCAAAACTACCTCCTCTGGGCGAACTTTGGGTGAAGGCACATTTTCCAAACTTTGTTCAGACTTCTAGCGTTTCGGACTTATACGGATTTTCGGTTGGGCGTTTATTTATACCAATTAGAGGGCTCTGGAAGCGTCCTAGAAAAACGTTCCAGATTGACTGAAATCCTCGCAGATAGGTTATTTGGGGTGCCGATCACAAATTCGGGTTTATTTATCGACTTTCTAAACTTTTCGACTTGTATTGTTCAATGCTTCCCATCGGGGAAAAATTTGATGGCAAGTCGCCACTTTTGACGATTTTCGGAGTGCTACGATAGTTTTTGGCTCACATTACTACTATGAGGGCAATTTGGGGTGCTGAGCACGAATCTGAGGTCCGTTTATCGATTTCTGTCAGATTACGGACGATTACGGTCGGCATTTGGTAGTTGAGACAAAGTCTCAGATTTGACTCAAAATTTGTATCCGGGAGTTATTCGGGGTGTTGAATACAAATTTAACGCTCATTTGTCGATTTGTAGAATGACAAGGTGGCTTTTGTTCCCTAAATAGCATGGTACCTACCGCAACCTACAGTAAACCTAAAATTTTGACAAACGTACTTCAGGGGCGGCATGCATGAAAGCTGCGAAGAACGTCAGAGAGCCGCTCGCGTCGAGTCACGGAACGGCCCCAAAGTGCATGGCGTATACTGGTGTGTGGCGGACGTAAATGCAGTTTACAGCATACTCTACGCGCGCCTAGCGGCAGTTTTTTGTCGTCACAGTCGCTTTCTGGCTTGATTTATTATCCCATGACTCTCAATAATTGGAAGCACACGCGATCGGGATGACTGAGAATGCGCGCATAGAATTTGCAGTGGAAGGTGCATTTACGTCTGCGATACACCAGAATACGCTGTGTACTTCGAGGCAGTCCTATGGCCCGACACTGCGCGCATAAGACGCGGAGCGGCTCCCTGATCTTCTTCCCAGTGTTCATGCATGCCGCCCCAGATTCGTGTTTAGCTCCCTAGACTACCCCTACTTACCAGTTTTGAGCGGAATCAGAGAAATTCTTTCCGAACACCCTATAAGTTTCATGGGAGGGGTGCCTTTACCTTGCCGCCAGGCTTTCAAAAACGCGTATAACGTTTTCAGAGCTGTTTTACGCAGCTGAGAAGACCGTAATCGGATTCTAAATGGCTGAAAACGTTTCTTGTATACGTTTCATCCGGAATAGCCAGGCCGACTAGAAAGAAATATGTACTGTGTTTCTCTGGGCCAAATTCCGGTCCGCGATTGCGTTTAGACACGCTTTGCGGGCGCACGCGCTCGAGTCAGTCGAGTTTTCAGCGCCAAAGCCGACTCGATGTGGATTTTTTATACAGTTTTCTCTAATTTTGTTTAGTTTCCAGTTTCAAAAACCCGTCTAGAGTCAACAGATCGGCGGCTACGGCGCTGTAAACTCTTCCGATTCGGATGTGCGCGGCCGCAAAGCGTGTCGCGACGCGATTGCGGACCGAGATTTGGCCCAGAGAAGTACAGTAGTTCCCTTGTGAGTGCTGGGAGTGCTATCCCATTGCAATCAATTGCAGGGTTGCAAGCAACGAGAATCACTCAAGCGATCACAAAAGCGTCATAACCTCAAACCCAGACTAGCTTTCCCTAAAACAAAGAATGATACTTCTTCACTTCCTTAGACAGTATACCTTCAGTCACGCTTACCAATGACTAGGGTCAATGACGGGCCAAACGGCGTCCATCTCTCAAATTATTGAGATCCAGTTGTTCGCGCTCGATCCTACTGACGAAGCTCACATCGGTCAGCAGTCAGCTCACCTAGCTTTCGGTTGACCACCGTTCGCCCGCCATGCAATCGCTATAAGCCTCAGGCCCCCGGCATAGTCGGCCGAAGTCTGAACTGAGCCGTTCTTTCCGGTCTCTAGTGACCCTGCGCCGTGCTGCGCTGCATCTAGGGTGTCGGTTGCTTCCAGTCGAGCATGCAGACGTAGTTCAGCGCACAGCGGGAGAACTTCAGTCCAGCCAGAAAGGGTGGATTTTCCACCCTAGTAAGCACGTATTGACCGGTACTGTCAGCGACTGCACTGGCGTGCTCAGTCCGGCCACAACGGGGAGATTTTCACTCTTGATTTGAATGTTGTAGAATCTTATCGACCGGCCGGCTGTAGCCAATTGGCCGACTCTGACGGGAGCCGTATGCCCTTGCTTCGCTCCTCGTTATTTATGTCTCAGCATGTCTCACCGCCAACTCACAACATCGAGTATGACAAGTGGAAAGCGCAAAGTTATCCCTGCGTACGATCGATGTTGCGGCATTAGTCCTAATTATTCGAGAGAATTGTTATCTTTTGAATATTTTGAAATCTATTTTTGAAATTCCATGAAATCGTATTCATGCATGGAACTTCAAGTCGCTGGAGAACCTAGTCAATGCCAGGGCGTGTCTTGTTTATCAGTCAATTCCCATGGGACACCTGCAAAAACTCGGGTCATTCGACATGTTGTCGTATCTTTGACGACCCGGGGCGTATGTCATTTCCTGGAGACGGGTGTAGACTGGTGTGCAAAATGGCTGTTTGCAACCAGCGATTTCTGATGGATAGCTGGTTGGACATTCCTCCATTTGCATTGCATGGTTTACCGTAATCCTTTATTTTTTATGATCGGATGCCATGCGGCCTTTTAATTAAGTATAACGTCATGCAAACGTTTTTGAGTTGGTGAAGTGACAGAGAGACCAATGCCCGTGCCGATCCATTACTCCAGGGGATGGAAAAAGTTTGCACAGTTATTGCGAGGTGGCCATGAACTCGGCTTTTCAGGACATCGGGCGGACACAGTCTCTCTTCAATAAATTAGCTGTTGAGTTCGCATACGGGGTCGCACGCGGTGGCGGTTGGGTGAGTATAGTTCTGTCAATCTTGATGGATAGGCTCGTGGCCACATGAAAAGATTTATCGTATCCGGAATTGGCAGTAGTAGTCATAAGATTTTAAAAAATTAGAAACGATCCAATACGCTCTTTTTTTGGATGGAGACACAGTACACGTAAAAAACCATATTCTACTTTTCCATATTCCAGAAAAAAGGTTATCCCCTCTCCGCCTACCCCGGACCCGACATCGTAATGACGCCCACCCCGGAAAATCTAATCGAACTCTTCACACTGAACCCCGTGGACTAATTGCCCCAGCAAGCTACATTTAACAATAAGGATATTCCGCAATAATACCTTAAAGACAGTGTTCACGATAAAAATCGTTTTTATGTTTCTCGTCTATCTTGAAACCGGTCCCATTCTTATTCCAATGATGCTTCTGGAATCGTACAAGACCTTCTGGGAATGGAGTTATGGTACCTGAAAAATTGAGCTAGGGAAAATGGTGGACGAGTTGTCCGAGGCTTGTAACTTCCGTCTTTTGCAGCCGATGTGTGCGAGCTGACCTGAGTAAAGAGAGAAGTTGAGAATGAAGTGAAGAACGGGGCTAACGATTGGAAATCATTGCTCATTTCTCGATCTCGAGCATTCATTTGTTCATGTCGGTGGGCGTGTGTTGCGCTATTGGGGTTTGCCTTGCGCTCGAAGTGGCAACTTCGGGCTCTTTTAGAGCTTTTCCTGGCTCGTGTTCATGCGTACTTTCGACGTCAACGTTATAGTGTGCCTCTCCATTAGGCATTCCTAGTGGGAATTGTAACACATTTTTTATCGTGAACACTGCCTTTAAAGGCACAGGACACCCAAAAAATTAATTTTCAGATTTTATGCTTATCTTGGAAAGAGTCACACGCTGATCACAGTGATGTCTCTGGAATCGTCCAAGACCCCCTTTGAACAGAGTTATGGCTCTTCAAAGATGCCTAGATTTTGAGGGTGAAAAATTGCTGGACGAGTTGTCTCAGGCCTGTATTTCTCTTCATTGGCAATCGTTGCGCGAGAGCGAGCCAGGATAAGGAGACAGCATGGCAATAAACTGAAGAACAACGATTTGTTGGAATTCCATCGAGCCGCTATGGAGCTCGAAAGTCTGTTATGGGGTCGGGCCTGTGGTGGTGAGCGAAGGGGGTCGGGCATGTGGTAGTCGTTTACATTTCGCTTATTTGGAGGAATTGAGATCTCGTATTTGGCACGTGTTATACAGGAGGGGTCTTCTACATAATTGCATGAAAATCTCAAAATTCATATCTGATGGTGTACTGTGCCTTTAAGACCGGCCTCAAAGCTGGACCCACCTGTACCAATGGCGCCGCCGTTTGAACGACACCGACATGAGCGATGAGGCACCTGCATGTGTCAAGACAACGCATGCACGGTAGAGTGTTGCTCCGAATATTATCTTTTTTTTCGAATAAATCTAATTTTCTCTTCATGATCGAAATTGTTTCAACAATGCTCATTTTCACACGTAACGTTGAGTGAAAGGCTTTCTCATTTGCTAAAAAAATTAGGATTTCGGCGTTAATTAAAATGCCGAATTAAATTAATTGTAATTTTATTCGACTATTCTAATCATCGAATAAATTGTGAAAACGCTTCATGTGATTGAACCGAATTTTACTTTTCATCAACTATGATAATCTTGCCCATCGCGTAATGTTCAATACCAAGGACAGTTAAAACTGTTTCGGCACTGAGGGAATATTAGAATTAATCGGAAATTCGAAATTATTCGCTTCAAAAGTCTAATGCACGCGCAGCATAGCTCGTGTCGGCTTCGTCCAAACAGCGGCGTCAGTCTCCGCTCCTGCAGCAGTGCTTAAAGGCAGTGTACACGATAATCTTCGATTTTGAGATTATTCGCTAAATCGATTGTTTGGCCCCCGAGTAGAACTGAAATGACGAAGAAACCGAGAAAAACGCACCAGAAGGGCACGAAACCCTCAAGTATCAGCCCGCCTCTTAAGTATCAATGGAACTATTCGTTGTGACAATGAAATCCTTTCTGGACTTGTCTTTTGCAATTCTCCAATCTGTATTGCTCCGCTCTTTCCTTCGAGCCCTAACTAATACTGTTGTGCCCAAAATATTCTTCCACTTTCGATTAGTCCCATTTTTTACCGGTGACAACCACCGTGAACATGTTCATCCAACCAGACAACTAGTCCAGGCCATAGAATAATGTCACTGAAATAACACGAATTAGTGCGTTTCTCACCGTTTCTTCGTGATTTTGGTGACACTTGGAGGCCCACGCTTCGTTTTATGTGAAAAACTCGGGGACGAAAATCATCGTGAACACTGCCTTTAAGGGTATCGTACGCGCAAGAAACGTGCTAAAAATCCTCAGCTTTCGGAAGAAAAACTCATTTGAAACTCTTCTAGACCGTTTGTTTCCCGCCACCACCGTCGATTTCGGTGTGCTAATATACGTCAGAAGTCTTTTTTCTGAACACCGGAAGTGACTTTTGCGCCTTAAAACTTGAGAGACCGCGCGCTCCGCGGCCACTCCCCGTAGCGGGGAGGCGCGCTCCGCGGCCAGTGAATTCAGTGAATTTTCAAGCAGAATTTTTGTTGAAGATCACTATGTCAAAAAGGGATATACGGCGCTTAATATCTGCATACGAGTCATGTAAGCTGTTTCATGTAAGGATATAGAAGTAATAATCAGAAGAAATCCATTTTTCTTACAGTAAAACAAAAGAATCAAGTTCATGGCGTGGGTGCGCGGTGTGGACACGGGGTCAGAGGGGCAAAAGAGCCGTGGGTGCGCAGTGTGGACACGCGGCCTTTCAAGCGTTGAGCTCTGTAGTGAGGTGGAATTCTTTTGTCTTTTTCAGTACCAAGAAACACTCACAAATGAAAAGCTTTTACTGTGCGATCTGAAGTATTTGGTTTAACCGAGAAAAGAGTATCCAATATTGGATCGTTTGCGTCTGACATGGCGCTTCTCTTCCTCGTGCTAGATGGAGCAGGAACCGGGAATGGATCCTCATTTTCAAATGCACAGAACACCCAAATAATTATTCTTCGATTTTTGCGCTGATCACAGTGGTATCTCTAAAATCGTCCAAGGCCCCCTATAAACAGAGTTATGGCTTCTTAAAAATGCCTATACTCTAAAGGAGAAAAATGGGTGGATGAGTTGCGCCAGACCTGACCTTCCCTTTTTTCGGAATCGTTGCGAGAGAGGGATCCAGGAGAAGGAGATAGTGTGGTAACGGATCGAAGAACGAAGACTCGTCGGGATTTCATCGATCCATCTAGCCGCTATCGAGTTCGGAAATCTGGTAATGGGTGTGGCCCGTGGTGGTGAGCGAAGGAGGTCGGGCCTGTGTTGGTCACTTATACCTCGCTTATTTGGAAGAATTGAGATCTCGCACTTGGCACGTGTTATTTAAGAGGGGTCTACTGCACAATCAATTAGGAATCGCGACATTTATCCCTGAGCGTGTAGTGTGCCTTCAAGGCATCGTACCGTGTCTTCTTTGTCAATGTCTTTGCACAGGCGATTCCATGAGATACAAGGGAATAGTAAAAAGTTTCCACAAACTCTCAGCTTTCAAAAAAAAGCTCGATATGGAACGCTTTGCATCACTCACTTCCCACCACATCCTTCAATTTCTGTGTGTCAGGTGCACTACGTCAGAGCTGTTTTTCTCAAACATCACCAGTGTTTTTCTGCTCTAAAGGCAGTGGTCGCGCTCAAATATACTCGTCTTCTATTCCTCTCTGAACCTTTTTCTGGGTATAGAGAAGTAGAATCTACAAGAAAAAATCGCGAAAAAAAAAACACTGTTTTGGCCAAATTTGAAGACTGAACTTTCTTGTCTTTTGATGGTGGACGAGCCTACTCCACATCATCGGCATCGATGACCTCTTATATCAAGAACATCAGCTGGCTTGAAATTGAATTTCAATCAATGAACCTTCGGATTTATGTACACATCTAGTCAAAAACATTGACTGAAGTGCCTGCGTTCATTGTTCAACTGTTTTTATTAGGTAAATTCGCATTTATTTCTTCCCCTGAGTGTCGATGATTTTTGAATGCTTCGCATGAGACTGTGATCTTTCTGTGCACGTGTGCACGAACTGGAAGTTTAGGGTCTTAATAACTCTGATTCCAGCCCGTTTTTCACCGCGCTACCTGCATAGTTTTTGAGCTGTTTTTAATCTGAGCTGATTTTTGTAGTTTTTTCGACAACATTTTTCGTCGTGACCACTGCCTTTAAAGTTAATAAAGGCAGTGGTCGCAATGAAATCTGTTTGTCTTTTTTTTTCTCTCTAAACCCTTTCTTGGATTCAAAGTAGTGGGAACTGCTAGTGAAAATTGTGATAGAAACCTTGTTTTGGGCCAAATTTCAGGCCTGAACTTTCCTGTCTTTTGATGGTGGACGAGCAAACTCCACTTCGTCGGCATCAATGATCTCTGGTATGACGAACATTAGCGGTCCTGAAAGTGGGATTGTATTAATGAACAATAGCCTGACCTGCTCGAATATTTTTATCCTCTTCGAGGCGAACATTGATCGAAGTGTATTCTTTCGTTGTTCAACTGCTTTCATTAGTTACATTCACATTTATTTCTGGCTGTGAACGTCAATGAATTTTGATTGCTGATCACGAGACTCCCATCTTTTTGGGCGGAGTTGTTCACGTGTGCACGAATTGGCAAGTCAGGATCCTTATAAGTCAATTGGCAGCTCAATTCTTGCCGCGTAACCTTCGTGGTCTTTGAGGCGTTTTCAGATCATGGTTTTTGTGGTTTTTTCAACAACTTTATTTCATCGCGACCACTGTCTTTAGGTGCGAGAACTTCTTTTGTCTTTCATTCACAGAAACTTTACTTTAAAATAGAAGTACCCATTGGGCAAGCTTGAATGTATGGGGTGTAAGGCCTCTTTCAGACTTCGATCGCCGCACGATGCGATGGAATGATAACCATGAGCATCGATCGAGATCGCGTCGCACGACGATCTGCATCCAAAACATGCCATCGCGGCGATCAGCGATCGCACTCTGAAAGAGGCCTAATTAGCTTGTGATGGCGCTTCTAATCCTTGGGCTAGATGACGGTTGAGAACTGGTGCCGGATCCTCATTTTCACCTATTCTAACTTCAAAACCATACGTTTTTGACGAGCACAACTTCACCCGCGTAGACTGAGAGGCTCACTTATAAAATTCGTCGCGAACGATGCCTTTACCAAAAACACTACCCTATCTTCGAGAGAGAGAGAGAGCAATTCTAATCTCACAATAACTGGGCCCCGCTGTGGGAATGAAGACAGAAAAAAGGTGGCTGGTCTTGCTGACGTAGTCAACGACTTAACTTTGGACCAATCGGGAGCCTGCCATCTGTCCAGTAATTTTCGTGGAGCGTTTTGAGCCTTGCCTGGTACATTATATCATAAACAACATTCTCACTAGGGACTGCTTTAAGCTTCCCGTGGAAATTCGGAAAACCATGTCGTCGTTGCTGTAGGTCTGTGACACTACACAAATGATCCATGCTTAATATTCCCTGAATGGCTGTTGGGATTCCGAAAGTTGTCATTTTCATTGCTTCAAAAAAGGTAAGGGGGCATCCGGAAATTTTCGGGGTGTTGAGAAACATTTTTTTTTGGATTCGGCTCAAAACTTGCACCTGTGAGCTATTTTGGGCGCTGAATCCGAATCTGGGGTCTATTCCTCGCCTGACTCAGAGTTACGGTAGGTTACGGTAGGCAAAATGTCTTTTAACTGGCGGTACTTACCTTAAATTTTCGAAAATCAAAAAATGGACCTCAAATTCGTGTTCAGCGTTTCAAATAACCCCACAGTGAAATTTTGAGACAAATCTAAGACTTTGACCGAGCTGCCGTATGTATACGTACCGTAATTGACCGTTATCTACCGAAAATCGATAAACGGGTTGGAGATTCGTGTTAGGCAGGCCCAATACTCTCTATGTACAGCTTTTGAGGCGATTTGGTCATAGCATTCTCGAAATCGTCAAAAGTGGCGTTATTCCAGCAAAAGTTCCCCATTCTGAAGCTTCGGACCAAATTAGATGGAATTTTTCCAAGTATTGACAAATGGGTCTCAGATTCATGATCAGTACCCAAAACAACCCCTAGAAACAAGTTTTCAGCCCAATCCGAGACAACTTTTTTGAACATCCTAAAAATTGCCATTCGTGTACCCCTTTTATGTATGCAAAGCTATGGAAATTCCCACTTTTGGAAATCTCCTGTAAATATCTGAGGCATTTCGGAGATTCAAAAAATTGATTATCAATGCTGTGTCCCATACCCACAACTATCAACACATGGTTTTGAAAAAGCCCACCGCAAATGTAAGGCAAGCCTAGGTCAGTTGGGTCACTGCACCCTGGAGGAAACGAAAGAAACGCGAAATAGACGCGCGAAAAGCTCGCTTCTACCTTACACGATTTCTATTCCCGAGCATCCAGACACGCAGCCTTATCTGGCTCGTGCGCTACGTCATTTCTGGGAGCGCACTATTGTTCTGTGTATATTGGCCCCCTCCCACACTGATAACACACATTTCCATGTTTGTCCTTACTTCCTAGTTCACTGAGTCTTTGGCTAGATTTGTTTTCCTACTGAATCACATCTCATCCAGTTGATCACAGCAGTTAATTCACGAATTCACTACGAAATTGAGATTCCTGCACGCAAGGCGTGGGCCAATGAACTCTCTCATTTCGTGAAAATTGAGGCATAAAGCCCGATAGTCGCTCGTCGGACGGGTTTTTCCAGCAGCGCTACAGTATGCCCTATGATTTATAGTCGTCGGCTTGGATTTTGTGCCTTCACAGCATAGGATAACATTGAGTGCTATAAATACCATTTGCGGAAACAGCCGTATCACCAAGAAAGATATTGCATTTAATTATTTGCCGCCATTCGTTAGACTATTTATGTATCAACATCGAATTTAATGAAAGGTTGGTAGGAACTTTAGCCTAACTTGAGAAAGGGGTACATGATACTGTCCCGATTTACAGATCGTACGTGTGACGATGCGGCAATGTCAAGCGTCTTGCACTAGAAAGTGTTCATAAAATCACGTCATATCCAGGATTGCCGTTGCCTCGACTGACACCAGAGGACCCCACCAGGTCTATGCTTAACCGAGTTTTGCAACTTCGTGAATCTTAATTTTTCGAATTCCTCTTAATTCGTGAATCGTAAATCGTAACAGATTATGAGTAACAAGGTACACACCCGCGCCGCTTCGCGGCGTACTTGTAGGTGTATATAATGACGCATAGAATAATCGAATCATTGTCAAATGAGAAATTAGGTATTATCGTTCCTCGAAACTCAGTCCAGCCTCACACACTTCTCCAGCGCGTGAGGCACTCCCACTGGGGTCCCATACACCTTCCTCGGCGTTAGGAGCACTCGCACTTGGATCCCGCACACTTTTATAGGCACATAACGCACCCCCAGTTTGGTCCCCTACTTTTCCCGGCGCTCAGCGCACACACAGTTGGGTCCCGCACATCTTTCTTGGCGCTTAGCGCACTCCGAGTTGGGTGAAACGGATTATCTCCGGCGCTTGGCGCACTTCCACTTGGTTCCCGCACAGTTTCCCCGTCGCTTGGCGCACTGATAATCGGGTTCCGCACATTTTTCTTGACATTTGGCCCACTCACAGCTGGGTTCCGCACACTTTTCTTGGCGCTCGGCGCACCCCGAATGGGGTCTAACAGACTACCTTCGGCGCTTGGCGCACTTCCAGTTGGATCTCGCACACTTTCCCCGTCGCTTATCGCATTAACACCTGGGTTCCGCACATTTTTCTTGGCATTTGGAGCACGACCAGTTGGGTCCTACACACTTCCATGGCGCATAGCGCACTCACAGCTGGGTCCCGCACATTTTTCTTGGTATTTGGCGCACCCCCAGCTGGGTTCCACACACTAACCCCGGCGCTTGGCGCACCCTCAGTTGGGTCCCACACGCTTTCGCCGGCGCCTGGCGCACTCACAGTTGGGTCCTGCAGATTTTTCTTGGCGCTTGATGCACCCACAATTGGGTCACACACAATTTACTCAGAGCTCGGCGCACCCCCAGTTGAGTCCCGCCCATTCTGCGGTCACCGGTCACCGGACAGCTCTTAGCCGTTTATTAATATCTGAGTAATAAGCCCACACACATGTATCCCAAGCCTTTAAAGAAACACCTCATTATTTCAGTGATGAGTTGATCCCATATCGAAGGTTTTATGTTGGATGTCAAAATAACACTGTTTTGAGCAGTATACTTGAAGAAGTTTTCAATATACATACGTGTCATAGAAAGGGACGTAGAGGCAAAATGAAACTCTAAGCTCAATCGAATGCCGAACATGTGCCACGTTTTGCAATGTGCGAACCTTCAATTGCTTAAACAGGAAATCATCGCTTTACAAACACAGTTCATTGGAAACCAAGGAGGGAAGCACTGTGACTAGGAAAAATTGACTTTTTGAAACTTTGAGCTCAATCCTTCAACGGAGGGGAACTTGGATAAGTTTTTGCGTGGTGGAGGCTGTTTTCGAAATCTAAGTGGAATTCTGCAGCAAAGTGTATATAGGGTTCCAATCATTATTTGCTCTGTGAGCCAGACAGGTTTTTAGGCCTCATATTTCAAGTCTATATCGGATGGAATTCTTACACGTAATTGCAGACGACCTCTTTTGCAGTATGCGGCTTGAATCTCTTAGAGAAAAGTTGTTTGTGTTTACCCCACCGATACCCGAATAGTGATAAGAACGCAAACACAGAGAAAATCCATTTGAGCGCCGTAACCGAAGTTGGCCGTAAATGGAAAAGCTTTGATGCCTATTACCCTTCATGCGCACACCACTTAGTAACTCGGCTTTCTGTCAATCTTGTGGGGCCACAATGGGAAAAGTAGCAACTGAATAGCTGGTATCAAACTTACCAGTTAGTTGACTTGCCCGTATATAGCACACGTTATTTGATTTGGTCGTGATAGGCAAGTATTAGGTTGATGCCAAAGTTTCCGGACTTTTCACGATTTTGAGTAGAAAACATTTATTCCAAAAACAAACAAGGCTCACCCAACAAAATAATTTCCATTACAATCTAGGATCCTTGGGCAGATCACGAATTCCTGACGCACTTCCTTGTCCAGGTCCAGCAGTTTCTATTGAACACTGTTCGCCACGGCAATGCTCGGCCACACGTATCTCGGATAACCCGACAGAAACTGCTGGACCTGGGCTGGGAAGTTGCTCCTCACCCTTCATACACATAGCCCAGATCCTGCCCCTTCCGACTTCCATCTGTTTCGCTCGATACAGCACGTCCTGGATGGAAAACAGGTCACTAATGATAACGAAGTCAAAATGGTCTTAGAAGAATACTTCGACTTAAAACAGCCAGAGTTCTACGCGTCGGGAATTCATGATCTGCCCAATCGGTGGCGATCCTTGAATGTGATGGAAATTATTCTGTTGGGCGAGCCTTGTTTGTTTTTAAAATATATGTTCGTTATTCAAAGTCGTGAAAAGTCCGGAAACCTTTGCATCAACCTAGTAATTCCATGAAAAACTTCTGAGGTGATCTAGTCCTCGGCTCGAACGGAATAGCCAACAAGAAGTCTAGGACGTTTCGTATTTTACACCAAGCTTGATTGACAACGATCTTTCCGCTGCCATGCATTTGTACGTACCTACGTCACGTATGCGTTCTTAGCGCACGTCTTCATGAAAACAAACCCAAAGAGTTCTTGTGTGTCAGCGAACTAGAAGGAGGGAAGCCTGAAACTTGAGCAAAAGGGTGCAAAAATGGAGGATTTCCACTTACTACTTGAATAAGCAAAAGTTGGACGGAAGACGACACTTTGGCGTGTGGCAGATCTGTGGACACCTGATATGAACGTGAAGTAATTTCAAAGGGTAAACATGACTAATTCAATGCTTTCGAAAGGTTACGTAGGTAGGCGTAGCCATAGCCGCATGGTCCGACTCGAACCTACGCATTCTAGACACAGTGACCCTTATTGTTTATTTATTTATTTATTTATTTATTTAAAATACATCCGCGATTGCGGATGTGACCCTCTTAATAAGAGGTTGACACATTCACAAAAAAAAATGAAAGAACTGAAGTGCATCAGGATGTAGACCCACCAGGCAACTGTATGAAACATTGGCTCGATTCCCTAGGTGAACATGGAGTTTTGATACCAGTGGTGGCTCCAACCGCCAGTAAGGACCGCTATTCATATAAAGTTACCCTTTAACCGCTCGCACCTCAACATACCACAGTCACATGAAGTAATCAGCTACTCCCATCAGGAGCAACCGAGTAGCAGTGAGGCGGCGGCACCAAAAGCGGGTGGCCCGAACAGAGGATTCATCGCCACGTAGCATCACCACGCACCTTGACTTTGTACACAAATTCTTGGAGTCAATCACGATAGTTTTTCTTTATCATTATAGTTTTTCTTCATCGTCGCCGTTTTGTAAAACATTAAATGCGCCCAGTGTTGCCTACCACTGAGTGCACTTCAGTAAGAGATCATAAGATCTTATTCATCTCGTGTGACACGTCTTCGCCGCAGCATTACCAAACACGTCTTCGGCTATAGCATCGTGACCATAGAGGGATCCTGCAGAATTTCTTTGACGCTTTTTTTTTTCGAAGAACTTGGCTGGAAGTACACGTAGTAAATTGGAGCAGCGATAAAAGTAGGAATGCGACAGCCGTGAGTTTCTTGTGAATGGAGTCTGATACTCAAAGCTGCACACCCTTCCTCTATTTGGTCTAAAACTCCAAACTTCGAGAGTCTTAATCTCCGCTCAAGCCTCCAGATCTTATTCAAAAGTACTAGATCTAGGGCAGAACGACGCTCGTTCAAGAATTCCAGCTTTAATACCTTGATTCGACTACCGTAAGCTGGCAAATTAGCAGAGCTAACTCGGAAGCAACGTAGGTAGACAATTTTGGTGAATAAACGCTGTACTTTCTCCAGAGCATCAATGTATCTCTTCTTGTAAGGACTCCAAACGACTACGTTGCTTTCGATGAGAGGTCTCACATAAGTCTTGAACATTCGTGATAGGATGAGCGGATCACCCACGCGGAAACTCCTCAGTAGTCGGAACATTGCAATTTTCGTAGCCTCTATTGTTTTTGATATGTGTTTGTCAAAAGAGAGATCTTCGTCAACCAGTATTCCCAAGTATTTTACCACACGAACAGCATTGACAGCAGCACCTGGGTGCAAAAAGTAAGGTGTTCTAGGATTTCGGCTCCCCAGATAAATAATGCAAGTTTTCGTCGAGGAAAGTGTGAGCTGCCAGTCTTCCATATAACGAGCGAGTTTTGAGATAGAATTCTGCAAAAGAGCATGTGCTTCGTCTTTGACTTCTATATCATAGGATAAATACATTTTCACATCGTCAGCAAACATTTTGACAGTCACATCAGGATGTCTTTTACAAACTGATGGCAGATCGTACAGAAAGATTTTAAAAAGAAGTGGACCAAGAACACTGCCCTGTGGCACTCCACTTCCCACCAAACGATTGGAGGATATCGATTCTTTAACTTTGACACAAAATTGCCGGTCAGTAAGAAAAGATCTCAACCAGCACCAAAGATTACCTTTTATACCTATGCTACTCAGCTTATGCAATAATTTCGCATGACTTACTGTATCAAATGCCTTGGCGACATCATAGAAGACGACATCTGTTGCGTGATTCAGTGAGTCATGGTACAGCCACTGATGGACCGAGTCCAGTAGAATGTCGCTAGTGGATGTATTCGCACAAAATCCATATTGTTCTTCAGGGAGGATTCCGAAGCGGGTCAGGAACTCATCTAGTCGTTCTTTTACACACTTTTCCATAATTTTACATGCAGAGCTGGTAATAGAAATGGGCCTGTAGTCGGAAGCTGATGTGGGTTGGGGGATTTTGTTGATAGGCGTTACAATAGAATTTTTCCACAGCGATGGAACTATACCAAAACGTAGAGAGATGTTAAAGATGTGTGCCAATGGCAGGGATAGTTCTTTAGCACAGGATCGGAAAGACTGTTTACACTGTTGTTGTTTAGACTGTTTACATTTTGGATTAGCCAACAGTTCCCGGAGGTACGATAAGGTCGAAATTAATGTGCAAAGTCCGCAGAGCGTCATGAATAATGCGGTGTTTCCAAGAACAAACCGATGGTTCGAGCAAGCGAACGGGCGCAAGAGTGATGAATGAGTGAATGGGGCTAACGAATCCTATGAAGCTGGTACCATACTTTCAACGACAAACGACGAGACGTAGTATATGGTGGAAAACGATGTACTGTATTCGCTTTTTGCTTATGCCACTCCATATCACAGAGCTGGCGTGGTAAGAATCTATTAGAAGAACCTTGCACTCCGCCCTCGTTCGTGGACGCACAAAAAGCCACTGCTGACGCCAACAGGGGTCCGGCGTGGTGTGTATGACACGCGACACTGTTTGCTATTTAGTCTCTGTAGAGGTCGTAGTTCTCCCATATCAAAAATATTACTTGACCTGAAATAGGGCGCGATGATGAGTTTTTTCCATTACAGACCTTTTAACAGTTCACATAAATATCGTCCATCACTGGATGAGGGATCGCCGCGGCGCTGCATGGCGGGAAAAATTGCGCGCGGGAAAACGAAGGGAGAGTGGCTATTGATCGCGCAGTTTTTCCCGCCAAGCAGCGTCGCGGCGATCCCTCATCCAGTGAATGACGATACACCATGAGCCACGTTTTCATCCATGAGTGTAGTTCTAGGCGCAACACATTAGCTAAAAGCTTAAGACAAGTGGCCAGAATATGATCTAGCACTTCCTTTTTTGGGTACCTATTCACTTAACAACCCATCCACACTGCAGTTGAGATTCTGTGACTACCTACTTACTTGCTTATTTGCTTACTGACTTGCAGAATTGCTGACTTATTTACTACTCACTTGCGCACTTACTTGCTTTCTTATTCACTTACTCACTTATCAATTACTCACTTACATACTTACTTATGGGTTCCGTTTTCGATTTAGTCTGACGCATGGACTAGGCGGCTGGCCATGTGGGGCTGGCAGCCTCACTGGAAAATGGGGTTTCGATTGGCGCCGGGTGATCTACCGTCGCAGGCCCGTCCATTCAGTAGACTAAAATTATTACGCGGACTCTACTTACTTACTTACTTACTTACTTACTTACTTACTTACTTACTTACTTACTTGCTTGCTTACTTACTTACCTACTTACTTACTTACTTACTTACTTACTTACTTACTTACTTACTTACTTACTTACTTACTTACTTAATTACTTACTTCATTTACTTACTTACTTGTTTACTTACTTACTTACTTACTTACTTACTAACTTACTTACTTACTTACTTACTTACTTCTACTTACTTACTTACTTACTTACTTACTTACTTACTTACTTACTTTACTTACTTACTTACTACTTACTTACTTACTTTCTTACTTACTTACTTACTTACTTACTTACTTACTTACTTACATGTAGTCAAATTTATCACACGCTGCCTTGTCACGATGAGCACAAAGCGGCCGCTTGATAGTCAATATACGCGCTACTCAATGCAGAACGACCGTTCCCACCTAACCTCTTGCGACCGTATTGCATTGAGTTGCACGCGTAAGGCAGGGATCATACTTCCAGCGACGAGCGACGCGACGAAATGTTTACCATCAATATCGACCGAAAATCGGTATGCCTGAGATGCACTATCGCTGTCGCTGGTCGCGGGAAGTATGATCCCGGCCTAATTGTGTTCAACCGACAGCTATGCTTTCGTTCATCAATATGCAGCCGCAGGGCGCTTTTGGAATATGGTAACAAGGCTTTAGATCTCATCCCGTCGACATATCTAGCCGCGAATGAGATTTAAATGTTCTTTATTGAGGGAGCAAGCCACGGACCTAAGGCCGGAATCATACTCCACGCGATCGGCGACAGCGACAGTGCATATCGGGCATATCGATTCTCAGTCGATACTCATGGTAAACATTGCGTCGTGTCGCTCGTCGCTGGAAGTATGGTTCCGGCCTAACTGTATATTCGAGCGCGAAAACGTTTCCAAAATAAGTGGTGTGCAGAAGCCTGGAAGGCTCCCGATTTGTACGGACTAATTCGCCGCATAGTCGACTTCGCCCATACTTCCCGCTTGTGAACGTAGAGATCTGCTCAATGGCACTATTCTGAAATAGAGGGTTACCGCTTGGAAACGTATCATAACAGGATTTCTTGAATTATCTACATAATGAACACGAGAGCTTGATTTGGAGGTGCAACCTTGCCTAGAATGAGCCTTCTTGGGTGCTTATCACTATGCAATTCACTATCGGCTTAGGATTTTTTTATAAATCGCGTTCTTTACGGTGTATGAAACGTTTTTTGAGCCACCTTACCTGATTTTGGAGTTCTGAAAGAAGTATCTCATCAATGATCAGTGCCCTAAAAGTCTCCAAAGGTGAAGTTTTAGTCAAATCTAAAATTGAACAAAATCACCTCACATATTGAGTAATCAATTCAAGAAGGTGAGGACGAAAATGAATCACAGCTCCGTGTCAATCACCTACAAATGAGCCTGTATTGGATTATAAAGGACTAGACCCTATTATTGAAAGAAGATGAAAAAACACACTGTCAAGAAAATAGTGTGTATTTGGTCGTGAACGCAATATCGCGTCATCTTCATTTGAAGGTGACCGGCCGATCACCAATCACGTCGTTGAGCACTCTCTGTTGCGGCGACGCCATCGCACCCACGACGAAGTATGCACTAGGCCTTAGAGGATAAGCCAGGAAGCGGTCGGCTAACGGATTTCGACGATCAGGCTCTCCTGGCAGCCTTGGAAGACGACGAGGGCTTGACAACACGAATGTTGGCTAAAGGCTGTAATATCAATCAATCCTCGGTCATTTCGCCTTAAAAAGCTTGGTAATGTGTGAAAATCGCTGAATGGGTCTCCCACGAGCTCTCCGATAACAACAGAGCTTCGAACTTTGGAAAATTGTTTAGAGAAAAAAAAACAAAATTGTTTTGTTTTGTTTCTGATAATTATGCATCAACACAATACCAAAACCCACGAGTGGTATTTTAGCACTGCTTCGTTGAGGATGCCGGTATCTGAATGTCCTCTTGTTTTGTGTAGGACTATGTACTGTAATCGTGTTGTTGAATGTCACTCCATATCACAAACACCATAGGCACCTTGCACTTCGTTCCTATTCTCAGACTCCGAAAAATATATTGCTGACGTCAAATGGGGTGCGATATAATGCAGTCCACGCGATCCTGATTACTATTTAACCCTTCTGGAGGTCGTCAGTATGTCACATTTACAATGCTTTTACATCAGAATTACTGCTGTTTTTCCCAGCTGTTTTATTTACGTATATGATCATGTTTATCACATAAGGCGAACTTATGTGATAAACAACAAAAAACTAGCGATTTTGTCAGGAATTTCGAAACGCTGGCTATGTTTGGCGTACTTGGGGCCGGCTCGGCATTGGAAAGAGTTGGTCTTCACCGAAAGCTCAGCCAGAGGTATCAAAATTTTTAACGTGGGACCTCAAGTCATAGATTCTTTGGAATGGAAAAATTGGTTCATTTAAGATGAACTAAATTGTTGAGCATTTTATGCGTCATGAACAAATCTTGCTCCTTCCGTCTGTGAGAAAGTGATTCTAGGTCCACGGGCGGCATGCATGAAGGCTGAGAAGGAGGCCAAAGAGCCGCTCTGCGTTCTCCGTGCGAAGCGTCGAGCCAGAGGTGACTTGAAAGACGTGCCGTCCGTTTTGCGTAAAGACGCAACCTCACCACGCACGGTGAACTCCCCGTGCAACTGTTTTTGTTTTAAATTTTAATCATGCTTAACTTCGTTCTTTTTTGTTTTCTTCCTCATAGTTAATTAATTTTTGAATTATTTTCCCGTTTGGCTCTAATGTTTCAAAGAAATGAAACCGTTCTAGATAAGGACCAAAACAAAAAACAGCTGACAGGCGTGGGGTTTGCTGTGCGTAGTGAGTTTGCGTCCCAACGTTGAGCGGACGGCATGTTTTTCGGGTCACCTCTGGCTCGACGCTTCGCACGGAGGACGCGGAGCGGCTCCCTGAACTTCTTTGCAGCGTTCATGCATGCCGCCCCAGCTGTGTATTCCGCATTGTGCTTTCTTCAGGTACTGAGTCGCAGGTGAACCTTCCTGTTCTCAAGAACCGTTTCTTTGTGAAGTTTCAGGTCAATGCAAAAGTTTCCAAGCTTCTCACGACTTGGATTAAGAAACATTAATTTCAAAAACAAACAAGGCTCACCCAACGAAATGATTCACATCGCATTCAAAATTCTTCGCCACCGATTGGGCAGATCATGAATTCCCGACGCGTAAGGGGTTGAGCAGATTGCCAAAAGGGCGCGGCGCGGCCCGATGATGGAGAGCCTTATTGATAGATGGCCGTGATCTATGAATACGGCTCTCCATCATCATGCCGCACCGCGCCCTGTTGGCACTCTGCTCAACCCCTAAAACTCTGGCTGTTTTGAGTCGAAGTATTCTTCGGCCATTTTGACTTCGTCATCGTTAGTGAACTGTTTTCCATCGAGGAAGTGCTGCATTGAGTGGAACAGGTGGTAGTCGGAAGGGGCAAGATATGAGCCTAACGGAGGATGAGAAAAAATTCCCCAGACCAGATTCAGCAGTTTCTGTCAGGGTATCCCAGATACGTGTGGCCGAGATTTGTTGTGAAGAAGGCGAACAGTGTTCATCTCAGGGACCTGGACCTGGGCTGGGGAGTTCTTTCTCACTCTCCAAATAATCCGAATCTTACCCCTTCCGACTACCTTCTGCTCCACTCGATGCAGCACTTCTTGGATGGAAAACAGTTTACTAACGATGACGATGACGAAGTCAAAATGGCCTTAGAAGAATACCTCGACTCGACACAGCCAGAGTTCTACGCGTCGGGAATTCATGATCTGCCCAATCAGTGGCGAAGAATCCTTGAATGTGATGGAAATTATTTTGTTGGGTGAGCCTTGTTTTTGAAATATTTTTTTTTCATTCAAAGTCGTGAAAAGTCCGGAAACTTTTGCATCAACCTAAAATTTTGAATTTCTTCTAGCATCAGAAAATGCATTGTTTTTATGGCGCGAAACACTGGTGTACCGTACTCCAATAATGGCCTGATATAAGTAGACCTTATGTGCTTTTAGAGATGTTTTGGGATCTGTGGAGTATAAAGATCTGAAAGGGCACGTGCTTTTCGCGTGGCGTAATTGCGAAGTTTTTACAAATTGTATCAACATCAAGATTTTACGATACTCGAACACCAAGGTTTTTCCTTTCAGATTTTGTATATGAATTTCCCATTATTCTTGCCCAGATGTAAACTTTTGGCTTTTTTTGTTTAGCCTGGGTAAGACTCCATTGCTGAGACCCTTCATGGATCGAACATGTGGCCGCCTGCAATGTTCAAACGCCTTCCTGGCTTTCAACATTTCTACAAACTTTAAAGTCATCAGCAAACGCTTTGCAAGTGACTTCATGGACATTTATGATGTTTGGTATTTTCCTTGTGTAAATATCGAACAGATCGGGAGAAAAAAACTGATCCCTGAGAAACCCCGTTTTTCGCTGATTTAAGCAAAGATAAATGGTCTTTGACATTCTCACGAAAGTTCCGATGTGCCGAAAATTGTTCCGTCCACCGGACTACTTTGGGATAAAGCCCGATTGTCCCCAGCTGCTCAATAAGTTTTGTGTGAGACACTTTATCGAAGGCTCCCCTCGGGACTCCTCCGCGACCTTACCGCTATTCGGTCAATGAATAATCGTCCGCGGTCCTGCCCCGCGGACCCTCCGACAGGCGACGAGCTGGAGAAGTCGCGGCAGAATCGCGGAAAAATTTCTCACTGTTCTATGCGCGAAAAACGTTACAAACGTTTTTTTTGCAAAAAAAAACATGCGCGTTACTGAATGTTTTTACAGAAATCAGTTACACTGTGCTCAATCAAGCTCACGCAGGGAACTCTTGCAATGCAAGGCATAACCCTTTACAGTCCGACACAGATTCAATAGAAAAGAATCTGCGAAGAAGGTTATGTCACACTTCTCCATGGATTGGTGAATTGTTCGGGGTAGATTGATGTCCTGCTCAGTTCTTCAGCTCATCCCAGAAAGCTGTCTCTCTTGGAAGTTATTATGAATGGACAGTTGAAGCAATGCACTCCGTTGCATAATTATAGGGACACCCATTTCGCGAATACTGTTTTTGAATGTATCTTGGCCTGAGCTTAGCAAAAGTTGATGAAACTTCAACACGTTATAGGTTATCACAAACCTCGCCTTACTCACACTCTAGCTTCGGTTTTGGAATACGTAATTTCAATTTTCGAATACGTAATTTATTTCTAAATTTGTGGCATTAATCGAAATTAGGGCTATTTCTTCAGAAAAAAAAATTCGAGCACCCGTGCCACTTGCTTGCTATAAGGAGACCTTCAGAATCGTTGTACAATATTGTGGGAAAATGATTTCTTGCACCATTTTTTTAAAATTAATTTGGTACAACTTTATGCGATTTCGCGCCTGATAAGTATATCACTTCGACGTGAATAAAAAACGATGAAGCTTGTGTATCAGTTGAGCATTGTAAGAGCCTATACAGTACATGTCCTTAGATGGTTCTGAGGCGAACAACTTTCCAGGATTGAATTTTCGAAAATAATCCTCCATTTCGCTAAATGTTTGTCATCAAAAAAAAAATGGTGCAATAAATCATTCTTCCACAATGTTGTACAACGGTTCTGAAGGCTTTCTTATGGCAAGCAAGTGGTACGGTGTTCAAATTTTTATGAACTTCTCTGAAGAAATAGCCCTAATTTGGATTAATGCCACAAAATTGGAAATAAACTCCGTATTCGAAAATTGTACATTCAAAACCCAAGCTAGAGTGTGAGTAAGGCGAGGTTTGTGATACCTTATAACATGTTAAAGTTTCATCAAGTTTCGCCAAGCTCAGACCAAGATTCGCGAAAATGGGTGTCCCTATAGTTATGCAACGGACTGTAGGTGCGAATGAAGCAAAATTTATGCAGTAGAATAATACTCAAAACTGATTGATCTCTTGTTTGCCCATTGACTCAAACGCGAGGTCAGTCACCACTGCTGCATATGTGGACAGTGTGTGTGGATGTGACAGCCTGGTGTCAATTGTCAACGAAATGCCTAATTTCCGTTAATTTATGACATACACACACAGACACAGACTAAGACAAATATAGTTAGTAGGATATAATTCATAATCATCATTTCTTCTGCTTACATGAATGCAATACCAGGCAGATCATGATTTCTCGTGGCTGAAGACGTATCTAATAATATAGAGCGGTATAAGAGAGTCTCACTGTCTCTCTTGTCAATGGCATTAATTGCTCCTTCTTTAGTGTGCTCTCATGACTCCCCTGATTATCTGATCAGGAGCTTATGACAGCTACGATTATAGTGAAATTTTTAGCGCAGACCCAAGCCGGATAGAAGATTACTGGGCAATTCGTCCCCTTCTAAATATACCAACAGTTCAGAGCATGTCACATTTCTACATACATATTCATTCAGTTATGAATAGAAGTTCCCCCAACCATTCAACCAATTGATGACATTTATAACAACAGGGGCAGTTTTTGTTCCTCGGCATAGAGGGGCTGTTTTGTGACGTACCGGGCTGCAATTCTTGCCATCGTCAACGTCGACGATGATGACGACGACGACATAGAGGAGGAAGTCAGCTGACGGACGCAGGTGTTTTTGCTCGCGCGTTTCCTTTGACGCTCACGACGGTTGTTGTCACATCGTCATCTGTCTCACGGATCCTTGTTAAATCCGAATGCGTGCATTTCGAAGTCAGGGAGACTGAAAATGTCTGAGCTTCGTTGACTTAATAAATTCACTTCAAAGCTAAACCCTTTTCGTTATATTAATCTGTGTGGGCCGACTTTCAGCTGTAACGCCAACATTAGAAAGGTTCCGTGGCAAACAGTTCTGAAGAGAAAGATATTGTAAGAGTATATCCGCAACTTGCCACAACTCACCTCTGTTCCCACGACTCATTTTCAGACAGCCTTCTATGACGTATTATTATTTTCTCGGCACTTGGCTATTACGAAAACACCAGAGCAGCATCTGTCTGCAAATGCAGTTTCTTCAGACGAATTTTTATTCACAATCACCATCGATTCGCAGTCCATGAAAACTCACCACGCACAGAATGGAAAACAAAACGGAAAATCGTGAATAGTATAACGCAGCGACTGACCCCATTAGCACATGACTGCAATGTGTCAACTCTGTCCGGATTACGCACTTAAAGGCAGTGGTCGCGATCAAATATGCTTTTCTTCTTTTCCTCTCTAAACCGTTTTCGGGGTTTCAAGTAGTAGGACCTATACGAAAAAATTGCGAAAAAGCCGCTACTCTGGGAAAAATTTCAAGCCTGAACTTTCCTGTCTCTTGATGGTGCACGAGCCCACTCTACATCAACGGCATCGATGACCTCTAATATAGAGAACATCAGCTGGCTTGAAATTGGATTTCAATCAATGAACATTGAATCGTCTAGTCAAAAACATTGACTGAAGTGCTTGCTTTCATTGTTCAACTGTTTTTATTAGGTAAATTAGCATTTATTTCCTCCTCTGAATGTCGATGATTTTTGACTTCTCGGCATGAGACTGCGATCTTTTTGGGCGGCGCTGTGCACGTGTGCACAAACTGGCATAGTGCCTCCGTAGTGCTGGGATGCTCGTTTCCCTGTGATATTCCTCGGACTGATCCATCGTTGTTCTCGTTTCATTGGTTTACAGTATCTTTGCTCTGAATATTCTGTTTGAGGTTGATAGTTTGTTTTCCTGTTTTCTCTTTTTTTTCTCCACACGAGTGTAAACTTGTGTAAATAAAAAAAAATATATATATATATATATATATATATATATATATATATATATATATATATATATATATATATATATATATATATATATATATATATATATATATATATATATATATCTGTGCCCTAGAAACTCTAATTCTAGCCCGTTTTTCACCGCGCTACCATCATAGTTTTTCAGCTGTTTTCCATCTAAGCTGATTTTTGTAGTTTTTTTTTCGATAACGTTCTTCATCGTGACCACTGCCTTTAACCAATTATTTGAGTCCTTTTCTCTTTTTCTGAACAGCGTAAATTATGTACTTTAACAAAACCACTAATATGTATCTAAAAACATACCTGAATGACGACAACGAAATGCAACAGTATTCATGATAAGAATACACCAATAGAGCCATCCACCAGGTTGTTCAATAAGTTTTGTCGTTCGATAAGAAAAACACAATTTTATGGCTCAAAATATACTTTACTATTCAGTATAATCTCCCTGAACATTAATATACTAAAAAGCCAAAAAATAAATAAAATTTCCAAAAAAAAAAGTCTCACCCATAGTGATAAATCGACACACAAAATCTACTTTATCCTTTTCAAAACGCTCCAAATGTTTCTGAGAAAGTCGCATTCGAATGTGTTTTTGTTCCATTATTAGCGAGTGCGGCACCCATTGTGCACACAGCTTTCTAAAACCCAAAATTTAACTTAAAATATGGCTCACACTGCCTAATGAGATGTGTACAGCCTTTACTATTAATCTCTCTCATTACTCAATCCTTTACTATTAATCTATTAATACATCTCTCTCAGTCAATCGACGATCTTCCAAAACCATATCTTGTATTTTGGCTATGAATTCTGATGTTGATGCTCTTTTTGAACGTCCTTCACGTGGATCGTCTTCAAGGCTTGTACGACCACATTGAAATTCAGCAGACCATCTTTCTACTGTTCTAATTGTTGGTGAACAATAATTATACACTTCCAACATTCGTTCGTGAATTTCTTTTGATGCTAGACCTTCCAAAAATAAGAATTTATCACTGCATGATATTCAATTTTTTTCCATTGCTGTGACGCGGCGACACTAAATGGCTTGTAAACAAAGAAGAACTGACAGATTGAAATGAAACTTCTCATAAGTTCATATGAAGAGTGTACCGACAGAACAAAAAAATTTGGGCTACTAGCAACACCCTCTCTTATAAAGCGACAAAACCTATTGAACAAGATGCCAAAAAGAGCACAGCTAGCAATTACCGCTGTAAACATTGAAGATGGCACGGTTTCCAACCCAACAAAGCTTGGGGTCGAACATAGAGAATAATGAGTAATGGTCTGCTGAACTAAAATTTGATTCCTTTTATACGTGCTACTTTGGCGCCCAATTCAAATCTTTTGCAGATTACCATTGGATCACATTTGCTAGCGCCCCTGATAATTTCATGTTAAACTATCAAGAATTTGCTGAGACATGATGTGAGTCAATGCCGGAGCCTTTCTGGCCGGCAATTACCCAGACGAATGGCAGCAATTTTCTCGCGCAATTTTTTTTTCCGTACTGAAATATTGATTTCTGGCAGAGTCATGCCATCTCCTCCTCCTCCTTCACCTTCTCATCGTTCGTCCTCCTTCCTCAACGCGTTGTGGCAGCCAGGAAGGGCACACACACACACACACACACACACACACACACACACACACACACACACACACACACACACACACACACACACACACACACACACACACACACACACACACACACACACACACACACACACACACACACACACACACACACACACACACACACACACACACACACACACACACACACACACACACACACACACACACACACACACACACACACACACACACACACACACACACACACACACACACACACACACACACACACACACACACACACACACACACACACACACACACACACACACACACACACACACACACACACACACACACACACACACACACACACACACACACACACACACACACACACACACACACACACACACACACACACACACACACACACACACACACACACACACACACACACACACACACACACACACACACACACACACACACACACACACACACACACACACACACACACACACACACACACACACACACACACACACACACACACACACACACACACACACACACACACACACACACACACACACACACACACACACACACACACACACACACACACACACACACACACACACACACACACACACACACACACACACTCGGCCGGTTCTGGCCCCATCCGGGTGCCCCCATTGGCAACCCACATCCGGCTGGCGCACTCCACCCCTTCACAGCTATACTACTATTTACCATCCCGTCATCGTTGTTTGTTTGCGCTCTGTGTAAGCGTTCGAGAGGATTCGTTACTGACGCCATGCTGACGAAACGTTTTGTATTGTTGCGTGCGAACTCTCGCCTGCTTTTCAAAGCTTTTTTTGCATACTTTCATTGAACGTATGCTTCAACTAGTATCAGCTCACCAAGTTTTCAAGTAAAACAAAACCCTATTGAGCTAGCACAAGCTACTTGAAAGCTTGACAGATTACCACGGATGTTTACGACGATTATTCAGGATTTAAGTTCCATTTTTGCAATATTCTTCCCTTCAGAATGATTGTTTCAATAAATCCCTATAATCCGATTCCTGTTGAAAACAAGATGACCACATTTATGAGTTAAAGGCAGTGGTCGAGATCGAATAAGTGCTTGTCTTCTTTTCCTCTCTAAACCCTTTTCTGGGTTTAGAGTAGTAGGACCTATAAGAGAAAAATTGTGAAAAACCGCTGTTTCGGGCCAAATTTGAAGCCTGAACTTTCTTGTATTTTGATGGTACACGACCCACTCCACAGAATCGGCATCGATGATCTCTAATATCAGTAACATCACCTGGATTAAATCCGAATTTCAATCGATAAACATTATATCCTTCGGACTGACCTGCTCAAATATTTATGTACTCATTTAGTGGAAAACATTGACTGAAGTGCTTGCTTTCATTGTTCAACTGTTTTTATTAGGTAAATTTGCATTAATTTCTTGCTCTAAATGTCGATGATTTTTGACTGCTCGATATGAGACTGCGACCTTTTTGGGCGCAGCTGTGCACGTGTGCATAAACTTGCACCTTTGGGGCCTAGAAACTCTAATTGTAGCTCGTTTTTCACCGCGCTACTCTCATAGTTTTTCGGCCGTTTTCGTTCTAAGCCGATTTTTGTAGTTTTTTTTCGGTAACGTGTTCATCGTTACCATTGCCTTTAACTGCATATCAGTTTGGTGCATTTTTGGTGCAAGCACTAGTTACATACCCGCGCTAAGTTTTGTAAAAACGGGGAGCATCTGTCAAACTTGTCAGAAAAGCGTCCGATGCATGTAGCTTTTTTTTTGAAGGAAGAATTTTTTGAATTCTGAAATATTATATTCACAGATCTAATTGCTATTTAAAGATGTGACTTGTTGGCCGAAGTTCCCTAAAGTCGCTGTGTTTTTGAATGAAATGTTTTTGCAATCGTTTTCAAAAACGGCGAAATTTACAGCAGTATTTGTGCAAGTATGGGAATAGCAATCTGTATGCTTTTTTCATAAATTAGGTGCAGGTGAGAGAATCTCAAGGTTTGTGTTGGTTGAATTTTTGAAATCCTTCATAAAACACGTTTGAGAGCTACTTAAAAAGAAGGAGTTTTGTTGCGAAAACCCGGACTGTCAAATGAAGGATTTCGAATGTTCAACCAACGTAGACCTTGAGATTCTCTTACCTGTACCTAATTCTTGAAGAAAGCATACATATTGCTCTTCCATTACTTGTACAAATACTGCTCAAAGTTTCGCCGCACTGCGCCGCGTGCGACGTTTTTGAAAAACAATGGAAAAAAATCCATTTCCATCGAGAACAAAACGATTTTAGGGAATTTCGGTCTGCAAAGCACATAGATAGGTAGCAATTTGAGCTCTGAATATGATAGCTTTTCCAGAATTCAAAAAAAGACTTCGTTCAAAAAAGTTACATGCATCTTTGGCCAAGTTTGCCAGATGCTCTCCGTTTTTACAAAACTTATCGCAGGTATTGTACCTAGCCCTAGTGAATTACTTGAAGCTTTAAGATGACTTGCAGTAACCTACTAACAGCTTACTTTTCCTCCTGGATTCCGAGAACTTCTATAACCCGCTGCCAAGGAGCTTCTGAACGATTTGCCTTAAGGCTTCATGCAACCTGCTGCTTTTCTACCTTTTATACCTTTTTTCGTCCGCAATTTCACGTTACGTGCAGGTTCAAAGCTTGCGTTTAACGCTCAGGAACTTTTGAAGAGGCTCAACTTGCATGATGGCTTGACTTTGGACATCTATCTCATAGGTTCCCATAATTTTTGTAATATGCTATCATTTTACTTCCTACAAATGTATCATAAAATAAACGTGATAACGATAAGCTTGAGAAGCCTCACGAGTTTTTCTCATTATCTTACTTAGCATAGATTACAGCTGCGATTCCAAATGTGTTTTGGGTTTGAAAGTTCCAGACTCGTGTTCCTTTACATTATGTAAATATAATATTCGACATTCTGAAAATTGGATCAGAAAGTTAATTTCAGTAAAATCTCTTGAGTTTTCGATGAAGATTTTGGGTTTGCCTTGTTCGTGGTTCTAACAAGGAAGGTATTATAAGTCATACCAACCGTTCCAAATGGAATGTACTTTTCTAAAACCATTCTTGAACGTAAAGTCTGCATATGCCCATCGCAGCTGCCTAGACTCACTCTGAGAGAAGT
This sequence comes from Aplectana chamaeleonis, assembly GCA_029168955.1. NCBI lineage: Eukaryota > Metazoa > Nematoda > Chromadorea > Rhabditida > Cosmocercidae > Aplectana > Aplectana chamaeleonis. The sequence goes on from JAPDOI010000076.1 coordinate 1,541,341, forward strand.
TATAGGCATTTTTTCTGATTTTCATACCTATTGTTCCCTCCGAAAAGCGCAGTAAACCTTCGAAAATCCCGAAACGGACCTCGTAATCGTGTTCAGGGCCCAAAACAACCCCCTAGGCAAACTTTGTGTAAAAGCACATTTTCCAAAATTTGTGCAGACTGACAGCGTTTTGGACTTGTACGTATTTTCGATTCAGCGTTCAATTATATACTCTGTTTATCTTGAATTGCACGAAACACGGTCCGCCAACAGTCCTCTAATTGGCCCGTTAGTGCCGTAGTGTACGTCCACGACGCGTTCTCGGCCACCCGGGTCTGTCGAGAACGCGTCGTGGTGTACACGACGGTACTAGCGGGCCGATTACAGGACTATTGGCGGACCGTGTTTTGTGCAATTCAAGATAAACAAAGTTTATTAAATACGGGGTCCAGAGAGCGTTGAAGAAAAATATTCCAGATTTGACTTGAAATTCGCCCTGGGAGTTATTTGGGGTGCTGATCACGAATCTGAGGTTTATTTGTCGTTTTTCTAAAGCTTTTGACTAAATTCGTTCGAAGCGTCCCACTGGCAGAAAAATTCGAGGCCAAATCGACTTTTGGCGATTTCCGGAATGTGGTGACAGAAGTGGCTCAAATCCTTCTTCTGGGGTATTTTCGAATCTGATGTCAGTTCATCGATTTTTGACAGCTTCCGTTATATTACGGTGGAGATACGGTAGTTTGTTCAAAGTCTCAGATTTGTCTCAAAGTTTCTATGTGGGGATTATTTGGGGTGCTGAATACGAATTCGGTGTCCGTTTGTCGATTTTCGAATTATTAATTCAGGTTTTGCCTCCTAAGTAGCATGTTACCTGCCGTAACCTACAGTAAACATTGAAATTTCGACAAGCGAACCCCAGATTCGTGATAAGCACCCCAGATTACCTCTACATACATGTTTTTAGTAAAATCCGTGAAAAAATCAAAAACACCCTAAAGATTCCTTACCTCGCCGCGAAGCTTTAAAAATGCTCATAACTTCTTTCAGAGCAGTTCTAGGCGGCTGCGATAGACATATTCGGACTTTTCGTGCGAAAATGGTTCTAGAAAAAAACATTTCATTTGGAATGGTTAGTATGATTTGAGTGGTTTCCTTGTCAGGATTTTTCAAAACTTTTTTACTGCTTTATTAGTATATTGTTCGTGTTCGCTCTCAGAGTTTGTTCAGAATTTACAGTTAGAATTCTGTACAGATTCACTTACAGTATCTTTGAAGAATGATTTTTCGTATTCAGAAAAATTGTCCATACACTTGATAGAGGGACATTATGTTTTTTCTATAAATCTATAAGCGTTCCCTTCAGTGCATACTTATGTCACAACCCATTTATTACCATTATTAGGGATTGCTGATATTTTTGCTATTTGCATAACATTTAAGGACTCGTCTCGACTAATGGACTTAGCAGCTGTATTATGTCACCTGGCGTTCTGAGAACGGCACACAGATCGTTTCTGCATACTTTTGTTATATCATTCCTGCATACATACTTTGCGTACATTTATTATTTGCTACTAAACTAAATAACTCTACTTCATTGAAGTTGAATTTGTTTGCATAATCATTATTATACACGCAAATGCTTTTAGAAATATTATTTCTAACTAATCGTTATCTCTATTTGTTGTCTCATTATTTTAAAGGATTATTCAGTTTTTTTCGTAATTTTTCGATTGTTTTTAATTTTTAGAATTTTCTTTATTTCTCAATTTTTTTTCGATCTGTGTTTTTCGGAATCGTTACTTTTCTTATTTACCTATGAAAAAAGGAGGACATTGTCGTCTTCCATGTTTCCATTCCCATATTCAGCTGATTTTTGTGTTGAAGCGCAAGCTTGATTTTTTCTTGTCTATCTGTTCTTCGTTTTGAGTGTTACAATAATCCTCGAATTTTTTATAATATAATTAGGTGATAAAAATATTGTTTTCGAATATTTCTTACCATTAATTTGTATTTCAATGTTTTTATTATTATTATGTTTCTTTTTATTGAACTACAATGATCAACTAGTGTTTTGTTTTTTATTTTACTTTTTTTTTTTGAATTGATTTCCATTTCTCGATTTACTCTTATTTTTAATATTGGTATAATTATTTTTATTATATTTGGTACCATTTTGTTTTACTCAGGTTTTGCTTTGTTTTACAGGTTATTTTCGATAATGAATTTCGACTATTGAGGTTTTGTTGTTATTGATTTTGTAATATTCTCGTAGTCTTTATCTATTTCGTTTTTTTTCTCTTGTCACTTTCATTGCGTTACCCCTAGTGATATACATAAATACATCGCTTATTTTTTTCGTTATTATTCCCTTTTCTTAGAATTTCTTTTTCCTCATTTTTGTTCTGGAATGTTTCGCAAAACTTATGGAAATATAATCTCAGTTCATCATAATTATTGCTTTACGACTTCATAAATACTTTCTTTAGATATGTTATACGTAATTCAGAATTTTTCGTGTTTGCTAATTATACAGATGAGTTTTACCAAATAGTCACACTAATCTTCCTAACAAGGGAAGTATAAGGAGCGTAGGTCTGAACGGTAGAAATCTAAGGTTGTAAGGGAATGTTCACGCATTAGATAGTAAAATAGTGTACGCGGCCCGCCGCGAAAGATAGATGTGAAGGAGTTATAAGCTCCGTTATATAGTTATAAGATTGATTACTGGTATTGGAATGAAGCTCCTTTCAATCATATCTGTTCAATTTTTACTCTAAAATGGTTTTGTTACAATTTTTATTGTTGCTAGGCTCATTTCGATTTAGATTATATTTTTGTTTCGCTTTTTTTTCTTTGTTGACATACTATTTTGGCTTTATCCTTTTTTCAGTAGTTTCACAATGGTTGTGGCGACATTACCGTTGCATACCCTCTGTTTCGCAGTGAAATTTATTTCCTGTACATTGCGTGCGTCTGCGCACCTATGCTTCTTCTCCTTCTCCACACTATCTCCGTCTCTATCCTCGCTCCGTACAAGCGCGCGAAGTAACAGAGCGAATTTGACTCCGAAACAGAGGATACTTGATTCCAATGCTATATTTGTTTATTAATTTCTGTAAGTTATCTACGAAACTTTCAAGGCAATATACGCGTATTTGAAAGTTCAGCCATTCTAGCTGTTTTCTTATTACTGTATGTCTACAGTACCGCTCAGATTTCTAGCAAAACGGCGTCTTGCGGTTTTTTTTGCGCATAAAGCGCTGCATCGCAATACTCAATTCATGATAGTCCGACTTCAATTTTGAGGTTGATTTGAATGTTTTTAATCGAGACCAGTGACATGGTATAGAACGATTGAATGAACTCGAGAAAATTTCACTTTCCAATTTCAAAACTTTCTCATAATGAATTGCTCAGACGATCATATTAACAGAATTCTATAATGCTTAGACCTGTGACTGCTGGGAACTCCAAAAAGAAATTCACATTTTTGAACCAAATACCGGAGTCAAAAGGGCCACTCCTTCGCCCCATTGGGAGGAACACGAAAGTTCCCTTGAAGATTTAGTAAAATTTGAAGCAAGTTGTGGCGATGCCGCGCTTTGGGTCGTCAAACGCCGCTGCAAAATGCGTTTATTGCAAGAAATCCGCTCACATGGGAACTACTGTAAGTCATACTAACCATTCCCAATGAAAAGTATTTGTCTAGAACCACTTTCGGACGTAAAATCCGAATATGCCCATCGTAGCTGCCTAGAGTCACTCTGAAAGAACTTATGAGCGTTTTCAAAGCTTCGAGAAAAGGTAAGGGTACCTCCCATGGAATTTTTAGGATGTTTTGAAAAATTTTCCGGATTTTGCCGAAAACATGTATGTAGATGTAATCTCGGGGTGCTGAACACGAATGTGGGGTCCTCTTGTCCACATTTTCAAGGTTTATTGTAGAGTACGGTAGGTAACATGCCATTTAGGAGGCAAAACCTGTCTTAATAATTCAGAAATCGACAAATGGACATCGAATTCTTATTCTACACCCCAAATAATCCCCACATTGAAACTTTGAGAGAAATCTGAGGCTTTGACCAAATTATCGTATACCCACCGTAATCTACCGTAAGCTGTCAAAGTCGATAAACTGACCTCAGATTCCTGTTCGGCTCTCCAAATTAGCCCCTGAAAAACAATTTAAGCCACATCTATGGTATAAATCTGGAAATCTCGAAAGTCGCGTTTCGCCCTCTTTTCCGCCATTGCGAAGCTTTAAAGGCAGCATACACGTCCAAAAATGATATCAATTTTATGCAATGAATCGAAGGTCTGAAGCTGTTCGTATTCAGAGATAACGAAAAAACGGAATAAAAATCAACTGAAATGAAGATATAACGGTTCGTTCTATATTGGCCCAGAAGTGGACGAGTTGTACAGCATTGGCTGAAATAGCGTAGCTTGCGACAAGTTTGTTGGGATAACGACGCTAATGTATTCGTACGGCCCTTTCTGGAACGCTTTCGACCTCAGAAGAGTAAAAAATGAGCCAAAATTATCGTAATCGAGCACTGAACATTTGTATTGAGGGGCGGAGCCCGTTTCGATGGGCGAAGAAAGGATGATTTAGTGACTCAATACGGCTCAAATACGGTCTTTTAAAGTCGTTCTCAACTCTTCCAACTTCGTGAGGGCTCCTCTAGGGCCCGTACGACCCCACTGATGTAGTTATCTCAACAACTTCTGCGAGCGTGTATGCTGGCTTTAACCGAATCTAGTTGAAAACTTTGGAAAATCGACGAATAGACCCCAGGTTATGGAGGTTTTCATAAGACATTACTAAATCGTGTTTCTTCGTTCTGCGAAGGAGTGATTCTATGCCGAGCTCGGAGTTTTGTTCTTGATTCCGAGGTATTGAGTCATAAGTGAAGTCAGTTTTCCAATCCTGAGAAATAATTTTCTTGTGAAGCTATTATAAACGTTTTTTTAGCATGACAGTGTGTTTTGTTTCTACTGGGTACATAAAAAATGGTAGTTCCGTATTCCAGATTTGGTCTAATGTAGATTTTGTACGCTTTTAAAAGAGTTTTGGGATCTGTAGTAGACAAACACCTGTAGAGGCCACATACTCTACGCAAAGCATTACCTGCAAATTTCGTGGATAAGGATATGAAAATATTGAGGACAGTTCTATCCGCTTTTTTAGCAATTACTTTTTTAGCGTTCCTAAAAATTCAGCGAATAATCCATCGAAAAACCAAGATCACACATTTTTTCAACCCATGTCAAAGAAGTGCCCCCAGTGTACTAAGTATACATTGGACCCGAATCGAAAAACGGATATCCGAATCATTTAAAAAACTAAGGTCGCGGATTTCCGATTCATTCGAATGAATTCAAAATAAAAGCACTGCTATTCCGGTACTACTTGCTACTACTCGGGATCCATCTGTATGCACTCGGATACCCACAACCATGGTTTTCAGAATGATTCGGATATCCGTTTTTCGATTCGGGTCCAATGTATAGTACTAAGGCAGCTTCCGATTTGTGCTATCGAGGTGCAGAATTTTAGTCTTACTACCTACTTGATGTTCTTTTCCTCTTCTCGTTAAAGTACTTCACAAAAAACTCCTTCCCTCTATCATTAATATTTTTTTCTCTTGAATTTTGATGGTTACGTGAACGGTTCTGGCTCAGCTATGTAAATCACCATGACAACTCTATCCTCCTTCATAGATTTATGCGCATACAAACATACATGTCATAGGCGGGATGACACTGCGAATTACGCCCCATAACGGATTAAACGCAGTATTTGACGTCATTAGAAATACGTGCATCTATAAAGCGGAGCGGGGGCAGTGCCCCCTCTGTGGAAGGTCGTTTGACAATGGACGGACTTTGCCTTTTCACTTCAGCTAACCTTTCATGCTCCTGTTGCTACTCAGTTGTGTATGATCTTGAGCTTTTTGCAATTATAGGCCTTGGATTTGCCTTCTCAACTGTTGTTTATGTGTGACCCCCCTTTAAAGGTGTGTTTGAGGCCGGGATCATATTTCCCGCGACCAGTGACAGCGACAGTGCATATCAGGCATATCTATTTTCGGTCGATACTCATGGTAAACATTGCGTAGATCTGGCCATAACAAAAGGGAAAACAAATAGAAATTTGTTGAAAAAACGCTCAGGAACAAGTTAATGCTTGGTGTCCGCTCGGCCCGCTTATCGAAATTTCTATGAATGCCTGTTTTGTCATCTTTTATTTTGCTTCTAAAGTAAATGCTGGACACTTTCGGAGACTTCAGATTACTTTAAGGAGCAAAAAAAAACGCATGAACAAGGATCCGTGAAAATAATTAAATTTTCCGGCGTAATCTGCTCTGACTTGTCTTAGAGCTCTTTAGAATTCATCTTCCATTTATTTCTTCCCGATTTTTCAAAAATTATCCCTTTTCTATCCGTAGTCGTTATAGTTTGCCGCAATGTTAAAAGGCCATTGTGCGGTTGCGGCCACACACTAAAACTACGGTGGAAGACGCCTAATTTCATTTTCGATCGACAGCACAGCTGATTTTCTCTGTAAGTTACGTTTTTTCTTGTTTTTTTTTCTCGGCGTTAATTTTGTTTCTGACTGTTCAAATATTGCGAATAGGCGGTTGTTCTTAGTGCTTGAGGGAAATTAGCCGTTTGTTCGGGCTTCGAAGTGTTGTTATTTCAAAATTCTGTTCAGAGATCGTAAAAAAACCGCAAATTTCTCTCGCACGCAAAGAAAAGCCGCTATTCGTAATATTATAAGAGTCAGAAACAAAAGTAATGCCGAAGTAAACAGGAAAAAAAGGTAACTCACCCCAAAAATCAGCTGTGCTGTCGATCAATAATGAAATTAGGCGTCTTCCACCGTAGTTTTAGTGTGTGACCGCAACCGCACCATGTCCTTTTAACATTGCGGTAAACTGTATGCATCTTTCATGTTTTGCCATTCAGCGTACTACATCGCTTCCGGCGCCTTTCTATGATGGAGTTACAGATGTTTTATGCTCTTTTACTTATTCACGTGTATAATCTTCGCATTCATAAATAATAATAATAATTATTATTATTATTATTGTTATTATTATTATTATTATTATTATTATTATTATTATTATTATTATTATTATTATTATCTCGTTAATTGGGGGGGGGAGTGGCGCGGGACACCTGTAATCTGCCTTCCTACATTGTTCTTGTGCGTTTTTTCCAGCAAATTTTTTATTTTTTCACTTATTTGCACACATTTACACACGTACATACTTTTTTCAAATTTGCTTACTTCCTAAAAAAGATTAGAAAAGACCGCATGCAAAAACTTGCTAGTGCCAGCCCTCCTCATATGGATCACGAATAATCTTTCATGTCTGAAAAAAGTTGATTTTGAAGGAAGTTTGTACAATCCACGGCAACGGAAAAAAACGAGTACGGGGTTGCGCATTTCTTCTAAGCATATTATGGGTTGCGTCATAATTGACGTCAAAGTTGTAATTTTCTCCTGAATTTTGAAGAAGTAACGTTGAAAAACAGTGAGTCATCCCACACACACAAACATTATCTACATAACTGCAGTCCTTACCATGGATATAAGCAGGAATAACGAGAAAAATGAAAAATCACAAAAAAAATGAAAAGAACAAAGAAAGTTTCATTCTTTTCTGCTTATTCCTGTGTGTATCCATGGTTAAAACTTTCGGTATATTGATGATGTTTGTGTTTGGAGGAAAGCACCATTTTCAAACGTACCCGATTTTTTTCTTCAAAATTCAGGAGAAAATCGTCAGTCGATTATGGCGCAACCCACAACATGCTTATTGGAAATACGCAACCGCACAATCACCTTTTCCGTTGCCGCAGACTAAAAAGGACGGTGAAGATGTGAAGACCCTCCTTGCTTGCCCTCTGGTGTACTTACTCATTATCATTGAATTCTTTCTTCTTCGGTCAAGTCAATTGTAAAATTCGTGTGTCTTTCTTTGTGAAATCGCATCTTTCTTTTTCTTTGAAACACAATTATTACTGTAAATGACTTCCTTTTTACGATTAAATTTGTGTTAATTTAGTTTCTTCTGTCTATTTACCCGTCCAAGCCTTGCTTGGTGGCGCTTCGGCTTGGAATCGTTTGGAGGGGTCTGAAGTTAGAAGCATTTTTCTATTCGCGCACTTTTCGCTTACGGAGATGAGGCTCAACGGAGAGTATTTGAGCTTTATTTTCAGCTGTAATGGCTCTATTACTAATGAAAAATCAGAATCTGTTTCCGGAGCATGATAAATTAAACGAGTCTTCGACAATCGTTCTATGAATGAACACATTCCCTGAGCTCATCGAAATGTGTGTTTTTAGTGCATTTTCGGGTCAGCAGGTGTGTTAAGCTAATGGCTTGATGATGGCAAAAGTCATTCCCTCCATGTATAATTCGCTGTCATAGCATTATGATTTTAGGGACTTCAGACTTTATACCAGGGGCAGAACGTCATCAGTTAGTGGGAAAAGCTAGTGTATAACATGTGTTTCGAACCACTGCGTAAACCCCTCGAGGCGTTCGGGTTCTATTTTTGGTCCAAAAGACCACTGAATTTCCAATGGCAATCTGGTTTCGGTTAGTGTTGTTTCATGGAAGGGTCGTGGGTCATCCATCATTGTGTTGTAACATTGAACGAGTCGCAACGCTCTCTCCCTCGTCTCCAGGTCCGGTCCGGGCCCAGCCGCTGAAATTTATTTTCTGACTGAATTTCAATCTGTTGTTATTTCTCTGTTGTGTGATTATTTAAAGAACTTGCTATTTCAACCTTGAGTGTAGTGTTTCAATGGAGAAATAGCGGCACCTCTACTTTTTTTGGACTCCAGAGCTTGAACTCATAAAAAAATTTCCCTACTCGATTAAACTTTGCAGGAGCGAGGGGGAGAAGTTACCTGCGGTGCTGTGTACGAATATGAGGTCCGTATTCAGTTTTTTTTGAATGGCTACGGTAGCTGACGGTATACAGAACGTAGAAGGTTGATGTGTCGAATTTCGCGGAAAGTTTGCGTAGGGAGTTCTTGGAGGTGCTCATCAAAACCATGATACACCTCATGATTTTCGAAGCGTTAAAGGCAGCATACACGCTCGCAAGCATAGTCGAGATAACAGCATAGATAGGTCCGCACCAGGGATGTGCGGAAAAATTATTTTTGGAAACAGAAAACAGAAAATCTAGTTTGACAGAAAACAGAAAAAAAAATCTCCAAAAATGGGCAGAAAACAGAAAACAGAAAATTTTCAAAAATCAATAAACCATGTTCAGCGTACACTAAACGAAAATTTTCAAAACATTATTGAGCTTTTTCTTACATTTTTTGAGTGATCTATGCTTCTTTCACTGAATTTTCAAAACCTTGCAGTTGGCCAGAGCAAAAAGTAGAGACGCTCAAGAATTGCATATTATGAGTGCGATGAGGTGACAAATGTTCATCAAACCTTCCTTTTCCCAGACAATAAAAGCTCGATTGTTTATTAGAAGCTCAATACACATGTCTGTACAAGGAGTACGCATTAAAGTCTTAGCGAGCTTTCCGTTCCTGAGTGTACATATTTTGACACTTATTGCGGGATAACTGCTGATTTGAACACTGTACTACTCCTCAGAGCTGATAGTCACGCCCGTACCACCTGTGCCGTTAGAGTATAAATGACCTGAGGCGCCGTTCGCTCCACCGTTGAGAGCCTCTCGTACCTCTGTGGCAGAATTATCATCTGCCTCATGGGCTCACCATCAATTTTTAGGCGCTTCATTTTCACTGAATTCTATGCCGTCTGCGTTGCAGTGAATTAAAACACGTCATGGTGCAGTTTGGGCCAACGTTACCCGTCCATCAAAGCGGGTACGTTGGGGAGCGGGTATTCGGAGAGGCTTGACTCTGAGAGAAATTGCCGCTGCGGCTCCGCGATAGTGCCACTTTGGCGCGTGCAGGCAACAAAGCGGCACTATCGCGAAGCCGCGGCGGCACTACCGCGGAGCTATAGCAGGGACCCGACAGCACCACTTTAGCTCCGCGATAACGCCGCAGCGGCTTCGGGAGAGTGTCTGCTATGAAGTGATTTAAGAATTATAAGACAACTAGAGGGGGTCTAAGTGTAAGAACAAAAATTCGCACCTGCGGTCGTTACGTCCTTTGTCTGATAAGGACAGAGGTTATCGCCGCTTTTGCGCACAAGGAAACACGGAATGTACCTCAAACTTGGGTATGTTGAATCGGCGACAATTTCTTTTTACCACACAGGACAGTGCATCGAACTCCACGCGAGTTCGCTGCTGCATCCTCGCGGAGCCTAACGTTCTAACGCGGAGCTGCTGCGGTACTACCGCCGCGATGTCGAGGCTCAAGGCACGGTAGCAGAATCGTCTGATCACGGAGCCGCTGCGGCACTATCGCGGAACTATCGCGGCACAGTCGAGGATCGCGGTACTTTGCCGGCACTGACGCGGCACATTTTTTTAGAGGAATGGGTTTCGTGCTTATTTAGTGGGTTGCGGGGGTCAGCCGACTAACCCTTTGAGTGCCTTCATCTCCCTACAAAAATTTGTTCCAACTTGAAGGATCCTGGAGGGTTGGTTGGTTCGGTTCACCTCGGCGAGGATCGACCCCGACCGTGTACAGCGAACAGCAACGTTTCCTCCCACAACGCCACACATGCCCTAATGGATAACCACTACAGAGAGATAAAAGTGTCTAGCGTGGTACAACTACAGAGAGCCTGGGTGAAGTACATCCTCACCCTTTTGACTTAGCTTCGAAAAATCCAAAAAAAAAACAGTCCTGCTGCAAATCGGGGTACACGTTTTTTTCTGTTTTCTGTCCATTTTTGCCTATTTTTACAGAAAACAGAAAAAAATGGCCAAAAATGGGCAGAAAACAGAAAACAGAAAATTCCGCACATCCCTGGTCCGCACGGCCCGTACTATGTCGTCAACGACATTTGAAGCGCTGAAAACTGTCCAGGATGACAATATTTGGCAATGTTTGAGCAGTCTTGCCTTCCACGCCCGTATTTTCACACCCCTTCGAGTAACAGAATGAAAATCGATACTTGAGAAAACATGTGATAACTTAGAATGATAGCACTATAAAAAGGGAGTGCAGTAGAGAAAAACTCGATTTACCTCAATATAACATGTTTGTGCACTGATAAAATCCTCCATTTCAAGAGGTCAGCCAAAGTAGAGCGGCATTCTCGAAAGTGGACGAGAGTCAATAGGTATGCAGACATGTTATACTCAAGTAAACCAAGCTATTTCTCTCGTGCACTCCCATTTGGTAGTGCTATCACTCTCAATTATCACACGTTTTCACAAGTATCGATTCTCATTCTGTTACTCGAAGGGGTGTGAAAATACGGGCGTGGAAGGCAAGATTGCTCAAACATTGTCAAATATTGTCATCCTGGACAGTTTTCAGCGCCTCAAACGTCGTTGACGACATAGTACGGTCCGTGCGGACCTATCTATGCTGTTATCTCGACTATGCTTGCGAGCGTGTATGCTGCCTTTAAAGGCAGTGTCCACGATAAAAATCGTGTTCTAGTTTCACCAAGAAACAAAGGCTTAAGCCCCTTTCATAGTTTGTCGGCCGACGTCGGTCGACTCGTTATCAATTTTGATAAGTCAATATAGATAAGACGTATAGGATAGTGTAGATAGATATTCCACATTCGATAACGCGTCGTCCGACGCCGGTCGGGCAACTGTGAAAGGGGCTTTAGAGTCCGATTGTTCCATCAGTGAAGAAAGAATCATGAAAAACGCTGCGAAGCATCAAAAATCAGCTCTTCATCTTAAAAGCCACATTTCAACGGTGGATGAGTTGCGCGGGCATGGGCCTGAAGTAGACAGCGCGCGCAAATGCACCCTAATGCTAAAACTCAGCCGCGCTCGCGCTCCAATGCTAATGTAGAAGCGGACCAAACTGTTCCTCGGAAAACTCGACTGCGAGCGGAAAAGCTAGCGCGAGCGGACTTCGGAGCCGTATGGAGCTCTTTTGGGCTCGTTTTCGTTCGTTCTTTCGACCCGAGTGCCCCAATGAGACCCTGAGCTTTTGATTTCCGGCCAGAAACCGAGGACAAAATTTATCGTGGACACTGCCTCTAAAGCAGGTCATGGTAGATGTACCAGGTTGTTGTAAGTTTCCGGACTTTTCACGACTTTGAATAAAAAACATTTCTTTCAAAACAAACAAGGCTCACCCAACAAAATAATTTCAATCCCATTCAAGGATCCTTCGCCACCGATTGGGCAGATCATGGAGTCCCGACACGTAGAACTCTGGCTGCTTTGAGTCGAAGTATTCTTCTAAGGCCATTTTGACTACGTCATCGTTAGTGAACTGTTTTCCATCCAGATGGTAGTCGTAAGGGACAAGATCTGGGCAATATGGAGGGTGAGGAAGAGCTTCCCAGCCCAGGTTCAGCAGTTTCTGCCGGGTTCTCCGAGATACGAGTGGCCGAGCATTATCGTGAAGAAGGCGAACAGAAACTGCTGGACCTGGGCTGACAAATTCTTCCTCACTCTCCATATAGTCCAGATCTTGTCCCTTCCGACTACCAACTGTTTTACTCGATGCATCACTTCCTGGATGGAAAATAGTTCACTAACGATGTCGAAGACAAAATGACGTTAGAATAATACTTCGACTCGAAACAGCCAGAGTTCCACGCGTCGGGAATTCATGATCTGCCCAATCGGTGGCGAAAGATCCCTGAATGTGATGCAAATTATTTTGTTGGGTGAGCCTTGTTTGTTTTTGAAATTGTTTTTTATTCGAATCGTGAAAAGTCCGGAAACTTTTGCATCAACCTACAAGTAGCCTTTTACAAGCTCCTAGTGTTTTCTTGGAAGATGGAAGTTAGTCCTCAAAGGCAGTGTTCACTATAGAAGTCGTATTTAAGTTTTCCCGCTTATCTCGAAAACGGTTTCATGCTGATTTCAATTATATCCGTGGAATCGTACAAGACCCCTTGAAAACGGAGTTATGGCCACTCGAAATTCAGCGAAGGAAGCATTGTGGACGAGTTTTCCGAGGCTTGTAACTCCCGTTTTTTTGCAGCCGATGTATGCGAGCTGACCTGAGTAAAGAGAGAAGTTGAGAATGAAGAGAAGAACGGGGCTTTTGATCGGAAACCATCGCTCATCTAACCACGAATTCAGGGAAACTGTTATAGGACGTGGGCGAAATGGCCCAAGAGGTTGGCTGGCCCACGAGATTTTCACCCCCTTACCGGCCGTTTTTCGTCGCACTTCCGTTCTTCATCTTCTTAGAGGGACCCAAAGCTCACGTTTTAGCCAAAATAAAAACGTGCAACTTTTTCTTCGTGAACACTGCCTTCAAGTCTAGTAAGCCAAATAGGATGATTTCGCAAACTCTCACGAGGACAGAAGCAATGTTGAAAACTACACATTTTCAAAGTCAGTCTGTAATACATATTTTACTAGAACTGAAGTTCCACACTACCTTTCTGTATGTGCCCTAGCTTGTCAGCGCAAATCCTCGCACACTGTATTTGTGTATGACGTACCCTATAGAAATCTTTCGAAAATAACAAAACATACATTGATTCCGTGATCACCGCTTCATAGAACCCCTCTAGAAAAGTGTTTCGCCAAATCAAAGACCCTGACAAAATTACCGTATGCCTACTGTAGTTTTTGGCACAGCAGACCCAATATTAGTGTCATTTACAATTGCAAATTTCTTGGCCGGAGTTTGATTGAAAGATTCCAACCTCTGGAGTACGAAAGGTGGAATAGTGTACGTACAGGGTGTATGCACAGTTGGCACGGATCGCATGGAAAGTTCTGTTCCCTTCTGACGGTGTAGTTTACACTGACGCAGACTCGTTGCATGTAAAGTCTGTCCGAATGAGACTGTCCGTCCACACGGTCGACATGCGTGTCGAGCGGCCGTCGCGAAGACACTTTTCAGACCTGTGAATCGATTAGCATGATTGCAAGACGCATACTGAATAATATCCCACTCAGCTGTCAGCAGTCGTGGAAAGGCTCGTTTGAAAATATGCATCCGCGGCGGCCATCAAACGCGTACGTCGACCGCGTGGGTGGACAGTCGTTCAGACAAACTATACATATGTTATAACAGTCTGCGCCAACGCACACTACATTGTCAAGAGAGATCAAAACGGTCAGTGTGATCCTTGTGGTTTGTACGTAGTATATTGTGACCTTGCAGCGAACTCTCTAAATGTTGTGGCAGGCATTCCAATTCAATGCCTCATATTGTATCGCATATTCTCATTCTCGCACTCGCAACAGAACCATACAATCCTCAGGGGCCAGACCACAATCGGAACTATGAACAACCTCTAAATTACATGATCATTGATAGACTTGTATTGTTGCAATGCACAATTGCAACCGCAGCTTTGATTGCCAGTGTCACTATAAGCCATTTTTGTACCCATTTTTGTAGCACATACAGGCCATAAAACGGCCAATGTCTCACCGTCGACTGCGTACCACGCGCTGCGCGACCGCACGCGCGTCGCAAGCAGACGGGTTTTGGCCGCCGCGCGACGAGTTTTGGCCGCCGCGCACCGTTTCGCCCGCCGCGCGGCGCCCGAAACTCGTCGGGCGGCAGCCAAAACTCGTCTGCTTCCGACGCACGTGCGGTCGCGCCGCGCGTGGTACGCAGTCGACGGTGAGACATTGGCCGTTTTATGGCCTGTATCTGTTATGCATTTTCTGTAATTCATTCCTTGGAACGTCTCATACTGTACTGCGGTCTGGTCTGCCGACCTTTCGAGGTCCTTTCTTTCCGAAACGTCCTCTGTAACACATCCATATTTCATCATGGTGTAAGGAGCGCGCGGTTCCAGAGATGAACGGAGCTACTTTTTCCATCTAAAAATGAATTGTCGCGTGACTCCGAATACTTCCATTTGCAACCCAACCATCTGTTCTTCTCAGAAGGCTGCGTAACATAGCAAAGACAAGCTATGGACTTTCATGTTGGTAGGGTTCTATGGTGTTCATTCGCCTCAATATACTTATAATGTATTTTCAAAGTCTGACCTCTGCTGACTAGTGCACGGTTCAGTTTGCCGTTGTATCGTTATCCGCTGTGAACAGTAAGAATCTGGAAGACTGAAATTCTTCTGTACCAGATTCCAGCGAAGCTTCACTCTGTAGAAGGAGAAGACGGGTTCTGATTACAAGTCCATCACATAAGCTTTTCGGTCATTTATGTAATTGTGCTCTGTCATCCTGGATAAACTACATATAGCCTAGCTCCCTCATTTTGAACCGGTCGACTTAAGGCCTATCGGGCTTATCGTGGCAAAATCTCATTATCACTGTTATATTTTGCCATGGCCGACCGCTCCGCTGCTTACTCTGCCCGGACTCATCCGAGCAAGCTAGGCTTCAGCTCCTGCTGTACCTAGGCTCAGGCACAGCGGTGGTCCGGGTCGTCCTGAACAACGACCCCCCCCCTGAGAGGGACATTTTTTCGGCCAAAAAACGATCCTCTAGGAATGGTGAAAAAATTGGTAGACTTCACTGACTCGTTTCATTTTGAAGTTTTTTTTCAATTTTTGGGGCCTCACCATTCCAAAGTGGATGGATAGCGTTCCATGCGCTGCCGATATTGAAAAAATTCAGTCAGGTGAAAAGCTGAAAAGCATATGAAAAACCGGAAAAATCTTCGCCCTCCGTTTTTGGCCGCGGTGGTCCAGTGGGGCTTCTGGACCACCGTGGGACCACCGCACCTTTGACCGGCTATGACTCGGCTCAGAACCGATTTCATGAGCTCATCTCCGGATGTTAACATTTTCTAACATCTGTCTACAGTTTCCACTCTTTCACTAGTTCATCTATCTAGACGACCCTTTTTCGATTTTTGGGCCGATTTTCTCAGTCCGGAGGGGGGTAGGCGAAGTTCAGTTTTTGAAAAAAGTTATTTTTTTCACCTATCTAGAAATAGTTTTTGGAACATTTCCAGTCGATTGGTACCCTCGTTCCGGGTCCTTTTTTGAAAAACTAACATCCGGCCATTTCAAGACCCTTTCGGCTTGCACAATTTTGAACTTGTTTCGATTTTTCGAGTGTTAAGGTTTTGAATGGTGACGAGGATGTTGTGTGGTATCTTCCTAAAGTTTCGGAGCGAGAAATGGCATTCGTGTGCTATTTTTCGGAATATTTTTCCTCCTCTGAGAGCTTCAGCACCCAAAGGTCTGGGGTGTCATGTGAACCAAACGGAGAAAAGCTCTGGATGATTCAGCTACAGTTTTAGTTTCGCTACCGACTCCGAATTTCTGGTCACGGTCTGCCCCAGAATACGGATGAAGAGCTTCGACCTGATTCAGAAAATACTTGCGGGCCTTATGCAAAGGGTGCAAAGAAAAGAAGTGGGAACAGTATGAGGACATTCACACAATGAGAGCTCAATTACTAAAGCTTGCGACAACTTTGTAGGGCCTAACAGAGATAGACGAGATAGAACTTGCAATGCCGAAAATTCTGAAAGCTCCAGATAATTTTCACGAGGGGTGAGAAGGTGTTCGCGCAGAAAACCGTGTCAATTTCATGTTTTACCCCAGAATCCTGCAAATTTTCTTAGCACGGACGATGACTCCATACCAAGCTTTCGATCTTACCTCGTATGTGGTATCGCTGCCAAAGAAGCTCTATCGTTTGCTAAACAATTCTCTTTTATTGTGATGACAATGAAGTCTGATGCGACGCCTGCTTAATCGCATTACGATCCCACATCCGCAGGGCGTATGGTCCAGAGTTTTGCACAGCACATGAAGTTTGATTTTCCCGAATATTCAATGGGGAAAAAACCTCTTCTCTCTGTTGACCGACGGCAATACCGACACCGAATGGATGGAATGGATTGTTTCTGATAAGGTTTATCTCACCCTCCTACACACCCGTAACTTTGCACTTCTCTTTAGTAGAAACAGAAGGCGAAAGTCCGAAGACATCGTCGACGCATTCAAGGCTTTTCTAATTGAGGAAGATTCATGGACAAACATGCAAAATGGTCTTTCTCACAAGCCCTTCGCGTTTGCCATGAGAAAGGTGATGGCCCCGTCTGCCGACGGTGCATCTGTGATGACAGTGCACATAAACGGCATTTATGCAAGACTTCAGCGCACAGTAGATGATGAGACAACATTCTGTGGAAATATAAGAGCAGGTGCGAACCCAACCTGATTAAAAGAAATTTTAGGTATCTAAATATGTTTTGTTTCAGATTTTTTTCTCAGCGTCTACGCAGCACATACACTGAATTCCGTCGTAACTGCTCAGAACAACTACGCGCATCGGCTCGCTCGGGAACAAATGAACTTTTTGCACCCCAAAATGGGGGAGGTACATTGGCTTCGCCGGTCGGCCAGCATGCAGCAAGCGCTAGAAAAGATTCTACACGACTGCCCGTTTTGATGGGGAGCCTTTAAGCCTTGGCGAACGAAGATACAACTGAAAGTATCAAAGCAAGAGCTGTGGCTGCTGCGTGTACGGGCGCACGTTTCTAATCCTTCACCACGTGAGCCACACACTATTCCAGATGACACTATTTTCAGAGGGTATAATATGTGTCTCGCTGGCGCTATTTTGCCCACATGATGGTAGCCAAGGGCGGCAAAATAGCGAATGTTGCACAAAGATTATTGAGAGACAATAACGTTTTGAAAATAAAGAATCCCTCGAGCTTTAGATACGAAAGTGTGAGCACAGGGTCTCTCGATCAGTACTGTACCTCTTTTGAAGGCCCAATGTCTGAGCACCTGCTGTGTTATGACGCTAAGACATTTAAGGGCCTTAGTGGACCGATGTCGCGAAGCCATGAAACGCTCTCAATTTCGGAGTCCCGAAAGATGAAGCCAGAAAAACAGAGATGAGGAGTCACACTCCATCAAAGAGGTCAAGGCAACGCTGATCGTTACACCGATTACATTACCTTTGACATCGATGCTCTTAGCAATCGAGCCTTTGGTAAAGTGTATAACGAAGGGACATCTGCTGCTCTGGTGAGCACCCACATCACTGAGTTTTACTCCAGCTATACCAATCAGATTCAAGTGTGTATGTCCCCAAGAGATGACCCTAACGCAGAAAGCAGGAGGACTTCCCCTATGCTATGGGTCGCCACATACTGCTGGAGATGATGCTTTGCGAAATAGCGAGTTTCGAAAACTTCGAAATGTATAAACCTACAAACGCCAAGTTCAATACCAAAGGTTGGCCCAAATATATATTCTTCACTTCCGCACTGCCGTTCAGTCCGCAAAGTGCGCTTGATTGCGAAATCGTGCTGCGGCGCGGTTGTGAGTATCCTCAGACAGGGATGTGGGATCACCCGGGCGGTGGGATCACCTGGGCACCAAAGGCCAAAAGCGCCCGGATGATCCCACATCCTTGTCTGAGGATGTTCGCAACCGCGCCGCAGCAAGATTTCGCAATCAGGGTGCACTTTGCGGACTGAACGGCAGTGCGGAGGTGAACTGTAGACGACGCGAAAAAGATGCAGATCACAGTACGCCTAGATTCGATTACGAACTCAGTCGCCTTACTTCAAAAGTACTGCGCTATACAGGATGCGTTGCCATCGTGCGAGACCTTCTGCGCTACCATTGCCAGTTCTGCACAAAGTTTGCAGTCGTGGCCCAACGAGTTCCGAAGCGATAAAACAACCTTCACTTCTATCGGATTTAGCTAGAAAACCCCGAAGCAATGTCTACTCCGAATGTTGTAGTCGAGATAATGTTGAGCTAGTACACGGTCGACGATTGGCTATTTTTATTTGGAAACTGCTCTTGCTCCATCGATAATGTTTACCATTCCGTGGTAAATAATCATGGCCCCAAATAATTTTACCTCAAGATTCAATTTTTCAGCGATACAGACATTATTGTAGATGGGTCGAAAAAAATAACGACCCCCCCCGGTTCCAAGGTGGTCCGCGGACCACCGTGAGCTTGACCCTGGCTGTACTCTACACCAAACCGCACGAAAATTTAGAGGGTATGTTGGATTCGTATTCAGCAACCACAGTAGCCCACAGGCGAAGTTGCATCCGATCCATCCCATATTCAGAGCTTTAGTCGGCCAGGATCGCACTGGTACTTTGCGTTCTTCATTGTATGTTTGCGCAAACTCGGTGCATTTGTGTCATGATATACGTGCACCGAGTTTGCGCCAACCCACAACAGGGAAAGAGAAGGGCCAGTGCGATTCGTTCCGATTGTACTTATGAACATCAAACATACACCGACCTTGATTTTCAACGAAGCGCAGCCAAATTATCTGTTGATGGAATTCTAACCACATTCAAGAAATTGATCTACTACGGTAACCCTACAGTCAACCTACCGTATTTCTATATTCACAAAAGTTACCTGGGATTCGCGTTCAGTACCTCTAGATAATTCGCTGCCATAAAGCTTGAAAACGTTGCAAAACTGGGGAACAGAGTCAAGTGGATCTATTGTGGTAGGAATTTCAACAAACATCGATTTTAAAGGCAGTGTTCACGGTAATCTTCAATTTTGGGATTGACCGCTATATCAATTAGGTAGCCCCCGGGTAGAACTAAAATGACGTAGCAATTGAGAAAAACGCATTAGAAGTACACGAAATAACTTTTTTAGAAAGTAACTTTTCTCTCACCCCGCTTCCTCACTCTCATATGAACTGTATGTTGTGACAATGAAATCTTTCGTGGACCCGTTCTTGCCGATTTTCTACTTATTATTTCTCCGTTCTTTCTTTCAATCCCTGACTAATACTGCCTTGCATAAAAAAATCCTGCAATCCGGACCTCCTATTCGTATATTGCTGTCGAAACTGTTGGTGTTCCATAATCTGTTCCTTATGTTGTTGTGAACGCAGTGAGGAGAATCAAAAATTCAGTCGGTCTAATCTTCCATCATCCAACAGAAACTATGAAGTAAAGGGTGTGTTCACCTTGATGCATTCGCGTTGCTAACAATAAGCCTTCATTGCGAATTTGAATGTTCGCATATTAACCAGCAGATCGGTCGGGTTTGTGGTGATTAAAAGCACTTTTTGAAGGCACAGTCCAACCTCAGAGACAAAATCTGAGATTTCCACATGGTTGTGTTGCAGACCCGCCCTATGCTATTACACCTGCCAGGGGCGAGCTCTCAATTCCCCTGAATAAGCGAGATATAGGACGAAGCCACTCCAGTTTTCCCACAGTAAGAAACTATCTCCCCCTATGACAGCCTCCCGAGCACAGCAGCGGCAAGATGAGCGAAGATTTTCGATCCCTCTCTTCATTCAGGTCCGCTCCCATACATCGGTTGCGGTTGACAGAAGTTACAAGCCTCGGACCACTTGACCACCATGTTTTCGTCGTTCAATTTTAGGAAATTTTCAAGGGGCTTTAACTCCGTTTCCCACGAGGTTTTGTAGGATTCCAGGAGTTTCATTGAGAATCACCGCGGGACCGTTCACCGCGGGACCGTCTTCATGATGAGCAGAAAACAGAGAAATGAATCCGAACTTGGACTCTGTTTTTGAGGAGTGCACCGTTCGACGGTTTGTTTAGATGAAAAGTTCTCCCGAGGACTTCTTCCTTTAACCGGCATACCACAGTGTAGCCAGCAGTTTTTGTAAAGGAAGATATTGATAGGTTGATTGTAGTGAAAGGAGCGTGGCGTTCGTCGGTTAGTTTATGTGCGTTTGTTGTGATATTGACAAAAAGTGACCGACAAAACCATGAGCACGAATAGTTTTGTGTATAAGCACGAATATGGAAGGTTAGTGAACAAAAGCACATGAACGCTCGAGATGAGCTGTGAGGTGGAGGATGTGAGCTGAGAAGGGTGTAGGGTATCATACCTGAGTTTATCCGAGGATTATGTGCCTGTTACGCACATGATTTTATTTTGATTAACGCTAGCCCATCACGGTCTTCAAAGGCAGAGTCAGGGCAGAATTTCGATTCCGAGATTCCCCACTGAATCGGAGCTTATGCTTCAGGTTTTGTTAAAGGCGCTGTTCACGTAGAAAAAGTTGCACGTTTCTTGGCTAAAACGTAAGCATTGGGTCCCTCTAAGAAGGATAAGAACGGAAATGCGACCAAAAACGGCCGGTAAGTGGGTGAAAATCTCGTTGGCCAGCCAACCCATTGGGCCACTCCGCCCACGTCCTATAACAGTTTCCCTGAATTCGTTGTTAGATGAGCGATGGTTTCCGATCAAAAGCCCCGTTTTTTACCTTCATTCTCAACATCCCTATTCACTCAGGTCAACTCGCACACATCGGCTGCAAGAAACGGGAGTTACAAGCTTCGGACAACTCGTCCACAATGCTTCCCTAGCTGATTTTTGAGGGGCCATAACTCCGTTTCCAGGGCTCTTGTTCGATTCCAGGGCCATCATTGGAATCAGCATGGGACCGTTTTCAAGATAGGCGAAAAAAACAGAAAAACGACTTTTATCGTGAACACTGCCTTTAAGGATTGTGCGCAAGCTGTGTAAAAAAACGGTCTTCTCAAGTTATTGCAGCCGTTTCCCTCAACCACGTGTCAGAAAAGTGTGCCTATCATCCATGTTTCAGCCATCATCCATACATTCTTCAAAACTGCCGCCTGAATATCGGCATTATGCCCATGATTGTCAAACTGTGATTACCGTAATCCCTGACTTCAAGGCGGTTTTCTTCTAAAGTAAGGGCTTAACGTTCGCGAAACGTTCCGACGGTGTTGTGCTAGTCCGGGCCTATCTATCTAACCCGAATTTTGGTAGGGAAAAAATTTGACCGGACCTTGCCTTTAACTGCAAATTAAGGTCAGTTTACTACCATCACAGTCGTAGAGGTTTTGTTCAAAGTCAAAATTTGGGAAGGGGTTGTGAGAAGTTTTTGACAATTCATGATCAGAGATTACTTTTCATGGTCATAAATGTGGTATATTCATGTGATTTGGTCATCCATGGTGAGGGGGGTCGTAGCTCCAACTAGGTCCCAGCCCGTTGACTTTTCTTGGGGATGAACGTGTTCAATGTGACAAAATCGGAGAAACTGATAAGGTCTATAGCTCTCCACTGCCTAGTTAACTTACCTCCTCAGATTCAATAACATTATAATATAGAGTACTTCTCTGTCACCGTTTACTGAATGTCATGTTAAGATTATTGGTGTTTTATTAGGTTGATGCAAAAGTTTCCGGACTTTTCACGACTTTGAATAAAATATTTATTCCAAAAACAAACAAGGCTCACCCAACGAAATAATTTTCATCACATTCAAGGATCCTTCGCCACCGATTGGACAGATCATGAATTCCCGACGCGTAGAACTCTGGCTGTTTCGACTCGAAGTATCCTTCTAGACCATTTTGACATCGTCATCGGTAGTGAACTGTTTTCCCTCCAGGAAGTGCTGCATCGAGCGGAATAGATGGTAGTCGGAAGGGGCAAAATCTGGGATATATAGAGGGTGAGGAAGAAATTCCCAGCCCAGGTCCAGCAGTTTCTGTCGGGTTATCCGAGATACGTGTGGCCGAGCATTGTCGTGAAGAAGGCGAACAGAAACTACGAGACCTGGGCGGGGAAGTTTTTCCTCACCCTCCATGTAGCCCAGATCTTGCCCCTTCCGCCTCTCATCTATTCCGATCGATACAGCACTTCCTGAATGGAAAACAGTTCACTAACGATGACGAAGTCGAAACGGCCTGAGAAGATCACTTCGACTCGAAACAGCCAGAGTTCTACGCTTCGGGAACTCATGATCTGCCCAATCAGTGGCGAAGGATCCTCAAATGTGATGGAAATTATTTTGTTGGGTGAGCCTCGTTTGTTTTTGAAATGAATGTTTTTTATTCAAAATCGTGAAAGGTCCGGAAACTTTTGCATCAACCTAATGCTATCAGGTAATTCTCTGTAATCCGTGCAATGTATTTGATATCACTAGTGACACGAAGTTTCTATGGTAGACCTCCCTGATTGACTCGCTGAAGTTCAGCTGATTGACTCGCCGACGTTCAATTGTTGTTGCCTGAGGAGGCATACGTCTACCGAAGAAACCCCGTGTTGCTCCTGGCCATCTACACATTAACTATACCTATGTTTTCCAGGAACTAGATGTGGTAACCACAGAATGACCACCTCGCATGACCATCAGCACTCAGTGGGTGAACTCGAAATGAACGAACACGAAGCATTGGAGCAGTTTGTGGCCAGTGGTCGAACAGGCCGTCGTAATGCTCATCCGGAAATTGAGCTCGAGATGAATGATCCCGGTGCTGCGAAGTTGGCCGATCGACTTTCCGACATGTCGGCTCGCTGCGATGCTGACGGTGAGACGAGTCAGCATAGCCAACGGCAACAATAGCCCCGCCTGTCTGACTGTTGCCTGCCCAGTGCTCATATCGCACACTCAATGGCCATACCTCATTTCAGACACCAAGTGTTTATTCCTGCTGAGTGAATTGTATATGTGACGGGTTTCATGTCGATCTGCATTCATTTTCTCTCTCTCTCTTCCTTCTTGTTTTTTTTTGAAGGAATGTTGCCCTAGGGGACTTGCGGATGTGGTGCTTTCGAAGCTTGAGTAAGTCGCCCTGCGCCAACTAGTTTTTCTCAGAGGGCCCACGATCAACGCGCCCCAACGATGACGTGAACGAGCGGGTTTTCGCCGCGCGCGTCACGCGTCCCAGTCGAACTGCTCCCGCGCTGTGAATTGGATAAACATCTCGCATACCACCCTCCAAATAAACCCATAGTCGGCACTGATCGCAATTATACTTTGCGTTTCTTGTTGTGTGTTGGCACAAATTCGGGGCGCATATGTTATAACGTGCGTGCACCAATCCCGCGCCAACGCACAATAAGGAACGCAAAGTATTGGGGCGATTCATGCCGACGGTATTCGAATCTTGGTTTTGGTTTAGAGGTGGGTGGGAAGGCTGTTGGTCAACCACACGAAAACGAATGAGTAAACCCGCTTTTTGCAGTTTGAAACATCAGGATATTCCTTTCGGGACCACTTTGCCTAATTGAAGTATCGTGATATTTCTAACTGCAAACGACGGGTTGTATGGTCCGTTTTCTTGTACTTGGTTAACAGTCGGTTCACGAGTATGGCATATTACACCCGTGGTTGGTTAAAGCTACGCAGGGTTAATGAATCCAACTCGGGACCTCCGTGATCTTATAAGGCCGCTTTCTAAAACTTTAGTCCGAAAACCTGAAGAGAAAGTCGTTAACTGCGACGCGCTTCCAGATGCAGTGCATTTATAGTTCTGAAACTCGCCACACTGCATGTCCCCCTCTCGTCTGCAAATCTCGATTGGACCGAGTGCTGTTTTTACTTAGAACTACGTACATACTTCTGTTGTAAACTGTTGTATGTATGTATCTAGCAATATTTGCTATATATGAATGTAATTACACAAGTTTCATATTTTGAACTATTGATTCGCATGTGATCTAATTGAAATACGGATAAAACGCGCCCACGATATTCTCATTTGTGTTGAAATCTTGCCCTCGTTACAAATCTCTTCTATGTGTGTGTGTTCATGCGTCATAAAAGATTTTCAAGCTTGTCTCTGTGAGGAAAAGGAGCGGAATTCATAAGGGTTTACAAACCTTGTGATACTTCGATTCTTGTGTGTTGTTTCAAAATTTGATTTTCATGATTCCTGAGGCGATTGACGCTTCGTCCGATATTATCTTGTTCTTCTGAACAAGGTGTGGCAGAAATATGTGGATGGACAATATTTTCTGTACTGTATCGTATTCAAGTTACACAGAGCAACCACTCAAGAGGCACTTCGTCATAGCTTCCTCACAAGAAGTGTTTGCACATGCAGTTACATACCAAGAAAACGGTACCCACAGCGAGGCTACTGTGCTTCTATGGGCCAAATTCCGGTCCGCATTTGCGTCTCGACACGCTTTGCGGCCTCGCGCATTCAAGTCGGAAGAGTTTCCAGCGCCGCAGCTGCCGATCTGTTGACTCTAGGTGGGTTTTAGAAATTGGGAAGTTAACAAAATTGGAGAAAACTAAAAGTAAGCCTTATCGAGATGGCTCTGGCGCTGGAAACTCGACTGACTCCAGCGCGTGCGGCCGCAAAGCGTGTCGAGACGCAATTGCGGACCGGAATTTGGCCGAGGTAAGCACAGTACAAGATTTTTTTTTCAAATAATAAACTTGTACGGAAAAGCGTTTCATTAGTATATGCGCACACCAAAAAAAGCCCCAGTCGGCTCGACCGTGAACATTTTCAGATGCCGTTATGACCATTCGAATCAGCGTGCCTGAAAACCGTACAGTTTAACGCAATGTTAAGAGGACATGGTGCGGTTGCGGTCACATACGCTAAAACTACGGTGGAACACGGCAGATTCAACTATCGATCGACAGCACAGCTGACTTTCTGGGTGATTAACGGTTTCTCTTTTTTTTTGCATTGGAATTATTTTTGTTTCTTTCTCTTACAATATTACGAATAGGGGCGTTTCTTAGTGTGCGAGAGAGATTTACCTTTTTTTTCAATTTCGTAACAGAATTTTGAAAAAAAAAGACTCCGAAGCCCGAGCAAACGGCTGATTTCTCTCACGCATTAACATTAGCCCCTATTCGCAATACTCAAACAGTCAGAAACAAGAATAATGCCGAAACAAACAAGAAAAAAAAAGAAAACTGTAACTTACCCAGAAAATCGGCTGTGCTGCCGATCGATAATAAATTCTGGCGTCTTCTACCGTAGTTTTAGTGTATGAGACCGCAAACACACCATGGCTTTTTATTATTGCGGTAAACTATACATAGAGGCAGCGTCCGCGCGCAAAACCACAGTTGAGTTTTTCTTCTCGATCCAGTGTTTGAAACAATTGGAAATAGTTGGCGAAGCCTGAGACCTCAATGTTGCGTTTTCATAATGCTTTAGGCTCGCGAAAACTGCTCCTTGATCCACGGCGTTTTCCCTGTCGGTCATCTAACACCAGGAACAGAAGCGCCACGACAGGCTCCTACGGTCGCAGAAACACAAATTTCTAAATTCTTCATTCCGAGATACCTTCGAGTTCATACGTGGGTATTGACGGCCTATTGTTTTTGGAGAAGTTTCGACTGCAGAAAGACGAAAATAATTGTTGAACCTGAAAAAAAAATGAGGGGCTGGTCCAGTTCAGGCGTTCAAATTTCCGACATTTGTGTATTGCACAGGGCACACTAAACAGACGTGAAAAAGGGAAGCTGAATGCTTCGGGATTTTCGAACAGGTTTTTCTCCGAAGCTTGAGCGTTTTGGGTAGCCTCTGTGATATATCACAACCTGTTTACGTGCGAAATTGTAAAAAAAAGTGAATTCGGTTTATTGCGCGTACGCTGCCTTTGAAGGCATCGTGCGTTCAGAAAGTCATATATTATTTTTTTAATGTTTTTTTTAAATAGTTTGGCCTTCTAAGTGAACGGAAACGTCGAAAAACCTTCAATTGCAAAGTGAAACCAGTTCGAATACTTCAGAGAAATGGATTTGAATTTCGCGCTAGTTCATTTATCAAAGTTTTTTGGCATTTGGCGAACTGGTTTGAAGTTTTTCTGCATGAAAAGATGGTACCACAGTTATTTTCCATGTTTTTTGACAGTCGCATCAACGTTCAATGAAAAAGTGTTAGATGACCGACCCAGAAGTGCTAGATGATCAGTTTTCTGGTAGGCCTCAAGTTTTTTATAGCCTCAAGTTTGATAATCGGTGCCAGCTATCCCAAATTGTTTGACTGTACCCAAAAAATTGAAAGTGGTTGCTAGCGCGGACTTTAATGTGATTACACCGCGAAACAGAAAAACAAGATAGAGTATGGAGTTTATCCTCAAAATTGATAGTTTCATAATTACATGCGCACATTTAAAAATAGGAAAGATCTTTTCTAAGGGCTTGCTAGTTAGAGTGTTGGCTGTGTAGCGTATCTTCTTGAGTGGTGCTACGTCTCAACAACACTTACCTCTAGGATGATGAAGGGAGGAACCTTCACCGATGAGAAATTGGTTAGGTCGGGGACGATTGGAAAAAAAGATTCAAAGAGACCCGAAAGCCGTGCAAAGCGTTTTCAAAGTGGAATGGGTGTCGTAACTGTTTTTTTTGTTCATAACTTCACTGCCATCTGAAAATGAATCTTTCTGAAGGTCGCTTTCGGAATTCTTGTCAAATTCTGTGACGAACAGTGCTGGTACTTTCGGAAAATACGGTCTAGATTTTCCAGTTGATGAAATTTGAAAGGGCAAAAAAATTAAATTCTAACAATGCCAATCGATTTCTCCAAGTTGATTATCTGTAATGGGAGGTTTCCATCAAAGGTATCGTTTTTGTTGAAGATCTGTACGAAGAAATGATCGAAAAAGCTCAACTTGGAGAGATCATAAGCTGCAGAAGCAAAATTTTTCAAAAATTTCTGGAAGTGAGCAAATTTTTCGCGTGCTCTAGCGATCTAAATGATAAATATGCATTTTTGTGTTTCGACCCATTTCGATTATTCCGAAAACAGCCTTTTATGCAACGATTAGTACAGGAATGACCAAATCAAGAATCGTTGAGCAACTCTAGTGTGGTTCGATTATCACCGATAGGTAATATCACTGCTCTTCAAAAGCAATGTCCACGATAAATTTCGCCTTCATTTTTTTCGCATGTAATCGGAAGATTGGGATCTCATGGAGCGATAGGGTAGAAAAAACGAACAAAAATGAGCCCGAAAAAGCCCTTATCGGCTCCAAAATCCGCTCCCGTTAGTCATTTACTCACGGGTATCAGATACGTATCGATTTATTAGAGAGGACTTTAGCAAGCGGATTTCAGAGCCGATTAGGGCTCTTTCGGGCCCGTTTTTGTACGTTCTTTCGACCCCATCGCTCCAATGAGACCTAGACCTTTCGATTTCCGGCGAAAAAACGAAGAGAATATTAATCGTGGACACTGCCTTTAAGGGCACAGTGCACCCTCAGAGATGAGTTTTGAGGTTTTCGTGTAATTGTGTAGAAGACCCTTCCTGTATAAAACTTGCCAAATACGAGATCTCAATTCCTTCAGATAAGCGAGAAATAAGCGACCACCACAGGCCCGGCCCCCTTCCTGGTTTTCGATCTCAATAGTGACAACCCTGACAAACGAGGAATCTAAACTCTTCCGAATAAGTGAGAAAAATCAAGCACCTATTTATTGCCTGCTCTCCCGCCTCCTCCCCCCCAAGGCACCCTTTTTCAGGGGTTTCGGTCTCAATAGGGACGAGCCAGACACACCATGGATTTTGATCAAAATCTACGTTCTTCCATTCGTTATCGGTCTACCTTAATGGTGGTGTCTGCTCCGGTGCGTTGGCTGCGAACGAAGTCGGAAAGCAGGCTCGAGAAAACTCGTCCATTAAAATCTCATCGTCCGAATTCGCAATCTTTGAGGAGCCATAACACGGCTAGTAGTGGGTTCTAAGCGGTTCCGAAGACATCGTTGTGATCAGCGTGCAATTCTCATCAAAGCCGAGGGAAAAAACTGGGTAAAGATTCTGAGGTTGGACTGAGCCTCTAATTCCGTGTTCGAAATCCCAAATAAGTCCTAGAGATGAATGTTGAGCCAACTCTGAGACGTCGACCAAACTACCGTATACCAACCGTAGCATACCGTAACCCACAAAAAATCGATGAGAACGAGCCGCAGATCTATGATAAACAGTCCTGATAATCCTTGTGGAGAAGTTCTGGAGCAGTTTCATTGTAGCATTCTGTAAATCGCCAGAAGTTGCGGTTGGCCAGCAGTATTTCCTTCACAAGGGAAGTACAAGAAGCGTAGGTCTGAGCGGTAGAAATCTAATGTCATGTGGGAATGTTCACGCATTACATGGTGAAATAGTGTTGGGTACCCGCCGCGAAAGATAGATCTGAAGGAGTTATGAGCTCCGAAAGTTGGCCGACCATCGACCTCCTCCTAGTCTATGAATTGATAAGCGGTCAAGCCAACAGCATCGAAGGCGCGAAGGGAGGAAGGTGCAGTGGTGGGCATGTGACCAGGGTTCGAATCTCCTCCAGAGCGGCTTTTTGCAAATTCACGGAACTTTCATATTTTGATCAAAAATTATATCTTAAATGTCATCTTATCCATTTGCTTCGCGAGATGTCAATATCGACAGTAAAATAGACTCGGGTACAAAGGATTTCAGGTTTCCTTCCCCATCAAGGTTTTCCATTGTTTTAGAAAACTTATGTGATTTGGAAGTATTAACATCACATATTTTTAACAACCTTATCACTTTATGGGACGCCAAATACATAACCATTTCTTTCACTAATGTTAAATAGGCACATAATGCATGAAACATAAGCAAATTCCGCAATAGGGACAGCGAAAGAACGCGATAGACCCCTGGCAACCTATCTCATAACAGGGGCAGAGCGCTACTGGAAATTCGAGATCAGTTGGAATTTCGAAAGGACCCGGACTGATTAGAGCGTAGCTGGCCTTAAAGGCACAGGACACCCAGGAAATTATTTTTCAGATTTTATGCTTATCTTGGAGAGAGTCACACGCTGATCACAGTGGTATCTCTGAAATCGTCCAAGACCCCCTGCGTACAGAGTTATGGCTCCTCAAAGATGCCTAGAATTTGAGGGTGGAAAATTGATGGACGAGTTGTCTCAGGCCCGTATTTCTCTTCATTCGCTACCGTTGCGTGAGAGAAAGCCAGGATAAGGAGACAGTCCGGCAATGGACTGAAGAACGACGACTTGTTGGAATTCATCCATCCATCGAGCCGCTATCGAGTCCGAAAATCTGTTAGGGGGTCGGGCCTGTGGTGGTGAGCGAAGGGGGTCGGGCCTGTGGTGGTCGTTTATATCTCGCTTATTTTGAGGAAATGAGATCTCGCATTTGGCGCGTGTTATACAGTAGGGGTCTTCTACACAATTACATGAAAATCTCAAAATTCATATCCGAGGGTGTACTGTGCCTTTAAAGGCACAGTCCAACCTCATAATCGATTTTCTGTTTTTCTGACTATCTTTAAAACGGTCCCACGCTGATTCCAACGGCGTCTCTGGAATCGTACAAGACCCCCTAAAAACGAAGTTATGGCCCTTCAAAAATTGAGCTACGGAAGCATGGTGGACGAGTTGTCCGAGGCTTGTAACTTCCTTCATTTCCAACCGAAGTATACGAGCCGACCTGAACAAAGAGAGGGGTTGAGAATGTAGGGAAGAACGCGGCTAATGATCTGAAACCATCGCTCATCTCGCCACTGTTGAGCTCGAAAGATCGTAAAAGGGGCGTGCCAAAGTGACTTCCTGAGGTGGGCGCCCCAGGGTGGCTTCTTTCTATATCTCGCTTATTCGGAGGAATTGAGAGCTCGTACTGGGCAGGTGCTATAAAGGGTGGGCCTACTTCACAATTATGTGGAAATTTCTGAATTCGTCCCTGATCTTGGACTGTGCATTTAAAGGCATCGTCCACGCCGGAAGCCATATATTATTTTAAACGACCTAAACATTCAAAATTCAAGGTTTTGTCTCCCATCAAAGCTTTCCCATTGTTTTGGGGAACTTATATGATTGGGAAGTCTTACCCCACATTTTTGAACAAGTTACGAGAACCATTAAGTAACAGAAGACGGTGCGCTTGGTGCAGTCGGCTTCTGCGACCACCCGTAACCTGACCGTCATGCCCCTCACTTTCCCATCAGGCAAGGTCGGAAAAATGCTCTTTGTTCAATTACCAGAGCCGGGTGTTCGCTTCCCATTGAAGGATGTATTCAAGACGAAGAAACTTTACGTCGTCAGCGGAACATCCCATATCATGACGACGTTAACAACACTTGCATTTTTCGAGAATGTTTTCATCCAGCAAATGCCGGAGAATTGTGTTCTCTTTTTCGACTCAAGGAGTTATTTTTCCAATCAAAGCGCGATACAGGCTCCTGTGCCGGAGGGGGAAAACTTGCAGATTTTGACGAAACCGCCTGGCGTAACAACCTTGGTTCAGCTGGCAGACATCGGGTTTTTCAGCTATTCGAAAGCACTTCTCAATCGATTTCACTCTACTATTGCTCCTCAGAATTTCGAATTTTCAAGTCGTTTAAAATAATATATGGTTTTCGGCGTGGACGGTGCCTTAAAGGCCAGCTACGTTTTTATCCGTCCGGGTCCTTTTTAAACTCCAACTGCTCTCGAAATCCCAGTAGCGCTCGGCCCCTGTGAAGAGATAGGTTGCCAGGCGCCTATCGCGTTCATTCGCTGTTCCTATTGCGGAATTTGCTTATGTTGGATGCATTATGTGCCTGTTTACAATTGGTGAAAGTAACGGTTATGTATTTTGCGCCCCATAAAGTGATAAGGTTGTTAAAAATTTGTGATGTTAATACTTCCAAATCATATAAGTCCTCCAAAACAATGGGAAAGCTCTGATGGGATGCAAAACCTTGAATCCTTTGTACCCGAGTCTATTTTACTGTTGATGTGGCTCTATCGCGCAGCAAAAGGATAAAATGACTATTGTGATATAATTTTTGATCAAAATATGAAAGTTC
Source organism: Aplectana chamaeleonis (assembly GCA_029168955.1). Classification (NCBI taxonomy): domain Eukaryota; kingdom Metazoa; phylum Nematoda; class Chromadorea; order Rhabditida; family Cosmocercidae; genus Aplectana; species Aplectana chamaeleonis. Next base: position 1,572,878 of record JAPDOI010000076.1, read on the forward strand.
CGTAAATTTGCAAAAAAGCTGCTCTGGAGGAGATTCGAACCCTGGTCACACGCCCACCACTGCCCCTTCCTCCCTTCGCGCCTTCGACGCTGTTGCCTTGACCGCTTATCAATTCATAGACTACGAGGATGTCGATGGCTGGCAAACGTTCGGAGCTTATAACTCCTTCAGATCTATCTTTCGCGGCGGGTACCCAACACTATTTCACCATGTAATGCGTGAACATTCCCACATGACATTAGATTTCTACCGTTCAGACCTACGCTTCTTATACTTCCCTTGTCAGCGTCAAGCTCCTTCAGAAGCCGATAACTGACTCCCTGAGGATGTTGGCCAAATGTCCAGATCGGCAATGGATCCCGTTTGAACTTGGTGCAGATACGGTAATACAGTGCGTATCAAAACTATAGAGGCTCTCAATTTTCTAACGTTACTGAAACTAACAGTTTGTTGTGAGTTCAGACCAGTACAATAATTCAGAACCCTCCTCCCTCGATTTCAGACACAATCACAACTTTCCCCTAAGTGCTCAGGTTGGGCAGTTTTTTTCTAGAGATTTTCGTTTTCCCCTTGTATCAAAACAATAAAGGCACCGCGGGGATAGCTGCAGTTTTTCACGATATGTCCAATCCCAGTCCTCCATCCTTCACTGAAGTATACCTTGATTCTGTCCGCTAGCACCCAAAGTGGTTTATCGCTTTGTACCGCAGAAGAAGCCCATATGGAAGAGTTACATGAAGGTGGATGCTCCAGAACAAGATATTGTGCACGAACGAGTTGTCCTCCACTAGAAACGACGCTAATGTGTGTTCTTCCGCGTGCATATAAGAATAGACTGAAAGGTAGAATGCTGAGAAAGGAAATTCTGAGGCACAGGAGGATGATTGGTGGGTGATTGTCGAACAACACTGACAGCTCCGCGGGGTTCCACAATGTTCTCCAGCGGAATCCCTGCAAGACGCCTATCTCGTGGTCTGCCAAACGGAAAGAAAACGTCTTCAGGGGCTTCAAGAAAGCTGGCTGCTCCAATCCGAGAGTGTATGAAGACGACAGGAACACCTCTTATAAGGAGTAACATAACTGCACAACAGGTAAAGAAGCGCATCTTTGAAACTACTCTAATTCTGTGAATTCATACCCCAACGAATTTTCGAGAACAGAAGATCTGTTTCGGCATAAGACGTCCACGAAATTTTTTCCTCTGTCGGAAAAGGTGATTTGATGCCGAAAATGTGTTCGGTGTTTACCAGAATTAGAGCAGGTTCAAGGATGCGCATCTTCACCAATTGTGCAGCTATGTTACTCCTTATAAGAGGTTTTTCAGTGGTCTTTATACACTCTCGGATTCGAGCAGCCAGCTTTCTTGAAGCCTCTGGAGACGTTTGCATCACGTTTGACAGACCACTAGATGGGCGTCTTGGAGGAAATGGGCTGGAGAACAATACGGATCTCTGCGGAGCTGCCCGTGTTGTTCGACAAGCAACCACCAATCATCCTCTTCTGCCTCAGATTTTCTTTTCTCGTCATTCTTTCTTTATGTCTCTTCTTATATGCACGCGGAAGAACCCATATAAGCGTCGGATTTAGTGGAGGACAGCTCTTTAGTGCACAATATCTTGTTCTGGAGCGTCCACCTTCATGTGACTCTTCCATATGGGCTTCTTCTACGGTACAAAGCGTTTAACCACTTTGGGTGCTGGCGGCTGGAATCAAGGTATACTTCAGTGACGAATGAAGAACTGGGATTGGGCATATCGTTAAAAACTGCAGCTATCCCCACGGTGCCTTTATAGATTTGATACAAGTGGAAAACGAGAAACTCTAAAAAAACTGCCCATAGGGGAAAGTTGTGACTATGTCTGAAATCGTGGGAGGAGGGTTCTTAATTATTTTACGGGTCTGAACTCACAACAAACTGCTAGTTTCATTATCTTTAGAAAATTGAGAGTCTCTATAGTTTTGATACGCACTATAGCGGTTAAAGTCGCTCCGTCAGCAATAACAATCAAGCCTAATTTTGCTGTAATAACAGCGTTAGCCGCGTTCAGCCGATCAGCGACCCATTGTTGATCTAGATAGTTTGCCAGCATTCTCATGAGCAAAGAAGTTAGTTTTCGGCTTACTCTAATTTCTCAGTATTCCAAAAATGGTTTCGCCGTAGCTTAAAAATTATCACTTGCCTTGTTGCCGCATGAAAGCCGGGTTACGGAGGTAGGAACAGAGAGCTTTGCTGCAGATTGTCTCAAGAGGTGACTAAATGCTCACCATAAAAACAATATCAGCGATCGGACCCACTATGTATATTTGTTCTTTCACAAGCGAATTATTTGATTAGTGTTGTTTTTCAGAATTTTATCCTCACATTAAATTTCATTGACACCAACAGAGGTGTTTTTTGGGTTTCAACTGATAACTTCTTATCAGTTGGCATTCTCGCCCTCGTCCTAACATTAAATTGCATGGAACCATCGATTTTCATGTATTTTGATGACCATCTGAGAGTTGTAGTATATAAGCTGTGGCTCATAGGATCTGGCCGGAATGCGCGCGCTTACGCGTTTTCCTTTAATCGTGCTGCAGAAGGACATTTCCTGAGAAAAAATGAGCCTTTTTTGATCTCAAAAAAAACTATATTTTTTGTGCAAGAGTCTTGAACAGCACCGAACAGCTGACTTCGTCGGTACGGAGTATGTATGGACCCGCACCTGCAACTATGGATCACTGATTGACAGCTTCGCTTGGCGCTTGACGTCTTTATAAGTTCAGATAGCGGCTGCTTCTGTTATGATACGGAAACACATATTTTCGATTTTCGTGTGGACAAAATGTCTATTCAGAGATCAGCTGCATGTTTTTCTTCAATGAGAAAACTTCATTGAAAATTGAGAACACCGGAAAAGTATAGACTCAAGCCAGTAACATACTTCATCATAGCGGAGAACATACTCAGGCGATTCTCGGCCCCGATCCGCAGCGAACTACTATAGGAGCCGCCTGACATGTCGGCTTGTTCTCCCAATCACTGGGCCACTGTTGTTGCTGTTCGGGTGAATTGGAGGAGCCCGGACAACAACAGCAGTGGCACGGAAAGCAACAGAAGCCGAACCGCAGATTGGGAGAACGAGCCGAACTGTCGGGCAGCTCGGGCCGAGAATTGCCTTAGTAGCATGTAAGTATCGCTTGTTTTGAAGTCTATTCAGGTGCTCACGCCCTCTCGCTCCTCTAAAACCCCTTAGCTTCCTGCTTTTGCCGCTGTGGCGAGGTGTGAGTTTGGCTCAGCTACTAATTGCACATCTGAATTGATGCTCGGAAAAGGCGCTGCATCGCATTTCTGGAAAAACTTCGAAATTGGCCGCTGGGGGTTTATTTCAGGGATTACCATTTTCGTCCCTTCCCTCTTTTATCTCTCGTAACCATGCGTGACCGGTCATTGTCGACATTTCGCCTCTTATCGCTACGGGACCAAAGGGCTTCTCGACGTCTGCCGTCGATAGGAGTCTTTAACTAGTTGTTATCTCCACTTCACAGAAACCCTGATTTCACGTTTCGCATGCCCAATGCTGTATATATGTATGTAGGTTGCTCAAAAAGTAACTGCTGGTTTTGGGCAAGATGTTCTTTTCCTGTCCTGTTGTGCATTTGGTCCAGGTTGTTCAATAAGTTTTGTCGTTCGATAAGGGAGGGCGTTGCTACTAGCCCAATTTTTTTTTTGTTTTGTTGGTGTACTCTTCATATGAACATATGTGAAGTTTCATTTCAATCTGTCAATTCATTCTTTGTTTACAAGCCATTTAGTGTCGCCGTACCACAGCAATGGAAAAAAATTGAATATCGTGCAGTGATAAAATTCTTATTTTTGGAAGGTGTAGCACCATAAGAAATTCACGAACGAATGTAAAAGTGTATAATGATTGTTCACCTACAATTAGAACAGTATAAAGATGGGTTGCTGAATTTAAACGTGGTCGTACAAGCCTTGAAGGCGATCCACGTGAAGGACGTCCAAAAAGCGCTTCAACACCAGAAATCATACCCAAAATACAGGATATAGTTTTGGAAGATCGTCGATTGACTGAGAGGGATTTAGTAGAGGCTCTACACATCTCTTTAGACAGTGTGAGCCATATTTTAAGTGAAATTTTGGGTTTTCGAAAGCTGTGTGCACAATGGATGCCGCATTCGCTAACAATGGAACAAAACACATTTGAATGCGACTTTCTCAGCAGCATTTGGAGCGTTTTGAAAAGGATAAAGTGGATTTTGTGCGTCGATTCATCACTATGAATAAGACTTGGATTTTTTTTTGGGTTTTTGATTTTTTTTTTGGATTTTTTATGTGTATTATGTGTTCAGGGAGATTATACTGTATTAGTGTTTTTCGAATCATAAAATTGTGTTTTTCTTATAGAAAGACAACACCTATTGAACGACCTGGTATACCCACGTTTGCCTTACTGGGGGTAATTTGGAGTGCTTTATAGCAAACTGAGGTCCGTTAAACCAACCTTGATAGACTACGGTAGATTACTTTGGGTATAAAGTAGTTCGGCCCAAGAATAAAATCGGTCTTTGAACTGCTCTATTGAGGTTATTTGAGTTAAGCTGATTTTTTTAAATATTTGGTCGATAATTATTTAATCTTACTTTCTGATTGAGGGGAGTGTTCAAGATAAATCTCGTTTTCGAGTTTTCAATGTGCTCCACTACGCTAGCAGATGCTTGAGGGTATGGGGTCGAAGAAAGCATCGAAAACGGGCAAAAAATCGATAAAAACGACGGGGAAGGTAAGATTTCGTTAGCCCAGTACCTCGGCTCTTAGCCCGCTCCGCCCCCTTCCAATAAGTTTGTGGCGCCGCGGACGTTTTCGATGGCAGATTCCTCCAAGAAACTCCGCTAGGTCCAGCCTGACCGATTGGCGCACATTTCATAATTAGCGCTATCTTGCGGAAACTAGCGGAGCCCGTGAGCTCGTTCACGCCCTGAACGTTAGAAACCGCTGTTTTAGCTTATTCTGAGCGCTTTTCTCTGCTGTTTCTTCTCTATTCGATAGCTCACGACTATACAATCCCAATTTTGAGTCGTTCTCGAATATGATATTCATCGTGAACACTGCCTTTAACAAAACCAAACCTCTCCAGCCGCTTCGCGGCTGGAGCGATTCCCTGAAAATATTAGGTTGACCAGAAAGGTCTGCAGCAATTCAGGGACAGCGAATTTTCTCTTGTCTGTCTTGGATCTTCCGACCAGGTATGGTTGCCATTTGAAAGCACAGCTTACTATCTGTTTGATAACTTTTCAGGCTACTCGAGAAACGTGACTTTTTTCAAATTATACAACAAGATAGTGAAGAAGTTTTGAGAAGTTTTGACAACCAAAAATCTTGAAGTATCTCTCGTTCTCTTTTTCCACTTATCAATACTGCTGAAGTGTATGTATCCATTGTAGCCCTGAATATCATATCACTGGATCGAAACAGATTCGCCAAAATTCTTCCATGAGGCGGTTTCGCATTTTTTCGGAAATTATCGAAAAATGACATCTTCTGTCATATCTTCATTATTCATCGGCTTTAGGACACACATTTCAATAGTTAAGTGGTGTGGACACTATACATGTTATCCGAAAAAAAGTACAAAGTGATGATGGTTTATCAATTGAACCTTATTGTAGCATTCATACGATGCTAACTTGCCATGAACTCAAAAGCATTAAGATCCCAAAAATTTAAATTTCTCGAAAATGATTCAGATAATTCGGATAATCGGATAATTTCAAATTTCTCGTAAGGTAAACTGTTTCCTACACGGAAATTAGCCCTCGCATACCATATAGATCGATTTTCAACTAAAACTTTCTCAATATATGCTATCCAGTTTCAAATAGAGCAGAGAAGTGCAATTTTGAGATTATCGAAAATGATCCGGATAACAACTCTAGTGGACACTGTCTCAGGTAATGATACATATTTTGTCAGTTATCATAAATTTTTATGGAGTCGAAAAGAGCAAAAACTGAATTTCCGGGAAAAAAATCGACTTTTTTTGCAAAATAGTTATCATTAGGTAAGGCAGTGTCCACTATACTCAGCTAAGGAAGTTAAAGTCCGTCCGGATAAGACTGTCTGCCCACGTGATCGGCGTGCGTGTCGAACGGCCATCATAATAGCTTTTTTTCTTGGAACTGTGAATCAATTATCAGGAATAATTGACGAATTATCATATACATACGTCAGATATTTGCGGCCATGGGAAAACTCGTTCGAAAATGTGTTCATGACGGCCGCTCGACGCGTACGCCGACCGTGTTGGCGGATAGTCTCATTCGGACAGACTTCGTTCTCCCCAGTCTGAATAATGAAGAGGCGACAGAAGATGTCTGTTTTTGGAAATTTCCTAAGAGTGCGAAATCCGCCTCATCGAAGAAGTTTCGCGAACTCAGTTTGGTGCTATATTCTAGTATTCAGGGCTTCAAGTATTCCATACATTTGAGCTGTCTCGATGAGTAGAAAGAAGGGAGCAAAAGACACCCAGGAATTTTCGATACCAAGAAGTTCTACTTTTTGGAGTGAAACTCGAAGCAGATCAAGCTTTTTCGAAAAGCGTTTAACGGCGCTAGGTAGAGGAAAAGTTAGGCTTCCGATCGGTATGCCACACTTGATGGAAGGATCTCACAAAACGATGAATGGAAAAATTTCTTATCCCCTTTTTTGCAGAATTTTCCGGCCAAGAAGTGATTCTGTAGAATATCAGGCCACTTCCAGAGTCTCTAAATTAAATACTATCAGTGCCTCTAACGAACAGAATAGATTCTAGTCGTGTTTTTTTCTCCTGCAAATCTCATTCAGTGGTGCTTCTAGGCAAAAAAACACTGATTGCTGATACATTTATCAGCTGTTATGATCCATTTCGCCTCCCTCTTGTTATGGCATAGATAGCTTTTTGATGGTACTACATAGCGCTTTTTTGCATAATTAGAAAAGTGAAAAAAAACCTGCGGGCTTCCGGCCAGGCTAATGTTCCCAGTACGTTTTGATCACTATGTGAAGAAAACATGCAGTTTGTTGTAGACCCAAGGATTTGGGTGCTTTTTGAACATTAACTCGATTTCCGTACCTATTGTACCTTGCGAAACGCGCATTAGTCTTGGGAAAATCCGCAAATGGACCCTATAATTGTGTTTAAAGGCAGTGGTCGCGCTCAAATATGCTTGTCTCCTTTTCCTCTCTAAACCCTTTTCTGAGTATAGAGTAGTAGAACCTATAAGAAAAAATCGCGAAAAAATAGCTGTTCTGGGCCGATTTCGAAGCCTGAACTTTCTTGTCTTTTGATGGTGGACGAGTCCACCCCACATCAGCCGCATCGATAATCTCTATTATCAAGAACATCAGCTGGCTTGAACTTGAATTTCAATCAATGAACTTTCGGATTTATGTACACATCTAGTCAAAAACATTGGTTGAAGTGCTTGCTTTCATTGTTCAACTGTTTTATTAGGTGAATTTGCATTTATTTCTTCCTCTGAGTGTCGATGATTTTTGATTGCTTGGCATGAGACTGTGATCTTTCTGTGCACGTGTGCACAAACTGGAAATTTAGGGTCTTATTAACTCTTAATGTAGCCCGTTTTTCACCGCGCTACCTTTATAGTTTTTGAGCTGTTTTATATCTAAGCTGATTTTTGTGTTTTTTCAATAACATTTTTCATCGTGACCACTGCCTTTAACGACCAAAACAACCCCCCTGATCAAATTTAGGGTGAAGGCACATTTTCCAAGCTTTGTACAGAATGATAACTTTTCGGAATTTCACGGATTTTCAGGTGGGTGTTTACTTACTCCACTTAGAATGCTCTGAGAGCGTTTCAAAAGAAGGTTCCAGATTTGACTAAAAATCCTTCCAGGCCAGTTACATATTTGGTGCGCTGATCGCGATCCTGTGGTTTATTTCTCGATTTTCCCAAGTTTTCAACTCGATTCGATCAAAGATTCTTGTCGGGGAAAAATTTGTTGGCAAATCGCGACTTTCGATGATTTCCGTAGTGCTACGATAGCCTCGACTGTTTCTCTGGGGGTTACTTGGAATGCTGAGCACGAATCTGTGGTGCGTTTATCGATTTTCGACAGATCACAGTAGATTACGGTGGGTATGCGGTATACTTGTTCCAAATGAAATTCATTTCGAATATCCGACTTTTCGACTATAGTCGGATATCGCCCTTTTTCGAATATTCGACTTTTCGACTATAGTCGGATATCGTACTTTTTCGAATATTCGACTTTCCGACTGTAGTCGGATATCGCCCTTTTTCGAATATTCGACTTTTCGACCATAGTCGGTTATCGTACTTTTTCGAATATTCGACTTTTCGACTATAGTCGGATATCGCACTTTTTCGAATATTCGACTTTTCGACTGTAGTCGGATATCGCACTTTTTCGAATATTCGACTTTTCGACTATAGTCGGATATCGCACTTTTTCGAATATTCGACTTTTCGACTGTAGTCGGATATCGCCCTTTTTCGAATATTCGGCATTTCGACAGTAGTCGGATATGAGACTTTTTCAAATATTCGACTTTTCGAATAAAAAGTCGATTTTTTATCCGACTATGAAAATAATTGAAGTGCAAGTAACTGTTTTTTTTCACATGAAAACACGTCGATTTCTCACTCATCCACTCGCGGGCGTTCTGACAGATTAAAGCATCACTTGTTCAGCGGGGTAAAAAGGCTTGTCGGTGCGACGGCGGGAGCCAAAATGGGGAGGAGTCGAATTGCCGGTTGTACCGCAGATAGAGAGAAATTCAATTCACGGAGACGGTTATTTGGCGGTGGAAAAGGGGTTGACGGTGCAACGGCGGGGACGTGCTCTACCGTCAAATATGTGACACGTTCCGCAACTCGGACCAAAAAAGATGGGTGCGCCGGCATCAACATGTTTAGACAAAAGTATTAACATTGATAGGGGTATAAAAGGCTCCTAATCTCACCGTGAGCCTCAGTCAGCTTTTCGGAGCTGGACCTGGAAGGTGACCTCGAGTCACCTTCCGGAAGATCCACCGGATACCGGAGGATAATTTTTGTCGCCGAGGGGAGGGGGCTCCCCAGGGCTCGGGGGGGGTGGTACCCAACTTTAGGGTCATCTCCCCATGGTCCGCAGTAGGGCGCACCCCACCGTGGACCGTGGGATCACCTCTTTTGTGGGGACGCCAATAGGGATTTCCCCTGGGTCCCCTCTGCGGACCCGGGAATACCCAGGACGTATTGGAAAGCGCGTGACCGGAAATGTGGTTCGGTTGTACCGCGGTGTGATATCGATTGAATGGCGGTGGAAGATCGGTTGTCCAGCAGATGCCCCAGCCGATCAACCGACGTTCCCCCGCCGAGTAACCGCCCATGAATCTGTGCGGTTGTACGGAGGAACAATATCGGTTACACGCTGGATGACCAGGGAGGGGCAACCGACATTCCCCCGCGGAATAACCGCTCCCATGCCTGAGTATGACTGCTTGGTGGATGTTTAGGCGTGCCTTTTAGTATTTGCCACAGGTTTCGTGGTAAGAGCTTATATCTGGCGGAGTTTCCGTAGCTATATGCTGCTAGCGTGCTATATTCTTCCATTTAGATGTGAAAAAGGCAATTCGCAATGAATAAAGTGTGTCCAAATGGTAATGGCGGCCCACGCGGCCGGCATGCTTGGCAGGCGGCCGTCGCGTGTGCCGCCCTCGGACGAGTGTTGGATTTCAAGGACGGCCGTCCCCTCTCCTACCGTCTGCAGAGCAGATTGATCGGCGCAGTGCTTGCTGCCAGCCGGTGCCGGCCCCGTTCGTAGTCGATGGCGGTGGGGACTTTTCGCATGCCCGTCCGAGAGCGACAAACGTGACGGCCGCCTGCCAAGCACGCCGGCCGCATGGGCCGCCAATCTCATTCGGACGCACCTTACGTTCGCCGATCAGTGAGGCCCCGGTCAGACTTCGTCGAAAAACCTGCTGAGTCCGACTGAGTCCGAATGAGTCCGGGGTGGAAAAACCTGCTGAGTCCCACTGAGTCCGGTTGCCCCCAGCGCCAACCAACTCCTCTGTGAAACACGCAATTGATAGTGACGATTATCACTTCAGCTGTGAATCGGAACGTGTTTGGCGGCTGATCTTTCTTGTTTTCAACATGTCTGAATCTGATTTCCGTATCAGCAGTACGTGGGGCAGAGCGCAGACGGCGAGAGTCGAGATGCGGCGGGACTCGGCAGGTCGCAGTCGGCCGAAAAAAATGCACCCAAATCACGTGAAAAACACCTATATCGACCGGGTGGGGTGAGGATGATTTCGGCGGGACTCAGTGGGACTCAGTCGGTGCATTGGCCCCGCCCTTGTACGCATGAGAAATATCAGTATCGACCGGGGGGATTGCGGTGGGCATCAGACGGTCGCAGTCGGACTCAGTGGGTTGATTTTTTTGCACCCGTTCCCCACGAATTCGATGCGTATCGACCCGGTGGGACTCAGTAGATCCACCGACTATGACGGGGGCCTCAGAGCTGTCCGATTTTCTTGTAAAGAAATTAGGTTGATTCTATACCTAACTTTGTTTTTGAAGTTGATTATTGCGGTAGAGAGCCTATCACATTTTGATTTCCTATGAAATGTCACATATTCAGAGTTCTACTACCGTGGAGAAAAGAGCCTCTACAATTTGGGAAAAACGTAAAAATATAGAAGTTTCAAAAAAGTTGCTAGAAATAATTCTTCCCGGGAGAATCTGCTCTCTGCCGACGGGTCGCGAAATGCCTCACACGAGTACATTAGATTCCCGGGGCTTTGGAGGTATCTCGTCTAATTTTATCGCGAGAATTTACATAAACTACGGACATATCAGCCCCAGTTGGTGGAATTTTAGCTACGTCACCTTCAAGAACTAAGGAAATTCTCGCCGAGAATGCGGAAAAAAGGGTGGAAGATTCTCGCCTTGATCGATACACCCTGTCCTGATCAGTACTATAGGGCGATCTCCGCTGCGATCGACCGCACTGCCGTTTCTTCCCACGGCCTGCAGCGTCCCCGCGGTCAAATGTATCGTTGGCACGGTCTTCCAGAGAGCGGTTCGGGGTCACCCTCCACGATCAGCCACAGAGTATCGAGTAGTCGATTCGCGAGAGGACTGTACCAGCACTACGAACGGCATCCATGCATTCAGCGTAGCCAACGCGGGATGAGATCGCTGTTCAACACAGGCTGTCGCTAATCCCATAACATGGTTGAGCAGGCCGTTGCGGCCGGTGACCAAAATTTTACGACCCCTCTGTGGACCAAAATTTTTACAACCCCCTTTTCTTGGGATGAAAAAAATTTCACGACCAAAATCGTGGCCCCTATAATTAGTACTAAATCTCTTTAATTTGACATCTTGAAGTCCACATAACTCGCTACCTTCGCAGAATTATTCCTTTTTTAAGCCAATCCTCGTTGGGACCGGCGTTGAGCCATAGATACAACCCGGGGGTTACAGACGCAACGGTTATTTTTCATGGATAAAATTGGGAAAAAATGAATTTACTTACCACTTACTAACTACGCGACTTACTACTCCTACCTCATTCTACCTTTCCAAGTGGTTGGAAGCTGAACGCCATTTTTTCCGAAAATTTTACGAGCCCACACCCCCCCCCCCTCAAATTTTCATTTTTCTTCAAAAAGGGCTTTAGCGAGCGTCGCGAGGACCCGAAAATTCCTGCACTACGGAATTAGAGAGCGTAACAGGCCGCTTCCTTGAAGGCACTTTGCTACCCGCGGGCAGAGTTTTGAGCTGTTGAACACGAAAGGAAAACTAGACAGACGCACAGAAGGGTGCCCACAACGATCCATCGGTCGCACGAAAATGTGTATGGTGCCTCTATAGTTTGAACACGCACCGTAGTCGTCCAACAAATAGCAGAAGTCTGTCAGCAACATCAATAAGGTTTCTTAAAAAAAACGCTCCCATCTGACCTACACCCACAATGTTTCTTCCAAAAGCAAATATAAATAAAAATTGTGTTTAAAGGCAGTGGTCGCGATCAAATATGCTTGTGGTCTTTTTTTCTCTAAACCCTTTTGTGGGTCTCGAGTAGTAGGACCTATGAGAAAAAAATCGCGAAAAAACCACTGTTTTGGGCCAAATTTGAAGCCTGAACTTTCTTGTCTTTTGATGGTGGACGAGCCCACTCCACATCATCGGCATCGGCGACCTCTTTTATCAAGAACATCAGCTGGCTTGAAATTGAATTTCAATCAATGATCCTACGGATTTATGTACAGATCTAGTCAAAAACATTGACTGAAGTGATGCTTTCATTGTTCAACTGTTTTTATTCGTTAAATTTGCATTTATTTCGTCCGCTGAATGTCGATGATTTTTGACTGCTCGGCATGAGACGGCGATCTTTTTCGTCATCGCTGTGCACTTGTGCACGAAACAGCTTCTTTGGGCCCTAGAAACTCTAATTCTAGCCCCTTTTTCACCGCTCTACCTTCATAGTTTTTGAGCTGTTTTTGATCTAAGCTGATTTTTGTAGTTTTTTCTATAACGTTTTTCATCGTGACCACAGCCTTCAAATAATAGCTAAAATCAAATACAGATTACCGGATGAGCGTAATTATTTTCGTGGAGTGTGATTGACAAGCAGTTTTTTTGTAGTGAAGTTGTGAGATCCGACTTTGCGACAATGTTCGGATTTTGAACTATTCGAATATCCGACGTTTCGACTGTAGTCGGATATAACCCTTTCGAATATTCGACTTTTCGACTGTAGTCGGATATCGCACTTTTTCGAATATTCGACTTTTCGACTGTAGTCGGATATCGCCCTTTTTCGAATATTCGACTTTTCGACTGTAGTCGGATATCGGACTTTTTCGAATATTCGACTTTTCGACAGTAGTCGGATATCGCACTTTTTCGAATATTCGACTTTTCGACTATAGTCGGATATCGTACTTTTTCGAATATTCGACTTTTCGACTATAGTCGGATATCGCACTTTTTCGAATATTCGACTTTTCGACTGTAGTCGGATATCGGACTTTTTCGAATATTCGACTTTTCGACTATAGTCGGATATCGCACTTTTTCGAATATTCGACTTTTCGACTGTAGTCGGATATCGGACTTTTTCGAATATTCGACTTTTCGACTATAGTCGGATGTAGCACTTTTTCGAATATCCGACTTTTCGAATAAAAAGTCGACTTTTTATCCGACTGAAACAGTCGGATACTCATCCGATTATTCGATTCGGAACAAGTATAGTATGCGGTAGTTTGGTCAAAGTCTCAGATTTGTCTCAAAATTTGTATGCGGGACTTATTCTTGGTGGTGGATACGAATGTGACGTCCATTTGTCGATTTTCGAAGTACTATGGTAGATTTTGCTCCCTAAATGACAGGGTACCTGCCGTACCCTACGGTGAACTTCAGACGTTCGACAATTGGACTCTAAATTAGTGTTCACCACCCTAGATTACCCCTACATACAAGTTTTGAGCCGAATCCGAAAATTCTTTAAACAGCCTAAAACTTTCATGGGGGCTTTGAACCTTGCCGCCAGGCCTTGAAAAATCCGTATGACTTATTTCACAGTGGTTTTAGGCACCTGCGAACGTTATAATCCGATTCTACGTCAAAAACGGTCTAAGAGGAGTATATTTAATCCGGAACGGCCAGGCTGGCTAAAAGGTGTTCCATTGTAAGATTTATCGCAGAGTATGTTGCTTGAGAACAGTTCAAAGGCGAATTGAAAGAAAAACTTTTCGTATTTCAGTCACGATGGTATATTTGCACATTTTATTATTTGCGCCCTGCTCAAGTTTACAATATGCATACTAATCTAACAAATAATATGAACTAATGCACCCTGGCAGGAGTGCTAACCGTATTAGTAAGGAAGAGGTGGTTCGGGGCTTGTTTGTCATGGGCGTGACTATGGATCAGCAACAAGTCTGTCGATCGCTCGCCATGGTTTTTAGCGCTGATATTCTTAGAAATGCGTTTTTCGTCTGGTTTGGTTGTATAGTTGCTAATTTCATTCGTACCATAGAACCTCAATGTTATGCTGTACTGATTTCATCGCGGAATACCTTCCCTTCTGTTATTTTGTTGAATATTAAAAATTCTTGCCGTTTTTGAAGTATGGAATGGAAGGAAATGTATATGAATACTCACATGAGGTCTATATAATGTACGTATATACTTCTGTTCTCGCCTTTCCATGTATAAAAAAATAATGTCAAATACAAGTTTTGAAGCTGGAGGACTCAAAAGGTTCGTACTGTAAAAGCATGCTACAGGAAAACTTTCCTTGCGCTGCGTATTTTCACGTTCGGGAGTTGACGGGCAGTCGATTCGCAGGATTGTGGCGATTATGATCTTTGTTTTCTGAATAATTCTCAAAAGTTGTTACCTCCCGGAGATTTTCAGACCTTTCATATTGCGTAAGCTGTCATTAAGAAATTTGTAGATATGGGCAATCTTTTTGAATCCCAAATATCAGTAGGTGCTATCGCAGCACTCAGGAAGTTCTGGTTAGAGGCAGTGGTTGCGATCAAATATGCTTGTTTTATTTTTCCCTCTAAACCCTTTTGTGGGTTTAGAGTAGTAGGACCCATAAGGAAAATCCGCAAAAAAAAACGTTTTATGGGGCCAGATTTTAAGCCTGAACTTTCTTATCCTTTAATAGTGGATGAGCCCGCGCCACATCATCGGCATCGATGATTTCTACAATCAAGAAAATCAGCTGGCTTGAAATTTAATTTCAATCAATGAACATTAACCGTCGGACCAGGGTCAAGCAAATCGCTGGACAAAATGTTTTTGATATCGCGACCCCCCTGCGTTCGTTGCAGAGCTTTGCGACCCCTTCCATAACAAAGGCCCGTCCGAATTCAAGGTGGGCCCGCCTACTTTACTGAAGACTCAAATGCTCGTGAAAATTCCAAATGTCCAAATAGCGAAAAATGGTTCTTTGAGGCCTTCACGTGGCATGTATGATCTAGTTCCGCAATCGCGTTCAGTCCGCAAAGTCTCATTATCACAATCGTAAAAGCGAAGCAGTTGTTTTGAGAATGATTTCTTCATTTTCGTAGTTGAATTTTTCAAAAACAACCGCTTCGCTCCTACGATTGTGATAATGAGGACTGAACGCGATTGCGGAACTGAACTTTACATTGCTCTGATGGGCCGTAGCTCAGCGGTTCGGTAAATTAGAGTGATATCGAAGCTGAAAAATGCAAAGGAGCTTCTGTAGAGTGAGAAATAGAAAAATTGCCCTCTGCAAAAGAGGTTTTACCCGGCCGTTTTTTTCCAAAATATCCTTTTCAGCCTTGGTGTTCACTCCTAGGCGGCAGTCGGACTGCATGTGCATCTACTGACTAGGTATCGAAAGCTACACCAGCTGGATTTTTCAAAAATTTTCTACGATTTTCACCTCACAATGTTCTCATTTCACCACACGGTGATGTGGAAAATCTCGAAAGAAACTTGTTAAAAAAATCCAGCTAATGTAGTTTTTGATGAATGTACCTTGATCGATTGCCGCCTTCTTGAATCGAAATCAAGGCTGGAAAGGCGATTAAAAAATCGGCCTCCTAGCACCATTTGTCCCTACGGGCAATTTTTCCTACTTCTCCCTTTACACGAGCAACTTTGCTTTTTCTCAGCTCCATGTTTCGGTCTATTATACTGAATCGTTGATCTCCGGCCCATCAGAGCAATGTAAGTGACACTAGAAGCTGCCAAAAACCAATTTTATGCCAATCGGACGTTTGCCACTTTGACGAGTGATGCGACCCCCTCCAATTTCTAAAGTCAGGTGGCCACCGTCCACTTTGGAAATTTTCCAAAATTGCTTGACCCTGCTTCGGGCTGACCTGCACGAATATTTATGTACTCATCTAGTCAAAAACGTTGACTGAAATGCTTTCTTTCATTGGTCAACTGTCTTTTTGGGTAAATTTGCTTTCATTTCTTCCTCTGAATGTCGATGACTTTAGATTGCTCGGCAAGAGACTACGCTCTTTTTGAGCGGCGTTGTGCTTGTGTGCACGAACTGGCATCTTTGGGCCCTAGAAACGCTAATTCTAGCCCGTTTTTCACCGCGCTACCTTCATATTTTTGCAGCTGTTTTCGATCTAAGCTGATTTTTGTAGTTTTGCCGATAAAGTTTTTTATCGTAACCATTCCCTCTAAGTTGCAAGCGAATTAAGGACTCTCAACATGTCACCTGCGGCTTATCTTTACAACTTCAAGTTACCTGTGACTCCAACATAGTGAGTATGTTGCACGGTGCGAGTTGACTTTCATGTGACATGAAGTGGTCGCGTGTAACTTAAATGTGTTATTTTATCGCGCATGTAACTTATCTACGCGGTAGGCGTCTCCAAGAGAAGTATACGATGCACTCTTAAGGTTGGACCCAGATGTGTGCACTAGAGTGTTGGAACGAATAATTTTTTTTGAATATTCGAATAAACGAATAATTCGAATAATCCACTTCTTCGAATATTCGATTATTCGAATAAACGAATATTTCACTTCTTTGAATATTCGATTATTCGAATAACCCAAATAATTCACTTCTTTGAACATTCGAATTATTCGAATATTCGAATATTATTCGAATAAACGAATATTTGGGCAATACTATTGCGTATTATCCCATACAATTCTCTCGGGCAAACTGGGGCATCGACAACAGGTTGAGAAGTTGTGGTTTCATAAACTGCACCCTCTTGACAACTCAAATCGCTCGCATTGTAAGCCTGACAACTGCCCGTTGCCCAGCAACGTCCGCCTGTTGTCGGGCTGTTGAAATTTTGACCTGTCGCGTTTAGCGGCCTATTTAGCAGCGGTTCACATCCTGCAAGACTTTTATGTGGCTTAGGAACTACTTTGCACCGACCCGCGTCGCGGTCGGCGCATCGACACGCATCGCGGTCAGCACACCTACACGTATCGCTGTCGGCACACCGACACGCAGCGTGGTCGGTACACCCACGCGTCGCGGCTGGGTCGCCCAACCTCCACTGAGGCCGCCACCGGATGGGCAGGGTTTCCAGATGCTGGGCGGGGCCAATGTACCGCATACTTGGGTAATTGAACCGGCTGCACTCTTGTCACTTAAATTCAGCATACACGCTCGTAAACGTGGTTGAGATACTAACTACGGAAGTTGAATGGCATGGCTCAGAACACAACGCCTACGCATTCTGAAACCCAAAAACGACCGAAAGTGACGCTACACGACTGAGGAGTCGGCCCTGCACCCGTATCAGCCCGTCCCTGTATTCGCATCCTCCCCCAAACAGGAGTGCTGGGCCATTCCCACCATTGTCGATGTGTATGGCTGACTTATTGTACTCATTGTACCACCCACAAGCGTCGCCGATGGTGGGAATGGCCCAGCACCCCTTTTTTGGAAGAGGACGCAAATACAAGGGCGGGCAGATACGGGGCGGGGCCAACTTCTCACTCGTGTAGCGTCATTGTGGGTCCTTTTTGACGCTGCAAAAGCGTAGGCGTTGTGTTCTGAGCCATACCATTATATTTCCGTAGTTATCTCAACCACGTTTACGAGCGTGTACTCTGAGTTTTGGCCTAGAAATAGCCGCGAAACAGACGCTTTTTCCCGAGTAATAGTCGCGAAATAACCGCTAAATAATGCTGGCTGCGAAATAGTCGCCAAATAATGCTCGCCGTGAAATAACCGCAAAATACCCGCTAAATTGCCGCCAAATTTGTGGTCTGCTTCGGTCTAGTTTGGTTTAGCTTAGTTGAGTTCATTTGAGTTATGCGCGGTTTATGCGATGGCGAACTTCCTAGTGCTGCGTTGCCGTGCCCTACTCCGGAATCTCAGCGACAATCCGAAAAAACTCAGCGACAATTCGTAGTTAGTGGTTGAGACCGACACCATGTCACTGGGAACTCGCCGTGTAATATCTCGCTTCCCAGTTCCATCAGACGTCTGGGCGACAAAAGACGTTGAGTGGCTCAGGATCTGGCACGAACTTGAGGCTACATCCAGCTGGTCGTCCTAGGTGGCTGGAAACCATCGAATTTTATGTCCAGCATTATGGTAGGAGAGAACTTGGGCTTTTGCGTCAGAATTCAGGTGAAGTTCACCGGGAAAGTAGACAAATAGCATCACCTTGAACCAGTTTCATGAAAATACACATGAAAATGGCTCATTCTGGCCATCATCGTGAGAAACTTCCATGTTGCTCAAGTGTTGCTATACTTATGAGCCGCTCGAGATTTAAAATTTTCTCTATAACTAAAGGTGAAATGGGCATTTCTAGCGTTTTGACAAAATCCTACGAGCGATTTAATATATTGTACCAGGCCAGGCCGTCCAATAAATCCTGTCCGAAAATTTTCAAAATTCTATAATTTTCCTTAGAAGTGTTATAATATCAGGGAAGTATAAGAACCTTCTAGAAGGTTCTCCAAAGTTCTACGCTAGGGGTATATAAGGTGCAGTCGCCGCGTCTAGCTACCAGTACAAGCTAAAATGGACCAAGGTCGAATTCGTACGTTCGTGTACTACGAGTGGCTGCTGGGCAACGACACCGCGGTCGCCGACATTTGCAGAGCGTGCAAGGAGGATGCGGTTTCCCAACGCACAGTCAGCCGCTGGTTCAATCGTTTCGAGAGCGGCGACACGAGCCCCGAGGACAGGGAGCACGGCGGGAGGTCTTCTACGGTGGATGATGACGAAGTCCGTCGCTGTATCAAGGAGAAGCTGGAAGCCACCACCCGTGAACTGGCGATGACGCTCGGCTGCAGCAAGTCCACCATCCACAATCGACTCAACTTACTCGGCTACCGCAAAGTTCTGGCCCGTTGGATCCCCCGCCGTCCGACGGACGCCAGCAAGCAGAGCCGCGTGGCCGTCTGCCAGTCCCTCCTCCTTCGTCCGCATCGCAAGGAGTTTCTCGAGGACCTGGTCACTGGGGATGAGAGCTGGGTCCTCTACGATAACGTCGCCCGCCGTGCCGTCTGGATCCCGCGCGGAGAAGAGCCTCCGACGACGCCGAAAGCCGACCTGCACCCGCTGAAGGGACACCAAGGGCATGCTGTACTTCGAGCTGCTCCGCAAGGCAGGACGGTCACCGCCTCCATCTACACCGATCAGCTTGAGAAACTAGCCGCCGCCATCCGAGAAAAGCGTCCCCGACGGGCCTCGGTCCACCTGCTGCACGACAACGCGCGCCCCCACGTGGCGAAGGAGACCCAGCAGAAGTTGGCGACGCTAGGCTGGGAGACGGTTGCCCATCCGCCGTATTCCCCGGACCTCGCCCCCACCGACTACCACTTGTTCCGCCCGCTGAAGCACCATTTGGCCGGAAGAAAATTCACCAACTACGACAACCTCAAATCCGACATCACGGACTTCTTCGAGTCGCAGCCCCCGGAGTTCTGGGCGGAGGGCATTGATGGGCCACTGTTGTGGATAACTGTGGTGATTATATTGCTGATTAGACTGGTTTTTCAATAAAGTTGAAAAGAATTAAAAATAGTGAAATTTTCGGACAAGAATTATTGGACAACCTGGTAAATACTTGCTATACTGTGCTTATCTGGGTCAAACTCTGGTCAGCAATTGCGTCTCCACACGCTTTGCGGCCGCGCGCTTTCGAGTCGGAAGAGTTTCCAGCGCCGCAACTGCGGATCTGTTGACTCTAGGTGGGTTTTAGAAGCTGGAAACTAAACAAAATTGAAGAACTTTGCAGCTGGAAACTCGATTGACTCGAGCGCGTGCGGCCGCAAAGCGTGTCGAGACCCAATTGCGGACCGGAATTTAACCCAGATAAGCACAATAACTTTATATTCATGAGGTACTGAAGAATCGTGAGAAATTAGTAGTCACTACGCTAAGATGTTTGAAATGTAAAATCAGGGCAAAATGGAGTGCGATCTTGTCGAATATTCAAATTATTCGTGCTGAATATTCGAATAAACCGAATATTTCACTTCTTTGAATATTCGAATATTCGATTAAACGAATATTCCACTTCTTTGAATATTCGATTATTCGAATAACCCGAATAATCCACTTCTTTGAATATTCGAATATTCGAATTATTCGAATATTCGAATATTATTCGAATAAACGAATATTCGGGCAACACTCTAGTGTGCACCATCGTCGGTTCAATTACCCAAGTTCGAGATTCTTAGACCCGCTTGGCCGCTGGAGGCCCCTCCCAACCCCTGGCGTCCCCAGGTAACGCTGGGCGAGACGGCCGAGTTGCGCGTCATTTCGCCGATCGCGCCACGTGTGGGCGTTAGGTTACATATAACTACATTGCAAGTTACTCGCAGTGTTATTTACGTGTAATATTGAGGTAAGTTACGCGTAACTTCAATAGAAATTTACCGTGACAGAGATCGTACAAAGTTCTCCCCTTTCTTTCTTCGCGCTCTTCCGGATTTGGTGGGATTTTTTCGCAAAGTTAGGATCTGGTTTGCTCCCATTTTGAGGTGGGCCGGATAGGTTTCATACCAAAATCGTCTTCTCACGATTTTAGGCTTTGAAAACGCCAAACCGTCGAAACATCGACGAAGTAAGTTAGAATTCCACCCTGCCAACCTGTGAGGCACAGAAGCAGACCCGAAGCTTTCTTTATTATTCTTTCGACAACCGCGGAATTATGGCGATTTTCAAGTTTCAAAAAAGTCAAGAAAATATTGTGTTGAAGGAACATGCGACATAATAAGGTGCTTCAACAAAAACTTCCATGACTTGTATATCAACATCCATGCCAGTCGGCGCGTTGTGGAATAACGGGACTGTGGCAAATATTGAGCTTTAGAACGCTGTTTCTGAGTATTCTTTGTATTTGTGCAACACACACTATTTCGGAGCGAAATTCACTTGGTTGCCTTGCGTGCATGTGCGAAGCGAGGAAGAGATATAGCTAGAGCGTATGTGAACACACGTTAGTCCCCCGAAAAACTTGGTCGAAAAACCGACAGAGTCCGAGGCGGAAAAAAATATCTCGGATGCATTTGGCTCTGCCCGTGTACGCGCGTTGAACACTGGTATCGACTGGGTGGATTGCGGACGCAAGCATACGGTCGCAGTTGGACTCATTGGGTGGATTTTCTGCACTCGTCTGTCACTATTTCAGTGCGCATCTACGGAGTGGGACCCAGTTGATAGGCTAGGTTTGACGGAGGCCGTAACTCTTTTCTGGAGGGAAATTGATTCCCGTTCATCGCGTACGTCTGCGCGCGTATTCTGCGTCTTCTCCTCCCCATTTTCTCGCTGTCTCAACCCTCACTCTGCACAAGCGCGCGAGGGAACACAGTAAATTTGTCTTCGAATCAGAGGATACGCGGTGGAGTCAAAAGAATCGCGTTCCGAAAACATGACTTGGTTGTTTCAAATGTTCTCTCAGCAGAGCCTCTAGTTTCTTCTATGACATTCAAATTCCAATTTCAGGCAGTCATGCCTCGCATGTCGTGCGCTCATAAAATGAGCACCAACAAGAAACTTGAACGGGTCGACAATCTGATTGCGTTCCTCAAAGGAGCCAGCTTTCAGCAGGTTGGCGGTAATTGATTTTTTCTTGAGGTTGGCGCTTTTATACAGAAATGTTGTTCGAAACGAAATTAAGTGTTAGGCAAAGAACCAGCGTTTAAGATGCTTCCAGAGAATTTTAGGATTCGTATCCTGTAGAATTACTGTGGCCCTAAGTTTCAAATGGCATTCATGTGAATGACCACAAATTCCTCAATAATTCTATTCAGATTCGTTTCGAAAAAAGTTACCCTGTGTGTGCCCATTTCCTTGATAAGCGACTGATGTTCAGTCGCCACTAATCCTCCTATCTCTTTTAAGCTCGCTAAACCCGACTGGGAATGTTATTTGGTAGTGCATCGATCAATTCGATGCAAGAAAATTACTTTAAAAAGCGGTTAGCCTCTTTTCTCATTAAAAAAGGTTCTACGGTGTTTTCTGTTTTAGATGTCGGCCAAACTGCACGACATTTGGGCAGCGCCACAGGCGACAATAACAGAGGCGCGACTGCTGCTGACGTTAGGTAAGTTTTTGATGTCGACAACAAGTCTATACGAGCTCACCCCATGAAGGGGCTAAAATGGCTGAAGGAGCTCCCGAAGCCTGTACTTGCGGCAAGCCCCCTGTTCATTTTGGTTGTCCGGGGACACTATCCCCAGACCTCGGTTGTGGATAGCAAATACATAGTATAATCTCATATATTATGTACTGCTCTTTTCGATAACTTAATGCCACAAGATGCATGCACCGCGAAATCTGGCATTTTCATTTTGAAGCAATGATTCCAGCGAGTCAATGTTGTTCGAAAACTGGTAAATGGAGCGTCACTCTTGCTTTCTGCGATGTCGAGTTAGGTTCCCTGAACAGAATCTTGCACCATCACATATTATCTCTAGGTGCAAATCCGGAGTCTCTGTACAAGGACGACTACGGCCAGAAGACGTTATTGGACAGGGTGGACAGTGGAACCGTGTGCGATAAGTGTCTGGTAAAATTCAACGACTTTTTAGAGTTTGCCGGTACCATCTTCGAAGAAATGTGTGAGCAGGTACTTTGTGTTCGATAACGAATACTATACTTTAATAACTTCTGTTGCATTCCATTCAAAACAAATCGATATTCTAGACTCCCATCAATATCGTACGCGGACGAAAATGTACTGCTGGGTTATTACCACTGTGCATGGATGGCGGAGGTATGCGTGGGTTGGTCTCCGTCGTCTGTCTCATGTTTGCCTCAAGACGGATTCTTGGAGACGAGACGCTGGTTAACTACTTTGACTGGTTGATTGGAACCAGGTTGGTAGAGCGCTTCGATGGGGATAGGTCTAGGATCACCTCCCGGATTTCTAGAGAACATGTTTCCAATTTCTAGAGAGCCTGCTTCAATGTTTTGCTCATTCTTCGCACACTCCCTCCTCCACTTAGCGCGTTTGCGCTAGTTTTGGCGCGCGCCACCTCGATGCTTCATACCGCCTCTGTTTAATAGGGAAGCATAACTCACACGATTCCACATTGGTCTAAGGTAAAGAGCGAAACAAAGAGAGGAAATTTGTTTTGAATTCTCTCCAACTTCCTGGTTTTTTTCCCACCCAGACAGCAACACTAGCCGGGCAGAAGCACAGCCTTCCGGGTCTATTGCGCATGCATAAAGAGAAGATCTCTGTCACTGAAGGACTCGACACACTGATCGCAGGCCAATATAGACCTTGTGGTCTTCCCAACAGAACGAATCTGTTCATCACTAGACCATGAGCGTCTCCGTGCCGAACTGATTCTGAGCCAGTGGTCATTGGTGGGACCCCGAAGTGGCTGTGAGTGCCGTTTGGCCTGTTGTTGGGTTCGGGCAGCCTTCTTCGTGTTATTGACCCAGTGATGAAGCGGAGCTACCTAGAATGCTAAGTAGTTTGAATTCTGCAATTCAATAAAGACTTGTTCGGAATCGTGTCGATAGTCAATTGACTTAAGGGTGTTAGGCCTGTCTTCCCGCGTTACTACTGATTTCATTTTTAGCACTGGTTCAATGTTAGCACTATCGATGGCAAATGGTCGCACGATGACGGATTGCTTCTTCCTCTATTGGAACATGAAACGACAAATTTTCCTAGAGGGATCAACAATGTCGCGATTGCTGGGAGACCAGGTGAGAGCTCCCGTCTATCAAAAGTTTCGGGCGCTCGTTGACAGTGTTAGTCTGGCGTCCTTTTGCGTCCACGCTTTTCTAAGACATGTTGATACATCTCAACATGGAAGCGCAAACTGTGCACGGTGTTCCTCGCCCACGGGATAACTATGTACTTGTTTAGTGGCGCACCGTCTGGACGATATAGTATTGCAGATCCCTGTTTGGGTAATTCTCATGTTTCCTTTAAGACCTTTTCACTGAAACATCAAGTTTCGAAGTATCATAGTTGTTGTATTAATTGCTTCACGTCCGCTAGCACGCCCACGAGCGCTTGTTCACTAGCAACTGTCCCATGCTTTCTCTTTTATGTTGACTAACGAAGGGGACCCATTTGATATAACAGCTAACTGCTCCTTAAAGTTCGTACAAGCTTGTGCCGGACGTTGCCGGAATTGAAATCTTTCAGTTGTTCTTCGTTCCGTAGCGTAGTGTCGGCACAACTTCACATTCTCATTCTTGTTCATGTTCAGGTGACAGTTCAAACTCGGAACATCGAGAAGGTTCTGGCCGACTGCTTTCCGACAGAAACTTTTCAAAAATGCGATCGGCGCCTCACTGTACCAACTTTAGATATTTCCATGGCTCCAGCGAAACTGCATATCTTTAGGTTCGTCTGCTAAGACGAGTATGTGTGTAATTCCATCAGTAATATTTTAGTCTTAAGGAATTACTCATTTACACGTCCCTTCGGCGCCCCGCTTGACGACGAACAAGATATAATGTTCAAAGAAGCTGCTCGGGCTAGCAGGTTCGCTTGATCTTTGTCCATTGTTTGAAGCTTTTTCAGTAGTGCCAGAATTATCATAAACAAGTGATTGGATGTCAATTTCCACGTGGCTACAAGCCTTCGCGTAAGGGGTTGAGCAGAGTGCCAACAGGGCGCGGCGCGGCCTGATGATGGAGAGCCGTATTGATAGATCGCGGCGATCTATCAATACTGCTCTCCATCATCAGGCCGCGCCGCTCCCTGTTGGCACTCTGCTCAACCCCTAAGGGCGCGGAGGGGGGGGGTAAGAGACAGCGAGGGAGTGTATGATAGAGGGTGAGAATAGCACCGCGCGCACACGCAGCGCGTTGAGTGATGAGAATTTATATTTGGTTACAGAGGAGTTTATCATGGAGCTCATCTCTTAGGTGAAGTGGAGCATAGTAATATGTGCGCTGCAGCCGCGGAATGACGAGCAGGCGAGGGTTGATCGGTCAATGTAGTCATTCATTAATGCGGTATACTCAGCACCTTGAGCTACCACACACTACCCTTTTTCGGGATGTCGGACATTTCAGTGACAACCACAATTAAACTGTCCACTCACGCGCGTTTCAATGTGGTCGGTATGGAACGTTTTCCAAAAGATTGCCATTCATTGGTCACTTAATGATCACTTCACTGGGTATATCAGGGATTCGCTCATTCATAAACGCTTCTATCGGACCTCTCACTACAGTACAGTACACAAAATAGATCCTTAGTCACCTTAGTCACTATTAAACGGGCCATCCATTGGAGGTAGGTGTGGCCGACGACAGGCGACGACGACGACTAAGTGCGTGAGGATGGAGAGCGCGAAACCCCACAAGTCAGCTTGACTTGCTAATCGATCCATCGAAACCGTAGCTTTCAGCCATACTACCATTTTCTAAAGCGTTTTTCAATGGATCGAGGCTCATTACCGTAACATTTACTGTACTACTAACTTCATCAATTCACAGCAATGCTAGATGGAATTTTTTCAGTGCAGCACCCACGTATTTCGAACCGTTTCTCCATCAAGGTAAGAAGTTTGTGGACGGGTCGTTTGTCGCTAACTATCCCCTCAATATTCTCTTTAAGGTAGGTTTTATAACAAGCTTGATACAACACATGAAAAAATTGTTATTGTTAAATTAATATAAAAGTTGTTTCAGGAAGTTGACTCATTCAAGAAGCATAACAACAAGATTCGTCTGGCTGGCGTGGTATCGATAGGTACAGGAGAACCTGCACAGTCTGAGCGGAAATATAAAAGTGGAAGCACCATCAAGTCCAGAGCAAAAAACATGGCTCATCTGAGCACGCTCATACTCGAACAAGTAAGAGCATTTACTGGTTGGACTTAATTCGTCGAAATTTGGAGACTGGGAAGGTATTGAAAGTGGCGTCGACACATAACGCCGGCATGGATCGTGAAGAGACTTCGCGTCCACTGTTGGAGGTTGGCACAAACTCGGTGCCATATGCTATAACATAGGCGCACAGTGTTTGCGCCAACCTTCAACAGTGAATGCAGAGTCCCTTCACGGTCCATGCCGATGTTATGTGCAAAATATGGCGAAGAAATCATAGCTCAAAACAAGGTTCGAGTAGGGAAAAACTGGAGAAAAAGAAAGTCTTTCTTAAGAAATCCATTGTGAGAATGCTGATACGGAGTGAAAACTCGAAGGAGAGCTGCGAAATGTCACATCGAGCATGCTTGATGACGCAACAATTTGATAACTCGTTCGGTCCACTTATTGTTAGGATTACTGTACAGCACTGACGAAATTGTTTCAGGTAGTAGGACAAGATCTGACTGCCGTCGAAATGGCTCAGGAACGATGTCACGCTCACAACATTCCATTCATACGGATAAGTCCTAAGGTACATCGGTCACTATAATCCTCAGGCTTTGTGGGTTGCTCAGAAAGATGTGTTACGTCCCGAAATGTGCGACGGTTTATTTTGCATGCTGATCGAGACGGCATTCAAGAAGCCATAATCTTTTTCTTAGGTGTTATGAGCATTAGTCAGCCCCGGGAGGGGCCATCAAGGTACATTTTGTGATTATACCATCATCTACTGCGTATTATTTTTAGGGTATCAATGTGCGAATCGATCAAATAGATGATGGAAAGCTGATGGATATGATCTGGACCACCCAGTTGTGGCTGGTGTGTGAATATAGATTACACGTTATAGGACTGTACAAAAACCATTTCCTGAAGCTCAATGTCATTACACCTCATTTCGTAGCAAGATTTTCATGGTGTATTGCGAAATGTAAACAATCGGCAAGAGACTTGGAGATAGACAAGATACTAGAGGGCGGCAAGATCTTTGGAGCGCGGTGCTCACGCCTTCCACGCTGCATCGCGCTTTTCAAACCTCACTCAGAAATGTTCAAATGTGTGCTCTTTATGCACAATTGACTTGCCAATCCAGGGAATGCTGACTTTAATTAGAGGTGCGCCTTAGTTCGCATTGCATGTTCGAGGCGCCCACAACCCTAATCCACATCGCCAAAATTTGTTTGGAGGCTTTCTGGAACCGGTCTTACAAAAATAAACCTGATGAGGAATATCTGAGGATAACACTTCGCTGCTTTCTCATCCAGGGGCCTCATGCAAGAACGCGACGGTTGTGCAGGGGCAGTGCAGTCGGCGCCTTTGAAGATCGTCGGTGCTTAAAAGACAGGGCATGTCTATCGTAGTTGGCTACAAGTTAAGACACGTATGTCGTGCCCCAGTAGCCTTCTCGCTGTGCCCCAAGTCCCTAGATGGGGCGGCCAGGGCACGGCGAGAAAGACTGCTGGGGCAAGACATACGCGTCTTGACTTGTAATCAACTACGATAGACATATCCTGCCTTGTAACATCGGCAATCTTCAAAAGGGCCAGCTTCACTGCCCCAACCGTCGCGTTTTTGCATGCGGCCCCAGCTGTGGCGCAAACGCGCGACTCTTAACTGAAGATCGACTCTTCCCGGACTCTACACTTTCAGTGGAGTATCTGACACTATTGATTCCAGATTGAGAACCTGCGTGAAGTTGACAAACTTGGCGAGCTGCTCTTCAAATTGCTATCTGATCCGGATGATGGAAAGCGCCGGAGCAACACTGTACTATAGAACCGGCGCCACTAATGGCGTGCACATCAATTGCCCATGCTTGCCTGCGCCGAGCCCAGCTAGATCTGCATCCGGAATTTGATGAAGAGAAAGAGGAGTCCGGTTATTCCTTTTTTCTTTTTAGAGTATGCTCCATTCTGTAGGCATTAGTTGTAGTAAGTTTTGTACTGTGTTTCTTAAAAGATTCGACGCTTTAGGCAACTTCCTCATTTACTAGAAGATCGCTGTTCACTCGGGTTAAATTTTGTGTTACGTACATATTAAGAGAGTTAGAGATAATAAATTTACCCTAGGAAGCATTAGTCGCAAACGAATTTCAAGATTTTATTCATCCCGCGCTAGTCTAAGAAGTAGTTTTTTTTGAAGTTGCTGTAGTGTTTCGATTTTTTGGATTTCAAAATACTGCATTTTACGCGCGCTATAGTAGTTTGATTGAATGTATCATATTATCTTTGTTAACTGACTTTCTATGAACTAGTCACTGTCTAAAGCATTCTGCTTGTTAGACATTTGTCCGTTGTTTTTGTAATGACTTATCATTTTCATTGTACTTGATTTTATAGGAACCTTTTTCCTCAATTTCTAACGTTTAGGAATTTCACTATTGTGTGATCGTTGTTGCTCCCCGGTTAATGTGGCGTTTGTATTTCTAGTACACCGGAACGAGTCGGGTCCTGCATTTCTGTTTCGCTGAAGAATCTAATGTATGTGATAGATATTCGTTTTTCTTAAATGAAGATGAAAGCATATTTTACATCGTTTGTGGATAAACTCACATACGCAAAACTTTGAATAACTTGTGGACCATTAACTAAGTATGAAAATCAAATCATCGTCATCTATAAATCTTTTCACTCTCTGGAGGGTGCCATCGGACCAACATTCGCGTTTCCGCGGACCTCGATAGCAGGTCGATCCGCCCCTTTCATGAGTAGTTCGTTAATGACAGGCGCTTCCGTTGGATAATCGTCTAAGTCACGTGTGAGTACGGAACACATGCTTTCGCCTGCTGTACTTCGGTCCACGTTGAACGCCGCCACTTGGCTCGTTTCAATCTGCGTCCGCTTTAGGCTCCGGTCATAGTTGCTCGATCGGGCGCCAGTTCGGCCGATATGCATGAAAGACATGAATGAGGTGGGATGAAAAGCACCTGGGGTCATATTCGCTATCAAACCGCCGAGAAGTCGGACAGAAGGTGAGGGGGAAATTCAGTACAAAACGCGCGCCCCATGGCCACCCCTCGCTCCCTTGGCTTCCCTCGCGACCGCCAGAATTTGTCGCATCGCTTCGCTGAAAAATTGCCGCGCCACGATGGAATTTTTATTTTTTCGCAGTGATAACGATATGTAACACAGTTTTCATTTCCATCTTACAATTGTTCTCGGAGCCAAATTCCGCTACGCAATTTACGACTACGGGAGTTGCATAATGCGACAGGTGATAATTGCGGTGGGAGAAAGGTGAATCGTACCGGGAGCAAGTGGTCCCAGCACGGTTATCACGTGCCGCATTATGAAACAGCCGTGGTCCGCGAATGCGGACCGAAATTCGGCCCAGAGAACGATAGTACGCAGTGTAAGATGGGTCGGCCTGTTCTTTTACCGCGCGCGGTATCATCTCTTCGGACCCTGTCAGAGTTGGTTGAAAAAATCACCGTGGCCAGCCCGGTCGATACGTATGAGAAACATGGATGATGGAGGTTACAGGGGTGCGTTCCAAGAAGATTTCCACGGGAGGAAAAATGAATCTGATAAGAGCCGACCAATGATAGATTGAGAAACCGCATGAAATGAGCCTATCTGTTAGATTATCATTCGTTATATCTTATCAGACCCATTTTCCTCCCATGGAAATCTTCTTGGAACGCACCCCAGAAAACACGGTTTCCCGGCGTGTCTGACGCGGTCATTATGTATGAAATATGTGGAACGATATCATGGATATCATTCATTTCTTGCCTTATATCATGTGAACATCGGTCCTGTCAGCCACATCGGGTGTTTATTACATCCCACCTCATTCATGTCTTTCATGATTATCGACCGTGCTGGTTACGTCGATCAACCAACTATGACCGAGGCCTTCCGCTTCTCTTCGACTTCCCGCGGCAGGTTCCTTGCGAATACGACCCCAGTATGTGGCTTGCCTGACTGATAAGCACATGGGCCTGATGTTTATATTTATGCTTTCACATGTTTCTTACATACTGACCGTTTTTCCTCCACACTGGGTGTTTTTCTCAAACTACGAAGCCCATGCTTTCATACGTATCATTCGTGGCGGCCATGGTCGACCACGGCGGTTTTTCACCAACAATGACCGGGGTCTCAGCTATTGAGGGATGGAATGTGCAGACGTTCCTAATCTCAGCAGCAGAGCACGCTCCGCTCCTGGAATTCCCTGAAACTTTTTGAGGTTTTAATGATGCAGCGTCATCTTCCCCGATTCGGGCGATATTATTTCAACAGCTGTACCTTTGGCTGATGACAGATGTGCTCTGCAAAAAAAACTCGAGAACCTGCTGGCGAAGTCGGAGAATGCTTGAGTAGTGAAAATTTTGGGGTCAGGGAGTGGAGCGGGTCATATGGTGATTCAGTGATTTCTAGGGGTGAATCAGGGAGAACAACTAAAATTTGAAGCAGAGTATTTGCTACTCTGCTTCTCTGAGCCAAATTCCCGTCCGCAATTGCGTCTCGACACGCTTTGCGGCCGCGCGCATTTGATTCGGAAGAGCTTCCAGCGCCGCAGCCGCCGATCTGTTACTCTAGGTGGGTTTTGGAAACTGGAAACTGAACGAAATTGGGGAAAACTGTATAAAAAAAGCCACATTGAGTCGGCTTTGGCGCTGGACATTCCACTGACTCGAGCGCGTGCGGCCGCAAAGCGTGTCCAAACGCAATTTCGGACCGGAATTTGGCCCAGAGAAGCACAGTACAGTTCACCGCAATTTTAAAGGACATGGTGGGCGGTTGCGGTCGACACACTAAAACTACGGTGAAAACCTCACGCTTTGCCAAATTTCGTTTACGATCGACACCACAGCTGATTTCCTGGGTGAGTTACAGAATTTCTTTTTTTCCCCTTGTTTCTGCTTCGTTTTTGTTTCTGACTCTTATAATATTGCGAGTAGGGGCTTTTCTTAGTGTGCGAGGGAAATTCACAGTTGTTTTAATCAATTCCAAAGAAGAAATTTGAAAAACAACAGACACCTCAAAACCCGAACAAGCGGCTAGTTCACCTGACACACTAAGAAAAGTCCCTATTCACAATATGCAAAGAGAAACAAATATAAAGCAGAAACAAACAAGAAAAAATAACAAAAAACGTAACTTACCCTAAGAGTCAGCTGTGCTCGATCGATGACGAACTCTGGCAAAGTGCCAGCGTTCCGGTTTCCACCGTAATTTTAGTATGTCGACCGTAACCGCAGCATGTCCTTCTAACACTGCGGTAAACTGGATTATTTATCACCTCAAAGGCATCGTTGACGATGGATTATGCTTCCGTGTTTTTCATAAATGATGAAAGGTCCAGTATATAACAGCTAAGATAAAAAAAAACCGCGGAAAAATTTAAGACTTGAATATAACGTCATTCCTGCAAAATATAGTATATCAAACGAATAATATCGAATTTTTCGAATAAATATACTTTTCTCTTCATGATCGGAGTGGTTTCAACAGCACTTGTTATCACACATTAGGGTAAGTGAAAGGCTCTCATACATATTTGATAGAAAAAAAGGGGTTTCGTCTATTAATTAACATGCCACAGCCAATTTATTGAGTTTTTATCGAATATTCGAATGACTTGATTGACTTAATCGGTTGGCTTTCGCCTGACGCGGTCATTCCGCATCTTCACCGAGGTGTGCCGTCCTGGTAGTCAGCCGTGTCCATTTTTTCACGGTCTTCAGCCACAATTTGAACACATTCCATCCAGCTGTCACTATTCCATTTTCTGCGAAACGAAACATCGCGCCTGAACTGTCTTTCGATGCCGAGTGTCTTCAAATCCTCTTTAACCACATCCGTCCAGAACTTTCGCCTACGCCCAGGTGGCCGTTTCCAGACAGGATTTGGAAGCATTTTTAAAGCGTGTTGTACGAGACGATCCGGCGTTCTTCTTAGTATATGCCCGAGCAGTCGAAGTCGACTTTCCATTGCTGCTTGAGATGGCGTTAGGAGATGCTGGCACCTCCCTCGTGTCAAGCGTTGATGTACTGCGTCGATTTCCTTGTAAAGATCTTCGTTATGGCATACACGCGGCCAGAAATATCCAAGCAAACGCCTAAAAAGCTTTCCGTGCAATCCAACTTCCATCAGCGTCTTCGGTGCTGCCCACGTCTCCCATCCGTACATCATGATAGGACGAATAGCGGATAGGCAGACGAGCAACTTGACTTCTTTCGCGATGGGGGCAGACCACAAACACTTGGTTAGAGAATTGAATGCGGACGTAGCTTTTGCACATTGTTGTCGAATATCCGCTGCATAACTACCATCGTTCTTCAGCAAACAGCCCAAATAACAGAAATCGTCCACTAGTTCGGTACGTTATTCGTCCACACAAACTCCCGTTGAAGGCCTCTGAGAGACCCACATCTGCTTGCATTTGTCGGGACGAAGACGTAGTCCATAGGCTGCGGCATACTTCGAAACGAGGTTCACAATCCTTTGCAGTTTTGCGTTGTTTTCAGCAAATTATACAATGTCGTCGGCGTACTCCAGGTCGACAAGGGAGCGTCCTGATGGTGTTAGGATCACATCCGCAGGAAACTGTTCTGCAACTCTACGCATGATGTCATGAACGGCGAAATTGAGAAGAAATGGTACTGCTACGGCTCCTTGCCTCACTCCTGTTTTCACCTCGAAAGCTGACGTAAATCCGACAGGTGTACGAACTGCTGCTGTTGTTCCTTTGTTCATGTCCTCGATTAACCAAACATACTTTTCCGGGACTCCACCTGCTCGCGGAGCGTTGAGCAATCGACCACGATGAGGAGAGTCGAACGCGGCTTCAAAGTCTAAAAAAGCAAGCTGTAATGGATTTGAATACCGCTGCCACAATTCGATTACTCTTCTAACGAAGAACACTTGGTCAATGGTCGATCTTCCAGGTGGAAAACCGATTTACTCATCTCTGGCCCTTCCTTCACAATGTTTGATAAGTCGCTCGAGAATGATACGTCCTAAAACCTTGTACATGACACGAAGTAGAGAGATTCCTCTGTAGTTCCTAGGATTCGTGACGGATAGCTTCTTTTGAAGAGGTACGATGATCGAATATCTCCGCGGATCGGTTATCCTTTCACTCATCCATATGGTACGGATAGTGTTAGTCATTTAACGAATCCCGGACAAAGGGAGAGCTTTTAGTGTTTCAGCAGTGATGTTGTCATCTCCACCTGCCTTTCCATTCTGTATTTTCCGGACACAATCCACAACTTCAGATTACGTCGGCGGTTTCTCACTGACATCGTAATGCGCTCTCTTCACATGAGGGAGCTCAGGTACTGATGGTGCTGGACGATTCAATAGTGAACGGAAGTAATCCTTCCATTTTCGCAGCGTCGGATCACCAACTGCAACTCCATTGGTAGTGTTCAAGACAGGAGAACATCTCTTCACCTTCCCGCTATACGGTCGCAGCAACATTAAGACTTCCCTCGGGTTCTTCTCCTCCCAAGCCTTCTCTAACTTCTTAGCTCTACACGTCCATTCTCGCTCGTGGTCACTTTGAAGCTGCCGACGCAACTTCCCCCATCAGACGCTTCTCCTCCACGAAGTTTTCTGCAGTTTGGAGAGCGTAATATGGATAGAAACGCGTTGTCGGAATTCCCTTCTGCATTCTTCATCCCTGACACATCAATCCTCTGGAGAGGCTTAGCCCCTCGCTTCCTCTTATGAATCTTTGCAGTGAAGTCCAACAGAACTGGACGGTGATCCGAATCGAATGCGACATCCCACACAGCTCTAGATCTTCGAATGTCCGATACTGGAATATTCCTCGTCAGAACATAGTCGAGCTGTAGTTTCAAAGTTGTCATCTTCCGCTTCCGCTGCTCCTCTAGAGATAGCTGGGATGGTCCCTGCCACGTAAGCTGATGGCGGCGATGATTTCTCTTGAACGTCGATGCAATAATTAGACCACTGTGTTCACAAAAGTCGACAAGGCGGTAGCCATTGTCCGATGTTTACTCCACTGGGTAGAACCATTTACTGAGTACTTCGGATTCCTGATCAAGTCCCATCTTCGCATTTGCGTCAATCCCCACGACAACAGCATGTTGACAAGGAATCCTGGCCAGCAACGTGTTGGATTCCTCATAAAACGAATCCTTCGAATTATCCTCGGCGGTTTCAGTGGGCGCATGAGCGCTCTCAATCCACAGGTTGAATCCTCTGTGATCCCGCAGTCGTACGAATGCATTCCGGCACGACAATGAGCCAAACTCCTTGACCATACCATTAAATCCTTCCTTACAGCTATTGCACAGCCTCCCACTCTCCTATCGTCAGCGTTACCGCAGTAAATGGCGTACTTTCGGACGCTGATGACGGGTCTATCCTTGAGGCGGGTTTCCTGCAAAGCAGCAAATGGTGCATGGAAATAGCTCAGAAGTCTGGATAGCCAAGTTTTTCGGATATCACTCGACAGCGATCGACAGTTCAGGGTCTCGAAATTGTGGCTTGTGGCCAAAGACTCCATAAACTCCTTAGGTACGGATCCTAAGGTGTTATGGACCAGAGGCCTTTGTGTGCCGGACGGTGACACCTTTATGCAAAAATATTGGATGCTTCCGCGATATAGTTGTGCACGCTGTATCCCTCGAACGTTCCCTGTGTACTTTCAAACGTCTGCTGAGTTCAGTAGAAGCAGGGACACCAACGAGCAGGTACCAATAGACTTGTATAACGTCTGCATGGATTCGGAAGAGACTTTGCGTTCACTGTTGAAGGTTGGCGCAAACTTGATGTCATATGCTATAACATAAGTGCAATGAGTTTGCGCCGACCTCCAATAGGGAACGCAAAAACTCTTCAGGATCCATGCCAACGGTACACACCCCCAAATAATCAAATAATCGAATGAATGGCTATAGCAATTCTGTGATTGGACAGAAATTTACTCATTCATCAAATATGGAAACCTTGCACCTCTTGTAATGTTTGATACCAAGGGCAGTCAAAACCGTATCGTCTCTAAGAAAATATATGAGTTAATTGGAAAATCGAGATTATTCGTTTGATATGCTCTACTGCAAATGAGTTCTGCGCGTGGAAGACTTCAATGCCATCACTTAAAGGCAGCAGACACGCTCAAGAATGGTATCGATTTTACGACATAAATCAAAGGTTTGGAGCTGGTTGTATTGGGAATTGACGAAAGAACGAACGAAAACTGTGTGCAAATAGAGGAGTAACGGTTATTCTGTTATAATGTGAAAGTGGACGTGTTTCGCTGCGCGCGGTTGAAACAGCGAATATTAGCAACAGCGCGGTTGGGATAGAGAAGCCGATATACTCTCACAGCCTGTACTGGAACGTTCACCTCGTTGGAAGCATCAAAAACCAGCCAAAGTGACCGTATTAGTACTATCAACCTGGACGAGTTTGTATTTTCGGGCGGTGTTGCAGAAGCTCAGAGGCGGGGTTGCAGAAATTTTTCGATTTGCATTGCTGAAATTTAGTAGTTTTGACTCGTTCTTGACACTTCCAACGGCGTGAGCAGTCTACTAGGAGCCATGCGACTTCAGAAACGTAGTTATCTCAACAACTGTTTCGAGCGTGTCTGCTGCCTTTAAAGGCAGTGTTCACGATAATCTTTGATTTTGAGATCAATTGCTGAATCGATTATCTGGCCCATGGACTGTCGGAGCTTTCAAAACAATCACCAGGCTTCGGCGTTGTCGAAGCCGGGCTAGTTCTACCATTGTGTTTTCTACAGAACATCCACTCTATTTCTATGCTAAAGATATTATAGCAGCGTCGCGGCTTCTCCAAGTTATGATATTGACACTGCAAGAAAGCAATGGGTTCCGCAACGCTCTCCTATTTTTCGTTCATCTCGAAAGAGCGGCATCTGCCGAAGTTTCTGATCAATGGAAGCGGGATAACACAATCCATTTGCAGAGACTCTCATTTTTATCCCATGAACCCTGCCGGTGAGGCTCTCCCACTTGTGAGCATTATAGTTTCTACGCCGAAACCGTTCCAGTTCAACATCTCATTTGGATTCTTACCACGCTGATATTGGTGACGCCATCACACTCGCTGAGTTGCATGGTTGGCGAAAGTGGTAGCCAAGCCACGTCGATCAGAGTCAAGAATGAAACGGTTCGTATTCCCTTGTTAACGCTTTGTAACATTTGTAACGGCATCTTGCACAGAGGCAGCCGTAATCTTTTCCCTCTTACTTCTGTATAGTTTCGTCTCTCTGAGGAACGGAATTAGGAGAAACTTCTCACAAAAATCTCAATTCCTGACAAGAGGACAGTCTCGGAAGGAATGAAAAAGCTTGCTTCAGGGGTTTTTCGTCTCTGAGTAAACTTCAAATACAGAGCGGTACCGGTTGCTACGAAGGCATAAAATGATGATACCAGTTGCATGTCTATCTATATCAGACAGACCCACTTATACCCTCTTACGAAGGATGCAAAGCATTTTATGGCTTTGTGGCAATCGGCACCGCGCGGTATTTTGCGTCTAGTGCATCTTCATCCTGAACGGGGGGGGCACCAAGGATTTATTGAAGGAAATGAACAAAAACTCTGATAAAAGACGTTCGATACTGTTTCATTACAATTATTGTTGTAATGAAAAATCTGAAGAAATAGGATTGAAACTAGTTGGATGGGGGCACTCAAGATTGATTTAGGCCCTAGTTATACACCAGCGGAATGAAAACGTCTCGCGATGACACTGCCGCCGCTTGCTGCGTGAATCACTGACTCGTCTGCAATGTTGCGTCTTTGGCCTCTTTGACGCAATACTGCAGACAAAAAATTTCCAAGCGTTTTAATGGTATTTTATCGGTTTTTTTTTCGCTTCTGACACTTTTTCATTGCGGAATATCACTAATAATCAATTCCTCTCGTCATTACAGTGCTCGTTATGTCGTTTTAGTAGTGTTTTAACACTTTTAAATCTGAAAAATAATCAGCTGGTGGTAATTGGCAAATTTCCAACAGGGGAGGTCCCGTAAGGACACAGTATACGGTGCCGCGGCGTGTATAACTGCTCTGTGCGGCCTTCCAGAGCGTTTTTCTGCGACTACTGTTCCTTTTGGCATTCCTGAGCACAGTTAGGGCGCATATAAGTGATAATTGTCGTGCTATTTCCGCCGCGTCTCGCCGGTGTATAACTAGGGCCTAAAGGGCTGAGCAGAGTGCCACCGCGGCGCGGCGCGGCCTGATGATTGAGAGCCGTATTGATAGATCGCGGCGATCTATCAATACGCCTCTCCATCATCAGACCGCGCCGCGGTGGCATTCTGCTCTCTGCTCAGCCCCTTAGAGAAATGGATATTTCCTCCACGGCAACACGTATTAGAAACGTGTGAAACGTGTCTCATAACGTGTTTGAAACTTGTTGAAAAAGTTTCATATCAATAATTTCATTATAAATTTTGAGTGGCCTCCCAACTAGTTTCATACCAAGAAATATGCTAGACAAAAAATAATGAGCGGTGCCGATTGCTACCAGGGCATAAAATGCT
Organism: Aplectana chamaeleonis; assembly: GCA_029168955.1. NCBI lineage: Eukaryota > Metazoa > Nematoda > Chromadorea > Rhabditida > Cosmocercidae > Aplectana > Aplectana chamaeleonis. The sequence continues at coordinate 1,610,193 of JAPDOI010000076.1, forward strand.
TTGCATCCTTCTTCTGAGGGTATGAGTCGGTCGGCCTTATATAGAAATGCAACTATATATAAATGCAATCATTTCATGTCTTTGTGCTCATTGGCACCGCACGACATTTGGAGCTTACTAAGAACTGCATCGATTGATAGCATTACTGATCGGTGGTTCATTTCATTTCTGTCTTGAATCCTGAGTGCTCCCCCCCCATCTTGGATAATGCCTGTTCATCAACAGTCGCATCACATTCTGGTCTTCAGTTCTCTCTGGAAGACAAATTCAAGACTACACTTATTTTGACCACTTTAGCCGTTTTCAGACCATAGCGGGGGGGGTAGAGGGCCAAATTTTATTAAGGCCCCGGTCATAGTTGGATGAGCCGACGTCTCCAGTCCGGTCGATACACACAGAATGCATTTGAAATGGGATGCAAAAATCACTCGGTGTATCCTTTCCGCGCCCCCCAACACCCTCCAATACCCACGCGCACGCGATCGATACGTATGAACAACATGGTGAGGTGAAGCTGAGAAAATCACTCGGTGTATCCCTCCAACACCCCCCCCCCCGCACCCCCCCCCCAACACCCCCCGCAACACCCACCCGGTCCATACGTATGTTTAAAATGATGGAGTGAGGTTGAGAAAATCACTCGGTGTATCCGACGCGGTCGATATCCATGCTATACGTGGATGACGGCGGATGAGAAAATCACCGGGTGGGCGGGCCTATGATAAAACATTGCGTATCACCAGAAAGCTATCCACACTGCTACAGGCCATGAAACGGCCAAAGTCTCACCGTCGACTGCGTACCACGCGCTGCGCGACCGCACGCGCGTCGAAAGCAGACGAGTTTGGCCGCCGCGCGATGACGAGTTCCGGCCGCCGCGCATGTTTCGGCACCTCCGCGCGGCGGCCAAAACTCGTCTGCTTCCGACGCACGTGCGGTCGCGCAGCGCGTGGTACGCAGTCGACGGTGAGACTTAGGCCGTTTTATGGCCTGTACCTCCGTTTTTTCACTATGCTCTCCTTCACTATTACAGGTGCAATCCTGTTGGCCACGTAATCATCGTCATATCTAGTTGGATGCACCGAGTGATTTTCTCAACCTCACTCCATTTTAAACATACGTATCGACCGAGTGGGTGTTGAGGGGTGCGGGGGGGGGTGTTGGGGAGAGTCGGTGGGTTACATATGCAAATAGCACCAACTCTGACCGGGGCCTTATAGAAATGGAGACAGAATTTTGATGTTTTTGAATATTTAAAGGCAGCATACACGCTGAAATAACAGCGAAAATTAATCGTATCGAGTGTGACATTATTTGAGCAATTCCGTCTCGATAGCTTGTGGGATTCCACATCTAAGAACAACGGAATGAAGAGTGGAGCATGTGAAAGCATTTGATAATTCAGAGTCAAATGAGAGTCTACGAAAAAAAAACTTGATTTACCTGATTATTACTTGCTTCATTTACCGATTGATTCCCATCCACTGGCAAGAATGCCGCTCTTCTCCGGCTGGCTTCTAAAATGGAGAATTTCATCAGTAAACAGACTTTTTATATTCAGGTAAATCAAGCTGTTTCTCTCGTAGACTCTCATTTGATAGTGCTATCACTCTAAATTATCAAACGCTCTCACGTGCTCCCTATTCTTCTTTTTGTTATTCATAGGGGTGGGGTTCGTCATAAAATGCTTTTCAACTTTCATTTGAAAATTTGTGTCGGTCAATCTAATCCATTTTATGCCCTTGTGGAAATCGATACCGCTCAGTATTTGGAGTTTACTCTTTAAAGGCATCGTGCCCGCTGAGAATCATTACCAATTTTTTTTGTGTACAATCAAACTACTTGGGCTAGCTGACATCACCCACGAGTCTTGAGGTATTGAAAATGCGCACTTCAAAAGTTATGGTCACTTGAAAACTGCTCATCTAGAATTTAGCATTTCTGCGTCGATCGTCTAGCATGGACTGGTTTTCGGCGCGGACGACGCTTTTATGCTGAGGCCCTTTGAAGAAAGAATTTTGATGTTTTGATGTGAAATAAAGATAAACTCTGATAGAAAATGGTTGATACTGCTATCAATCATTGCTGTTTTGGAAACTCTATAAGGCCCCCGTCATAGTCGGTGGATCTACTGAGTCCCACCGGGTCGATGCGCATCGAATTCGTGGAAGACGGGTGCAAAAAAATCAACCCGCTGAGCCCGACTGCGACCGTCTGATGCCCACCGCAATCTCCCCGGTCGATACTGATGGTTCTCATGCGCACAAGTGCGGGGCCAATGCACCGACTGAGTCCGACTGAGTCCCACTGAGGCCCACCGAAATCATCCTCATCCCACCCGGTCGGTATAGGAGTTTCTCACGTGATTTGGGTGCATTTCTTTCGGCCGACTGCGACCTGCCGAATCCCGCCGCATCTCGACTCTCGCCATCTGCGCTCGCCCCACGTACTGCTGATACGGAAATCAGATTCAGACATGTTGAAAACAAGAAAAATCAGCCACCAGACACGTTCCGATTCACAGCTGAGGTGATAATCGTCACTATCAATTGAGTATTTCGCAGAGGAGTTGGTTGGCGCTGGGGGCAACCGGACTCAGTGGGACTCAGCAGGGTTTTCCAACCCGGACTCAGTCGGATTCAGAAGGTTTTTCGACGAAGTCTGACCGGGGCCTAAAAAATACTTGATAGGACTAGGAAGGCCGGTTTTCGGCCTACTATGACGGGGGCCTACCATCCCGCTCTCCAATTATTTCATACCCTACCGTTTATCAATTCTGTATCATCAATTTTGTTTACCGTGATAATCTTGTGCCGGTGGCAATTTATAATCGTCTGGTTGCCCCCGTTTAGGATAGTACCCCTTCTTGTTTTAGTAAACTCCAAATACTGAGCGGTACCGATTGCCACAAAGGCGTGAAATGATGATATCAGTTGCATTTCTTTATCAGACCGACAAACTGATATTCTCAGAAGGACGCAAGACTTTTTATGCCCTCGTGGTAATCGGTACCGCACGGTATTTTTCGTCTAGTGCTTGTTTCACGGAAAACGCTCGTTGTCTTTTCTCAGAAACTGGCGGCTTAGTAAGGCAGCACGAGGGGATTACTAACGCAGTTACGTGTCGAGATGTACGCCTCTTTCGTTCGTCCAAGTGCTGCCCAGGGCAGCATGCCGTGTCCTCCTCCCCGCTCACTGCCCCAACTGCTGCTCTGTATGGTGGCCTTACGTGCTGATACAGTCACCCCCACTGCTCCAGTAGTTTCCCCGACTGCTTGTTCTTCATTATGGCCCCAACTGCTGCTCTTCTATCCCCAATCGCTGCTCCTCATTGTGGCCCCAACTGCTGTCACTCATGGTTTATTTCTCTTTATTCTGGAAAGGCACGTTCATACCCGGAACCGCCCTAGAAAGGTCATCCCAGCTGCTATTGGCATCCGAGACATGATCTTCGCCACGGTCTCCGGGTGCGGGTACACTCCCCCCCAGAGCCGTGAGGTCCATCCCCTCAGCTACCAGAAATTATCCTTCAGTTTCTGAGGGCTCCTTCAGAAGTGACATGAAGTCACCATTCCGGACCGGCCTCCAAGTGCCGAGTGAGCATTCGGTGAGATGAAGCGCCTTTCATACCTTCTGGTTTGTTTACTCTGAGCATGATACTGACACCAGAAAAATCTCGATTCTGAATAAGTTTTCGACATTTTCTTCTGAATTAGTTCTGCCTGAGCATGCATGCATGGTGTAGGACGAAAAGTCAAATTTTCGGGCAAAGAAGGTAAATGCGCTGGGTACGACTTACCAGTGATCACCAGGAGACAAATTCTGCCGCATCTTAGGGAACGTCAGGATCTTAGGGCACTCCAGTGGATAATGACTTCACAATTCGAACCAATAACCACTACCGACGACATCTTTCACACTACTCGCATAGTCTTGCCCGCTCTCCACGATTTCCTACAACACAGCAGTGTCAGAGCATTGCTTGCTCTCCAAGACGTCCAGCTCGAGGACTGCCCAACTTACAATCAAAGTTCTGCTCTCTCCATTCGACGGCCAGTGCCCTACGTCCTACGATGCAGGCCCGTGCATGATCTTCTGCGCACAATGTGCCCGCTCGGCACTTTGTCCTGCAGGACAACGCGCCCGCTCGGCACGTTGTCCTGCATATGGAAAGCAACGTCCCATCCAGTTCCGATTTGATCCTGCTCACTCCTGTTCGGATCCTTTCAAGTCCCTCTCCCAATGCCCAGCTCGGCGTCCAAAGTCTTGCACAGCTTTGCCAGAGTCCTGCACATATTTTACCTTTGAAGCGCGGGCTTGTTGACGAGATGAAAAACTGGTCGAGATATTGTCCAAGTTTGAAAACTTGTCAAGGAATAGGCGAGAGTTCGGCTGAATACTAGCAAGTCTCCGCCCAAAATCTTCCGAGATTCCTCTGCAAAACTAGATTAAACTATCTGGTTGGTGAGAAAATATCGTGTATTCTGCAGCATTTCTGGTTAAAAACACGATTTTTTACAAATTCTCGACAAGTTCTACCTGAATTTAGAACAACTTTAGAATTCTCGACCTATTAAAGGCAGCGTACACGCTCGCAAACATAGTCAAGATATCAGCATAAATAGGCCCGCACGGCCCCTACCATGTCGCCAACGACGTTTGAAGCGCTGAAGACCATCCAGGATGACAGTATTTGACCATCCCTGTCACGCACGCCCGTATTTTCACACCCCTTCGAGTAACAGAATGAAAAGTTAAATTTGAGAAAACATGTGATAATTGGGAGTGATAGCACTATCAAATGGGAGTGCACGAGAAACAGCCTCGATTTACCTGGATATTACATGTTTGTGCACTGATGAAATCCTCCATTTTCAAAAGCCATCCAGAGTAGAGCGGCATTCTCGAGAGTGGGCGAGAGTTGATCGGTATGCAGACATGTAAGATCCAGGTAAATCGAGCTGTTTCTCTCGTGCACTCCCATTTGATAGTGCTATCACTCTCAATTATCACATGTTTTCTCAAGTTTAACTTTTCATTCTGTTACTCGAAAGGGTGTGAAAATACGGGCGTGCGAGACAGGGACGGTCAAATACTGTCATCCTGGATGGTTTTCAGCGCTTCAAACGTGGTTGACGACATGGTAGGGGCCGTGCGGGCGTATTTATGCTGATATCTTGATCATGTTTGCGAGCGTGTATGCTGCCTTTAAGGACAAGTTTTCGACCTATTCAGCACAACTGCGTTTACCTCAGTAGGGAGTAGGACATCTGCAACCTTAAAATGATAGAACTCTCCATGCTCATTATGAATATGGTCGTAGTTACCCTAGGGACCACTTTGAGCAATGTTACCACACTATTCTGGCCACAACACAGAGCAGCAGCTGAGGCGACAAATAGAGGAGAAAGGCAGCACGTCCTCCTCGAGAAACAGCTCGTCCCCTTGTGCTGCCATCACTATTGTCGTAGAGACAAGAGCCAACTGTGCTCCTTTACAACCACACAATTGTCTGAGATGAACATCGAACCAATGCTTTCATTCCATACACCTTGCTTGGGGAAAAAAAGAGAAATGGTGAATTGACATATAGCTAATAAAATGCCTATTGTACATTCTCGAAACAAAGAAAACAAATCCCATGCTGATGGTAAATACGCCCGTAGCTGTCCAAATGGACCACTTCGAGAAGATGTTACCGCACTACAATAGCCAGAAAAAAGGCCAGCAGCTGAGGTGACAAACGGAGGACGAGGGTAGCAGGTGCTGCCAAGGGCAGCACAAAGGCAGCACATGCTGCTAGAGCAGCAGCTCTTTGCCTCATGCTTCCCTCGCTATTATCGTCGGGGTGAAAGCCTATTGTGCTTCATTACAACCGCCCAAACCTTAGTCCTTCTGGTCGTTGCTGTTTTTTCTGGAGCCAATGCATACTCCCCATCGCCCTCCACAACGCGTCGGCTGCATCGGTCGCCCGTTGTAATCGATACCGCACACATATTGGCTGTCACGGCGCCGTCCATCACTGCTAGCGACCCAACAACCTCAGCTCTGCAGACCTTTTAGAAGTGCCACTTTCTGCTCGCTTCCTTGTGATGCCAGGAACCTGAGGAATCAAGCCATCTTGAAGACGATGAAGCACAAACGGAAATGACTAGGGAAAAGTGACTAACTCAGACAACTAGAGCGGCAGACAGTTGGTGGAAATGCCAAAGTAGCCATGAGGCTGAGTGAATTCTGGCATTCAGCTGTCCAATTGGCGACTATCACGCCGACCGTTCGCACACCATTTTCATCTCAGGGGGGAAGAACCGCTGACGAAAGTTGGCTAGTTGACTGGCAGTGCATTGAGTATGGACATCAGCTCAATCCGAAAACAAAGCCGGGAAAACCCGGCTCCCGTGAATTCTGTTGACAGCTTTGACAGCTGAAAATTAGCTAGCACTCACCCTAACGGTAACAAATACACTTCGAATATCTAGCCATTTCGGACTCACTCTTATCCAACGATTAGCATTCGCTTGGCAACGAAATCGGGCTGGGGAGTGAATAGAGGTGGGGAGAGATCCTCACCCTGGGTGGGCGTAGGTGATCTGTTACGCCATGGACTGCCGCGGTAAGGGACTCATTTCGACCCCTCACACGAACTGACGGCTAGCGGACAACCGGCAAGTGATTGCTCAACAGCGGGTGTGCCATGTAGTAGCCAAGAGACTGCCGGCGGGCTCAAAGCTGCCTGACAGCGAAAATTGGGAAAAATTGGGAGAGCTCGGCATGGGAGAATACTGGGTCCAGGAGGCGAGGCGAAATGAGATTTTGAGTTGCAATGGACTATCATCAAAAGGGGTCAAAGAAACCGGAATAGACTTGAAGACCATGTTCAACATGGAGAGAATAGCAAGAATTGCCCTAAATAAAAAGGTGTTAGGAAATGTATAATACTGCATAAGAACACTCCTCAAATCGCCTTTTCCCAGTGAAAGTAATGCAACCTTATTTTCATTTATTTTTTCCTCTCGCTTTGAAAGGTCACAGTTTAGGATAAGTTGATTGGATGTCGTTACACTGAAATTTACGACACATCAAATTGTACTGGAAAGGAAGTAATTCAAAGCTACCTATGGATCAATGCATCGATAGGGACTTACTTGGGGGTCAGTGAGTTCACGAAATTTTCGCATTCATTTTCGTTTCCATTTCCAATAATTATTCTTTACGTTGTAAGGGGAGAAATCGTTTTTCCCTGTCAGTTTGACACCGAGCGAAGTACGGAGCGGAGCAGTCGAGCATGGCGGAACATAATAGTACAGTGCGTTTCATTGTTTATGAACAACCTACTTTTCAACTATATCATTCTCCAGCTTGACGCTGGGCATTTTTCACTAACATTAGCGTATTCAGAGTGTCAAAAAACCTATATATACATGTCATCAGAATTTTACCTCTTTGAATACTTTTTTTATAACAATTTATAACAAATTTGTCAATTTTCGACCGTTTCATTGTTTATGAACATTTTTTATCTATTTTATTTATCGTACGCCGTTGCCGACGGGCCCAAAAATCACAAAGCAGTAAGTTAGAAACATGCAAACGAATACAAAAACACTAATCAAAACTTAGCGCAACGCTTCAACAGCCGGCCACAGGACCACTGTTCTGATTAGAGAATAATCGGAAAGGCGGCACTAGCTAAAGTTAAGAGCTTTTAAAGGTTGTTGGTGCAGCAAGGAAAAAAAACCAAAATAGTGCTAGAAGCTTGGAACCAATCCATATTTCCTATTTCGGAAAATAAATTCATAGCAATTCGTGTCCTATTAAAGTAACGGTGTTGGAAACGGCCCTACCTACGCGGCTTCCTAGGATGCATATAGTCCTCCGACCACTGCTAGGTATCTTGGCGATGTATTTCAAAGTAGTTCCAAATGTCAGTGGTTGATAAGTGTAGATGACCGGTTAAGACAATGCCGTTCTTAGTTGCAGGTCTCTAGCACCACATTCGAAATAGGCAGAAACTTGAAAGCTGAAGGAAAAAGAAATATATGGCTTCGAACCCAGGTAGCGACAACCATCTGAGAAATGGTATGGGAACTCTGTCAATGATCGACATAGCTAAATACGTTGCTGTGGACATACGGTTTCCGTTTTCATTTTAGTCTTTCGCATAGACCAGGCGGCTGGCCGCGCGGGGTTGGCGGCCTCACTGGAGAATGGGGTTTCGATTCGCGCGGGGTGATCTACCATCGCCGCCCCGTTCATTAATCAGACTAAAATGATTGCGTGAACTCTAAATACACAGCGAACAAAGCAACGTCTGCCATGCCAGGAACCATCACAACCAGCACTTGCGAGCAACTTGGAGTGGAAAAGCATTGTGTAACCATTTAGCAAATGCCATGAGTCCATAAATCACATCCGTATTGACACATGTAGGAACCGAGCAAAGAGGTAACAACACCAACGCGGAGGGGAGCTTACTGAAACAATCATCATAACGCAAATCAAACGCAGTCTAGAGAAAAAGGGTATAAAGTTATTCCAGAAAGATTTTGAGCCTGGACATTTAAAAGAGGCCAAAGGTTGCACTTAAAGATAGTCTCTAAGGTTCAGGATATCTAACACGTTAAGACGCGTTAGTTTCAGTCGGAAGTCCTTCGAAGTTGCGGCTGTTACAAGATCCATAGGTAATCTGTTGAGCCACCGTGCAGTCCGAAAGAAAAAGGAATGGAACACAACTTCGAAGGAGGTTCGCTTAAGTTTATGGCTTTGAAGTGCAAACCCACCCGATCTTCCTCTGCTTGGTTTGAAGAGCTAATACTTGCTTGGTTTCAGTTTTACTTCCCCACGAATGATGCGGGAAGCTAGAACTAAATCGCTTACAACCCTCCTGTACCGCAGGCTCCTCATTCTGAAAACACCGAGACGGTCCTTGTAAGAAGGGAGGGCCTGTGGATACCCGGATTCGGAAAAGCTCTATAAAACACTATCCTTGTGAAAACTTCTGAACTTTCTCCAAGGTCGCACTATCCTTTTTGGTGAACGGACTCCATATGGAGGGTTCATATTCTAAGTGAGATAAAACATAGGTTTTGAAAAGTCTTTCCAATAGGGTGGGATCACTACTTTGAACATTCCTAAGAAGTACAAACAGAGAACTGAGGGCTTTTTTGGCAGTGTTATCTAAGTGATTTGTGAACTTGAGAGGGTTCTCGAATAATATTCCAAGGTTTATGACTTTATCCTCCATTCTAAATGTGGTTCTATTGATTGTGTATAAAATAGGCGTGCAAGATCCAATGTGGAAAGTCATCGTTTTAGTGAGGTTCACGAGCAACTCCCACTTATGCGACCACTCCAACAATTTCCAAATGGAGGCGCTCATTTAATTGTACGCATTTCGTTGATGGTCAGGGTCGTAGGAATAGAAGATTCGAATATCATCCGCAAACATTTTCACGTTGATGTTCGGGTCAACTTTAAGGAAATCTGGCAAATCATCAGTGTACATGTTAATATGTATGTTAGAAACAAAAGCGGTGAGAGAACGCCTCTTTGAGGTACTCCTCTAGGGCACGAAGAACCGGTAGAGAAGCTGTTTCCCACTTTGACCGTCATATGTCGACCTCTGAGATATGCTGCTAGCCATTTTAGCAGTTGCCCTCTCACTCCAAACAACTCCAGCTTTTGAAGAAGCTTGCAATGGCTTACTATATCAAACGGTTTGGACAGGACGAGAAACACAATATCGACTGATTTGCCCTCATTGACGGCAACTAACCAGTCATGTAAGGAATCAGCAACAAGTGTAGTGGTTGATGCAGCAAGAGTAAAACCATGTTGCTCAGAAGGTATGATTTTCTGCTTTGTGAGCCAACTCAATAAGTTGTCATAAATGATTTTTTCCATGATTTATACCCACGGTTGGACAGATAATTATGGGCCTAAAGTCTGACATTCAAGTTTCAAAACAACTTATTCTTCAAGCATAATAACTACGCACTAATTGGTAGTCTACATGAGCTCCATGTTTCATGGCTACTTCAAAAAGCTGAGCTGGCATGCTCTTCGCTAGGTTACACAGTACCAAGGCGCCGATTTCACTTCATGCTTCGAGGATCGCAGTTCTGAGCTCATCAGTCGAGTGAAATTGCCTGCAGTTGCCGTACACTTTGCGCACGATGATCACCCACAGGTTCTCCATGGGATTCAAATCAGGGGTACATGCTTGCCAGTCCATAAATTTGATTCTGTGCTCACGAAGCCAAGAAGAAGTTCTGCTACGGTGCAAGTTTGCGTCATCCTTTTGAGATGTGAAGTTTCTCCGGCTGCGACCTCCCAAAAACGGCAGAAGGTGATGCTCCAACATTTTCTTATACTCATCTGAGTCCATGCGACAGGATACGTAGGCAAGGTCGAGCGTGTTCTCGCAACTAAATGCCCCCACACCATCAAAGAGCCACCGCCAAAGTTCTGCCTACTGAAGTACCTGGGTTCCTTCCTTAGGTCACGCCAGTAGGACCTCATACCATCAGGGCCATCCAAGTTAAAATTCTTTTTGTCTGGGAAGACCACCTGAACACCAGAAATCAACTTCTCGTTAACATAAACTGAGCTGACCTTTACTCTATCTACGGCCTCACCTTATCCCAATCGGTCGTCATGTTCTCTCGCGCGAATCGAAGACGAGCGGTTCTGTGCAAACTGGTGAGGTATGGAGCCTTCTGCATTCTCTCCCTCACAATGTTTCCGTCGCGTTTAATAGCCCTCCAGACGGTAGAATTCGATACAGGCAATCTCAATTCCGCACGGACTTGATTTACACTAGCCGTGTTGTTGGATAATCGCTTGAAAATCTGAGGTTCGTCCCTTCGGGAGAGCTTCCGCACACGTCCCAAGATGAATTGTGTTCGTAGGCGTCTTTATCTTTCAAATGAGTGCAAATGCCGCCAGGGCTTCTTCAGATTCGGGCGGCGATATGACGTGGCCCTAAGCCGGCATCTTTAAGGGTTCTGATCTGAGCTTTCTCCACAGTAGAGAGTCGACAGCCGCGCGCCATATTGAGACGAGAAATGCCTCGTCATTCTCGACCCACCTATATAGGTAGGTTGAGATCGGGAATCGCTTTAAACATTGTTAGTAGGAAGAGTTCATAAGCAATGAAACGGTCGAAAATTAAAACAAAATTTATAAATTGTTATAAAAAAGTTCTCATAGAGGTAAAATTCTGATACATATGTTTTCATCACTCTGAATACGCTAATGTTAGTGAAAATGCCCAGCGTCAAGCTGGAGAATAATATAGCTGAAAAGTAGGTTGTTCATAAACAATGAAACGCACTGTAGGTAACGGGAATCCCGACATGACAAATTTCTCCGCTGCCTACTCCGCCTGGTCCCAAATCAGCAAGAAAGGCTATTGGTTCACGAATAAAAACAAAATAAAGGGATGCCATAACCCATTCGAAAAACCAAGAAGAAGTGAATCGCCTTAAAGGCAGGGTTCGCGATAAAAACGATTTTTGAGCTTTCTTCATGAGAATGTAGATTTGGTCATCACAAAAGTAAAAATAAGTGAAAACACCCGGAATTTTGCGGGAAAAACGCACAAGAACAAAGTAAAACGGCTAATTACTGGTGTCGGCCGGCTTCCTAATTAACGATGTTTTCGTTAATGCTTGTTTATCCGCCTTTTATTTTGTTTTTAAAGTAGTCAGTAGTCTCCAGAAGTGCTCAGAAATTACTTTAGAAGCAAAATAAAAGTTAAGAAAACAGGCTTTTATAGAAATTCCGATAAATGGAGGCGGGAGGACACCAAGCAATAACTTGTTCCTGAGCGTTTTTTCATTAAATTTTTTACTTATTTTCACTTTTGTGAAGCCCAGACCTACCGTTCATGGGATTAGCACAACAACCGATTTTATCGCGAACCCTGCCTTTAAAGGCAGTTATTACGATGAATATCGCTTTTGATTTGGACCCGAAAATGGGATCGTTTGGTAATTGGGTAATTATTGTTGAAGGAACAGCGAAGAAAAACATTCAGAATGAGCTAAAATATAGGTTTCTAACGTCCAGGGCCTGGACGAGAATAATGGATCCTGCTGACTGACCCAAACGCGCGCTAATCGCGAAATCTGCGCGAATCGATCAGGCTGGACGCGGGCAAAGTTGCTTGACAATTCTCCATAGAAACGTGTGCGGTGCCACAAGATCGTCCGAATAGGGGGGGGGCGGACCGCGATAGGTAGGCGCACTGGGGTAACATTCAAAGCCGCGCTCATCGACTTCTGGCCCGTTTCTGCTGCTTTCTTCGATCATATCCTCTCCAGCATCTGCCAAATTAGTTTCTCACAATGAAACCTCGAGAGTGAGATTGGTAGTGGAGACTGCAGGCACAGTACACCCTCAGACATGAATTTTGTGATTTTTATTTGATTGTGTATTAGACCCCTCCTACGTAACACTTGCCAAACGCGAGATCTCGAATCCTCCAAATAAGCGAGATATAAGCGACCACCACACTCAGAACGTGGGAGGGCCGGGTGCCCGGGAATCCCAGACCAAGGGCGAGCGGCGTAGGCCATGTTTAGCGAGCGGAGAGTCATCAGGCGCGAGGCGGGGGGTCACCAAATTTCGTTAGCTTGGTCCTGCAGGGAAAATTCGAAACAGAGGAAAACACGTTCGCTCGGGCAAATCGCATGGCACGTTGAACGCCAGAATCAAACCCGTGCCACATACGGAGCACAATTTTATGGTGAGTTCACTGCAGGCACCGCTGAGTAAGTACTTAGACCATCGCGCGCTTCGCGGGGTGGCAGTAAGGTAAATTCCCCAGTCTATCGATTAGACTTGAATGGAACACCCACCATGGGGTTTGGAAAATTTTGGGGAAAGGTAAAGCACCCGCCAAAGGTGTGAGAGAGGTGGCTCCCGGAGATAGTTATACAATGAATTAATTATTCAAGCGATGACACCGCGGACATGTTCTGCCCGGGCCCCGCGCCCTTTGCTTGGATGTCCGGGCGTCGCGCCCATTATGAGTCATGGGGCTGGGGCGGGGACCTGTACGGCCCCAGGGGGCCCCGCCTCGCTGAGTGATGGGTACGGGGGCGCGGCACTCCGACGTTCTGAGCAGTCCCGACCTCCTTCGCTCACCACCACAGACCCGGCCCCCTTCCTGAATTTCGATCTCAATAGCGGCTGGATGGGTGGATGATTTTCAACAAGTCGTCGTTCTTCACTCCCTTTCCGATCTATCTCCTCATCCTGTTTTGCTCTCGTGCCGAATCGAGAGAAATACAGGCAGATAACTCGCCCACCAAATTTTTGCCTCGGAAAACGGGAGCCACATCTCCGTTAGCAGGGAGTCCTGGACGATTTCAGAAATACCCCTCAACTTTTCGATCTTGGGATGGTGGACGAGCCCATTCCGCATGAGGCAGCGTCCATACGTCGCGAGAACGCCCGCTCTCGCTGTGCAGCGCTCCTCAGCGCTCTCCAACGCTGATGGGTGCCCGTACGGGAAGAGAGAGACTGGCAAATGCATCCTGCCTCGTGCTGATTCGATTGAAAACGCTTGACAAGATGATCACTCACTCGAATCGATACGTTCCCTGCTCTTTCACCGGTATTCGAGATGGTATTCGTAGGCCTATTGCACATGAGGGCATTCGTTTTGAGGTAGGTTTGTTTCATTGCTCGAGAAAATTAGAACATAGCTCATAAGTGGCCGCCTCTCTCTAGAAATGAGCGTATGTCAGCGTGAGAGGGCCTATGCGCGCGAGAGCGGGCGTGAGCGAGTGTTAGCGCTCGTGGGCGGGAAAGAAATGGTCTGCCCGCTATGAGCATCGATTTCGCGTAATCGCGCGCCCTCGCAACGTATGAACGCTGCCTGATAGACATCGATGACCTCTAATATCAAGCACATCAGCTGGCTTGAAATCGAATTTAATTAATAACTTAATTCCATCGGACTAGCCTGCACGAATATTTCTATCCTCATTAAGTTAAAACATTGAATGCAGTGAATATTGACATTGTTCAAATTGAATATTGACACGTTTTTCTTAGCTAAAATTGCATTTATTTCTGCCTGTGAATGTCAAGGAATTTCGACTATACACGCATGAGACTCCGATCTTTTTAGATGGATCTGTGCACGTTAGCACGATACATCAACTTAATTACTTAAAAACTCTAATTACAGCAAGTTTCTTGCCCCGAAGCATTCATGATCTTCTAGCTGTTTGCAAACCAATCTCATTTTCATGGTTTTCTCCACAACTTTTTTCATCGCGACCACTGCCTTTAAAGACAATGTAGGGGGGTTCAGTCGGGCGAGGAAGCTTGTATGAAACCGATGCGTCGCGCGCTGCGAGCGTTCGCTTGGGGTTGTTGGTCGAATCCACAGCTCACGGCGATGGATCCCCGCTGTAAGGTGTGCCGCAGTGTTGAAAGGGCAGCCACTCATTTTGAACTGTGGATTCAATCAACAAGCCGTTTACTTGCAGTGCTAAACCGTAAATTTGGCTCCAAACGAATGCGTGTTCGAAAACCATGGAGCCACCCCTAAATTCAGGATTTTGCGTCACCATCGGAGATTTATGGCACGTCACTAACGCCATCGGATACAGCGCCTTCGAAAACCGTACCACTGACACTTTGAGAAAATAAATTCAAGTAGATAAAGTTTCACAAAGGAATTATCGATTTTACTCCGTTTCAAAACGATAAAACCACCAACGACAATTATCGTCACCAACAGAACTTCTTTCTTTTAACTCGGCTGGAATGTCGTCTATGCAAGTACAATACCGCCACTATGCAAGGAAAAAATGGGCAAAATGGGCAAAGTGGGCAACTAAAGTGTCTTTTGATCACAACTCGCCTCAAAGTGCTCTGTTTTCAATTTTGAAAAGACCAAAATGATCACCGTGCCACAATCTATCCAACTGAATAATATGAGTGAGACATTTACTGATGTAACCGCTTTCTAAGGTGGAGTTGGTTAGGAATATGATATCTATCTCACAAGATAATGAACAAGTTCGGCGAAAAACAACCGTGCGCGATCTCTAGCACTGTCAAAATGACTATGCATTTCACCTTAGAAAATAATGTTTCTCCCGGACTTTGCGGAATATTTTCAAATGGTTGACTGGAGAACGACATGCTGTACAATCCGGGGTTTCGAAAATTCAAAACGGAGCACTTTGAAGCGAGTTGCGGTTGAAAGACGCACTAGATGCTCACTTTGGCGTTTTCGCCCGTTTTTTACCCTTACCATATTGTACAAGGTCATCATCTCTTGGATTTCTGTTATGCCTCGGAGAGCCATGCTGTCAGTGTAGGATCGAGCTCAAATCTCTGCTCTGCACTGTCCAGGTTACACTAGTTGTTGCATGGCTGCTTAACTTTGTAATAATGTGGGAGACATCGGCTCTAATGAAGAGAGCGTATTCTTCGGAAGTCCTCATTTGCTAACCGGCCTTGACTTGCGTAGGTTGCAGCGCTTCGTAACGTTTTCTACCGCCCCCATGAACCGTGTCAGAAAGGAGCTGCCTGTGCCGAAATTGAAGATCCGGAGAGCGGTCACAACAATGTACGAGAGTTGACGAAGAGCTCCGATGCGAACGGCTTGCTGCTGGAGTGCGTACCTCGAGTTTGCACGCAGGAATACGAATACAAAAATAGAAAATTTTTACTATTTTAGGTTCCCGTGCCTTTCCCCATGTTTTTTTCATTCAGGTGGTCATTCCTGATAAGAAACTGTTTGATCCCGACAGGCTCGATGAACTGCATGGTTTTTCGAGTGACCTCAGATTGGATCCGCATACCTTTAAAAGGCGTGACTTCAGAAGTGGGAATGCCTTGTGATCGTTGTGTTCCTGCGTGCAAACTCGAGATGAGCACTCTACCGATCGCTCGTATTCGCGCTGTACTTGTATACTCTTGCACTTTATGAGGACCCCTAAAAACTGCTCTCCGTTCCTTCAATATTTGGGGCAGGGAGCCGAATTTGCTCTCAGACCTGGTTGAAGGAGGCAATGGAGTTGTGCATCGAGAGCTGTAGCCTACAAACGTCGAGGCTGGACAGCTAGCGAGGACTTCTGGAAGATTCAATTTTCCATTGAAAGCTATAACTTTCGTTTTCTATCATTTCTTCACAGCTGTCTGCCACACTTCCTCATCGGCGACGTTGAGCAGCAGTATAACAGCTGGTGTCACCTGCAGAGTGCATAGCAGGTATTCGAGCTTGATCCTCGACTGACAGCATGGTACCAGATGCATGGTAGGCATCGAAAAGAAGATGACCTAGCGCATGCATGGCCATCATCAGAACCGGATTGAAAAAATTGTTTCTCATGGAGGAGGATGATATTTGTTGGTGGCTCTATCTCCGGCGATTCTCAGCCCGAGCCGCCTGACAGTTCGGGTCATTCTCCCTTTGAGCGCGTTCACTTTTCTTGATGTCTAAGTCACTGTTGTTGTTTTCTGGGCTACTGTTGCTGCCGTACGGGCTCCGTCGGCATGTCCGGACAGCAAGAGCGGTGGCCCAGGAATAGGGAGAAGCAGAGGTATGGTTTTCGAAGGCGCTAAATCCGTTCATTCGTTGGTTTTGGGACCGTCCGAAGAGTCTGCCAAAAAGAAACGAAATCCTCATTTTCAGGGGTGGCTCTATGATTTAGAAACGCTGTAGAGGGTATGCATGACTGATGCAGGGTGAGAGAAAGTTACAGCAGAGAATTTTTTTGCAAAGAAACGTGAGCACCATTTGCTAGGTTACGGGAAGAGGAGGCAGGCAGAAAATATATTGTTCTGCAGCGAGGACATACCACCTTTTTAATGGGAAGGCATGTAACTGTAATTGCATTTTGCCTCATTTCCGGAGTTTAGCACGGCGATATGTGTGGATTATACAAACTAAAGAAAAAACACGATCTGGATCAATATTTATATGCTGTTAGCTGTGTTTGTGGCCTCTACGGTAAGGACAGTGACAACGACTGCAACGGAAATCTTTTGAATTTCAAGGTTGGTACCTTTATGGCTCATGAGAGAACCATGTTCGGCGTACGTTAAATTCTTGCGACTGTAGAAGTTTGTTACCCCGTATTTACCACTATTAAAACAAGGTGGTCACCCTTGATTGGATGAATACACTAGTTAGTGTAAATTATACTTTAGTTCTCAACTACCCTTCAACAACGCAACAAATGAAGACCTGCGGTCAGTGTCGCTCAATATAGAAGCCGCGATGCAATGGTGCGCGGCTACTTTCCCAAAAATAGGGGAGGCACTCAGCATGCAAGACAAAAATTGAACGAATGATCGATCGATAAAGTTACCAAGCGGTTTATTTTTATAGAATCACCAGCGACGAAATTAGTGTTGGGCGACCTAGTGGCACATTCGCATCACACATACGACCCCACGCCCAATACTATCTCCCTCGTTGGTGATCCATAATCACTCATCAGTCTATTGCTTCGCTTCTGGAGGTGAACTGAAGGTGAAGTCTTCCCTATCAATTCAGAAAAGCTATCAATTCATCTGAAAACAACAGTTTTCTTGGCACAAACGTGCGCAAGGTACTTGGACTGGGATTCATGTACGCTAAACCTGGGGTCCCAGCAGGGTTTTTCTGGAAACGTTCGCAAACCAGTGATTCATTATCGTTAGATTTGGTCTGGACTGGGCTACGCCTGGATCCTATGTAACCGTACCACCGAGGTGGTGGTTTGGCTCGCTTTGGTCCCAGCTGGGCAGCTAAACAAATCAAACCAAACCAAACCCTGCCGGGGCTCAACGCGTTCCCAGCCTAGATCTCACAGATCTGTGGAAAACTGGTAAGCGAATCATGCAATTGACAGAGAAGAGAAGAGCTGAAAAGCTCGATTCAGAGGAATCAGAGCGAAACTGACCTGTATAGTTGTCTTGACATGAGTTGTAATTATCCCGGAAGGGTTAAGACAAAAACTAGTCTCGGCTAGAGTAACGACTTGTTGCCTTGTCTACTCAGTGATGCGTGCCGTATGCAACCCAGCACTTTTCATTTCTATTAGAACCAGCTAGAGCGGCAGCGCACATGGCTCATTCGCCTACGCTGCGGATTACAAAACTAAGGAATGGTAAGGTCAGATGGTTCGAATACCGATATGATATGACAAGAATCAGGACAGAATCTCAGCAATGTCACATGTTTGCCTTCTCAAGACTTCCTGATGTTTGCAGAACCGAGAAAAAGCCGCTGTTTCGCCGAGCAACTGCCGGGAATCTGCAGCTTCCTCGCTAGTCCGGATCCGTGGAAGCAGGTTTCGGCGGTCGAACACTCCCAGTGTAAGAGACCGCAGCACTGCATAAAGGCTCAGTACAACTCTTGCATCTTGGAGAGGTGGATTTGCCGAGTTGTTTGACGTTGGCCATTGCCACTACATCAAAGTCAAGACAGAAGATCAGTGAAGACCAGTGAGGTCAGACTATCAGACCTGCCTATGGCCGAACTACTGTCGTCGCCTTGAGTGCAAGGGATCTAATTGATTCTGAGACGATGACATGGATCCAAGTGCAGTTTCAATGACACGCTCGCGTTAGTTCTTTGTAAATACATGACCGGTTAAAAAATTATTGAGTACGGGCGACAACCGATGGAGTCGGTGAAGAGAGAAAACGCGGCAGTTTCGGTTGCAACTAAGGCTACAGATTGTGGAACAAGTACACAGTCATCTATTCTTTAATTGTAGCTGAACAAGTTCTCTATTTTCAGGGCACTATTGTGGAAAGATTAATTCTCGTGAGTTCATACCAAGACGAGCATAAAACCGTAGAAGCTTTTGAAGAAGTCAAAGATGAAACAATTGAAGCGGACCTCCTAGAGTGTTTCAAGACGAGCATCAAGGAACAAGAAATGGCCAAGTAAGCATCACTGGTTTCCTAAAGAAAACTAAACGCTAGCGGCTGGAAGTAGCAGAAGACAAAAAAGAGCATCGAATCTACAGCAGTTCTAACCTCTTGAAAAAAGTAACCTCTTGACGTTGAGTCCGAATAATAGCAAAATGCGCAAATGGGAAAACTGAATAATTCACAGCTTCGGAAAAAGTCAAGAAAAATTCGCAAATCAAGGGACGTTAATCGAATTCACAGCGCGACTGGAGCAATGGAGCAGTTCGGCTGCCACACGTGACGCGCGCGACGGAAAACCGCTGTGTTCACGTCACCCTCGGGGCAGTAAGGTACTTGAATGTCTCAGGTATCTTACGTTTTTTTTTAAACGTAACTTGTTTTCATTTTTCTAAGTA
Source organism: Aplectana chamaeleonis (assembly GCA_029168955.1). NCBI lineage: Eukaryota > Metazoa > Nematoda > Chromadorea > Rhabditida > Cosmocercidae > Aplectana > Aplectana chamaeleonis. The sequence goes on from JAPDOI010000076.1 coordinate 1,629,487, forward strand.
CGCCACTGTACTCTTTCTGTTTTCGTGCATGCACTCCCTCCACAGTTCTTCGTATCCATTGCTACTTTGATTGAACTAGTGGTAGTAAATATGGGTTCCAAGAGCGTGCAAATGTGTCTTTCTTTCGGATTTAATAGATTCTCAGCCTTGGATGATGAGATTGTGGAGATTTTCGTGAACATCATCAAGGCAAGAGAACGCTATATTTGAAAAACGATTTTGAGAACTTATTACTGGATGACCACGTACCACCGAGACCACGACACGAAATACTTTGTATTATGATTGTCGAGCAGACAACCTAATGTTTTTTCTTCACTAGGTAAACCAAAAAGTACAAAGGATTTTTTTAAATGGACTAATTTTTCCCCAATTCAGCTTAACGCTTTCCAGTCTACATAGAAAGTAGTGAACTTAAGCCTAGAAGAGGAAAACCAAGTTTAGACAAAAATTGCACTCAGATGAACAATCATACAAAATTTAGTAACGAAAACGCGGGGATCTCATAAACTCAGCGGCTTTTTTCCAAGAAAGAAACCACTTCGCCGCCATCTTTCTTAGATGGCTATCTAAGCAAATCTGAGTTTACTTGTAGTGAGCGATCATTGAAAAAAATCTGAAAATGGTTGCGTTTGGCCACAACAAGTTTTAACAATTGGAGTTGAGCTTAGAATAGGAGTGAGGCATGTGAAATCTAGAGAGGAGTTATGTTCATGTCAGCTAAGCACAATTCGACGTGAATCTCCCACTAATCTTTGCCAGGAATCATTGAATCGACAACTGAACCTTCAGTCGTTTCGCCTGTCATTCCTATGGGGCTGAGCAGAGTGCCATAAGGGCGCGGCGCAGCCTGATGGTGGGCTGCCGTATTGATAGATCGCGGCGATCTATCGATACGGCAGCCCACCATAGGGCCGCGCCGCGCCGCGCCATGATGGCACTCTGCTCAGCCCGACCAGCCGTCGGCGGAGCTGGATGGCTGGGGATAGTGACTCTCTACTATACTTAGTATCCGAATCACTCCATTTCGGATATCCGACCGGATATCCGAGATTCGGATAATCCGATATCCGAAAATTTGAAAACACGCATTATCTGAATCGAACCAATATCCGGGAAATTTAAAATCGGCATTATCTGAATCGAACCATTATCCGAAGGGTCAAAAATTCGGATAAAATCGGATAAAAACGGATAAAACGGATAAAAATCGGATAAAAACGGGTAAAACGGGTAAAAATCGGATAAAAACCGGAAAAAACGGAAAAAATTTGCGTAAAATCGGATAAAATCGGATAAAACGGATAAAATTTGCGCAAAATCGGATAAAATCGGATCAAAACCGGATAAAACCAGATAAAACCGGATAAAATAGGATAATATCGGTTAAATCGGATAAAATCGGTTCATTTTAGGTTGAGTGTAGTAAACCGATCCATTTTTTATATCAACTATTTGACTCACTTTTGTTTCCTCATTCGTGTAATTTATGTATATGTCCATTTCTCGTAGCTACTATTCTACTCATTTTGTGTGTGTGTGTGTGTGTGTGTGTGTGTGTGTGTGTGCGTGTGCGTGTGCGTGTGCGTGTGCGTTTGCGTGTGCGTGTGCGTGTGCGTGTGCTTGTGCCTGTGCGTGTGCGTGTGTGTGTGTGTGTGTGTGTGTGTGTGTGGGTGTGTGTGTGTGTGTGTGTGTGTGTGTTGCCTGAGATTTGTTCCGATAATATCCGAAATTTATCCAAAATTATCCGACGGATATCCGTATCCGAATGATTGAAAAAATGGAATTATCTGAATCGATCCAATATCCGAAAATTTGAAAAAACGCATTATCTGAATCGAACCAATATCCGGTAAATTTAAAATGGCATTATCCGAATCGATCCATTATCCGAGGAATTACCTTCGGATAACAAGTATACTCTCTACACACTCAGAGAGGAGTTGTCTCGTCTTTTGCGGCTCTAAATCCACTCGGGACCACTTCGCTTGCATTGAGTGGCGTGGCGTTTCGAACTGCAAAAACATGCCAACTCCAACCTCGATGTGTGGAGAGGCCCTATCCCAGTGGGAGGTAGCAATCCTTCCTTGCCCACCCTATACCACAAGAATGGCCACCCTGCTGTGCTGGGGTTATAAAAGAGCAGCTGACTGGTCGGTGCTCGAGCGCTTTACTGCCCTCTCTCGGGGCGTACCTTCCTCAAGAAGTCGCCACCCTTGGACTTGCACGACCCAACGTCCGCGGTATCGAGCGAATTTCTCCTCGCAACGCGCGCTATTTCGCTATCTCTTGCGGCCTTTAGGGAGGTCACCACCCTTCCCTTCAGTCAGACACCTCACAGAAGAGCGCTCCCTCCTGCCAGGTGCCTGACTACAACGGTCACTAACTTGGGCGCCGCGTGTGCTTTTCTATGCCGACCTGTTCACATTGATAGCCGATCAGTTATTGGCACTGTCACCACGCAGTGACAGCCGGTAGCTGCCACTTTCCGGGGTGTTTGCTACTGGCCCTGCAGTCAGCAGTGCTCTCACTATTTTACAGGAGACTGTAGGGATCACTATGTCATTCGGGCAGTCAATGGATTTTTTTCAGGTCTAAAGATGATGGCGTGTAAGTGATTTACGTATACAGGGTGCTTCTAAATATGGTGAGAAAACTTCCTATTCTAACCGGGACTAGATATGTTTTATATGAATTCACAGAGCAGGTGGGACAAAGGAGCAGTTTGGCTGGCACATGTGACGCAGGCAGCGGAAAACTGCTGCGTTCACGTCGTTGTCTGGGCGCGTCATCCTTAGGCCCCTGAAAAAAAACTAGTCCGCGCTCGGTTATTGGGCCCAAACGACAACGTGAACGCACCGGTTTTTTGTCGCACGCGCCAGGTGTGACAGGCGAGCTGCCCCCTGACTCCACCCGCGCTGTGAGTTTGACCAACATCCCGATTTTAATATGTCAAGGAAGAGTGGCTAATCCTCGGTTGTATGATCGCAACTGTTTGCGCGGAAACCTGCAATTAGCCTATCATCACTATGTGGGGAGATCATTGTGGTGATTGTTTTTAAATATTCAATGTCTTTCTGTCACGGTATATGATCACAAGATCTCACAAGGTTGCTGAGTTGAATACAAAACTTAGGTGTGAGGCAGGAATCGAACACGCATTGCATCGCTTACCGGGCGTGAGTGTTGCCATTACACTAGCGACACCCCGTTCTGCTTTCTTGAGCTATTCACGCATGAACTGTGTAGGCACAACAGCAATCGTAGTAATTGTTATGTCATTCGGAGAGTCAATAAATATTTTTTCAGGGACCAGTCTACAGATGGCGGCATGTAAGTGATTCACGTATAAACTAGGATTCAGAAAGGCTACGTCCAACAAGCAGGAACAGGTTTTGATCAAATTATGAGCAAAAAATTCTCAACGTTGAAGAGAACGAAGTCGACGAATCAAGTATTAGGTTGGGGGATAAGTTCGTTCGGTTTTTTCAGAGAAGAGTATAGTGGATGCTGTAGAACTTCCCATTCGAGCTCATGGAGTGCGGCTTTGACGACTTGTGCAACACGGGGTCTGGCGTTGTCGTGGAGCAAGACGACTTGGTCTTGTCGATCAGGTCTTTTTAGTCGCATAGCCTATTTAAGCGGCGCAGTTAGGCAATGTAGAGCTTTCTGTTTACTACTGCTATCCTTTCAAGCATTTCCCAGTGTATCGTGCCTTCCCAGTCCCACCAAACAAAGGTTTTTTTTCGGGGGGAGGCCTTGCTTCACTCTCGGACTATGCGAAAAAACAAATATCAAAGTTTTGTAGAGCAGAAAAAGCACTCTCCAACGATTACAAAAACTTTGCCAAAACAATGAAAAATCATTTAAACAAAGCTGTGAAAGGAACCGAACGAAGTACTTTCCCAATCAAATTAATAAGCTTATCCCATTCTGTGTTTTCCGAAACGATGCAAGCGGCACTAAAAACTTCTTGATCTTAATTGTTGTGCTGTGCTGTAGGATAGAATGACAAGAGGGATGACCATTTTATAGTAGTTCGGGTTCGACAAAATCGAGCACTTTCCATGTATTCTTGCGCTAGTTGTATGGACAACTGTGAGTTTCCCTGCCCAAACCTAGATCACAAAAACTTACAAGCTCGAAATGGTAGGTGGTCCACAAAAACTCAAAGTTTCCTCCCTGATCAAACTTTGCCAAATTTGTTACTTGGGGTGCTGAACACGAATACAAAGCTCGTTTTTTTCTTTTTCTGACGACTACGGTAGGTTACGACTGGAAAATGGCATTATGCATATCTACAAGTACTTACCGTAGTCCTTCGAAACCCCAGAAACGAGCCTCTCACCAGCGTGCCTCTTCTCAATTAACACCCTAGGCTAAAATCTTTCTACAACGATGACCCAAGCAGTTTGTGAGAAGAACAGGGATATATAGGCGCTATTATGTGAATGAAAACGTAATCTTCAGCAGCATTCTTTTTTGCTACTTAATCTTTCAGGCAAATTTGGATAATTATTGGAGGTATTGCTGCGATTGTTATAATCATCGCATTTTTGGCCGTGTATATCCTCCTCTTTCGTCAACAGGTGTCGTCTCCTTTTTTTGCTGAAATATGCTCTTCGGGAGGTGCTCGGCAGGTGCTGGGTTTCTGACGCTATTTCTGACAAGTTTCTGCTAGTATTGCCTTTCGCAACAAACCTGTGAGGCGAAATTACAAACGACATCCGGAGATTCGGTCACGACGTTTTAGGAGACAGTGCGTTATTAGCACATTACTAGGAGCTTCACATCGCAATAAACTGATGTCACATAAATTGTCCGAAACTGATAATCGCGAACAGAAGCTCGTAGTAGAATGCGGCAAAGATCCTAACCTCAAATGTATGGTATACTTTTGCGACACACGGTGCTTCGCTCCACACAGCGAGAGCGCTAGCCGGTTGCGAAGCTCCCGCCCTTCGAACCCGTCGCTGTCGCAATGCATTGCAGCGACTGGCTTCCGCAGTATGTGAGCCCTCAGTGACACGCGCTGCGACAGACGCGCGACGATTGTTAATACGACGACCGATGCCGTTGCTTCTATGCGAATCCTGCCGCGATTAGTTCTAGATTGCATGCCTGTAGCTCACAGCGACAAAGTATACCATATACCTCACAGCCACTCGGCCACCTACCAAAATTGACAAGTTTCCTAGTCTCTGCTGATGTCGCAGTGCAAGAAGTCAAAATGAGCTTAAGCATTCGAAGAAGAGGAGCCTAGTATGCGAGCAGAGCAGCCTCCATGACACCAAAGTTCACTGCTTCCTGGGACGAGGTTTATATGGTGCAATATAGAGTAGGGCGGATTGGAGGCTAGACAGACGGGCGTTGGGAGAGAGAGGCATCAGCATGAATTTATATTTTGCAGCACTCCCTTTTTGGTGTACCTCTATCGCGGAAGTACTCCAAATGTAGGCGTATTCCAAAAAGAAGAATTACGGTACACGTATAAACATATACAGTCGGCACGAATCTTAGTGATACGCTGCGTCCCTTATAGGACTTCAGCGCAAACTTGGTGATCGTCTGTTAAAGCATACGTGCACCGAGTTTGGGCCAACTTACAATAAAAGGTCCGAAGTATCGGTGCGATCCGCGCCGACTGTACGCTGCCTGAAAATCTCAAGTTCGGAGTTGAAATGTGGAATTTTTGGGTTTCAAGAAAAGAACTTGATTCATTGCAGAGTCAGTGAAACATAGTGGTTGCCATGAATCGGGAACAGAACACTGTCGATAAAAACATGGTTATTACCTAATAATAGGGAGGGGAATAAGTCCTTGCGGCTTTTTTCAACTGAATTCGCGAATTTCACAAATATGGTGACAGATTTTAGACGTATTGAAAGGAAATAATTCGCTCTGCCAGCTAATGTTAATAGGTTCTTTCCCGAAAATTCAATTTTAATTTTTGGCGGAATGAAAGCGATAAAGTTCTCGAAGAGGTGGAGGAAGGTTTTATATGCAACGGAAAGTACTCAAAGTGCGTCCGAATGAGACTGCCCGATCCGCGGTCAGCGTGCGTGTCGAGCGGTCGTCCCGAAGACATTCTTCGGACGGGCCAATCCACAACTGAGTTACGACTGTCTCGGATATTGTCCACTATTCGTCCGCTATCCCTACTGATCGTCTCACATGTCCGAAAAATACGTTCGCGACGACCAAGTAACACGCCCGCTGACCGCGTGGGCGGAAAGTCTCATTCGAACAGACTGTATTTAATTGTCATAAGCGCTATCCTCATTAGTAAATGTTGATATTCAAAAATACGAGCACTTTTTTCTCAACAAAAGTTGAAGAAAAAAGGCTTTTGCTTCTCCCAGAATTGCTCATTAATTTTTAAAAGCATTGGCGACTTGCTATAGATTATTCGAAGGCAATTTCAGGCTTTCGAAGGCAGGTAATTAGGTTTACTGATAAAACTCATTTTTATTGGTTTTTGGGTCAGTACAGTGATTCCAATTTTTACACTTCACTTTATCGATTCTCCCAGTTCATTAGTAGTTTTAAGTTAGTCCTCCACGCGCCTGCACTGGCCGAACACGACGGGATGACGACATGGTGTAAATGGTATCACTGGTCAACTTCGATCGGGTGGAACAGTGGCCGTATTTATGAAACCACAGGCGCAGGTAGGGGACGGAACCCTCCCGCGCCCTGCGTATGGCAACCAATATTATGCCTTCCCTGTCCAAATTTCGACCCCCTATTCGCCACCTGTGAAAGCAGAGACACGCATGATTAGCCGCCCGCAGAGACGGATAGGAGACCGCCGCGTAGGAGGCTGCTGTGTCTCAGCTCCGCTATAAATGGAGTCAGGCGGGCACAGCATACCCGACCTCAACTGTGCAGGTAGACAGCATGTGTCCGCACTGCCTGTCAGCGAAATATTGATCAATCTCTGCCGCGTCAGATCGACGTAGCAGGCAGCCACAGCACTCTCCGTCTACCCGCCAGGTGGCTAGAAACCTTCTTATCTTTCCGCCAGGTGGCCGGGAACATTCCTGTCTACCTGCCGGGTACCCAGGGGCCGGATGCATCAACGCAAATATAGGGGTTTGGGCAGGCGCGGGGTACACAGGGGAGCGAAGTAGGCATGCTAAGCCACCGGGGCAAGGGCAAGGGCAGTGCCCCCAACTGCCCCAGCTATGAGGCTGGGGCAGCGGCTGCCCCGGCGGGGGCAAGAGTGGTGAAACGCTGTAGAAATATGATACTATCACGCAGAAACCAACTTTTTCAAGGCTTGCTGTCCTTTTCCTCGACATAATACTTTTATTTAGCTTCTGGTAAACATTTGTTTGCCGAAAACTTTTGCACCTAGAAGGTAATGTGTTTATCTGGGCCAAATTCCGGTCCGCAATTGCGTCTCGACACGCTTTGCGGGCGCACGCGCTGGATTCAGGCGAGTTTCCAGCGCCAAAGCCGACTCGATATGGCTTTTTTATACAGTTTTCTCCAATTTTGTTTACTTTCCAGTTTCTAAAACCCACCTAGAGTCAACAGATCGGCGGCTGCGGCGCTGGAAACTCTTTCGACTCGACAGCGCGCGGCCGCAAAGCGTGTCGAGACGCAATCGCGGACCGGAATTTGGCCCAGAGAAGCACACTAATTACGCCATTCTCGATTGATTTATTCTCGTATTCTTTTTTTTTCATTTTTTGAGGTTTTCCTCGGAAAAATCCATATTACTGCTCCCACCTGCTTTATTCCGCGTTGCTTTAGCTTTTGCTTGATCTACTACAGTTTCAGAGTTTTTGAGCACTTCGAAAAGCATGCTTTGGAAAAATTTCGGTTGAAGACACTTCCAATTTTTTTTCGAAAGAAATTGATTCGAGACACGTATTGAAATTTTATACTAGAAACCACACATTTTTTCTTGAGTTCCACCCGCACTGCTTGCTGAATTTCTTTTTTTCCTCGAATCTCGTCCTCCAAATCCTTTGAGTTCTGAAACAAAAAAATTAGCAAATATTATTATTTCATTCCCATGAAAATATAACCCATCTAATGAGGAAATTTTTTTGCAACCCTGTGTCTGAATAAGAAATATGAAATGAGAACTCTAGTCTCAATTTATGAAGAAAATACTACGCTTCAGTACTCAAAGGCGTGTGTCCTTCTTCTCCTTCCTCTGCTGTGCTCTTCTGCTCACGTTTTCACGACATGAACATCTTGAAGTCCTTTTCCTCACAGCCATAAAAATTAAAAAAGTACAATTTGAAAATTTGGTGGGTGTATCAAGCTGAGAAAAAATACAAATTCACTCTGACAAAAGAATGGCCTTGAATTTGTTTGCACTCTGAACATGAACTTTAGTATGCGTGAAAAAAACGCCGCTACAAAAATGTGAAAAAATTTATAGAGTTGATCTTGCGACAATTCCCTTGTAACAGAGCTAAACCATCCACAGAGCGAAATGGCGGATGATCATCTCTCATTCTAACTTGCAATAGGAGAAAAAGGCGAGCAAAATAGCATCTAAAGCAAAGAATACTACCCATGGTTTTCTAAATACACCACAAAATTTTTCAAAACTTGCTATTTACACTTTTCAGACGAGATTCGCAGCAATTTGGCGTTTCGGACAAGTTGTGAAGTCTCAATAACGAGCGAATTAAAAATAAAATTACACACAAAAACTACGGACGAAATTAAAACATATTTATTCTCTATTACCATTCTACATTACGAAAAAAATAACTGCCAGATGTTCAGCTGCGTTGAAAACGAGAGGAAATAAAAAAAAACAGGAAGCGTCAAGCAGATGGGGCGAAAAATCTCAGCTGTCTCGGTCGATCGATCGCAGTTTTCGGCCGTAAAATGGCGCGCACGTACGTGATTGCGTACACTCCGCTGGGGTTGGCTCTCAGACAGTCGTGGAGGGCGGGCCGAGCGGCGAATACAGAGCGAGCCGAGGATACATACTCGGGCGGCACCAAATTCACCTCGGCTCACCCCTCAGTGCCAATGTAGGGCCGGCCGCGGAAATTTTTGGAGTGAGCCGAGGAGGTTCTATTATTACTCGGCTCTCCTCACCGTTTATTGATTATTTTCGAGTCTTATGCATGATCTTGTTCTTCTTTCAATCTATAAAACCTCATTTTAGATTATTCAACATAATCTTCATTTTGTTCGAAACATTAAACCTCATTTTAGATTACATTCTTGTTAGTTCAAACGCTCTTCGCGGCGACTTCTCTGACTTACGTGAAACGTACATAACGAAGCGCCCAGATCTTCAACTGGACGGAGATCAGGGATGAGCAGAAATTTTTTCTGAATCGCGGAAATCAGAACAGCCTTCTCAAATTCGGAAATCGGAACGCCAAAAACCATCGGAAAAAAACCTCCTAGTTGGTTGCAGCACACTTTTCTCGACGCTTCACGCACTCCTCCTTCAACGCAAGTTGCAGATGGCCTCACGCAACTTGCTTTGAGTTCACAAGTAACTTGAAGCAATGTTACGTGTAGTTTGACGAGATTTTTGATTAACGTAACGTGCGCTAACAATGAATACACAACATTGCGAGTAACTTTCACTGTTGGTACATGTTACTTGACACGTACACGCGACGTGGCCGGCACATTGACAAGCGACGAGGTCAGCACACCGTCACGCGACGGAGACTGCTCGGCGAGAACGACTGGGCCGACAGCGGTTTGTCAGGCGGGGCCTCCAGCCGGTGTGCCGGGCCAAGTACCTCAAAACTTGGGTAACTGAATGGACGACGCTGCCCACATCTGAGTACTGCCTCCAGAGTGCATCGTATACCTCCCTAGGGAACGTCACGCCGCGTAGATAAGTTACATGTGCGATAAAATAATACATTTAAGTTACACGCCATTGCTTTATGTCACGTGTAACTCACCCGCACCATGGGACACACACACAAACACAGAGTTAGGCAAATATATGTAGATAGTAGGATAGTTATTGAATAATTTTCCTGTGAATGCACTCAACTCTAGCTTTCTGAAATGTGAAGACGGACTTCGAATTCGAATTCATCGCCCCAGATCTCCTTGAGAATTCGGCAAGGAAAAGGGTTCAAAAATCTAAACTCCGATATTTCCGATTTTTCCGCATTTTTAGGCTTTTTTCGGAAATCGGAAGGCCAAAACCCATTGGAAATCGGAATTCCGCTCATCCCTGACGGGGACGGATTGCAGAATTGTAATTTAATGATGACTGTTGTTTTCGGTCTGCCAAAGTTATACGACAATCATTAACATAACCTCTAGCAACCCATATTCACCCATCACTACCAACGCGGTGTTCAACCCGAAGGCCATTATAATACACAACCACGTTACATGAAGATGTACAACTCCCAATACGTATGAAGATAAATCGAGATCAGAGACTCACTCAAACCTCAATGGGAAGAAAGGGAACCATGGAGTACTGTACGGTAGCCATGGTGTATTTCGCAATACTTTGGTGCGCGACGAATTCCCGCACTCTGGTTTGAATATCACCACGCGACGCACCCACGTGCGACGCAAAATTTCCGCTGCTGGGCCCTTTTTCTCCTCGCCTCGCCCCATTCAAGTCTCCGCCCCTGATTTCTGTCCTCGGGTCAGCCTCAACGGCCAAAAATACCTCGGGTCGCCCTCTACGAATGCCTGAGCTGCCCCGACGCCATCGAGCGCATCTGCATATGCGGCGGGGCACCGACTCTCGGAGCGCCTGCGCTAGGGTAGCCAGACCCTGCCCGTGCCCTTGCCCCACCGTGTGCGTTGATGCATCCGGCCCCAGGAAGGTGCAACATCGGAAACTCGTCCAACAGCGGGTGTACTTCGTGCCTTGCCGGGAGGCTTCCAACGCTTCATGAATACGGCCACAGGAAGGTACCACGGGCAACCCAGGGCGACCAACAAAGCACAAAATTTCGTCATCGTTTCGAGTGTTTCACTTGATCATCGACCGGGAAACTAGGTGGCATTACGGGCGACCTAGAAATGACGAGCAGAGGACAAATTTTTGTTCTGGTTTCGAGCGTTTCACTGTCATATCGACTGGTTGGAACTGCGGACTATCGTCAGACTGTGACCAGGCCCTTCCTGCTAATCACCCAATAACGACCTACGCACACTATGGAATCTATAAAGTGAGTATATTCAGGAGTACAAGCCCAGAAGACCTCCATCGATATATAACACGAAATTGCAGCCTGCCTTCGTCTCGCCAGATAGCAAGTATTTTTCGCCGGGTTCGGATTTACGATTGATTTTTTTTCCTAGATTTGGCTGAAAAGAAAACTGCGATTATACCTAAACCAGGTGGATTTAGGGTCGAAAGTGCTGCCGTCGAAGAGTCCCGGCACATCCAGTAGTGCAACTCAAGGAAGCAGTAAGACCACAAGCAGTGCTACTCAAGCCAGCAGCAGGATGAACAAGACAAAACGATGACGGGTGAGATGTCTTACAAATGGCATAAAGAGAGCCATATGTTCAAGCTTGAGTCTTCTGACGAGCAGGCCAAAGCGAAAAACTGTACTTTGCTTGCGAATCTCCATTATTACAGGTTTATCCTGGGCAGTCGCTGGGAGCTAAGAAGTGGTACTACAAGCTAAATCGTCCTCATATACTTAAATGCATAAGAGTATTAAACAACAAAAACCCTTCCGTTATATACATAGATGGGTTTTGAATGAATGAGTCATTGCTGTCATTGCTATTTATGCTTTCATCTAATAAATTTTGTAGCCTCCGATTAAACAATTAATGATTTATGACCACGTGTTATGTATTAGATCGAAGCAAAAAATTTCCCCCACTCAGCTTTCCTGATTTTTGAAAACTTTCGGCGTCAGCTCCTTAAAGGCAGCGTTCACGATGATCCTCATCGGTGACTTCCCGCACTGAAATGATAGGCGAGAAGGATTCTAGGCTCCCAGTGCCAAAGGAACGGTAGAAAACGAGCTAGGAGTGTCAAAATAACGGCTGCGAACAAGCGTTTTGGTGTACCAGAACCGCCTCGTGCTCCAAATCCGCCTTCTCGATATGAACAAATGAAGACTCAGATTACAGGAATGATCAAGCTAAGGAAGTGCTGATAAGTGAGCTGATCGCTTCATTGCACTGATAGGTACCATCCTTCATAGCGGTCAATTCCTCCACGCTCAAAAATCAACGCAATTAGGGGAGGACCTATCCCTGATCGACTACCTCCCGGGTAGTCATAAAAATCCTATCTTAGGTGCCCGAGTAACAGTAAATGAAAAAGTTGTGTGCGTAGAAGTTGCGAGCTCTTTAGGTCAAATGAAATTTATCTGCCGAAAACTGTCTTTATCTCTCAAACGTGCACCGTATTCGTGTTCGGCGCCTCAGATAACCTCCTTAGAGAAGTTCGGACAAACATTTTTGAATTTTTTTAAATTGAAATTTTTTTAAAATTATTACGCGAGCAGTTAAAGTGGGGGTTCCACAAGTACTCAGTAGATGGTCGATCAGGAAAAAATGGCTACATGCTCAGTTCTGATAACCAGCTCTGGTCACTTCCTAGTTAGATAGATGAAGACTTGTCGTTTCGAATGGTATAACACACTTGGTCAAATAAAGCGCCGAAAAATCTGATGAATTTCACAGAAAAAAAGCGTTGTGGGAAACTTTCGCTCCAACCTGATACATGATTTTTAAACCATTACAACACCGTCACGGTGTAATAGTGTTCTAATATACCGTGCGGGTGGTTTTATGGTAGAACAGTCACCCGGAAAGCGATGCGATGCAGGTTCGAGTCCTGCCTGGCCCCTATGTTCTGTGCTCAACTTACCTACTTTGTGGCATCCTGTAGATAGATAGTTCTGCATTACATTCAGGCTAGAATTTACGTCATCGAGAGAGTGTACCTCTAGGCTTCCCGTGCGCAGCAGCCCGCGCACAGATAGTTCTTCCCTAAAGGCACAGTATACCCTCAGATTTGAATATGGTGATTTTTTTCATTGTGTAGTAAACCCCTGCTATATAACACGTGCCGTGTGCAAGATATCAGTTTCTCCAGAAAATCGAGATATAAGCGATCACCACGGACACTACCTCCCTCGCTCACCACCACGGGCCACACCCCCTACCAGATTTCCGAACTCGATAGCGACTAGATGGATGGATCGATTCCAACCGCGTCGCGTTCCTCAGTCCATTTTCGGACTGTCTCCTTATCCTAGCTCGCCCTCGCCCAATGATTGCGAATGAAGAGAAATACATGCCCGAGAAAACTCGTCCACCAGAATTTCACCCTCAAAATATAGACATCTTCAAGGAGCCATAACTCTGCTCAAAGGGGGTGATCTGTGATCAGCATGTAAAGCTCTCCAAGGTCAGCATTAGAACTAAAAAAGAAGTTACCGGGTGTTTTGTGCCTTCAAAGGTTCCAAAGGTGCCACAGGACACCCAGAAACCAGAAAAATACTTTTTTTAGGTTTTATCCTTATCTTGGAGTGGGTCACGCTCTTATGACAATCGTGTTTCTGTAATTCTCCAAGACCTCCTACAAATGGAGATATGGGCCCTGGAAAATGCCTGTATCTGAGGGCTAAAATTTGGTGACGAGTTGTCTCAGACCTGTTTTTCTCCTGGTTCGCAGTCGCGGCTCGAGAGCAAAACAGGATGAAGAGACAGATAGGAAAGAAAGTGAAGAACGACGACTCGGTTCAAAATCACCTATCCATCTAGTCGCTATTGAGATAGAAAACCAGGAAGGCGCTGTGCCTGTGGTGGTGGCTGAAGGGGGTCAGGCTCTCGTTTACTTGGAGTATTTGAGATCTCGCATTTGGGACGTGTTATACAGGAGGAGTCTTCTTCACAAGTAACCGAAAACCTTAAAATTCATATCTGAGGGTGTACTGTGCCTTCAAAGGCAGCTCGTCTGCGCAGAAAACCACATTTGATTTTTTCTTCTCAATCCAGTGTTCGAGCCATGTGGAGATAGTCCTCGAATCTTGAAACCTCAATGCTGCGTATTCATAATGCTAAAGCCTCCTGGAAATTGCTTCGCAGTCTGTGAAGGCGTTTTCTCGGTCGATCATCCTCCACGAGGAGCAGAAGCGCTACGATAGGCTTCGACGGGCCTTGGTAATCCGAAAATCTATATTTCTCATTCCGAGAGGCCCTCGCCTTCAAACATGTGCATTAGAAGCCTCCTACTTCTGGAGAATTGAAATTGAAAGGTTAACGTCTAATTTTTCAGATATTTGTGTATTACATACTCTGAGAAAAATTGCCGGGAAAGTGCCGCGACCCTCGACTGTGCCGCGATAGTTCCGCGAAAGTACCGCAGCGGCTCCGTGATCAGACGATTTTGTTGCCGTGCCTTGAGCCTCGACATCGTCGCGGTAGAACCGCGCCGGCTCCGCGAGGATGAAGCAGTGAAGCCGCGTGGAGTACGATGTACTATCCTGTGTGGTGAAACGAAGCTGTCTCCTCTTCAGCTACCCAAGTTTGAGGTACATTCCGTATTTTCTTGGACGCAGAAGCGCCGGTAATCTCTGTCCCTTGTAGACCGATGACGTGATGGCCACAGGTGCTTATTTTTGTTATTAGCACCCCCCCCCCCTAGTTGTATGAGAATTCTGTAATAACTTCTCATGAGATACTCTTCCGGAGCCGCTGCGGCACTATCGCGGAGCCGAAGCGGCACTGCCGCATCACAGCTACGGCTCCGTGGTAGTTGCGTCACGGCTCGGCGGTAGTGCCGGCGCGGCTCCGCGATGGTGCCGCTTCGGTGCCTGTAGGCACTATCGCGGAGCCGCAGCGGTAATTTCTCTCAGAGTACCCTCTATAAAACGTAGTAATTCACATCACTCGAGGCGCGAGCGTTGCGAGCGATGCCTCATCCTCCATCTGTCCTCCGCTCTCTCACTGTCTCTAACCTCCGCTCCGCACCAGCACGCGTAGGAACGATGTGAATTTTGCCATTTTATAGCCTGTAAGACACACTGGACAGACGTGAAAAAAAGGCTGAATATTTCGGGATTCTCGAACGAGTTCTCCGAACAACCTGGTGGGCCTACCTGCGCAAAATAGGGGAAATATTGAACACGGTTTTCTGCTATTTTGAGCAGAAAGAAGAGCTGGTCCCGCGACGAAGAGGGGTGCTGTCGCTCGGGTCCAGGCCGGGATTTTTCGACCAGTACTGGCTTGTGTGCTACACCTTTTGAAAGCATTGAAAGATTTCATCCCTCCATAGCGGGCCATTGTCAACGGATGCAGGTATGGCTCTGTTCCTATCCAAAAATACGGTTTTCATGTTCCCTCCTAAACACAATTGTCTTTTAGGGTACCAGACTTTCTGTATTTTATTTTACATGTAGATTCGGCGGAAAGATTTATCGTGAATACTGCATTTGAGTTTAACTTTCGAGAACGACTGACCATTTCACCTAACTCACAAGAAATTGATACGCCTCATAAATGCAGCGGATAAACGGAAGGGCAGGCAAACTTCAAGAAGCCTGATAGAAACTGTAAAAGAACGCTCATTGCTACGCATGATGACGGGGGATAGGAGCCATACTATGGAGTATTAGCGTTACAGTGAGCACCGTGATTTGGAAGAATTGTGTCTCCTCAATCTCTATTTGATTAATAAATACATTTATCCAGTTCATATATTTAACAAACTTATGAATTCATAATCTTTCAGATTCAGCAGTTACCCTCCTCTCGCCTCACTTCTCATTCCAGGGGTGTTACATGTTCTCTCAAACACAGCATCAAACGCGTGCCTCCTTGGCTTCCATCTGATGATTCTAAAGAATTGGGCCCGAAAGTCAGTACGGAAGTACATGTAGATGAAAAAAGACACACCGGAGTGCGTGCCGTACAACAAATAGGCGCCACCTGAAACGAAAGAAAAATATCATAAAAAAATAAAAAAAATCAAAAATATAATACTTTTACGCTTTTATGGCATGGTATACGATTATAGATCGTCAGAAGGTGGCTGAGCTTAACACAAATCTCCAAGGTCATGAAGGGCTGTTACATGCATTTCATCGCTTGGTGAGCAAGAGCTGAAAACGGTAGCCGATGAAGGCAGTGTTACGGCTACACATGATGCCGTCAACGGCGAAGCAGAATTGAAAAGATCCTGCCACAGCTCCTGGTCTCACTCCTGCTATCGCCTCGGAAGCTGACGTAAGTTCTCCATATGTATGTACGAACTGCTGCTGTTGTTCCTTCTCTCATGTCCTCGATCAGTCGAACATAATTTTCCAAGACTTCATCGGCACGCGGAGAGTTCAGCTAACGATCACGATGAGGAGAGTCGAATGCGACTTCAAAGTACAAGGAAGTAAACTGTAATAGCTCTCAATACCGCTGCCACGGTTCAATCACTCATCTCACAAGGAACACTTGTTTGATGGTTGATCTTGCAGGTCGAAAACCTGCTTGCTCCTCTGTAGTCGTTTCTTCACGATGTTTCTGCATGACGAGCATTGGAGAAATTCTCAGTAGCTTGGGAAAAAGAAGTCGGAGTTATGAGCTAAGTAGACTGTCTAAGATCAGGGACGCGGTTGAATATGCTAAGACGTCAAATTTAGGTGCGCAGGGCACGCGACACGTTCTGGTGTTAGCCGCTGGACAACAGGTGTGCCCAATTGGGTACCGCGGAACCTCAAGCGCACTGATGTTTGCCCTCCAACACAGTGGTGAGACCTCTTCACCAAAACCTATGGGAAAGGGGCAAGGTTCTCAAATCCCTGGAGCAAATAGGGTTTCCTAGCCAACTAAAGCGAGCGATAGGAACGAATGGAGACGTTACTGGCGCAACGTGAACTAACAATAAGTCCATGATCAGCGGAAGGACGGATTGACAGGTGATCGGAGCAGAATGCCAATTTTTCATCCTATCGACTATCTTCTCTGCCCTCTGCCATTCCCTCCTACAATTTCCCCCTCTCTTCGTCAAAGTTTGCTATGAGTGATGGGAATTTTGCGTTTTACGACACTCAGTATACGTGTAAACGCAGGGCAGTGGCTGGCGCCGCGCAAAAGTTCCTCCTCTTGGTTCGGATTATAGTAATCGACAACTCACCAACGACTAGCGTGTCCATTGGAGGAGCCTTCCACTGGGAGAGTATTGCAACCAAATTAGGAATCGATACAAGTAAAACTGCTACACCACTCAGCAACAAAATCATCCGCTGACGGCGCAGTTTGCATCCATTTATTTTCTGTAAAAAACGCTATCAGAAGTGTTTTGTTATACTTCTGCCTTGCGAGGTTTTTACGATGGAACTTTATGGAGCGGCCTGACGTTTCGACGTTACCGTCGTCTTCAGAGGCCTGAGCGTGACGCAAGATTGGAACATGAACTACCCGATCAAGCGCTCAAACCGCCGAGGAATTTTCGATGTGCCCTCAGAGCCACGCCGGAAAAACCCCTCAATCTGTGAGAGACACTCACTCTTTGTTCCACCGGCGACACAGGAAAACCACTCTCGACTGACCAAGTAAGGAATGAACTTGACTAAGTGCAGGGCGCGTAATATGAAATCGCGCTCAACACTCAGATAAATGGTCGCTCTACAGCTCGCATAGTGGAATATAAGGCAAAAAGTCACTGGTTATTGATGGGCATTCGTTGCGATTGTTGATGCGTGGATTTCTTTCGAAAATCCAGAAAGCCTCCAAGGCTCTTCTTGCTGATATGTTCGCCTCAACTGATAAGATCGTGCACTTCACTTCATAATCAGCTCCGTGATGGGGACCATTTCTGTGCCTGCCTAGTGGTGTTGAGAGGTTCACTCTCCTCTTCCCTGCCAGATGTTCTTTAACTCGTATTGATAGCATCCTCCCAGTCTCACCGATGTAGGTGGAATTGCAGGCAAGGCATTCTAGTTGGTAGATAACAGTTGTTGAACAATCCCCGATCTTTCCATATGGGCAGATGATGCAGTCATTTGATGAGCAACGTTTGTCGTAGAGTCTATTCCGCACGAGTTGTCGTTTAAAGTTTTCATTAGGGATGTTGACAAGAATGACGTCATTTTGCAACTGTGCCCTCACGATACTTCGTTGAATCGCTGCGCTGAGTTCATCAGAAACAAATGGGACACAGAGAGACAACTTTCCTTGACGCGATCGTTGTTCCCGACTCCTGTGGGGTCGACGATTCCTTTGTAGAGCAGGATAGCCATTCAAGTCTGCAACCTCTGATGCCAACCGTAACGACTCTTGGAGTTCATCTCCATCCGTGCATATCCGCCTTACCGTTCGGAACATATTTCCTACCACCGCCCGTTTTACTGCGATTGGATGAGCCGATTAAGAATGGACGATGATGTTTTTCGAGCTCGGCTTCCGATACCATTTAACAAGAACTATTCCGTCAGACAGTTTGATCTGTGCATTCAGGAAAGGGAGCCAACCGTCGTGCGGAGTTTCCCTTGTGAATGTGATGAACGGTGATTGTTCATTCAATAGGCGGAAGCATTCGTCCATCTCGGACTGCGTCGATGTCACAATGTAGCAGTCGTCTATACTCAGGCAAACCATCGCTCCGAGCGGTACCGGAGAGCTACTCGAGCGGCGCTGCCTCTCCGCTCCGAGCGAAAATTAGCCATCTACTCGGGCCACAGCAGCCGCTCTTCAGGCCACAGCAGTATCGCTCGGAGCGATCTTCGGTCCCAACTGGCACTGCGGTCTCTGTTCGGGCGATTTTCAAAAACTTCCTAGTTGCTATTTTTCTATATTTCCGCCTCTTCTGGAGAGGATTAAGCCTGTTAAGAGGATAAGGTACCTGTTACAGCATGTGGGTCAGGAGGTTAATCCTGCCACAGGCCGCAACAAGGATACCATCCCAGCATGGTCCGCAATGAGGAAGCCTTCCCCACCGCGGGCCATGGGGGATCCCCTCGGCCGCCAAAAATTGTCATCATGAGAGTGATTCGAGGTCACCTCTCAAGAGTGGCCTCGAAAGGCCAACTACCCGTCTACACGAGGCGAGCCGCCTTTTATACCCGCAGGATTGGTTGTTCTTTGAGTGATAACGTGTCTCGCACGTTATCACTCAAAGAACAACCAATCCCGCGTCTCTCTATGTCTGGCGATGGCACCGCTGTGGCCCCGAGAGCGACCGGAGAGCGACCGAGGGGCGAACTGGCACCGGACAGGGACCGCGGTGCCAGTTGGCCCCTCGGCCGCTGTCCGGGCGATGACGTCATAATTGGGTGGAGCCGGTCCCGCTCGGAGCGATGGTTTGCCTGAGTATATCTACAGTACAACAGCGGTCGACGTTCAAGCACGGGCTCTTCTACTTTGCTCATGAAACATATCGCAAACACGGGTGCTAAGCGTTGACCCATTGCTAGGCCTCTCAGTTGTGAGAAATATTCGCCTAACCACACAAATATGTTACAGCGCAAACATTCTTTGATCAGGGTCAAAATCTGAACTTTGCTGAGGCCAAAGGTGTTCACACTGTCAGCATGCTGATCCAGCATTTCGGACAAGGCCTGAAGGGCTTGCTCGTTCTGCACATTCGTGTAGAGAGATTTCACGTCAAATGACTCCGAGACACAACTCTCTTCGAAATTCGTGCTGTGCAATCGTGCAAGAAGTTCGTTTGTATTCGTCAAGTGAGAAGGCACGTTAGTTAGCAACTGACTTACAATGGAATTCAAAAACCATGCGATCGTTGGGAGCTATCAGAAGTGTTGCAAAATGATTTGACGGCGAGATGTTGAGTTTTGCAGTGTTTGAGACACATTCTTTTTTAAGGTGCAATTATGGTCATACCAAAAATTCTGGGCTCCGATGGCGAGAGCTTTCATCAAAAATCCTACTGCAGCATCACTAGCTTTTCAGTGGGAAACCGCTAATACGAGAGTTGGAAGCTTCCTATTCTAAACATGTATTACATGATGTACTGCGAAGGGATAGGGGCTGTCTACACACCCAGGGATTTGACCTGTTTTTGCAGTTTGGCGCGTCACGCTGCTCAATGCAGGCGAAGAGATCCCGAGCGGAATTAGAGCCGCAAAAGGCGAGAGAAATCCTGTCTCTCTGTGTAGAGAGCCCCTGTCTCTACTGCGAAAGTGAGAGGCGGAGAGGGGACAGGGGCTGTCTACACACAGGGAGGAGTTGTCTTGTTTTCGCAGTTTGGCGCGTCACGCTGCTCATTGCAGGCGAAGAGGTTCCGCGCAGAATTAGAGCTGCAAAAGGCGAGACAGCTCCTGTCTCGGAGTGTAGAGAGCCCTTATCCCTACTGCGAAAGTGAGAGGCGCAGAGGACGGCAGAGTATTAGGGATAAGCGGAATCCCTCCAGTTCTGCACTACACTATGTAATGCACGCTTGAAAAGAGAAACGAACGTACAGTAGTTAGATCCATGGCTTGCTTCCTCACGAAATGACATTTAATTCTCACCCGCGGCTGGCGCGTGGGGTTTAAATCTCACAGGCGGCTGGCGGTATGGTAAGCTGCTCAGCTGCGCCCTTCTCTCGGCGTGAATCGATTAACGGGCCGGGGCACGAGACCGCTCTCGACAGCCGCGGATGAGATTTCAATGATTTTTTTTTTAAGCAACGGACCTAGCGATATAACATCAGCATGAATCCTGAAGAGGCTTTGCGTTCCTCATTGGAAGTTGGCACAAACTCGACGCACCTGTGTCATAGCATATGACACCAAGTTTGCGCCAACCTTAAACAGTGGATGCGAAGTCTCTTCAGGATCCATGCCGAAGTTGGACAGCCTGTTTATTACGGAGTGCAAAACCTTATAGTCCGCGGACCGTCGTCTATCACTGTAATCGACGCGTTCTCGGATGACCCCGGTATTCGTCGGCAACACCCGGGGCTGCATGCACGAACGTGAGTGTTTCGAAAGGGTTCGAACATTGTTTGGGGCGTCGGGGCGTTTGATGATAGCCGTGCGAGTGCTGGAGATAATCAATAATTGGTGTTTCAGCGGGATCTCGGCTGCCCCACCCTCCTTGGTAGGGTTGGCGAGGAAACGATTTTTCAGTGCTACTCCAACCCCTTCACAGCCCTCACGCTAACTATCATCGAATGCGCCGACGCCTCAAACCCTGCCCCAACCCCTCCGTAACACTCGCGCTCGTGGATTCTGCTCCGGTAAGCCATCGATTCGTTATTGCAGCCGCTCGAACACCCACCTTGCAACTCTGCCGTAGAACTGGTGAGTTTATGTTCACTTATTTCCCCACTTATTTCCATATTTTTATATTCACACGATCCATTTTAACATGGTTCGCGCCATTGTGTTAGGACTTTGGTAAAAGTTCAGCGTCGGCATGGATCCCAATGAGACCTCGCGTTCACTATTGAAGATTGGCGCAAACTCGGTGCCATATGCGCCTAAACACTAAACCTAACTTTTACCAAAGCTCAGATATGGCGTGATTGGCGATTGAGTGGCGGCCGTGGCGGATCGATCTCTCATCGGGGCCAGCGACGCATACCGGGGTCGGCCGAGAACGCGTCGATTACAGTAATAGGCGACGGTCCGCGAACCATGACTTCGTGTACTTCTTTATGAACAGACCGCTTTTCCGTTTGAAAGTTTCTCATTCCTAGAAAAGTTTTCCCAGTTCGCTAATAAAAATTTCAACTTGAAACCACAATTTTAGTGCTAAAGAATCTCCAAAATTAACTTACATGTTTGACATTCATTTTTCTAAAAATAAATATTAGCGCTACGAAACATATAAAATATATCAGCGCAATCACTCCATAATGCACTGTGCCGTAGTAGATCCCGGTCGACTCCATTACGGTACACATGCGATCCGTGTTAATTGGCTCTTGAAAGACGTCTACGATGATTGCAACACCGATGAATACCTGGAACGTCGTTAGTCTATTTTTGTTCAGAAGCAGGCCTATCGTGACGCGATGTCTGTGGGCAACTTCCTCCACGAGGAATGGTACACTCACAAATGTCAAAGTTATGGAGACTGTAACTAGACAGTATTTCAATCGAGGAGTATTGCTGTAGAAAAATGGAAAATTGAGAGCGACAGCCCTCTCGATCATTATTGAAAGGTTGATGAGCGCTGGATATTGTCCTGAAAACTAGAACGCTTACATTTTGTAATGATGCAATAAGGTGGGACGTACCGTATCAGAAGAAGACTGGCAGACTCCATATGCATATAAGTCACGTAATCTCTGGAAAGTCTATAGTAGGCTCTCGATTTCAATCATCACCAGCAGTGGGCCTCCGCGAAGTACATATGTTAGGTTGATGCAAAAGTCTGCGGACTCTTCACGACTTTGAACAAAAAACATTTATTCCAAAAACAAACAAAGCTTACCCAACAAAATAACTTCCATCACAATCAAGGATCCTTCACCACCGATTGGGCAGATCATGAAAACCCGACCCGTAGAATTCCTGCTGTCTCTAATCGATGTATTCTTCTAAGGCCATTTCCACTTCGTCATCGTTGATGAAGTGTTCTCCATCCAAGAAGTGCTGCATCGAGAGGAACAGATGGTAGTCGGAAAGGGCAAGATCTGGGATATATGGAGGGTGAGGAAGAAATTCCCTGCTCAGGTCCAGCAGTTTCTGTCGGGTTATCCGAGATACGTGTGGCCGAGCACTGTCGTGAAGAAGGCAAGCAGTGTTCAACGGAAACTGCTGGACCTGGGCTGGGAAGTTCTTCCTCACCCTCTATATAGCAAAGATCTTGCTCCTTCCGACTACCAAATGTTCCGCTCGATGCAGCACTTCCAGGATGGCAAATAGTTCACTAACGATGACGAAGTCAAAATGGCCTTAGAACAATACTTCGACTCGGAACAGCTAGAGCTCTACGCGTCGGGAATTCATGATCTGCCCAATCGGCGGCGAAGGAAAGTCATGGAAATTAGTTTGCTGGGTGAGCCTTGTTTGTTTTTGAAATAAATGTTCTTTAGTCAGAGTCGTGAAAAGTCCGGAAACTTTTGCATCAACGCAATAATTTATGATAAGGATGGTTTGACGAGAAAGCGAGCGCTCAAAACTGGTGATAAACGAAGTTGAGAGCCTACTAGAGATGCCCCGGAGCTTACGTGGTTAAGCGGCCGTCAAAAGTGTACGGTCAGCTTTTTCTCAAAGGCGAAAAAGATTAAAAGCTTGAAACTTCGCATTCATCATCTTCGGTCGAGTGCACTCCTCTACGTTACCTACATCGATTTGCAATCTACCACGATAACCAGCAATGCATCATGTCTTGTCCATTTTGCGCTTTTCGCAGCCGTTTGGTCTAGTGGTGGTAACTTTGTGTTAAGGTCACCGATACACAAAAACGGAGTATATTCTGCATCTTCACGTACAACTGAGTTGCTTAAGGCCTAGTTCATACAAGCGGCGACGCGCGACAGTGCATTTGAACCATATCGAATTTCTGTCGATATCTTTTCCAAACACGATGTCGCGTCGCCCATCGCGGGAAGTATGCACTAGGCCTAAGGACGTTGTACTTGCCGAGCGCTTCCCTTCGGACTTCAAAAGAGGTATGGTTCGAATGGTGACCGATGGACTGCCACACAAAGAAGTTGCAAGAACTCTATACTCAATTCAATTTACAGCGTTTCCGACTTTATGCGCCGTTTTGAACAGAGAGGAACTACAGAAACATCAGCAGTCGCAAGATGACAAAAAATCACCTCTACTCAGTAATATTCCCTGCTAGGGCGAGTGGCGGAGAGGTGTCCCCCCACGAATGCTACCGGCATACAAATCAAAATTTCAACCTGAAACCTTCACAAGCTGTGTGTTCCGACTGCGCAGCGTCGCCTAAAGTTAATCGACCCACGGGAAGGCCATGATTTCGGAGGAGAGCCGTGCAGCTAAAGTAGCATTTGCCAAAAGTTATCTAAACTACATAGACGCCAACGGATTGGGCGAAAGTGCCATTTCCAGATGACTCTGATCTTCAAACTGACTGAATCGATGCAGAGAAAATATTAAGCTTCTATAAAAGATTGAATGGTCCTTCTCCATGGTAATGATGCAGTACCCTCTGTCAAGTGTTTTCAGTATTTCCGCAGCCGTTTGATTCAGTTGCGAAAATGTCTATGCTAAGAGCACCACCACAAAAAATTGAAGTATACTTCCCTGCATCTCCAAGTACAAATAAGCCGATCAAGGACATGGTGCGTACCAGACGCTTTTCTTTCGATTTCAAGATGGTATAGATCGGATGGTGACCGATGGAATAAAAATAAAGCTTTGTGCCACAATAATCCACTTCTTGCCAAACTCCATTTTATAAAGCAACAATGTTTTGAAGCATTTAAACTAGCTTTTCGTGCAATTACTGAGCGTGACAGAAGGTTTCATATGGCTGGCTCAGAAAATTAATGAAGAAAATTTAGGTGACCGTGCACTTTTGACCGCTAAGTGTGTCTATCACGACGATTCTCACCAGCTGCGAGCAAAATTATTTGCCACGGTGTTCCCAAGATACACCCCAAACCGGTCACATTAACAAAATAGTGCCCTGTATACATGGATATATACCGGCCCACACCAGCGATAAGAAATGACAATCCATTGATCTGGAATTACACAGGTTATAAACGACGCTATGCTTTGAAGAGTACTGCGAAGTTGCGAAAGCGCATTATTTTGATCTTTCGTGACGTCGTGGTAGATTTTATGAACCACTTTTGAGGGCAGTATTCACGATAGAGTACGGTGGTATCGAATGGGCACCCTGGCTGTTCATCACTCCTGGCTACTGATTGTCGCAACGCGGGACCCTCGCCGAAGCCTAAGGCATAGTAGCAGAGGTGGAGAAGGGGTCTGGTTTCATGGCCGCGCTTAGGGTATTGTCGTGGTACTTACGCTCACGTCTTACGCACACGTAATATCATAGGACTTACGCATTCCCATGCTCGGTGAAGACTGCCACGCGGTTGAGAATACCGAACCGAACCTAGGCAAGTAGATGGTAACCTGCGGTGTGATGGCGAAACAGCCTCTACCATCAACTATGATGGAGTTAGGCCATACCCACATGCGGGATGAACAATGCAGTTCAGAACACACAACATGCCATTCCGCAACACACAACATGCCATTCCGCCTTCCGCGGTTTCAATCAACACTCTGACCAATCGGATTTTTATGCGCTTGATGCGACAAAATGCTTTGTACACAAAACAACACTATAATGCTCAAACTTTACAGTATTCCCGTTTTATGACAGTAAACAAGACATAGAAATACATACTGAAAGTGGGGACGGACTTCACGCATGCCCTTAGCTAAAGTGGGTCTGATCCAGAACAGCGATCCTCAGAGTCGATGCTGGAGTGGTTGCTAGCACCTTGTTGTGGAGTCGTCGGATGCAGGTAGGCTCCGTCTATAGCAGGCGACCAGCGGCAAAGCGTCAAGGCGTCGGAGCATCATGCGCCAGTGCTGAAACGCTGGCGCATGACGCTCAACGGCTTGCGCATTCAACGTGTTCGAGAACGGCACGTGGTTAACGCTGGTATCGATAATATTGGCGATGGACGCTACTGCCGCTATGCCTCTACCGTCAGCGATAGGGCGGCTGCAGTGATCACTGGGGAGTTAGATCAATAATGAATGTTAAAGGTGCAATCTCCCGGCGTCACTTAACGCTAGGTCGTCTGCTATGTACGGAATCGTGGAGCGCCATTGCACGAGGGACCGCAGCCCAACGGAGACGATTGATCGGCGAACACTCGCGAAGGCAGGCAGGAGACGAGAGTGGCAGGGGAGACTAAATTTAGGGGAGACGCGACGTTCTAGAAGAATGCATTCTTCGAAGGCAATGGTCGCGATGAACGATGCTTGTTCTTTTTTCTCCTCTACACCTTTTTTGGATTTGGAGCAGTAGGACTTACAAGAAAGGAATGCGAAAAACCCTATTTTGGGTGAAATTATCAGCCTCAACTTTCCGGTCGTTTGATGGTGAACGAGCCGACTCCACACCGTCCGCACCGATGATCTCTCGCCTTAGGAACATCAGCTGGCTTGAAATCGACATCTAATCGATAACCAATTTTCTTTTTACCAGCCTACTCATCTAATGAGAATATTGACTGAAGTGCTTGCTTTAAAATTTCAACTATTTGTATCATTCGAATCTGCATTTATTCCTGTCTCTAAATGTCACTTAATTTTGACTACTCTGCATGGGACTCCGATCTTTTTGGGCGGAGATGTGCACGTGTTCACGGATCAGCAAATTGGGAGCTTCATAACTCTAATGGAAACCCGTTTCTTGCCTGTTGGTTTCGTAGTTTTTGAGAAGTTCGCGGACCAAGCCTAATTTTACGGTTTTCACAAAAACCTTTTTTTCAGCGCGACCACTGCCTTTGACCATTTACTGCGGGTCCACTGGCGACGCGACTGTGGGGAACTTTCATGAACAGAGTTGTACCAAACGTCACAATAACCAACAATAGGGTACACTGTGGCGGGATCTTATCAGTAAAAGTGCTTAAAGGCATGGCTACGCACCAGGGGTGTGCGTTAATGAAAGTTATTTTTTTTTCGTTGAGTGTTTATCGTTAATTCTCGAGAAAAAAAACCGCGTTAACCCGTTAATGCGTTAACACGTTAATTTTGGATTTCGTTAAACCATTGAAAAGAAAACATCACCACGTCAAAAATCAATAAGTTATCAGATCTCCGATACCAATCAATGCCATACAGAGTTCAGCGCAGTATGGGGCCCCACAGGGGGGTCTGAGCTCCGGAGGGGATGAAGGGCTCCGGAGATGTCTGACCTTCGGAGGAAGACCCAATGGACAATTGTGTATGTGAGTGAAAACCTGCCGGAGCAGTTTAAAATGGAATTCAACTAAGCATTGCGATTTGACTAAAATGCTGCTTGAACTGAGTTGTGAATGACGGTTTCAATAAGGAAGCTTAGGGTGAGGTCATCATGAAGGTGTTCTCAAAATGATAGACAAGACATATGAATCCTCAATTTTGCCTACTAAGTGCTGTATGATTTCTGCGAAAGATTTCTATGAGTCAGTAGAGTTGATATTTGAGTTGAGCGAGGTCGATTTACCTTGTACAAAAAATCTCCTCGTTTAGGATTGAGGCCGAGCACCGCTAAAATATGAGGGCTAATTCCTCTCTCAGGTGTGGTCCTGTCGGAAGTCGGCAATTTTGAAAACTAATAGTCACGGGAGTAGTATATTTGAGTTCAGCGTGACCGATTTCTTCTATGCTGTGTTTCGGCGTCCAAAATGAACACCAAAGACCGCTTCGCTTTACTGCTAGAAGAAGAAGACAAAAACATCCATGTTCACGAATCTAAACTAGGGTTTTAAAACTGCATTAACTTAAATGAGAGAAAAAAAATCCTAGCTTTAGAAAACTACACTCTGTACCCTTCCGTTTGAAGCCTCTGGAGTGTGCCCTTGGCGAAAAGTTTCCTGGTGTGGGTTCTGCGTCAATATTCGCGTTTGCTCAGTACTTGCTTTGCAAGATGTGGAAGTGTATTTCTTTGTATTTTTTTCACAGTGTATTTTAGAGAAGAACCCACAACAGGTAAATGTTCTTTAAAGGCACTCTTCAGATTTGCAGAAGGTTGCAGACGGTAGAGTATAAAGTCTAGTTTCTCAAAGCCAGGATTCTTCCAGATAACTCATTTACTAATTAAATTATAAACTTTTCAAAATCTGCTGTTTTCGAGGACGCACGTCTTTTTTCCAACGTTTACGATTACAGTGTAGCTCCCTTCAGCGTAGATCTCAGACGGTGAAATTTCGTATGCAGGGTAAATCAACGACGCTTGACTCAAATATCCTACTCTCATGACTCCTAGTTTTCCAAATTGTCGACTTCCGGCGGGACCACACCTGAGAGTGTGAGCCCATACACTGAAGCAGTGTTCACCCTTCATCCTAGACGGTGAAAGTGTATACAAAGGGTGAATAGACCCCGCTCGACTCAAATATCCTTCTATCGTGATCCGTACTTTGCATAACTATGAACTTCGAGCGGGATCGATCTCCCACCCCCCTCCCTCAATCATCCGCATTTAATTACACAGCACAGGCAGTAACCAGTTATACCGTAGTCCATCAAAAGTTGCACATCTAATTACCAATGGGAAGCGCTTAGTCGAATATCGATGTGTTCGAAACTCATGGCAGCACAATCCCTCTCGCTCAATCAGTGGCGAGCGTTTTGCATACGAATTCATGCATATTGATCTTCTGCCGACCGCTTCGTGTTCGACGCGGCGATCTCTCAACCAGTGATCGATCATACACTTTTGCACTTTCAGCCCCTCTACATGAATCCGATGGGCGCTCTTCTTCCTCGCAAACATCCGCATTTTTTCGCATAGCACTAGCTTCACCAATTTGATACGACAAGAGTAGTTTGACTGCAATCAAACACTAGAGGCAAACCTGCTAGATAAACACTGTTCGAGCACATTAGCTCTAGGTGGGGAGAGGGGTAGGGGTAGAACACGGTCAAAACTTGACCTACTCACGCTCCTGGGTGGGGGTTCTGAGGGAAATCGGCATTGGAGTGGTGGTCTGAGCAAAACTGGCCGACCCGCACCTCGTGCAGTACCCTGGTGCCATAATTCTACGACAATTAACGAAATATAAATTAACGTCAATTCAAGACTTTTTCGTTAAGCGTTAATCGTTATTTTACGAGAAAGAACCGCGTTAACCCGTTAATGCGTTAACACGTTAACGTTATAACGCACAGCCCTGCTGCGCACATTAGCTTTCCCCGTCGTCGGTTTTTTTGGTTTCATATGAATTTTTGCGATTATTTTTGACAAGACTCTTAGAGTAGTCGCCATGCATACAATTTCTGCCGAAAACAGGAGGAAACGATTTTCGCACGGAACACTGCCTTTGAAACCTTGTTCAACGCTATAAGAAGAAGGAAACCTTTTCAAGGTACGACAACTCACAAAGTCCCCAAAAGATAAGGCATTGAATAAGGTATACTTTTCACGGAGATCCTGGCTTGAGTTGAAAACAACAATGCAAAGTCCGCTCAATATGGATACAAGTGTGCCGCACACAATAAACGAGAGAAAGCGGATCTGCAAGTCTTCGTCGATTCGCTGAAAACAGCAAACATTTGGAGAACGCTCCGATTGCGGCACACATATGGTTTCCGTTTTCGATTAGGTCTGACGCATGGGCCAGGCGGCTGGCCGTGTGGGATTGGCGGCCTCACTGGAGAATGGAGTTTCGATTCGCGCGGGGTGATCTACCGTCACAGCCTCCCCCATTCATCAGACTAAAACTATTACGCGAACTCTACAACACCAGCGCTAAGTTTTGTGAAAAGTGGGAGATTCGCCAAAGTGGGGAAAAACGTTCGACACTTGCAACTATTTTCAAACAAAGACTTTTCTATTCGGACAATATCTTACATCTTGACAGCTCAAATTCCTACGCGATAATATGCTTTGTGAACTCGAGTTTCCTCAAAGTTTTACTTCCTTCTGTCCTTCTGAAATGGATTTGTATTTGGAGTGAGAATTGTTTTTTCAACTGTTTTTGCGATTGTTTTTCAAAAACTTCGAGTGCGGCGAAAGTTTGAGTAGTAGCCGATACCAAAAAAATCATTCTGGTTCAAAACTTCTCCCGATGTGTCCGGACTTAGCCGTCCTGAGCCACCCTATCCCGGGCGTGGTCATTCCAATTGATATGCATGTAATACATTCCGTACTGATTGCGAGGTCGAAAAATGTCCTTAATGTATCCGGACTACGCCCGCTTAGCCAGTCATGTTCCGTCAGCGTCCGTCGCGGTCGAAACGTAAACATATAACACATTGCTCATGTGTCCGAACTGCGCCGTCCGCAGTGCGACTTGACTGAGTCTACCTTATCTATTGGTATAAAGCCAACCACCACAGACGGGAGAGGACGGCTAAGTCCGGCATTTGACAGGAGCCTGACAGCCTTTGACCAGCACCGTTGATGAGAGTCATTGACACCACCATTTTCCATCCGGTGGTGTTGACAGAAAGCGTCCTCGGTCATAGTTGGTCGATCGGCGCAGCCAGTTCAGTCGATAACCATGAAAGACATGCATGAGGTGCTGTGGAAACAACACCCGATGTGGCTGACTGGCCGATGTACATATGATATGAGGTAAGAAATGAATGATATCTATGATATCTTTCCACATAATTCATACATATTGACAGCGTTAGCCACACCTGGCCACCCCGGGTGTTTTTTGGAACCTCCATCGTCCATGTTTTTCATACGTATTCACCGACTTGGCCACGGTGATTTTTTCATTCAACTCTGACAGGGGCTTACGTGAAGCCTTTGGAGTAGTGGCTCTTTAGACACCGAGTGAAGAGTTGTCCCGCCTCTTGCGGCTCCAATTCCACTAGGGACCACTTCGCTTAAATTGAGTGGCGTGACCTGTCGAACTGCAAAAACAAGCCAGCTCTTCCCTCTTTCTGTCAAAAGCCTCTTTCCCGAAGCCTTTAGCTGAATCTACTCTGGCAAATAGATGAGACCGCGGCGGTAGATCGTCGTTTGCGAGCGTTTATTCATTTTTAGGTTGGACGGCGCTTGCCGAACGACCAACCGCAAATGGTCGCGCTTTGCCCATTCGCTAGACTAACAACAACGAGAGACTAAGGTTCGAAAGACGATGCTGCTTCAGAAAGCATGACGGGATCACAAAAGAGCATTAACTCACAATGGGTAGAATCCGCATGACATCGTTAGAATTCGGAGCAATATCTGCCATTGACTCAGCGAGTAAGATTTAGATAGTGTGCATAACCAGGCGTAGAATGGCCTTTCCTCGGGCGAGTCTAGAACAGCAGGTTTATAGGATGTGACGTTGTAATCCGCTCCTTGTAGAGAGCTCAACAGAAGCGAAGTTTAACTTTCACTGAAGGTCGTGAATCATATCAAGGCAAAAAAAAGAAATGTTTCCTAAAGTACCTTAGAAAATGTTACGAGCTCACTTTTCCACGAAAGCAGCTGCGATTATGTGCTGTAGAAAAAGTATACCCTTCGAAAGACATGAAAATTGCATAGGGAAGGGGAAAACGTGTAATTAACATTATTACAATTACTTTGAAACACTTATTCTGTACATAGTTCTAAAATCTACTATTAAATTGATTGCTCGCATCACATCACACTCTATGACTCTACAACTTCTCACAAAGAAAAGCATTTTTGCGTAGTCCGAGTTGAGGAAAATCAAGCAATCGGCTAACGAGGATGCCCTTGCACCTGGTAGTGAAACTTGTAACTTTTCCTTTCACAAACCTGGATCAAAAATATTTATGAGTTCGAAACGGTAGTTTACAGTGGTAGAAATGATGTTGTGCATAATGGAACCTACCATAAAGACCCAAAACACCAAAATCAGCTCTCGTATTAGTGCTCTGCGCTTTAACTCATCACCATTTACGAAAAAGTCAGTGAGTCACCAAGACGGAAATTTGGCAGCCAGGACACCTAAGCCTACTTAAACCGGAGAAGGTTTCTCGGACAAAGAGAAAACCTGAGTGTGGGCTAGTAGCGGACCACCAGCGAGTTGTGCTTTGGTCTAACTGGTTTCCGCCAGCGGTCAAGCCCGTGAACATTCGCGGACAGTCCACAAATTCCTGCGGTCTGTCCATAAACTTCCGCGAAGGGTCAGCAAGCTACTGCTGCCAGTAAAGAAGGTCCTGCTGTCATGGAGGTCCCACTGTCAGTAAGGAACTCCCCGCGTTTTGATGTTCAACCGCAGTTTGTCTGATACCGCCAGTGGTTGATCTGGAAGGTTCTGCTGCCAATTCGCAAGCTCCTGCTGTTAGTCTGAGCTTATCCAGGGTTGGCCCGCCAGCTCCTGCGTTCAACCCAGATTGCACCACTGTCAGTCCGGGAGCTGTCCATGCTCAGTCTGCAACCTGCTGCGGTTAGCCATGAAGCTTCCGAGGGTTGGCCTGCAATTAGCAACTGTCTAACCGCAAGCTCTTAGGGCTAATGCGCAAGCAGCAAAGGACAGTCCGAAGGCGGCCATGGCCAGAATGTCTCATTTCCGCAATGAGTTGAGCAGCGGTCTTGCTTGCAACATTCAGAAAATCCATCCACCTCAGGCTTTATGAAATCGTGATGTTTACCCCATTCAAACGCCGCCAAGCGTGCATTGGTTTGAAAAAGTCTCATTTAAAGTTTGTTACTTACCACATTCGCAAATTAACCAAAAAAAGGCAACTAACCAGCTACCTGGATCCATTCTTGAAAAATTCACTCCGTTGCTTCAGCGCTGAAAATACGGCTCCAATTCGTTGTGGTACTGACTAGAGTGCGTGGGCTCAATCACAAGGAGCGTTATACTTGAAAAAAAAACCGCTCTCAATTTTCCAAACCACTAACGAAGCAAAGTTTCGAAAGAAAAAATTGTAACGAACGGCTTCTTTTTGTAGCTGAAAAAAGCCCTTCTTTCCACCAACTTTTATCACAAATGGCTGCCGTTGTTGCCCATTCACTTGAAAGAGTGTTCTGTGGTTCTAAGTCCAATTACGTGGTAAAAAGATAATTGCGCTCTAACAGGAACAGCCTAAGCTGGTCAACATAAATGAATATGAAGGAGCAAAGTGCGGGGAGGAGCGCGAACGTATGTGCGAAACTGGTGCAAATCACCGCGACGAGAAATCTACAATCGACACCGAATTTGCCGTCGGAGCGGTGTAGGCTCGAGCAGTCTGCGCCTCTGCGTGTACCTGTATACTGCGTGCGGTCTCATTGTTTGACAGAGAACACCAATATGCCGTACAGTTCCGCGTCGACCACCACTTGTAAACGGCCGTGCAGAGAAGAAAAGACTTTAGACAAAGTAAAGCATTGATATCACAGGCTACAGATAGGGGCTAGTTTGTTTTCAACAAGTCATTGATGGCTCAAGTCTTCATATTCATCCTGACAACACCCATGAGCGAGCCGTAAATGTCGATTTTTACATCGAGAAGGGGGGAGGGGTTGGAGAGGAGTTAAGACGTTATGTCCGCATTCTATATTTTATTTGTTTATTTTATTTATTTATTCACATTGTTGAAGACAATCGTGTTAAAGAAAAAGAGAAAAAAAGAGAAGAATACCTCGATTAATCACCACAAACAGTGACCCGAAAACAACATGATAGCCATGCAGACGAACAACCAGCAAGATCGTTCAATGCTGAAGGATTTTTGGAGCTATTTGGCGCTTGAAAGATTCTAAAGATGGTACTGCAGGTAGTCTCTCGTCTAATGCGAAGAACATTGACCCTGCCCTGACCGAGAAACAAGTGGCTCTGTATCGCGTTTTAGCCCTTCGGAAGGAAGAATTATCTAGACCTCCTCTAGTGATATACCCGGCAATATCAAAGAAGTGCTGGACCTCAACATCACATATTCCATTTACAAGCTTATACAACATCATAGCATCAAACATTTCACGCCTAGATTAGAGAGTTGGTAGTCTAAAGAAAGAATTTTTGACATTAGATGAAGGTATGTTATTGTACTGGAAACCATGAGTCCTTATAAAAAGTTTTCTAGTGAAGTTTCTTTGAACTTTTTCAAGCTTCACCACATCTTTCCTTTTAGTTGGATTGAAAACAGTGCTACCGCCATCCGACAAAGGTCGTATGTAGGTTTTATAGGTTTGTATAATACTTTACATATTTAAGTACACCTGGCCCAGTAGCAATCCCCCCGAAAGGTGGCAGCTACCGGCTGTCACTTCGTGGTGACTGGGGCCCGTAGTAAACCCACCACTCAGTCAGGATTATCTGAATGGGTGATAAGACGAGCCCGAAACGATTCAGACAGGGCTCAGACAAGTCCGAAATCGTATCGAGCGATAGATTGCATTCAAGCGGTCGGTCTTGCCAAGCCATGCTAATGGGGGGCATGATGATACCTGTGATGACAAGAACAACCGGCCATCATTCTCTTCGTGGTCGTTCACGAATCGACCAAATCCATGCTCCGTTTCTGAATAAATGAAATGCTGTTTGTCTCGTGGAAGCTTATATTGATATTGATACATTGATAAGCCGAAATCTCAGCTGAATTATTTAAGTTACTCCTTTGCTCCTTAGAACAGTCTCGAGCGCACTCCTGACCTGGCACGCTGTTTCTCTCTCCTCTAGCCAAGAAGTCAGTCAGATCTGACTGAGTGATTCAGCTTATCTTGTTTGTTGCTGAAATTCTCTGTTTAGCCTAGGTCGCTATCCTACAACACGTAAGTCTGAAATGTGTGCGGCTCATCTGAATTCTTTTCAGAACATGGATTCAGATAGGCTGAACTGAAATTTTCGCCGGCTTTACTACGGGCCTGGGTCAATCACGTCTCGGCTATCAATATGAACGGGCCGGCAGAGAAATGCACAGGCGGCGCTCATGTTAATGACCATTGCAGTCAGCCACCTGGGAGTACTGAGCGTTCTTTTGTGAGGTGGCTGACTGCAAGAAATGGGAGGTGAATTCGCTCACCGCCGCAGAGGAAAGAGAAATAGCGCGCGGAGCGAAGAGGAGCTGGGACGATATCCCCCGTCATGGGGTCGAGCACGTCCAATGGTGGTGACTTTTTGAAGCAAGGCGCTCCAAGAAAGGGCAGTGGAGCGCTTGCGAACCGACCAGTCCGCTGTCCACTTATCACCCCAGCACAGCACGGCGGCCTATCTCGTTGTCTAGGTGGAAAAATTGCACCGCCGGCTGGCGGCCATCCAGCTCCGCTTCCAGCTGATACAAATGACAGGCGAAACGTTCGAAGGTTTTATTGATGTTTCAATGATCCCTGGCAAAGATTAGTGGGAGATTAACGTCAAATTGTACGTAGCTATTATGCATACGTCTCCTTTATAGATTTCACGTGCTTTAGTCCTATGCTAAGCTCTACTTTCAATTCCTAGAAGTTGCTGTGGCCATATTCAAGCATTTTCAGATTTTTTTCAATAGTCGCTCACCACAAATAAAATCAGATTTGTTTAGAAAGCCATCTAAAAAAATGGCTGAAAAACGGTTTCAATTTTCAGAAAATGCATGAAACTTACGTGATCTGCGTGTACTAGTTACTAAATGCTGTATAATAGTTCATCTAAGTGCGGCTTTTATCTAAACTTAATTTCCTCCTCTTTTTATGTTGACTGGGAAGCGTGAAACAGACTAAGGATAAAAATAGTTCATAATTAAAAAAATCCTTCAAACTTTTCGGCTTTTCGGTACGTTGTGAAAAAAAAACACGAGGTTGGCTCCTCGACACTCATACTGCAAAGTATTGTGTATCGTGGTTCAGTGGTACGTGGTCATCCAATGAAAAAAATTTCAAAATCATTCTTTGAATCTAACATTCTCTCGCTTTGATGATTTTAAAAATTTGAGAAGTTCTGAAATTCCATCATCCAAGGTTGAAAACTTGTTTAATCTGAAAGATAGATACATTTGCACGCTCCCGAAACCGATATTCACTACTGCTAGTCCAATCAAAGTTACAATGAATACGAAGAACTGTGGAGGGAGTGTATTTAAGAAAACAGAAAGAGTCCCTCACACGTGAACCTGTGGCCTAGTAGTCTAAGGCGCTGTGTTGGGCATCCGACTCGTAGGTTGGTGGTTTGCTGGTTGAAATACGTCGTCACTAGAGAGTTTTACATTCAACGCTGCTCTTCGAGAATGATTCTCGTGCTAAGGTGGCAACCATAGGAGGCATCTAGGCGTCACCGACCTCAGGTTGGCTGCCTCTTTAAAGTCACCACATTGGGGGATTGCTACAGGCCCTGGATTTTGACGAGTAAATGTAATAACAGCATGGTATGCCATAAAAATTGTATATTTGTCATTTAGGGTTGAGAACGCTCTGCTTCAAAATTCACGGATTTCCGTATAATGCATGAAGTTTATTGTTATGAGGACTGAAAGCTTGATGAAAGGGAAGCAAAGCAGAAAAAACGGAGGTGGTCCTACCTACGTCTTGAAGGCACCGTTTGCGCTAAAAACCACTCTCCGTTTTATGAGTTTGAATCATTGGTTGGGCCCGCCTGAGAACGTAGGCAGAGTTTGTTGGGTCCCCGACGCACTACGGGGAAGATGTGAGAGATCGAATGCCTTGAACTCCGTCAGAAGAGGCCGGCCTTCCGACAGCCATGTGGCGTGAATAGGGAACGGCAACAAGCCAATCAACAAGTAAAATCGCGTAAATGAGTGGAAGTTGACGTTTCATTTCCTGTTTGGCTACCTTCCTTTCTCTATTTATGCCACATGGCTGTCGGGAGGCCGGCCTCTTTGGGCGGAATTTGAAGCATTCGATCTCTCATATCTTCACAATAATGCGTCGGTGACCCAACAAAACTCTCCCTATGCTCTCTGGCGGGCCAGACCAATAACTGAAACTCAAAGAATGGTCGGTGGTTTCAGCGCGTACGATGCCTTTAACAAGTTTATTCAATCAAGGATCCTTATATGTAGCTCTGTTAAGCTTTGTAGTTGTACAACGGAGCATTATAGCTGAACTTCGTTTTTCGCCCCTAGTTGTAGTCACAGTCCCTTTATATCCTCTTCTTTAATTTCCGGTGAAATGAAATGGAGCTTCTCTTAGACGCATTCTCATCGACCCGGAATTAATGAAAACCAACCGATCCAAAGAGTTACATACCTACACAATTTTCTGAAACAAAAATGTCCTCTTAGAACAACTTAGATTCAAAGTTACGACGACAAGGTCTAGGTCTTAGAGCGAGGTTTCCATTTGAAAAACGGTACGATCTTATGTGGCAGTCTAATATGTGCATCCGTGGAATGGCCAGAAGGATATTAATTACATGACGATTCCAACTCATACTAAGGACGTCTGATTTTAACTATACAAGATGGATTCTTAGCTTTAGCGGAGATGCTTGAATGGGACGACCAAATTCGGAGAGAACTACGTAAACGACCTTATGTAATTAATGCTTAAAAGCATTTACTGCTAAAGAACTCAGACGAATCTTAGGAACGGAATAAACTTGGAATCCACCATCGCTAACGGTAATCTTATAATTAGTTTAATTTCCTTCTTTTTCAGGTTTGTTAAACCTTGAAAAAGAAGAAATGGAAAATGAGAAAGTAGATGTTCCACCTAATTCAACAAAAACTCAATCACAATTGAAGCACCTGTGAAGAAAGTACCATTCGAGTAAAGAAGAACTTTGAGTAAAAAGAATATTCAAATAGTGGAAAGGTAGAAGAATGAATAAAGTCGCAGTAGTTATGAGCTTCGCAAGTTCATAATTCCAGCCTTTGCCGGCGGGTAGCTAACAGCAAAGGGATCCTGATAAGCAATGGAGCCCGAAATCTTGGCGTCAGGCAGTTTGTTGCGTTCCCCCATCGAAATCAGAATTTTTCTACTTGGTTTTTATCGCCGCTTATGACGATTTCACCCGAGTATAAAAACTTATCGCTTTTTCGAGTGTGAGAACCATTCGATAGTGCAAAACATAGGCTTTTTCAGGCATTCACCCCATTCGCCCAGGAATTCAGATACTTTGTTTTATTACAGGTTGTTTCGAAATTCATTAAATTTATTTTCGCCCAATTTGGTGTTCAAAATTCCGCCATTCTGTTTTTTTTGGTTTCTTAGATTTTTTTTCTAGTCCGAAGGGCAGCGCCATCTTCTCAACCATAAATTTCAGGCACATGGCGGGTCACATCGCCATTCAGCCCCGGAACTATCCAAAATGCCATCATTTGTTGTCTTCAGCTTTGCGCAGTCTCTTACTAAACCTGTAGAAGCAGAAGGATCAGTGCTCGCTTCTCTAATGTTATCAAGAGGGTGGGTGCCCGAATCACCCGCAATCGTCGACTGCCTTGAAGTGAATGTGCAAAGAAATGTATCTGTGGTTGCCAGTCAACTCAAAATTTGTCGGAAGGTAGTTAATCCTCTGCCCTAGCTGGAACATGCCCATCTGCTGTCTGTCGATAACAAGCTGAAATTAGACAAGAAGTCCTGGAAGCTCCTGCTCCTTCGCACCAAAGTCATGCATTGCGCCATGGCCTTTTTAGATGGAAGATTGTAACAGCTCTGGCAAACTGGGGCGTCGACAACAGGTTGATCCGCCCACCATGAGTCACCGCTGGCCAAAGTGCCGATATTCGGCGGGGCCGTGGCCGCGAGTTATGCTCTGGTCGATGTCGAGCTGTTGCACATCAATTACGGCCGCGAATTATGATCTCGTCGATGTCGAGCTGTTGCACAGCTAACGCTCTAGATACAAGGGAAGTATACGACGCATTTTTCAGGCATGCTGTGAATGATGAGAGCGCAGCTGGTTCAATACCCCAAGTTTGCGGTACTTTGGCCCCGCCCAGCATCTGGAGGTCCTGCCTATCCGGTGGTGACTCCAGTGGAGGCTGGGCGACCAGGCGCGGCGCGTGTCGGTGTGGCGACCGCAACGCGTGTCGGTGTGCCGACTGCGACACGTGTCGGTTTGAAGCATTTCCAAAGTTGGATGAAACAGTCCTCTAGGATGTGAACAGCTGCTAAATAGACCGCTAAACGCGACACATCGAGTTGTCAACAGCCCGACAACAGGCGGACGTCGCTGGGCAACGGGCAGGTCTCAGGCTGACAATACGCGCGATTTGACTTGTCAACAGGGAGCGGTTCATGAGATGACAACTTATCAACCTACTGTCGACGCCCCAGTTCGCCTGAGAGTGTTCACCCGATAATGTAGTGCGAAAACGATTGGTTTGCTGCTCAAAGTATCGAGGAGACCTTACTGCATGGAAAAACCACTGGACGAACTGCTCACACGGCTTCTGTTATGGTTTTGGGAGGCATAGTTAGCGGGTACAAAACTCCGCCACCTTTTGTGTATTCTGGAACAAAAATCAACAAGGAAATTTTTGGGGGAACAATCCTGGACATTGTTTTGAGTTGCTGTTAAACTTCTCAATCCAGCAGCAAGCCCTGGTGCTCTACACCTTGCTGTCGGTAATCACAGACTTCGAAATTACTTCAGAAGCGGTGTCGACGCCAGCATTTCTGTGTAAAACGCGCACGATGAATGGCCTTCCTGCCCGCCGGAACTGCACCCCCTAGACATTCTTGTGGTCGAGTCTGAGGTCTGTGAATTTCGACATACAAATTTGGCCTACCGGGAAGCTGTATTCAAGAAAGCCTTGTATGATATGAATGACGACTACCTCCGTGACTACTTCGATGTCCTGCTGAGACGACTTCGAGCCGGTATTCAAGCAGATTGCGGGTGTTTTAGGATCTGACATTGTTATACGTTAGCAGTAGTATGAGTGAATACATCCTTATTTGATATTCTCTAATTTCAATGTGATGTTCAAAAACGCCCTGTAGAGAGGTGAAAAAAAACTACCCGAGCAATCGGTATGTTTTAGACGACGGTACTCGACGCGAACAATGCTTGATTACTCACGAATGTTACTTGGAAACCTAGAGTCGAATAAATATCAAAATAGCAGCTAGAGTATTTGAACGGCTTGAAAAGAGAACGATTAAGAAGATAATAAAAAGCGATGTAATTAATGATACCAGAAAGGAAAAAAGAAATTAAAAAAACTACTAATCAAATAAAAAAATATTAACAACAAAAATAATAATACTACTACTACTAATAATAATAATAATAATAATAATAATAATAATAATAATAATAATAATAATAATAAATAATAATAATTTTGATAGTGCTTGAGTGTGCTGAGATAGACGCTGTAGACATAATCGCTTGCATTCGCTAAGCAACTAGAAGCTAAACTAGAACTGCCTATATCGAAATGAGAATGTCAACCAAGGTGGCCATTAAACAAAAACTGCAACATTCTGTTCGTCTCTTCAAAAACACATCAGTAGCGTGCATGGTAATCATATACTGCGAACATTCTAGAAAAAGAGACAGCTTGCGACGTAAAGCCCAGATCCAGGCACTAGAGTGGAAAATAGAGGAGAAGATGGAACACTCGGACTGAAGACTGGACTCGGGCGCTAGACAATGATATGGGTGTGCATGTTACTTATCTCGATTTTTGCAAAGCGTTTGACAGAGCTGCCCAAAGTATATTTGTAAAGACCTAGAAACAACGGGAATTCATCCGCGTATAAGGGCTTCGATTCGCGCTTCTCTCACAGATAAATCTTCAGAGTTCGGCTTAGCGCTGCGTGCTTCTCCTTCACTGCAGTCCTTAGTGATTTTCCACAGAGTGGAGTGCTTTCTCCGACCCTTTTTAATATTTATTTTATGAGGTCCCAATGAATATTTCCTCGTGTGGTGTTGACTGCTCGGCATTCGTCACAATTTTCGTGAAAACTTGTTAAACCTTCTAGCTTATTTCTTAATTTTCTTGGAAAATGGACTTCGAACCTATGGGCTATACTCTGAAATCGGAAGAACGTAAGCCTTATAGAGTTTCAACAGTATTGAGGAATTATTACACTGGATGTTCCTACAGATTCTAAAGAGGGCATAAATGCCTTTTCAACAATGAGGTCAATATGAGGAGCGAAATCCTACTCGGAGGTAATGTGGACCCCCAAATCACGTATATTTAGCGTACTTTCCGAAACAAGGTCCCCATATTTGTAGTCCATGATTTGACCGCCGCCTAAATGCAAAACTGATGTCTTTGCGAGGATTACAGGTATCCGCCAAGTTGCAGCCCACTCCATCATTTTAGAGATGGAACGGGTTAACGCTTGGTAGACATCACTACGGCTTTCATCGTCGTAAGTTCCGTATATTTTAATGTCATCTGCATACATTTGTATTTTAATCTTCTGATGTGTAGCCAACAAAGCCGGCAACTCGTGGGTGTAGGCAAAAAATAGCTAAGGCGATAACACGCCTCCCTGCGGTACTTCGCTAGAGCAAAAAT
The DNA here is from genome assembly GCA_029168955.1 of Aplectana chamaeleonis. Classification (NCBI taxonomy): domain Eukaryota; kingdom Metazoa; phylum Nematoda; class Chromadorea; order Rhabditida; family Cosmocercidae; genus Aplectana; species Aplectana chamaeleonis. Next base: position 1,670,352 of record JAPDOI010000076.1, read on the forward strand.
AACGTTTTGAGAATGCATTTCCTACCTTCACACACATATATCTATCCTTCGAGTAGGAACAAATCCAGTTTAGTAAAATTCCCTTGTACACCCATTTCGTATAGCTTGAACAGTATAATTTGTTAATTCATTTTATCAAAAACTTTTGATAGATCAAAATAGATGACACCGACAAAGTTTTCATTATGCGGTTGTAGATGTTCGACCAACCGTTTTATTCGCGACGTTTCGGGTCATAGACCCTTCTTCGGGCGACTGTGATTGTGATTACATAGAATTTCACACAAACAAACACATACAACATTCCAACGATGCTAACCTAGCAGCTGCGGCAGCGGTACGGTGCTGGGGTGGGAGGGATGAACTGTCTCAGCTATCGGCCGGCCTGCGCAGTGCTTTGAAAGCGAATGAGACGAGCGCCGCTCATTCTCGATGACCACTGTCATCGTGCCGGAGAGTCAGCATCCTCATCGCGTCTTTCATTTCTTCCCGAATATTCATGGGCGGTCCACTCATTTTTATCTCCAGCGCTTCTCTTATCTTTCTTTCTGCCGTATCCGAAATATTCTTCCAAATTACACTCAAGGCTCATGCATAGCTGGTCGCTTCGACTTGAAGTCGAAGCAACCAACAAAACTGCCGCGATTTGAAATCGCTAGACGAAGCGATTTCAAATCGCTTCGTCCACTGATTTCGAGTGGCTCGGGCGGTCGCAGTTTTGCGTAAAAAATACGGACAATTGCGGACGCCGCAGGAATTATAAAAAAAACATTTTTTCTCGGTTTTTGCTGATTTCTCCTGATTTTTTTTGTCTTCGGTGCTTTAATCTTCTTAGTAAATTAGTCTTGCATAGTTTTGCAACAAAAACATGGTTTCAAAAGACGACGGGTTGGAATTTGCTTGTTCAGCAACATAAAACTTCAACTAACGTTAGTAATTTCCGAAAGCTCTGCATGAAATGTGATTTCTCGGTAGCCTTATTGAACTTCCTCATCTCTATAATCGTAAATGTGTAAAAAATACTTGTTTTTCCCTTTCACATGCCGTCTTTTATGTAGATGAGATCTGACGTCCGCAATTTGGCGCCGAATACATCACGTCCTGACGGAAGATTACGGGCCAGTCGCTTCGACTAGACGAATCGCTTCCATCATGGAAGCGACGCCATTAGTCGAAGCGACCTAACAAAATCGGGCAGGTCGCTTCGACTAGCTATGAAAAACCCCAGTCGCTCGGCGATCGTGACTGAAACTGCAAACTGTTCCAACCCGTCGCGACTCAGTGCAAGATCTGTTGTCGCGACGGATTTCGTACCTGTTGGCAGTGCCGCGACTAGCCGAAGCGACCAGCTATGAATGAGCCTTTACACTCATTACGGGTGCGGCTTCGTTCCCATGTCTCAGAGTCCTGTGTCTCGAGAATGCACCGTTCGGGTAAGATACCGGCGATCACGAGGACACGAGCACGAGGAAGAGATCCAGCTTTATAACCTGCAATACGACGACGTCAAAAAGTTACTTCAAGCAGTAGTTGGGTTCAATTTCCTCCGATTCCGTGATATCATCTATGGTCAGAAGCGAGGCTTAGCCATGGGAAATAGTTTGGCACCACTCCTGACAATGCTCTTCATGGATAACCTGGAAAGACACTCATTGAGCACTGCTGGTATACTGTATAGTTGGTGTAACCACGAAAGAGATGTCTGCGGACACCTCAACAACCTGCGCTGCGTCGTGTGCGCCCACAAGAAATGTGGTGATCGATGGGCGCACGCGACATGGGCGTGGGCTGCTGAGTGGTCTGCAGCCATCCCTTTCGCGGCTACACCCACCATACTATGGTCGCTATATTGATGACATTTTCATAGTCGCAGAATCCAGAAGAATTCTAAGTGAGGTCTTCAATGGCCTGAATTCACAAAATGCGGCCATCAATCTGACAGTCGAAGAACCGGAAGCCGACCAGTACCTTCCGTTTTTGAATACCCGGATCAGAATCGAGTCTGGTGAATTCCGAGCGATGATGTACAAAAAGCCGGCGTCGAAGAATATTCTCTTGCATGCACGCAGCCACCATCCGATGTACATGGAAACTAGTGTTGTTTGCAACTTGCTAAAGTCGGCTAGGAAAGTTACATCTGGTAGAGGAGAGAATGTGAAAAGACAATTAAGACAGGTGCCACAACAGAATGGTTACATCGAAGGCAATTTCGACACTTGGCGTCCGTACCATGCCTTATCCGACACACCTCTCGCACTCCCTTTAGTTAGCGAAGAGTTTGCAAAGGATGTAAACAAGCCGTTTGCAGAGCTGCCCTTCCCCTTCGCCTAGTATTCCGCCCTCCAGCAACACTCCGTGAAATTCTCACTTCCTCAAGACCTTACGAAAACCGTTGTGGAAGATCAGGTTGTACATACTGCACACTTGATGCACAAATATGTCAAGTCCCAAACATCGCTTATAAGGTCACATGCCAAGTTTGCGGGGAATTTTACATAGGAGAGACGGGAAGGCCTTCACACAAGCGGTTGTATGAGCATATTTGGGCCCTCAGATCGCCGGTATCTTACCCGAACAGTGCATTCTCGAGACACAGGACGCTGAGACATGGGAACGAAGCCGCACCCGAAATGAGTGTAAGTGTAATTTGGAAGAATATTTCGGATACGGCAGAAAGGAAGATAAGAGAAGCGCTGGAGATAAAAATGAGTGCACCGCCCATGAATATTCGGAAAGAAATGAAAGACGCGATGAGGATGCTGACTCTCCGGCACGATGACAGTGGTTTATGAGAATGAACGGCGCTCGCTCATTCGCTTCCACAGCACTGCGCAAGCAGGCCGGTAGCTGAGACAGTTCATCCCTCCCCCCCCCGCACCGTACCGCTACCGCAGCTGCTAGGTTAGCATCGTTGGAATGTTGTATGTGTTTGTTTGTGTGAAATTCTATGTAATCACAATTACAGTCGCCCGAAGAAGGATCTATCAACCGAAAAGTCGCGAATAAAACGGTTGGTCGAACATCTACAACCGCATAACGAGCTTTCACTACCCTTTTTAATAACATTGCAAAATGAAGCTCAGAAATCAAGCAATATTAAAAGTTTCCATTATTCAGTGCGAAGATCCAGTCAAAAACACAGTCTGACGATTGCGTCGTAGTAGAAGCGCCAGCCGGAAATTCGTGCTGCTGAATAGGAATAGATTTGCTCCTAGTTAATGCTGAAGACATGTGATCACGCATCAATTTTATATGTGCGGGATATGGAGTGCGAGAAACTTTGGAGACGATGCGCTAGATGTCACGGCAAGAATGCTAATAACATATTAGCGGATTTCTCTAGAGGTTAATTAGCGAGCGAATCCGCATTCCTCTTAGCCCTCATCTTTGTTATTATCGCATGTTATGCGATTCTCAGGACATTTAGAACTGATAAAAAATAAAGTTAATGCCAATTAAAAAGTACCATGTACGGGAATTCCAATAATCCCCGGACGTGTGATACTTTTTCAAATAAATTTTTAGGGACAAAGTCAAATGTTCAAAATTGTACTTCTTGAACACTTATCGGTATCCGCGGTTGATAATATCAGCTCATTCAAATTTATTTACTGTGATACTTTGACGGCTCGTATTCACGGATCGTGCGAGCCCCAGCACAACTTCCATTTGCCTCGTTCTCTCGCGATCGTTGGCCATGGTGATCAACAACAATCTGTTTCGTCTTGCAAATCGATCACGATTTTTGAGCCTGACGGCAAATGTTCGCTGGCGAGGCATCTTATTAACAGTCTCGACGGAAACATCTGCATGTCTGACTCGTGGCCTCCCCCGACGGCGCGAGGGCTCAATCGGAGTCTATCCGGCCCTTCTTCTTCTCCACCTGTCGTCGGCTCTTCTCAGGACGTGACCGGCCCACCGGAATGTGGCCTTCGATGCGTATTCCATTGGATCACAAAGACGGGATATACTTCGAATATATGAACTGCGTAGCCCGGCTTGATGTTTAGCGCGCCGTTTATACGTCAGGAAACAACGCTCGAGCGCTCTATAAGTAACTTGCAGAGATCTTGACGTGGATGCTGCAACAACGCGGTCACACTAGTGAGAAGTTAGCCCCGCCCCTGCATTTCTTCGCCCCCTGTAATTGCCCTCCTCCTCCAAAACAGGAGTGGTGGGCTATTCCCACCGTCGGCGAAGTTTGTGGGTGGTGGAAAAGGTAGAATAAGTAAACCACATACATCGACGACGGTGGGAATAGCCCAGCACCCCTGTTTTGGAGGAGGATGCAAATACAGGGCTCGGGCAGATATAGGGTCGGGGAAACTTCTCACTCGTGTAGCGTCATTGTTGGTCGTTTTTTTACGCTTAAAAATGCATGGGCGTTGTGTTCTGTGTCATACCATTTTAATTCCGTGGTTATCACAATTACGTTTACGAGCTTAAATACTGCCTTTATTGCTGGAGTTCACAAGCTTCAAAATCGCTGTGGACGGTTTTGAATAAGGTCAGACAATGCTTAAAGCAATATGGATCCATGCAGAAAAAATGAACTGGTCTGCTATGTTGAAGCACGCTGTTTTCTTGAAGTACATCTCTATAAAAGTACGCTTAACAAAGAGGCTCGACGAAAAGAAAGAAAGATGCTTCTGAGAGGAAAATTATGGTACATTAAACTCGAAATTATTCAGATATGTCGGATACTCTTGATTGCCAAAATGCGCTCGTTGGATCTATGTATTCGCTACTTGGCTGCCAAAGCGGTTTTACGGTCAAAGCGCAACTAATGTTAACTTTAGGTAGTTTGATCAAAAGCGGGCGGTCGTATTGATCATACATCAAGAAAAAACTCACGGTATCATACAGCAAAGCAAGTCATAATTGTGGCACCAGGATGACGAGCTTTCAAATTCCTACCTTTTTACGATGGCACAGAAGAACATTGCAAACAATGTTGCTGGTGTCGTTCGTAGCGCCGAACACTTTGAAACCATTCTACATTTGTTCTACCATAACTGAATCGTGAGATTTCGCTTCTGTAGTGTACACCAAAATGTGAAAGAAGGATGTGCTAGTAGGTGCATTTGTGAAAAAGTTATAACACGACAAGTCATAAGCCATTTTCCGGACGCGAAAGGGAACAAGCATACTAACGAGTGTTTTCGTATACTATATCTATAGATGAACAACACGACATATGAGCATAGTTAGAATGCTTGGATACCTAGAAAGTCCTTCAACGAGAAACGATGATCAGGCGGGTGGTAGACATAACAATCAGCGTAATTCGTTCAGAGCTAGTTGAGGTTCACTGAGCAGGAAATCAATTTGGCGTAGTATAGAATGAGAAAACTGGAGTACCTTGGTAGAAAGCCCATGTTACCAGTGGTAAAAACTGTTGGTGGCTCGAGCATTAACATATATCTCAAAAATTACAATCTCAAAACGGTAGGCGGACCTTAAAGGCAGTGGTCACGATGAAAAACGTTATCGAAAAAACTACAAGAATCAGCTTAGATCAAAAGCAGCTGAAAAACTATGAAGGTAGCGCGGTGAAAAACGGTCTACAATTAGAGTTTTTAGGGCCCAAAGAAGCTAGTTCGTGCACACGTGCACAGCGATGACGAAACAGATCGCCGTCTCATGCCGAGCAGTCAAAAAACATCGACATTCAGAGAACGAAATAAATGCAAATTTAACGAATAAAAACAGTTGAATTATGAAAGCATCACTTCAGTCAATGTTTTTGACTAGATGTGTACATAAATTCGAAGGTTCATTGATTGACATTCAATTTCAAGCTAGCTGATGTTCTTGATATAAGAGGTCATCCACGCTGATGATGTGGAGAGGGCTCGTCCATTATCAAAAGACAAGAAAGTTCAGGTTTCAAATTTGGCCCAAAACAGTGGTTTTTTCGCGATTTTTCTTATAGGTCCTACTACTCGAGACCCAGGAAAGGATTTGGAGAGAAAAAGACGACAAGCATATTTGATCGCGACCACTGCCTTTAAAAACCAAAAAACTTTTTCTTTATTCCTCTGGGGTTATTTGGGGTACCGAACACGGATATGAGATTCTGTAATTTGGTTTTCTAGGGCGGCATGCACGTTTAGTTTGCGTGATAATTTTAGTCTGATGAATGGACGGGGCTGCGACGGTAGATCACCGCGCACGAATCGAAACCCCATTCTCCAGTGAGGCTGCCAACCCCGCACGGCCAGCCGCCTGGTCCATGCGTCAGACTGAATCGAAAACGGAAACTATACGTGGCGGGTTATGTTGGGGTTGGGCAGGGTTTGGGGTGTCCGCGCGTTTGATGATTGCTCTACGAGCGCTGGAGATAATCAATAATTGGTGTCTCAGCGGAGTTTCGGCTGCCCCACCCTCCTAGGTATCGTCCATCACTGGATGAGGGATGGCCGCGACGCTGCTTGGCGGGAAAAATTGCGTGCGGGAAAACGAAGAGAGAGTGGCTATTGATCGCCCAATTTTTACCGCCGAGCAGCGACGCGGCAATCCCTCATCCAGTGATGGACGATAGGGTTGGCGAGAGAACGATTTTTCAGTGCAACGCCAACCCCTTTCCAGCCCTCGCGCTGCCATCATCAAACGCGCCAACGCCCCAAACCCTGCCCAACCCCAACCTAACCCGCTGCTTACGTGCATGCCGCCCTCGGACGACAAGGATAAGTAACGTATAGTGTATTCTTTGAGGGCATCTTCGCAGGGTTTTTTATTCTGCTTAGTCACGATGGTTGGTGGAAAGCCATGAATGCAACCCCAGATGGTAGAATCCTTATGTTCGCAGACCACTCGTTCAAAAATAGTGTATTGAGTACCAGTAGGATAGGTACTGGTAATATTCGGCTGAGTAGTTTCACAAATAGATTTAACTTTCTAAGGCTGTAAAGCGTGCCTGTTTTCCCACCTTTCTCCTCTCTTTTGTCTAGTAATTCCGTGCTCACACGGTAGCAGACCCTGAGCGCAACCGTCTTCCCGCCCCGCCTACTGCAACCGAAGAGCGGATCTGTTGAAATTCGAACGTACATGCGTTGGATGACAAGGGTATTTCGGAACTGAAAGACTGCGTCCTGTCCTCAAACTCCAGGGGCCGGATGCATCAACGCACTGGGTCGGGGCAGGCGCAGGGCAGTCGGCATCTTTGACGATCACAGCACGAGGGCAGTAGATCATCTAATCAATCGTGCCCCAGCAGTGTTTTCCGCTGCTCTAGCTGCACCAGCTAGAGCAGCGGAAAACACTGCTGGGGCACGATTGATTTTATAATTAACGGAGGTCTTCAAAGGCGTAGACTGCGCTGCCCCTGCCCCAACCCGGCCTGTTGATGCATTCGGCCACAGAGTTTCGAACATTGATCGATGTCGATCCTTCGACTCCTGCTTTCTTTTGATCGCTTCCTTTTTTGATCTTTTCCATGGTTGACTAATGAGTTTTCATTTTCTTGAGCCTCGCCGACGTACCATTCCTGTTGCGGACTGATTATCGTGTGGCTAAGTTGTGCTTTAATTCAATTCCATAAAAGATAGCTTCTGCGCACACCCTTTTTTGTAGAATCTGGATTCAAAAAAAAACTTGAAACTTGGCATGCTCACAAATATAGAGCAATAGAGCAGTAGAGAGGAAACAGCTGATAAATTTCTTCTGATTCATGTTTTTTCTGTTCTTTTTTTTCAATTTTTTTCCGTGTTCTTTCTGTGTGAATGCTTACTTGAGGCTGTTCTTGTATTGATATTGAGTGTAGGGTGATGACAAGCCGTTTTAAAGGTTTACGGTGTTTTTTCATGGGCATTTCGAAACACTGAAAACTTGCCGTCGAGTATGCCGTGGTGTTCGCAAAGGCACTCCCAAACAACCTACTTGACTGCTGATTTTCAATAATAACCTAAATGTTGGATAAAAACACTGGGAGCGTCAAAGAACTGTAAGTCTTCTCCTGCACACAATATTGTATTAAAAATACACCCAATGTCTTCAATATACATAGACGAAAAAAGAACCCGAAAAGATGAAAGAGGCAGAAAAAACATGACCCGGAAAAAATTTATCATTTGATCCCTTACCTATTAGTGGCTAGCTCGGACCCTAGCCAGCCATGGCTACAGTATGCTTGGCGAGAATACGCGAGCGCACCACCGCCTCTTTCTGTTGCCGGGGACTGTAGCAATGTGGCAGTAAGGATCTGAAGAATTTGAGGAACTACTCGAATGCTGGATTTACCTGTACCAAGGAATCGCCTACAGTAATACTGTTGCTGGAACCGAATATTAGAGCGATCGGTTCGCAACGAGGCCTTTTTCCTAGCACAACGCCGTGAGCGAAACCGCTTTTTATTTACTTATATTTATATAAATAGCATCCACCTATGTAGATGTGACCTTCCGGAGCAGAGGTACAACATTTGAAAGAAAAAACAGAAGAACTGAAGCGTATCAGCTCAGAATCACCCGACACACAAACACTACATAAAGTCAATAAATCGAATTCGTGAGGTAACGTGGGGTGATTGACACCTGTGGTAGCTCCGACTGCTCGTAAGGACCGCGATTCGTACGTATAAAGTAACCCTTTAACCGCTCACACCTCGACATACCACAGTCACATAAAGTAAGCAGCTACTCCCATCAGGAGCAACCGGGTAGCAGTGAGGCGGCGGCACGAAAAGCGGGTGGCACAAACAGATGATTCATGGCCATGTAGCATCACCACGCACCTTATTTTTGTATTCAAATTTTGATATAAATATTTCACTAAAGGCTGGAAAGGGTTGCGCTAAGAGCGTTGTCCAAACCGATTCTGTAGGTAGCACCCAAAGCCAGACCTCTGTGGCGCGCATAGCAACGTATCAAGGCCCGAAAATTGTCAACCGAAGCGCAAGATAGACGCGTGACTTCAAGATTAGGGCCTGCAGTTGCGTGAGTAATTGTTACAGATGATGAAGTCTATTTCATTTCGAATGAACTCCTGTTTTCGATTATCACAGCGCGGAAAAGTGGCTTTTCCGTCGGAACCTCCTTTTCACTACTTATACTTCACCGAGGCCCACCGCTCAGCTGCTGATAATCGAAATCCACAGGTCACTAGGGGTTTTCCAGAGTCCAACAAGAACTGCATATTCTCACCAACTGGGGCTAAAACACACAATTTGATGATTTTTTTCATCGATAAAATTACACAAGATGACTCTGTAACCCTGGGCATTCCCTTTTCCGTGTGGAGCATCTAGCTACCCATCAGGAGAGAATTCGTAAATGTCCAAGAGCAACTGTCATCCTAGACGTCGCATTCTGAGATAAATACGTCCTCCGTTCATCTAAATTTATTTTAGTTCCGTTTATTCATCAATGTCTCACAAACACATGATAATGAGATCATTTCCACCCGTTCCGCTTTTCATTAATTTTGCGTTGATTGCATTTTCGGCAGGTGACCTTCCGATCGCCACCTGATGATTTCGAAGAATTGAGCTTGGAAGTCGTATGGGGAGAACATGTAGATGAAAAACGGGACGCCCGAGTGAGCACCGTACAGCATGTAAGCGCCAGCTGAAATTAACACATTGGCACTGAATGAATTATTCTCAAGAAATTCACATCAATGTATCAGTTCAACTTTAAAATGAAAAAGTGATAATGTCAGGTGAATGTCTGCCGTATCATGAGAATATCGAGTTAAGATGTGTCGAGCACCAAGAGACAAATATCGTTCAAAAAAGTTAAGGCCACATTTCAAACCCTACCCCTATGAGTGCCGAATAGCATGGAGCCTCTGCGCGTTCTCATTCTTCCATCCTCTCCCTCTTGAAGGCTTTGTCACCAGTTTTAGTTTTTTCATAAATTTCGCCACCAGTTTTTTGACGGAAATCGAAAGGTCCCAATTGATTACCAGGGTCAAAAGAACGGACGCAATGAAGCCTGAAAGAGCCCCGTAAATCTCAATTTTTACTCGCGCGACGCCAAGGGCGAGCGGGATTCGGGCCTTATAGGGATCTCCCGACCTCTATTTCGTCGTTCTCTTGACTCTAATACTCCAACGGAACTCCGATCTTTCGATTTCGCGCAAAAATGCGGAGACGAAATTTATTGTGGACAGTGCCTTCAAGTTCTACCACCAACCACCACCCAAGATGGGTGGAATTCCTCCACGACAATGCTTGACAACGACAGCACTCTATGAATCTCGTACGAGCTTCCTGCCCACATCCAGTCCATGGATGCCCAACACACTTTGCCACTGAACTTACTCTTTCTAAAATATCTTCCTACTATATCCGTCTGAAATCGTTTCAGTGGACGTTCTCCATGCACCAGCTGAAGCTCAGGTCACATTCCATCACCTTTGAAGCGATCCTTCCGAATCACTTACACTCCCGTGCGCGCAGCACAATTTTTCTGGAGCCCTACTTGCTTCACTAGAAAATCTACACCTTTTGCTAGAAAAACTGAACCTTCACTTATAGACCGGATTCATCGAAGCATTTTCAATTTTTAAGATAGCGTTAACGGGTAACCGCGATCGTTACCATTGAGTCGGCAAGCTTGTGAGTAACTGAAAATGGTCTCGGTTAATCGATAACGTTAACTCACCATAGAAAACGCTTTGATGAATCCGGCCTCAGAAAGGGTTGGAGTCAAGAAACCATTTGTCCAAAACTTTCATGCGCTACGGCAGATAATGATGCAGTAATAGCAATAGCACCGTCGCCATTTTGCTGGACGCCGAATTTCAAACAACAACTCACCAACTACTAATGTGTTAATCGGAGGGCTGTTCCATTCAGTGAGTATGAGAACTGTGTTCCGAATTGTGACAAGTGCAACTGCAACTCCACTTAGCCGCAAAACCACCCTGTGACGTCGTCGTTGGTGTACGCTTAATTGCTGCAAATACACTACAAAGAATTTTCAGATGAAGTTCGAGTCAATTCACTCAAACTAGGTTTTACTCTAATTTTTTACTAGGTGCTATAAAAATCATTATGTTTTTCTTTGTTCGCTGAGAAGTGGAATGTTCGGAACCAGACATTGAGCGTTTCTGTAAGAATTCTCAGCTTTTTCATGACGATGAGTTTTTTTTCCAAAAGCTAGCTGTCGGAGATGGGGGGAAGACATTTTGGATCTTTCTGTCAAACCCAAAAGTTCGCCAAGAACCTGTGAAGGTCGTGAGCCTGTTTTCACGGTATACCAATGAATGTTATTTGTTACGAGATTATTGTCAAGGATCGATAGCTTCATGGTTTTATTTGCGTTGTTTTTTGCTTAGTTGCAGTAGTATGATCGAGTGGTATTATTAATTAGTCTATTGTGCTGCTTTTGGCTTATGCGCACCCACTCTGTGCCGAAGAGTCGGCGGAGAATCGCACGCAACCGACCAAAGTCAATCCAATGACTAGTGGGCAGAGCAAGCCCCGCCCACCAATGCACTCATAAGGCGCGATTCCGGGTGAGACCGTCGTTTGGTGTGACGGCAGCCTAAGCTGGTGTCTGATAGCTCTGGGGCTGGATTCATCAACCCCTGTTATTGGGGTAAAGGCGTCGGCCCGTTTGATGATTACCCCATGAGAGCCTATGGTATCCTACCATAGCAATGTCTCAGCTGCCCCAGCCTAATAGCTAGGTAGGCCAAGGGCGCTGTCGATTAGCCATTTTCCACTGTTGCAGGGTAATCAACAAAGGTGCCTCCACCTTTACCTCTACCCAGCTTTGCCGCGTTGATGAATCCGGCCCCTGGTCTCTGGTGGCTCTGGATTTTGGCGGTCTCGTGACTGGTGTCTGGTTGCTGGGATCTGGCGGTCTGGTTCCTGGTGTCAGGGGCCTAGCAACTGGTGACTGGTGCCTGACGTCTTGCCTCTGAAGGTCTAGTGTTTTGTCGCGCTTGTGTCTGGTCAACCGCTTCTCTGGTGATTGGATAATGGCGAAGACGCAGAGGTGCTGACAATAAGAGGATTCTACGGGTAGGGCTCTAACCTAATCGCGATAGCGGGAGGCACGAACCCATCCCCAATCAGGTCCTGGTAGGAGCCATCCGATGGGCTCCGTTCTACAGGGGCATGAAGTAAAGTCCTCGGATGAGCCATCAGCACTTGACGTGTTTCCATAGTATATAATTTGTGCCTAGTCTCATTTTAAGGTCAGAATACAGTTTGCGGCGTCTGCTAAGGTAACAGTGGTTGTGTCCGCACCAGAAAACTGAGTAGCAATGGTGACTTTGTAGAGGTCAAACTCATTCTCGTGGTATTCAATTAACCCCGAGTCGATTGGAATGCAATATTGAATGACGACGCAAGGTCTTTCCAAGTTCCCCAAACATATGACAATTCTGCTATTTCGAGAATCATGATGTCATTCTCTAGATTTTTCTTTTCTAAACCTAGTTGCTGAAAAATGTTTTGACATGAGATTTTTTGTGCAGATAAATTGTTGCAAATCACTCATGTGTTCATTACTCATTTTTCTCGAGAGACGCAACAACACAATGAAGCATGTGACATATAGGAGGGCAATCACTGCAAAGTGTACAGTGCCGTAATAGATTCCGGTAGACTGCATTACAGTGCATATACGTTCCGCCGTAACTGGCTTTTGAAAGGCGGCTACAACAACTGCGCCGCCGATGAATACCTGAAAATTCCGTTGGATAATGTACGTCTCTACATGCTAAGTAACGCGTCGCGTGATAACGGTATAAGTAACTAGTCCAGATGCTCGCCCCATTGGCGCCGGTTCTGTGGAAAGCTTGTCATACAAGTTCGTGTGGACTCACGGTCGTCAAAAGTATGGAAACTGCCAATAGATAGTATTTAAGGCGAGGCGTTTCATTGTAGAAGATCGGGAAGTTCAGAGCTACTACCCTCTCAATCATTATTGAAAAGTTGATAAGAGCCGGAAACTGTCCTAAAACATCGAAATGAAGGGAAATGCGGTTTAACTGCGTCGGGCATTAGTCCAATCAAATAAAAAAACTGTTCACGATTAAAGAAAGCTTTGATTTCTTTTCTTTCCAAGACACACGTCTTAAGGGTCTTCTGAAAGCAATTAAAAAAAGGACGGCAAAACAGGTTGGAAAGTGTGAAAATTGGAGGGAATCAAGCAAAGCGCTAGTGCGAGACTCCAACACAGCTTTGCTGAAAACGCGCTTATACTCTCTAGAAACCTTCTTCGGACCCACCTTTTGTCTAATTTGATTTCTTGTTTTACTTTTCGCATACTGGATTCTTGGTGTTAAGGCCCAAGTCCTACTGCGGCAATTCGCTGCCGCTGACTTCCGGAAACCTCTGCTACACGTCAATTTCGTACTCTCAGGAGTTACGGACATGTCGCAAAAACCGGCAGCGGCGAGACGCCAGGGTATTACCAAGGCTCAAGTCTGCACACCTTACCGCGGAGTGAGAACTGCTCCTGCTCAGGGGCGGTATGCATGCTTATGCAAGTGACGATAATCCAAAGAGGAATAGCCTTCAGTTCGTTGCCATCAGTAGATCGGAGAAAGAACAGTGGAACTCAGCGAGGGAACGTCCGATGAGGTCGCCTAGCACGCGATTTGAAGGGCCGAGCTGCCTTTAGACGGCATTGGATGGATACCTTTCCGGATAGCTATCGTGAGAGTTTGCTCGAAAAATGTAGTGAAATGAGGTCGGTTTTGCCTGTTCTGTGCATAAACCAAGGGCCATAATCCAGAAAAATCATCGTCAGAGCTATTTTCGGGAATTTTTGAAGAAGCTATGTTTTCCGTTTTCATTTTAGTCTGACGCATGGACCAGGCGGCTAGCCGTGATAGGTTGGCGGTCCCACTGGAGAATGGGTTTTCGGTTTGCGCGGGGTGATCTACCGTTGCAGCCCCGTCCATTAATCAGACTAAAATGATTGCGCGAACTCTACTTCCGTTTGTAGCGCAAGTTATACTTGAAAATTTCTAGCAACCTACATTGTTTATCCTTTACTTTCCCAAATATTTTATGATAAATGAAGAATTTGAATTCCCATATAGCATAAAATAGTATAGTTCCGTAACAAACGTGGTATGTTTGGTAAGTGCTTCAACTAACATGTTCCTTCATCCGAGCGCTAATCGACATAAGCATTCCGAATTTGAGTGTTTGAGCATATTTCCAGAATCCGTTCTGTTCAGAGAGCAAAGATACAACACTCGAACAAATTTATTCCTTAGAATTCTATATATATTCTCAGGAAATTCTCCGGTCACATCTTGTGGCTGCTGTTGACTGGTATCTCGAAGGCTATGTGAGAAGCGTGAATTTCGGACCTGCATCTGATAACTCTAAAGAACTGGGCTCGAAAGTCTGGACGAAAGTACATATAGATGAAGAAAGACACTCCGGAGTGAGCAGCGTACAGCAAGTAGGCGCATCCTGCAATCAGCATAGATCGTGACATGTTCAAGATGTGGATCCGGAGTTTGGTGATAGCATTGGGGGGGCGGAGCGATTTTTGTTCAAATAATGAAAATTTGTTATCAGAGCTCCAACAAAAAGGGTCGATACTTGTGAATACGCAAAGGAGGTTAACACCGTAGCGGCAAACATTATGCATGTGGCCACCACCAATGATGTATGGCTGCTCCACATGAATAGAACAAGACTCACCAACAATAAGTGTGTCCATCCGAGGAGTGTTCCACTCTGCGAGTATAGCAATCGTATTGGGAATTGAAACTAAAGCAACTGCTACTCCACTTAGCAGCAAAATCATACGATGACGACGCAGTTTGCTTACGCTCAGCTGCTGCAAGCAAGCAATCAACAGCCTAATCCATGGTTTGTTAGAGATCAAAGGTTTTCACTTCTTCTTTTCTGAAATCAGTTTTAAAAATATCCTATTCTAAACGTTGCTAATTCACTCACCTCTTTAAGATGCATTTCTCTAAAAATAAATATCAGCGCTATAAAACATATTACATATATGAGTGCAATAACTCCGTAATGTATTGTGCCGTAGTAAATTCCAGTCGACTCCATCACTGTACACATGCGATGCGGATTCAACTGCTTTTGAAAGACGTTCACGACAACTGCGACACCAATGAACAACTGAATATGTGACATGAAAAAAAGCAACAAAACAAATTAGTATGTCACACTCCACTCCTTCAAATGATGAAGAACTCCTCGACTCAGACATTAAAATTGACGGAACGCCGGCATTCGCCTGGCGAGCGGAAAGCGTTCCTGGGGTCCGACCGCTTTTAACCGGCGAACCGCCAGAACCCTGCCAGCGGCCCGCCAGGTCGGTGGCAGACCGCTGGCAGGGTTCTGGGCCAGTAGCAATCCCCCCGGAAGGTGGCAGCTACCGGCTGTCAGTGCGTGGTGACTGGGTCAATCACGTCTCGGGTATCAATATGAACGGGCCGGCATAGAAATGCACAGGCGGCGCTCAAGTTAATGACCATTGCAGTCAGCCACCTGGGAGCAGTGAGCGTTCTTTTGTGAGGTGGCTGACTGCAAGAAACGGTTGGTGACTTCGCTCACCGCCGCAGAGGAAAGAGAAATAGCGCGCGGACGAAGAGGAGCTGGGTCGATACCGCGGTCATAGGGTCGAGCTCGTCCAATGATGTTGACTTTCTGAAGCAAGTGCGCTCCAAGAAAGGGCATTGGAGCGCTTGCGAACCGACCAGGCCGCTGTCCACTTCTCACCCTAGCACAGCACGGCGGCCTATCTCGTTGTCTAGGTGGGCAAGGAAAAATTGCACCCGCCGGCTGGCAGCCATCCAGCTCCGCTGCCAGCTGATAGGAATGACAGGAGAAACGTTTGAAGGGTTCATTGATGTTTCAATGATTCCTGGCGAAGATTAGTGGGAGATTAACGTCAAATTGTACGTAGCTGTCATGAATACGTATCCTCCATAGATTTCACGTGCTTTAGCCCTATACTAAGCTCAACTTCCGATTCCTAGAAGTTGCTGTGGCCATATTCAACCATTTACCAGATTTTTTTTTCAATAATCGCTCACCACAATTAAAATCAGTTTTGCTTACAGAGCCATCTAAGACAGATTGCTGAAAAACGGTTTCATTCTTCAGAAAAGGCGCAAAACTTACGTGATCCGCGTGTAATAGTTACTAAATGTATAATAGTTAATCTAAGTGCGGCTTTTACCCAAACTTCATTTCCCATTTCACTACAACTTCACTTCTTTCTATGTTGACTGGGAAGCGTGAAACAGACTAAGGAAAAAATAGTCCATATTTTTGAAAAATCCTTTGAACTTTTTGGTTCACCTTGTAAAAAAACACGAGGTTGGCTCCTCGGCAATCTTACTACAAAGTTTTATGTATCGTGATTCAGTGGTAGGTGGTCAACCAACAACAAATTTTCAAAATCTTTCTTAAATCTAACATTCTCTCGCTTTGGTGATTTTCGCGGAAATTTCCGAAATCCCATCATCCAAGGTTGAAAACTTATTAAATCTAAAAGATAGACACGTTCGCACGCTCCCGAAACCCATATTTACTACTGCTAGTTCGATCAAAGTTACAATGAATACGAAGAACTGTGGAGGGAGTGTAGCTAGGGGAACAGAGAGAGCCCCTCACACGTGAACATTTGACCTAGCGGTCTAAGGCGCTGTGCTGGGCATCCGTCGCGTAGCTGTGCTGGGCATCCGTGCGGTGCTGGTTCAAATACTTCGACAAGCGAGAGTTTTGCATTCAACGCTACTCTTAGAGAATAATTCTCGTTCTGAGGTGGCAACCATAGGAGGCATCCAGGCGTCATCGGCCTCAGGTTGGCTGCCTCTTTAAAGTCACCACATCAGGGGATTGCTACTGGCCCTGGCTTTGGGGCAGGGCAGGTTTTAGCCTCTTGGCTACTATCTGGCATTCCCGCCATTGAGCAATCATTTGTCTGCGGGTCTCCCTTCTCTAGGCAGACCGATGGGTCGGGATGAGTCCTCACTGCAGACCACTACGAAGGAGGTGTTCTATGCAACAGTCTGTGGTCAGGCACCCACCTCACCTCCCCCAAGCTTTGTAGGATTTCCCCTCATTCTTTAAAAATATGCTGGCCTCTTATGAGTGGCTTCAGGTCACCTCCCAGCACCGGCATCAAAGTGTCGGATGAGCACTCATTGGACTCGAGCGGTTTATATATCGACTGAATAAATTATTGATGCCAATGATCAAAGTGAAGAGTCAGAAGTCGTTTACTCTCTCGAGTGCCAGCCATAAAACAATTCAGCGCGAAGCGAATGCCACTAAGCGAGTACTTAGAAAATGACAACAAGTTACTTGTAACACAAAACGCCGTAAACAGGTCACTTTTAACATATCTGAAGCGATGTAAGTGACTTGCCACTTGTATCAGGTCACTTAATTTACATGTAACATATCGGCGGGATACTGCGTACGGTGCGCCTCCTATATGTTACATGTATCTTAAATGACCTGAGATAAGTCGCAAGTAAATTACATCAGCTCAGATATGTTACAAGTAACTTGTTTTTGTTTTTTGAGAGGACACTGTGTGCAGTGCGCTTCCGATATGTTACATGCAACTTAAATGGCACAATATAAGTCGCAAATAACTTAAATCGGCCGAGAAGATATTTACAAGGGGATGTACAACGCACACGGGGGGTCAGGCTTACGACTGGCTCTGCTGTTGGTTCAATTACCCAAGTTTGAGGTACTTGACCCCACACCAGCGGGGAAGGCCCCGCACAACATTTTGTTGCACAGTGTGTGGTCTGGGCCCCGAAAGCGCAATGCCCGCCCTCCGACGTGAAGAAATTAATGCTCGAGATCGCGAGATGAGCGATGGTTTTCAATCCAGAGCCCCGTTCTTCCCTCCATTCTCGACTTCTCTCTTTACTCAGGTCAGCTCGCATATATCGTCTGCAACAGAAGGAAGTTACAAGCCTCGGACAACTCGTCCACCATGCTATCCTAGCTCAATTTTTGAGGGACCCTAACTCCGTTCCTAGAAGGTCTTGTACGATTCCAGATACATCATTGAAATCATCATGGGACCATTTTCAAGATAGGCGGAAAAACAGAAAAACGATTTTTTTAGCGAACAATGCCTCTAAGGTGATAGGGATGAGCCAGCTGTCGCCGTCTTTATCAGCAATTGCCAGCTGAATGCCAGTGATCACCCAGCTGCTGAGCAATTAGCAAACTTTCGCCAGCTGTCCGCTGCTCCCATCGTCTGAGTATACGTAGCATAATACGACGCGTATGGTAACAGACGTACCCTAATAGTTCATGTTCTTCAAGAAAATATTCACTCACAGTTGTCAAGACTATGGAAACCGCAATTAGACAGTATCTGAAGCGCAGTGTTCGGCTGTAGAATAGTGGAAAGCTAAGAGCTACAGCTCGCTCGATCATTATTGAAAGATTAATGAGAGCTGGGAACTGTCCTGAAAACGCGAACGTCTACATTTTTTTATGCTGCAATGAGATAGGGAATAACCGTGACAGACAAAGACTCGCTGACTACATAACGTCGGTGTGGATCCTAGTGACGCTTTGCGCTCTCCACTGAAGGTTGGCGCGAACTGTTATAGCATATTTCACCCAGTTTGCGCCAACATTGAATAGGGAACGCAAAGTATGACTATGATCCATGCCGACTGTATGTAATCAGGAATGCTAGATTAAGACTAGGTAGCTCAGCCAGGTAGGGTAAGGAGTCAGATTAGCTAAGGCGGTGGCCGGAAGCTCGCACTGACACCTGCGTCGAGAAAAAATGCAACAGCGCATTTCTACGTAGAAACTTCGCTTAGCACATGAGTGCAGATCAGTGTATCCTCTGTTTCCGAGCGTGACTTATTTCCGTTCGTCTCGTGCGTTCGCGTGCGTACACTGCGTCTCCTTCTCCCCACGATTTCTCGCTGTCTCTACCCTCGTTCCGCACAAGTGCGCGAGGGAACAGAGTAGATCTGGCTCCGAACCAGAGGATAATGTGTACCTACCTGCAATGAGCAATAATATTTGCCATGGGGTTCCAAATATACACTCCCACCCGGTCACTTCAACAAAGTAGTGACCTGTATGCATAAATGTATAACGACCGACACCAGCAACCAGAAACGACAAACCATTAATCTGAATAAACCACTGGTTTACAAACAAATTACGGCGAAACAATGCAATATTCGTGTCGACCCAAAGCCCAGTGATTCCCTCAGCCATCCTTTCCTAATGACTCAATTAAATATTTTCGAGAATCACATATCGTAATAATCTTAAGATTCGGATGTGAGGAACTTCCGTTCTCTGAACGATTTGGAATCAGATTATTCGGAATAATCGGTTCGGGTCTATATACAGTCCGAAGAACCAGCCGTTTTCAGCGGTGCTGCATCGGTATACAGGAAACGACAACTCACAAAATCTCCGAAGGATAAGGCATTGAATAGAGCATATTTTGCTCTCAAGTGTTTCGATGAGTTGAAAACGAGGATACAGAATCCGCTCGATATACATACTGGTATGCCAAGAACAACAAAAAGGAGGAAGCGAATCTCCAAACTTTCATCTATTAGCTGGAACACAAACGTCGTAAAACCTCTATGGCATGGAATGCCGCCGGATTAATGATGGAGATGCAAACGAATGAAAACAGGGGACGAGCGAAATTTCCGAGGTAGTCTTTAAAGGCAGTGTTCACGATGAAAAAAGTTTTCGAAATTCCACTAGGATTGGGTAGTGGAGGGACACTCTGTAACGTTAACGTCAGAAGAACGCATGAAAACGAGCCAGGAAGAGCCCCAAAAGAGCCCGAAGTTGCAACTTCGAGCGCATTGAAAACCCCAAAAGCGCATCACACGCCCACCGACGTGAACAAATGAATGCTCGAGATCGTGAGATGAGCGATGATTTTCAATCATTAGCCCCGTTCTTCCCTTCATTCTCAGCTTCTCTCTTTACTCAGGTCAGCTCGCATAGATCGGCTGCAAAAGACGAAAGTTACAAGCCTCGGACAACTCGTCCACCATTTTCCCTAAGCTCAATTTTGAGGGCCATAACGCCATCCCAGGAGGTTTTGTACGATTTCAGAGACATCATTGAATCAGCATGGGGCCGTTTTCAAGATAGGCGGAAAAACAGAAAAACGATTTTCATCGTGAACACTGCCTTTAAAAATACGCAAATCAGGCAAGTGATATTATAAGACGCGTGACATCCAAGTGAGTCAACTATAAAAGGTTTCCAAACGCTGATCGTGGCACGATCCGAAAACGCAGGCAAACTTGCTGTTGTTGTTCATCTGATGACATGAATTTTGGATCGTGCCCGACTCGCAGCTGAGGGATTCGGCTACCTTTTGAAGTTGAATAGCACCCAATTGTACGTCAACTCACGATATCATCCTTTTCTGATGTTATGTCCGTCATTGTTATAGGTGGTGGGATTCAGCTAGAGTCCATTCTCTATGTTTTCATCAGCACGTCTATGAGATTCCCTACAAAAATATGGCGACTGCTGTCATCTGAAAAGAAGCATGATCACTCTTCCATTCTTCCAAACGCTGTGGAAGATACCACATTTCAGTCAAATTGAGAGTTCCGAGGCATTTTCTATGGAGAGGATTGTTTCCTTGTTTCCACTAAAGATCCCTGAAAGTTGCTTGAAAAAAGAATTCGTATCAACGAAGACATGGTGACCGTTGATGTATTGGACCTCAATGTGGAGTACCCATGACCACGGACCGTTTCTGCGAGAGTGAGGTGTAGGAAGGGGGACTGGCAGCACACGCGCAAACACGCGCGATGGAACCGGGCGATTTCCGCTAGAAAACTGGAGAGTTATTATTTGAGATCCGTCAATTCATACATGTTTGACTGCTTACACGGAGGACCTCATGTATGGGAAACGACCAGATCGGCTTGTTTAGAGTACACCAAGAATGCGACCGACACCAAAGTTTATTATGCTTGTAGGTTTCTTTCTGCATCGAAAAATCTCTATAGCTCATGGTTCAGATGCTGAAAAAGAAACGGTTCCGCAGTCGATCCCCACCGAACCTAACATAGAAACTTCATGATCAATGGGATAGGTCGACTTCGATTAGCCATCAAGGCAGCGCTACCTAGAGTTCTACAAAGTTAAGCTGCTGGCTTCTCTAATAGTATTTTGCGCTATGCCAGCCATGATATTGAGACCCATGTTTTTGGATTTCTGTCTCCCCATGAACCACGCACGGCAAACAGAAACATTTACTTCAAAGTCTCTTACCTTGCTAACGACCAACTACAAGCGTCATGTCGCTGAAGTGCTGAGTTGAATTGTATACTTCTGCGACACTCTATGCACAACGACAGCGACCGCCTGTCGCGGAACTCCCGCCCTTTAGGATTGTCGCTGTCGAAGTGCGCTGCACAGCGACAGTAGCAGTAGTAGGCATCGGTACATTAACATTATCTCAGCCCTCCGTGACACGTCGCTGCGACGGACACATGCGTGACAACTCTTCCTTCGACGTTCGATACTGTTGACCCAATGCGGGTTCCGCCGCAATTTGCGCTAGATTGCACGCTCGTCGCTCACAATAGTAACAACCAATGTCACACCCGCAACGCACTGCGCTCAATCGCTGACGCAAAGCGCCTAATCTCTAGCGCATGCATTGGGTTCCGGGAGGGCGCGGGGTTAACAATGGCTTTTTGAATATCAGTGATCTACGATGCCGCCGGCCTCATTTGACCCTCGGAGATAGCTATGGATGTTGCCTTAAAAGATTGAAGATCGTACAGGTACATTAATGGATACCTCGAGAGTCATGCAGCATACAAGAAGAAAAGTAAAGCTGGTCACCCAACCAAGGATTAAAGGCAGTGTTCACGATGAAAAAATGTTTGAAATTTCACAAGGAAGGGGTAGTGGAGGGACACTCTGTAACGTTAGCGCCGAAAGAACGCATGAAAGCGAACTAGGAAGAGCCCCAAAGGAGCCCGAAGTTGCCGTTTTGAGCGCAAGACAGACCCCAAAAGCGCAATGCCCGCCCTCCGACGTGAAGAAATGAAACCCCGAGATCGTGAGATGAGCCATGGTTTCCGATCCAAAGCTCTGTTCTTCCCTCCATTCTTCCTTCCATTCTCGGCTTCTGTCTTTACTCAGGTCAGTTCGCATACATCGGCGGCAAAAGGCGGAAGTTACAAGCCTCGGAAAACTCGTCCACCATGCTTCTCTAGCTCCAATTTTGAGGGACCATAACTCCGTTCCCAGGTCGTATACGATTTCAGAGATATCGTTGGAATCAGCATGGGGCCGTTCTCAAGATAGGGTGAAAAATAGAAAAACTTTTTTTTTTCTCGTGGACAGTGCCTCAAAGATGAGAAAAGGCGGTTGCTCATGAGCAGCAAGCAGATTGCAGTCAGTCAAAGATTTCCAAGAACATCCGAACGCATCTACTTTTTTTCTCAGTGAACTGTCCCTTGGTCCCAGCATAGGCGCACACATATCATTTATGAAGTTAAAACACGAGAGACCGTGCGTTCCACGACAAATCAATCCAGTAAGTTTTTAAACTTAATTTTGTTGTTGTTAATGACTATGTTAAAATGGGATATATGGAGCCTGGTATATATACCAGTCATGTAGGTTACTTCGAAGCCACCATACACTCTCGTAAACGTGTACAAGATATCTACGGAAATAGAATGGTGTGGCCTAGAATACAGCGCCTACGCATTTTAAAGCATCAAAAGCGACCCACAATGATGCTACAAGAGTGAGAATTTGGGTCCGTCCCTGTATTTCTCCGCCCCCTGCACTTGCATCCTCCTCCAAATCAGGTCTGTTGGGCCATTCCGACCGTTTGCGACGTTTGTGATTGGAAGAATAGGTACAATAGGTAAACCACATCCATCTACGATATTGAAAAACGCCCAGCACCCCTGTTTGGAGGAGGACGCAAATACAGGGGGCGGAGAAATACAGGGGCGGGGCCAACTTCTTACTTGTGCAGCGTCGACGTGGGTCGTTTCTGACGCTTCAATATAGGCGTTGTGTTCTGCGCAGCCCCATTCTATTTCCATAGTAATCTCTGTCACGTTTTTGCTGCCATTAGGTATGGATATTCTTTCCACCAACAATTAAGAGGAAGCTGTCTTTCTTGCAGTAAAACGAAAAATCGAGTCCATGACGTGGGTGAGCAGTGTGAACACGATGTCCCAGTGGAAAAACAGCCGTGGGTGAGAAGTGTGGGCATTCGGTCTCTTCAGTGTTAAGGACCGAGTCAAACTCTGGCCACTGCTCAATTCTAAAGCAGGGCATTTGTTGGAGCGATGCCCTTAGGACCATATCATAATCTAAAACGTGAAAGCAGAAAAAAAGTTTAGTGAGCGCTACAGCTAGAAAGTCATATCCAACGCATGCACAAAACATCGTCAATTTCTGGATGTAGAAAAGCCCCGATGCTGCTACAATAGCTTTATCATGAAAGTTGAGCGGTTGCTTTGAGAAAACACAGTAGTCGAAATTGAGAAGAAGCGCTCCGCTCCTAAGATAGCAAGATGATAGTTGCATCGCAGCTTCCCTAAATAGATTACAAACCATACGCATTTCAGAATGCAAACGATATCTGTAGTCTCCAAACGGGAATAACAAGACTAATGAGTTCTCTCACATGTGCACATATGAATAACATCTCTCAATTATTTCGAATACTTTCAACATTCGAGAATCAAAATGTTTCAGATAAATATAGCTGATGATCGAGCGGAAGACCTCACCATCGGAGTGGGGTATCCTACGCTTGATGAGTTCTCAACTTTTCAAAGCATTTGAAAAGTCCAAGCGAATGGGATTTGAGTTGCTGTTTCTCGAAAGCTTGGTGTTATCCGACGGATGTGTGCAACGGAGGTTCAGATCCCACAGTAGCCACTCTGCTTATGTTGGCGAAGCAACGGTACTGAGAGAACGAATGCAAATATGAAAGACCATACCTCTCCGAAACTTCCTGGAGCGATACAGTTTTTTATATTGACAAGTAGTTCAAGGCTACATCGAGGAGACATTTTCACATGCGACACCGATCTCACTATGACATATACTTAGCTCCTTACTCGAAATGACAACATTTGGAATTGAGTCCTTGTCACCCAATTCCAAATGTTGTCATTCTGGCAGTTATTTGTAGCATTTGGCGTTTTCCACAACAAGCTTACTATTGCTGGACTATTGTCGTTATACAATCGACAACGAATGCCATTTATTCGGTGGGGATCTATCTGTAAAATTATCATTTATTAGTGAAACCCTGTTGACTCCATTTGCTTTTTTGCATTAATCAATCATTTATCCATAAATAGTGTTGACAGCTTTCTCAAACAAAGCCCTAGAGCTGTGGTTCCTGAGCTTACACCTGATGATACTGAAGAACTGGGCTCGAAAATCTGGACGGAAGTGCATATAAATGAAAAAGGACGAGCCAGAGTGAGCAGCATACAACAAATACGAGCCACCTGAAAATAGAGATCAGTACAAATAGTATTATGCAAAAAACCAAACGGCTTCAAACAGTCATTCGTTTGTGTGCGAAAAAGAAGGTTCACGAACGATTTTGTTTGGCACCAGATTGAGATTTTTGAACCCGAGTAGTTCAGAATTTGTTCTGCCCAACATTTGCACAGTAGGATTTTTGAGATGCTTAATGTCCTACTTCAATTTTTCTGTAAATATCGGTTGCCAAGAATGATTTCCTGTGAAACAGATCAAAAATCAGACTCCTCCTTATACAGTGCGTTTCAAAACCAGACCAACACCCCCGATATTGGCCTTCCTGAGAAAACTGGAGCTCCAGTAGTTTCGCCACTGTGTTTTCTAGATTCTACGTCTAAAATAGGAGTGAAGTACGAGATTCCGCTTCTGTTCATAGATTTGAATTCTTTTTACAACAACTTTTTTAATTTTGTGCTGTTTCAAAACCATACGACCACTAGGGAGGATACGCTGTTAACTTCCTTTCTACCGTAGCGAAAGCGTCGCAAAGGGCTTTCCCGTTCTAAAAACATTGCAAAAGGAGGTCAGCAGAGACGGGAATCAACTCCGAGAATGCATCGAGTTATGTTGCTGGATTCCGAAGAACGCGCAACGATGTGATGTTCTCAATCGCACACGAGGCAGCATCCCGTCGTAATCTAGTGTTCTCACAATTCTGTGTTTCAGCATTTGAAGAATTCTGAAGCATACGAAGCACTCCGATTCCATGGCCGTCACCGACAGGTGTCAGCTAATGAAGAGCGGCGGATTTTGAAGGAAGCTTCAAACAGCTCGTCGTATGACAATCACATTCGCGCAGACCTACAACTACGTCAACCGAGATCTACGGTTCTGAGGGTGAATTCGACCATCACCCACATCAGGAGAGAAGCCGTGATGAAAACCCCACCACTCACCGAGCGTCACAAGGCTGTGCGACTAGAGTTTGCTGACAAGAGACTAGACAAAGGTAGGAGGGTTTCACACTATTGCCTTACAGACTCTTTGTTCCCAAAACTAAATTATCAGGTCGTGTTTTCGGATGAGAAGAAGTTTGACTTAGACGGAAAGGATAGATCAAAGTTTCAGTGGCGCGATCTCCGGAAGAATTCAGTCAACGTCAACCGACGTAACTTTGGTGGAGGAAGTGCAATGGTGCGGGGCGCGTTCTGCTGTTACTCGGTTTTGAGATTAGCGTTCTTATCTACCAAAAAATGGGTCTTCAGAGACCGTTTCGAATCATTTCAAGGAATGAAATTGATTACTTGGGTCCGTGACTAGGTTTTCCGCACGCCGTAGCAACGCGAAACTCCCTAATTCAAATTTCGTTAAGTGCTTGTAAATATTTCACAACTATCGACTTTTTCATGGACCCCACTTTATGTAGCGCTGCTCGGCTTGAAACTGTGTCCATGAGATTCTGGGTGCGTTTTCGAATCAGGATAGCCAATAAACATACGTGGTTTTCTTGCCCGAAAGCTCCCTCAGGGCATGAAAACAGGCTCCGCCCACTCTATTCGTCCATGAAAGCTTTAGTGCGTTTTGACATCTGAATAGCCAATTACTAAATGTGGTTTTCATGCCCGAAACCGCACCCATGTGTCCTCAGGGCACTAATCAATGTTCAACCATTGAACAAACATTTGGTGTCATTGTCGCAAGAGAGTTGTTTTTGTCTGCTTTCGCGGGAACATTTATTTATTGCATTATTGGGATTAACTGATACAGTCGATGCATCAGTGTAGTCTTGATCTGAAAAAAATTCGCTCTCTGTAAAAAATTACGGAGTGAGGGCCTCCCCCTACCTCCCCCCCCCCCCGGTCGTCGCCATTATTTTTCCCCAGGGGGGGGGGGGGGTTTGAGCAATTCGCTTGACTTGGTTGGGGGGTCGGACCAATGTTGGGTCGTGTCACACCTCGCGCCGTAGCGTGGGTGACCGTATGATTTTAAAACGCACTCGATAGCAAGGACTCGCCTACCGTTACTTACCGTAGTCCTTCCTAGATCTCAGAACAGACAACGTTCCCATGTTCACGACCTCAAAATCTCTCTAATGTGAACAAAGTCACGACTGAATTGGAGACTTTTACCTAATTCCTAAATATCTACCGTACCCTTCAGTAGATGTAAGCGCGCATCTGATACTTGTATTCAGCAACATGAATAAAATGTCAAGGTCAGGTCATGTCTGCCCACCAGTAATCTGAACTCTTTTCAGTACGGGCTTCCTAGCCCCAGCGCAAGAAATCTTTTTTTTTCTCGGAGAAACGGCAAAAAATCGAGCTCATGGCGAAGCGGTGCGGACACGACTTCCTAGAGTCAAAACAGCCGTGAGTGCGCAGTATGGACATGCTGTCTCATAGGTGATAAATAAAAACTGGCTCTGAGTAAACTGGTAGGTGAAATATGGCTAGGGCACGGAAAAAGGCTCAAGATTAGCAAAATGGCTGCGCGCCGACTCACTGCAATATAAACTGTAACTGTATGTCTAATGAGATTTGGAGGTTAGGCGGACTTGGACCGACCGACATTGTCTCTACTTCTCTTGAAAATGGACGTTCGTTTTGCTAAACGGTGGGCTAGTCTATCTCAGTTGTGGACTGTGTTTGTCTACCTGGTGAAAGTCATCTTCTGATGTGTGCTGGTGTACATGAATGCTGTAAATGTTTCTAGATTGCGAAAATTTGTAGCTTTGATCGTATTCTAGAGAACACATGGAGCTTTCAAGCAGTCTGCAATGAGTAAAAAAACCGAATCGGGTTAGTTAGGCTGAAAACTTCTGAGGCCAACTTTGCCTGATTAGCTTCGCGACTTCATTCACGCCTAGCCATTTCATAAGAATTTTTATCTAATAATTCATCTACTATCAGTCGCTCGCTGTTTCGCTGTGGTTGCGACAGAGATGTCAAGTATTTTTTAATTGTTTACGACATAAGAAACATTAGAATCTAATGTCTCATCTGGAACGCTATGCTTTTTAAGAGAACAAGTTGGCATCGTTTTTCATTTCACAAACTTTAATTCACGTTAAAGGCAGTGTTCACGAAGAAAAACTTGCACGTTTTTTTGGCTAAAACGTTAGCTTTGGGTCCCTCTAAGAAGATTAAGAACGGAAGTGCGATGAAAAACAGCCGGTAAGTGAGTTAAAATCTGGTGGGCCAGTCAACCCATTGGGCTACTCTACCCACGTCCAATAACAGTTTCCATGAATTCGTGGTTAGATGAGCGATGGTTTTCTATCAAAAGCCCCGTTCCTCCCTTTATTCTCAGCTTCTTTCTTCACTCAGGTCATTTCGCACACATCGGCTGCAAAAAACGGGAGTTGCAAGCCTCGGACAACTCGTCCACAATGTTTCACTTGTTGAGTTTCGAGGGGCCATAAGTCCGTTTTCAGGGGGTCTTATACGACTCCAGGGACATCTTTGAAATCAGCATGGGACCGTTTTCAATATAGGTGAAAAAACAGAAAAACGACTTTTATCGTGAACACTGCCTTCAAACAATTAGAGTCATGATTAACGTACCAACCACGAGTGTTTCCATAGGAGGGATTTTCCACTTAGCCAGAATAACAACCGCGTTAGGTATTGAGACAAGTAGAACTGCGACACCACTTAGCAGCAAGATCAGCCTGTGACGACGCAGTTTGTCTCTACTTAACCGCTGTAAGTATACTATCAGAAAGCCGCATATACAATAAAGGGTTCTTGACGCTCAGCAGGAACCCGTCACAATGATCTTACGTGTTCGAGATTCATTTTCCTAGAGACAAATATCATCACTACAAAACATGTGAAATGCACGAGAGCGATAACTCCATAATGTACTGTGCTGTAGTATTTTCCGGTCGACTCGGTTACTGTGCACATACGATGCGTATTCACTTGATCTTGAAAAATGTCTACAATAACTGCGACTCCGATGAATACCTGAGAATATAATTAGTGTATGTGGGCACATGCTGCATAACTCTCCGCGTGAAAATGATTGTGAGCGCTCATCAGAGTGGACACTCTGCGAAAAGCAGCTTTTGTTAGAAAGGACTCACGACTGTCAAAAATATGGAAGTTGCAGCTAGGCAATATTTGAGGCGAAGCGTTTTATTGGAGAGTAAAGGAAAGTTTAGAGCCACAGCTCTCTCAATCATTATTGACAAGTTGATTAGAGCTGGAAATTGTCCTGAAACATCAAGTGTTCAAGCCTTTCATGACTTTTTCCGATCCATTCATGTAGATCAAGACACTACGTACTTACCAGCGATAAGTAATAATATCGGCCAGGGAGTTCCAAAGATACATTGCAGGGTGGTAACTTCAACGAAGTAGTGCCTTGTACGCATAAATATATACCGACCCACCCCAGCAACTAGGAATGACAAGCCATTAATCTGAAACTTGAATGTATCCTTCTGGTTTGAAGGACTTACAACTGCATCTAACAATAAGAATCAACTTCGAGTCAAGCAAAATGTCAACCGTTGTGCGAAGACTCACGAAATCTCCGATGGATAAAACATTGAATAGAATATATTTCTCTCGCAACTCTTTCGTTGAGCTGAATACGAGGATACAAAATCCGCTCAATATGGATACCGGTATGCCGAGAGCAATATACAGCAGGCAGCGGATTTCCAGATGCTTATCCATTTGCTGAAACACACTCTCCGTTATGTAGCAGACATTTTTAGACTTCACCGGACCTGCAGCGTCGTAAATTATCAAAAGTGTTGTCAACGTATGAAGGCCAGAGATGAGTAGGATCTCTACATCAAAAGAACACCTCTGATTTCGGAAATCAAGCCGTTACATTACGAAGGAGAGCAGATTCCATCAAAGGACCCTCCGTGCTCCAATGAGGACTAGTGTCCCGTTGGTCATCGCTGCTAGAACGCGCTCGAAAATTCTGGTAAGCCACAAGCTCCAGTTAAGCACAGGTGCAATGCTGCGGAAATTGCATATCAACTGTCCCAGGGAACACCTTCACTGCCCTGATGCGCTTCAAAAGGAATACTTATCACAGGAGAATGCGGCGGAAAGTCACAACGAGTAGCGCGCACTGTCGTTGCGGGACCTACTCTTCCAGAAATCCGCTAAGTTCCTTCAGAGGCGGCATGCATGAGCGCTGCGAAGAAGGCCAGGGAGCCGCTCCGTGTTTTAGGCGCGAGCCAGGGGACGTCCCCGAAGTGCATGGCGTATATTAGTGTATTGCAGACGTTAATGCACTTTCCACTACGATCGCAATTTTTGTCATACCAGTCGCGTTTGCTTCCAATTATTGAGATGCACGGGGTGACAAAAAATTCCAGAGAGCGACTGGGATGACAAAAAATTTCCTCTAAGCGTAGTTATCTGCAGAAAGTGCCTTTACGTCCGCAACACACCAATACACGCCATGCGCTTCGGAGCCGTCCCGTGGATCGACGCTGCGCGCATAGGACGCGGAGCGGCTCCCTGACTTTCTTCGCAGCATTCATACATGCCGCCCCAGACGATACTTTTTTAGGGCGTATTCGTGAAAACACTAGATAGATGGCATGAGCATCACGACAGTGAGGGCAGGAATGGAGTAATACTGCACTTTTCCAATGATCGACAAGGGTGAAGAAGAAACAAAAAACCGTCACTCACCCAGATTATCTTTGCTCACCCAGATTATCTTTGCTGTCGATCGATTACGAAATCTGGCAAAGCGCCAGGTTTTCCACCGTAGTGTTAGTGTGTTGACCGCAACCGCACCATCGCCTTCTAAGATTGCGGTATCCCGTACACGGTAAGCTGCGGCAGCGTGATTACGCGACGCTGTCATGCCGCCGGTATATAATTTGGGCCTAGTTGTGAACCATACACATTGCGATTTTTCGTGAGCTGCCTTCTTTCAGTTTTGCTTCAAAGGCATAGTACGCAGAAAACCATATAATATTCTCTCGTTTTTGTATAGCTTGGCATTTTTGTGAACGAAATTGTTGGAAGAGCTCCCATAAAACCTTCGTTTGTACAGAAAACCCAGTTCGAATACACTTTCAACATAGATTTGAATTTTGAGTCAAAATCGGTTTCGAATTTTTCCTGTGTTTGGAGACCTAGTCACTGCCAATTTTGAAGTTTTTCGGATATGGAGTTTGAACTATAATTGTTTTCTATGTTGTTTGACGGTCGCATCCACATTCTATGGAAAAATGCTAGACAGTCGAAATCACAGTACTTTTTAGGGGGTCATAACCTTTGAAGGGCTCAATTTCGGAGCCTCAGTTTTCGTGGACGAAGTTGTCTAGCCCGATATATTTTATGGTACTCAAAAATTTGACAGAGATTCCCAGCGTTCACGATACCTTCAAAAATGTTGACTCTCATTGAAACTGTGGTCTTGTTACTCCCACTTCGCCTTCTCGTCTCCTTTTTGTTTACTGAATCGTCTTATCCATGATATATAGGAGAGAGACAACCGAAGATCATTTATCCGGTTTTGCCTGATGCCTTTTATAAGGGCTGTTTGACAAAACATACGATTCAGGTTTGTCGTACGAGTCGTAGTACGTACGAAGGCTCTCCGTTTTGTGGCAACCTCTGCTTTCTTGTGGTACCGGGAAACAGAATTTTCAAACCTTCCAGTTTTCAAACGACTGAGTGTATTTGCTTTTGAAGGTGTCCAAGACGATTATAGCCCTCAAATAGTATTGAACATTTTATCAGTCAAATGGGCTGCAGGTCAAACGACTTGGATGTGTTGAAAATTTTCATGAGTGTTTTGTCAAAGGCTCGACAAATGTGTTCACTGATTAACACCACTTCATACCACATAATCATAATCCTTGTCTGGCCTCAACTATTCTTCTTCGTAAAGAGCATAAAGAATATCTCGCTTAGATTAGTCCGGGCGTAGCAGGCAGCGGAGGGGTCATTCATGGCAAAATATACAAGTAATAAGGAGATTTTGACATGATAAGCTCGATAAGCCTTACTTTGACCGACTCACGATGAGGAAGAAGGGCTATAACGCTATACATGCGAGGCACCTGCATTAACTACCAGCATTTAGAAATCAATGAGAAGATATTCATTCGATACCTTCGGTTGTTATGGTGAACTTCTCGTATCGTGTTTTATTTAAAAAACCATGAGGGCAGCACACAGAGTTTCCGAAGACAGACTAAGGAAGACTAACCGCCGTAACCATCAAGCTGCAGAACCACAACGCGCGGACGTTCAAGATCGGTCGCAGATGAGATCGTCTTCTGTTTATGTCTCAGTTCAGAAGCAAAATCCGGCCAAAATTTCAATTTCGAAATTTCCCGCTGAGTCGGAGCGTAGGCTACAGGTAGCCCCAAGAAACCTTCTTGAACCGCGAAAAAAAAAATGGTTTTCCTCGGAGAACTTTCCAGGTATGCCCAGCGCCTTAGGGGCTGCTCATACCCCTGATCGCCAGAACTCATCGCGCGCCGCTAGAGTGAAAAAACTTTCCATGAGCTTGCGGCGACTGTGGTTAGTCCAGCGAGCGACGACGCTATGGTGGAGCGGAATATGTCAACACATTCGTTCTCCACAATGCTAGCGATGGGTAGTACCACAATAAATTATTTTGAAGTGGAATGGAATCGATGGTCGATTAGTAAAGAAAACTTTGAAAAAGTCGGTGCGAGCGCCGCCGCCGTGGTGGAGAGGGCGTCAGAAGCTTATTAGAGTCCCGCCGCTGAAAGGCGCGGCAGCATGCAAAGGAGGGGTATCGATCATGCGGCGCCGCTCAATCGATTCTCCTTCATTGCATGCTGCTGCGCTTTTCAACGGCGAGACTCTGATCGACCCCTCACATGTGTGACGCGCGGGAAACACGTCGGGTCATATATGCCCTAACGTGGCGCCCTCGCGTGACGCGCTGGTGTTGGTAAGTATGAATAGCGCCTCAGAGCCGCGATGGGTGGCATTGGACAGCCGCTAGTGTGGAAAAAATACATATCGATTTGACGTGCTGCCACTTATGGACCCTGCCTGAGCGGAATATTGAAAATATTCAGCACTCTATAAGCTTTCCGAGGCGATGCTTGAAAACTGTCCCTTCGTGCCAGTAGGGTTAGGTAGAGAATTGTGAATCCGGTAGACCCCTTAGTTGGCTCAAAATTATTCGAATTTTGATATTCGTTCATTCGATTCCTGAAAACTGAATTACTGAACTTTCTTCATTCGACACAGAAAGAAAATTAAATAAATCGACATTCATTCATTAGAAATGGAGAATCGAATGTACCCTCGATGCCCGAGCAGCTCGCAGGGAGGAGCTTGGCCGCCCAATGCCTGCGTTGCGGCTCGTTTTGATAAGAGGTGAAAGCGTGGCTGTGTAGTGCTCGGCCCCAGCCCGGGCACCTGGGAATCGATGCGGCGACGGCCATCAGTGCATCGATTATTAGGTGCCCGGGCTGTGGCCGGAACACCACACGACCAATCTTTCACCTTTTATCAAAACGAGCCGCAACGCAGGCACTGGGCGGCCAAGCTCCTCCCTGCGAGCTGCTCGGGCATCGAGGGTATCCGTTCACTCGTTGATGCTAGAAATTGGAGGCCGAACATATTCATTCATTCGTATTCAAAAATTCCGAAGTCGAATTTATTCACTCATTCATTCATTCATTCACTCGGTCCGTTTAGCCGAAAAGCACAACTATATTACCCGCGTGACCAGAAAAGCCAACAAGTCGTTCAAATAGTTTTCAATCGATATTCCTATAGCATGTGTGTCGTCGCATCGCCTCAATGCGACGGGCTCTCCGCAGACTCGGAATTCACTGGATACTTCGCCCTTTCTCATTATGCTGCGAATGCCGTGCTTCTTCACCTGACGCATCTTTCATAGTCCTCACCGCAAGCGCGGTACGCACGTGACGCGCGGGAGAAGCGGTGGACTATGAAAGTTCTTACCGCGCGGCACGCTCGAGACGCGCGGGAAGAACTTTCCTAGTCCATCAGCGCCGCCATAGCGGTGCCGCCCAAAACGCCGAGGCGGCCTTACCGTTTCAATCAATAATTGCTTCTCGATTTGGGTCCACTCCAACATAAATAATTCTGGGACTACCCTGCGCTACCGCATACGCAAATGTAAGCCGGGAATTTCAAAGTCCCAGTTGAGGCCCGACTTTTACCCGCACCGCCATGACGGTGCCGCTGGAGATTTCATCGTGGCTTCCCGCTCGTCCCGCGCGTGCCGCGCGATGAAAAGTTTCATAGTCCACCGCTCGTCCCGCACGTCACGCGCGCACCGCGCTTGCGGTGAGGACTATGAAAGATGCCTAAAGACCGTTTCCCCGAAGGTAGCGACTAATAGCTTGAAAAACTGGATGGAATTTACCCAGCTAAAAACGATCTATCTGACCCAAATATCGAAAAAATCAGAATGTGACCGAACCTAACCTCTAAACTTCGTTGAGCAGTGCGCGTGATATGCCGACCGACGATCAATGGAGCGTACGATCAACAACGTTCTCAGACAGTAACACCGGCTGAGCAGGGCGGAGAAGTAGGCTCCCAGTCTAAGCGGGAAGCGTCTTACCGGGTGAGCGGCATTTTACCGGCTGAAAAGCATATCTTTACGGGGTTAGCGGGCGGACATAAATCCACGACGGAGCATGTAACCGGGCGATCGGGCAGACATATCATTACCGGGTGGGTGGCATGTGTTTACGCGGTGAGCGGGCAGGCATATGCATATTACTGGCCAAATACTGAAGAACTAAAGCAAAACAGAATAATGTACGGCGAAGCAAGGCAAGGCTTGCCGCTTCAGGGTTGAGGCGCGAGCCTCAAACTTGCGGGGGAATAGGGAGAGCTTAATAGGGGATTTATCTGCTCCTGCAGATTGTTATCATTCACACGGTAAGCAACTAAAGCCGGATGGGCGGACTTCCATTTCCCGGCTAACGGGGTAGTGAATGCGAGGTGAGGACGTTACCATTTCCACCATTTACCGGCTGAGGAGGCAGTGAATACCGGAGCTCGCCCGTGCTCAACATTTAGTCAGCCGGTAATGTTCGCCCTCTTAGCCGGTTTCACTATCTGAGTGGCTTCCGCCGACCTCTAGGTCATTCTCCCACATGAGAGACCTCTTTATTTCCAGAGGTAGGAAAAAGTGGATACGAAGAACATTCGGCTATGTGCCCACCTACTGAATTTCCCAGTTCAGCTCTGACGTATGCTTGGTAAACATGGGTATCACGCAAGCAGAATAAGAGTGCAGTGCGTATACTCAGCGTGCCAACGGCAGGTCAATGCTATGTCACGCCCCACGCAAGCGAGAAAAGGATTTGAGAGTTCCGATCCGAGGATACGGTCCAAGACCAGGTGCCAAGTCGTCGAGAAACAAGTGGACCGTACACAAGATGCGTTCTAAAGGTAACCATCGGATACGAGCTGTTACCGATTGGGCACAGCGGGATCTGAAGCGTATTTCTCGTAGTTCTGCGACACGATGGTCAGACTTCTTTACCAGGAGCCTTGACAAAGTGAACGAGATGCTTCGTGTTTTCGAACCGAGTTGTCTTTGATGGCCAAAAAGGCGCCCGATGGAAAAGATTGGGGACGTTGTTTTTTTCAGGCGGAGCCTAGACGTTGTTCATCCAGCAGGTACTCCCTCGAAATTAAAAACGCTGGATGTCCCTTGTTTGGGATTGACCGAAAGATCTGGACCACACGGTGGCAGTGCGTAGTGAAGATGGATTATAAATGTTTCAAAGTAAGTAAGTGCTCTAATCGGCTTTTCTTAGGGGCTCTATGCATTAACGCGTTGGTTGGGTAAGGAGCAAGGAGGCCGGCACCTTGATTCTGGTAGACTAGGGGGAGCAGCTTCATTTGAAACACAATCAACTCTTTTCAAAAGAAAAGTTCAACCCACTAAGATGCGAGGAGTCGGCCCCTTCCAAGGTTGGCATCTAAAGGGAGACAGCCGACTTCAGTGTAACGTTCGTAGTCACTCAGCGTCTGGTTAAAGGGTCATAATTAGAGGGAAAAAAAGCTGTTTCACCGTCACACTCATAGTCTCTGTTATAAAAGTAGAAAGCCGCACATAGCTATTTGATGTAAAGCCGATCAACAGCCAATATCCCTGTTTTCTCCGAGCCTCTTCTTTCTAGTTGAACGACACGGACCACATCGAGATTCCGAACATTATGACAAGCTCATGGGACAATCTTCCAGAAACAGGTTCTAGGAGAGATACAACTAATCTCAAAACTTTACTTATGCAACAAAAATAATTAATCATGATACAGCAAACAATAAGTGTTCAATAAACATAGTAAGCATGTCCACGCGTTATTGTTGCGGAGATTCGGTCGGCTATTTCAATAGCTCACAAAACCTATTGCACAGTAGTTAGCGCAACTGTGCAAGGTCCGCCTAGTTCAATTTCCGATTTTCTAGGGAAAACATCCGCGAAAGGTTGTGTTGTTCGACAAGCTCGAGCACGCAAACTTACTTGTGTGCAGAGTTCAGTATCAGATTTCTGATAAAGGTCTTCCATGAACCATGAAGACTACCTTACCATGCTACCACACTCAGTTTTCCTACAGTGCACTTTTGTACTTGGTGTCGTCACAATCTAGTGGGATAACCATGCGTTTGTGGCGAATTTCGCATGATCCACGTGACTCTTCGCGGCATCACTTCGATCCGCTACTGTCGTTCTTCCACCTCTGCCAACCTTCCATACGGAAGAAGATGATGGCCTATATCCAATGATTTTGAAGAACCGAGCTCGAAAGTCAGAACGAAAGTACATATAGATGAAGAACGAGAAACCAGAGTGAGCAGCGTAAAGCATATATGCGGAGCCTGAAAAATAAATTATCATACCAGGATGTACATTATGTGCTCGAACAGGTTCCAGGTATCGGATAGAATCAGGAGATTGCAGGATTCACCACGATAGAGCAGTTGATGGAATAGTGAAACGGAATGTTTTTCGGAATATCATGATTCAACAAATTCGTCTTTGAAAATCTTATTTTAGCCAGTTCGTAGGAAACTGTTAATGTAGAACTCACCAACAATTAACGTATGCATTGGAGGCAAATTCCACTGACTGAAAATAGCTATAGCGTTAGGAACCGAAACTAGTAGGACGTTCACTGCGCTCAATGCCAGTAGTTCCCGCTGCCGTTGCAGCTGGCGGCGACTCAGCTCCTGAAATGGGAGTATTGTATGTGTGTGAGATGAGGGACAAAAACAAAATACTGTGGCGCCTGGCAAAGGTTGCAAATTTGATCTGTTCACCACCTCTTCCAAAGTCTACGAGACTTTCTCCTTCGAAACACATTAAGGACAGGCTAAGATGTTATTGCGCATAGATGCCGCTATATGCCGTCTCAAAGACAGAATTTTCGAGAGTTGAGGGCTCGGATTAGTTAGCGAGCAGTCACCCGTTTCGAGATCATATTGTGTGTGCAGTGTAAGTAAGAACAGAGCTCTTATTTCCTGTTTTGCAGAGCAATGAATTTCCGATTCATTCGAGGTAAAGGCAAGACACTTCTTACTGACGCAATTCCAGGGTGGTACTAGGTGTTGACGAGGAAATATTCTATTCTACTGAGTATCCATATGCACATACATATTTCGCTTAGTCTGTGAGTGTATTTTTGCCCGAGTTGGGGGGGCAGCGATTTGGGCGAGCCGAAGGGGGGGGGGGTAGGGGTCAGTGAAAGGTCATATTCGTAGTTTTTAGTTTTCATCGGAAGCACACACTTAATCTGACACTACTTGCGTTCTTGCAAAGCGAGCTCAAGAGTTTGGGGCAGAGATGAGGGTCAAGTGGTTGAGGAAGTTTTTTCCTATCTCCATTTACCTTCTTGGAAGCATGTTTTCCATGTGGAATTCATGTGTAGGTGTAGAACGTAATCGCGGTTTTGGAGCTCAAACGGGAGGGAAAGGGTCGTTTGAAGAGGGTCTTTTTCGAGATTACCTAAAGGCTGTGTCCACGATAAAAACAATGTCTGATTTTTTGGTGGAGGTCGGCAGCTGCGGGGCCTGGCGCAACCCTAACGTTGAAAGCAGTCCCCTACGGCCCCAAAGTTAGACACCAGTCAGCTCGTCACACCCCAGATGCACTTTCCACGCCCACCGACGTGAACAAATGAATGCTCAAGATTGTTAGATGAGCGATGGTTTCCGATTGATAGCCCCGTTCTCCCCTTAACTCCCAACTTCTCTCTTCACTCACGTCAGCTCGAATACACCGGTTACAAAAGACGGAAGTTGCAAGCCTCGGGCAACTCGTCCACCATGCTTCCCTAGCTCAATCTTTAAGGGACCATAACTCCGTTCATAGAAGGACTTGTACGATTCCAAAAACATCGCTGAAATCAGCATGGGACCGTTTTCAAGAACTCCTTTCGTGAACACTGCCTTTAAAGGCAAAGTCACGATAGAAACCGTGTTATAGTTTGAGATGTTTTTGCGTAGGTAAGTCCACAGAACACTCAAATACCAGGAAATCCCTGTTTAAAGAAATCACCCAGAAAATTAAATTAAAATTATGCCTGTTTTTTTTTTCGGGAGACTGCGTACAACGCACCGAACCTGACGTCGGTGAAATGTTTTCGCGCTTCGAAATCCTTAGGTAAATGGGTTCGCCTTCCGTTTCCTAAACCAATTTTTGTTCAATAAGAGGGGTCATTTCACATCTGAGATGTTTGAACCTTTCGCGATGAAGAATACTTGAGAATTTGGTCCCTGTTCCTACGGTAAAGCCAGCAGAGGACATTTGTTGTAGGACGTGGGCGTAGTGGCCCAATGGGTCGGCTGCCTCACGAGATTTTCACCCACTTCCCGGCCGTTTCTCGTCGCACTTCCGTGCTTAATTTTCCTACAGGGTCCCGAAGCTTACGTTTTTTGTCAAAAAGGGGACTTTTTCATCGTGAACACTGCCTTTAATAAGACCACATGACAAAATGTTTTACCTGAAGCTTGAGCATGCGGTTTGGGGAATTAGTGGCAAACTGAGGTAAGGGAAGGTTGGCGGCATGGAAGGGGTAATCAATTCGCAAAGTTCATGGAACAGCTTAGCAACATGTGTTTAGCGCACTGGGGAAGAATCAGAGTAGAGATTGCTTGATACGAAGTCGTAAATGTCACATTTTGTCTAATAAAAACATTTCATCTTAAAGGCGTCATTTTGATAAAGTAGCAGCGTATCCCGGACGGCCCAGATTGCACCATTTGGGTGCGTCAAAAGCTATTCACAACTGCTTTACGTGAGCATTTACTGAGCTCCAGCGGAGTAATTGCCCGCCCGCCTATATTTTGCCTCTGTCCGGAAAAATTTGAATCATCGACCTCGGGGGAACAGAAGATCAGCATGGAAATAGCACTGCCTAGTTGGTGACGACGCGAGGTCTCTTGATTTGATTGAGCGATCTCCTTTTCACATAATCTCTCACAACTCATTTCAAATAACAGCAAAATTTCCCGGTCCGGAAATACGGTTTCTAATCACGAAAGCCGATTCTCCTATACACAGATGTTGTTCTGCTCTCAAAACCTTCCATTATATGTGACAAAAAACCAGGCAGCAAAAATTATCATGTGTGCTTGCTGCCTTTGAGGGCGTTGCTCATCGAAGTACCGTCGGCGTGCAACAGAACGTAACGTTGGACAGGGTCTTGCGCTTTGAACTTCTTAGGTAAAAACTTACCTTTCAGTTTCTTTTTTTTTTCCAATGATATGTTTCTAATGAATTCATGTTTGGATGTTAGGATCTTTCAAAACAAGAATACTCAGCACATCGACAATTCTTCCTCTGGATGGTTAACTCTTATATGTAGTGGGGGTACTTATCCATTGGGCAAGCCGATCCACTCACTTTCTGACCATTTTCCGCCGTTCTTTTTTCTTTATTTTTTTCAAAAGGATCCTAGGCATATGTTTTCGCAGAAAAACAAGAACTTTATCCATCGTTAAAAATTGGCTCTCACTTTTTTGTATAAGAGGTGATGGCCCTCGGACTGGGATTAGGGTGAAGGGGAAAGCCGTGTGGGGTTCAGGCTCTTTGAAAAAAAAAAACGCCGGGAGCGATGAGGTCTCGTCTATCGTAACGAATTCAACGAGTGCGATAGTCCTAAAGCATGATAGCGCTTTGAACTGGTACTGGATTGTTGGTTGAGTGTTTACTTATATACATTGAGGGTTTGTGAAAGCGTTCAAGAAAGATGTCTCAGATTTGATCTGAAACTTCTCTATGGGGTTTATTTGCTAAGCTAATCGCGAATCTGGGGTTCATTTGTCAATTTTCCGATATTTGAGGGCAAAACGCCACTTTCGACGATTCCCGGTATGCTACGATAGATATGGCTCAAATTATTTCTCTGGAGGCTAATTGAAGTGCTTAGCACGAGTCTGAGATCAGTTAATCGATTTTTGACAGCTTATGGTAGACAACCGTGGGTAAAGGGTACAGTTGTGCCATTTGACTGGATTCCAATCGATATATGTATCGATTTACGATATACGTATTGTAATCGAATAATTGCCATTCGAATACGTATTCATTATCGGAATTTTTAAAATCGCACTATTCGAATACATACTATCCAAAAATCGGACCTCAAAAAAGGGGCCATTCGAATCTATTCAAAAAC
Organism: Aplectana chamaeleonis; assembly: GCA_029168955.1. NCBI lineage: Eukaryota > Metazoa > Nematoda > Chromadorea > Rhabditida > Cosmocercidae > Aplectana > Aplectana chamaeleonis. Next base: position 1,710,425 of record JAPDOI010000076.1, read on the forward strand.
CGGACCTCAAGAAACTTGGTGATTCAAATCTATTCGATATTCGAAGCCTACTATTCGAATGACCATTCGACTAGTTATAATTTCGAATAGTTCCGAAAAAATCTGCCCCGTCGTCGCTATTTAAGGTGTACTGTGAGTGGCCGTGTATTCCATTGGCAGGCATATAACCACGTCAAAGGATTTCGAAATCACTTGGCGCCTCGCCGCGTGCAAATTTGTTGTAAATTAGAATCTCACACACTCGCGGGGGTCGGTGGCCGGTTGAGAGGAGTTGAACAGGTAGCGTGCTGCCACTCGGAACGAAAAAAGGGGGCGGGCAAGTTCCGAAAACTCCCCCATTCACGCCGAAAACTCCGCGTGCCAACCTTCCACCGACCCTACAATGCCACGTCACAGTTGACCCTTTCACACCGAGAGCTCTGCCTAATCACCTCCCACCGACCACTCAGAGTGACGTCACACCCACGTGTTTACACCGAAAGTTTTGCCTTTTCTCCTCTCACCGACCACCACCTACCACTCCTGCAGTCGCAGGCGTTGGTGACCGGTCGAGAGGCAGCATTGGCGAATCAACCTGCCACCGACGCCCGCCAGAGCGTCGATATTCCGAACAATACCAACAACGACAAGCACAAACACGTCACATTTGAGGGCAGCGTATACATTGTGGGCTGCCATTTACGCGCTCTACACGAGAGAGTATCAGAGAAAAACAATTCAGACACTGCAATACGTCGACCCGAAATCTCCGCCACATAAGAGACATTACCACGAAAACTCCGGCAGTTATGAGTCATGCCGAAACCTCCGCCGATCAGCCAGATCCGATCAATTTGACCGGGAAAGGGGCGTTTTACCGGTCACCGACCCCCGCGATTGCCTGATATGGTTTGGTGTGCGTCCTCACAGCAGTTTCTGTGTTCGTCAGCGCTGTAACAAATGATTGTTGACTAGTTTCACCTCATTTAATGTGTAATTGTACCCAACAAATTTGTAACTAATAATATTTTTACTACGGAATCAGCGGAGCACTCTCAAGTTTTAAGTTGTTCGAGAACCTCCAATAGTTTTTTTTTATCATGAAAATCTGAACCCCTTAGAAATGCTAAAATTGCAGAAAATTTTTTAAGGCAATGATTGAACCACCCACAACTTATCACCAGAAATCGTAGGGTCCGTGGCCCATCGGAACAACAATGTTAAAAATCGGCTCAAAACGAGCAACCAATAGCAATATGCGGCCCCGAAACTTTGAATACGGTGTGCTCGCTCCACCCACTTCCTCGATAGCCACAGGAAAGTGGGTGGAGTGGGCACGCCACATCCAGGTTTTGGGACCGCATGGCGGGAAAGTGTGAGGCAAAGGGGACATAGCATATGCGGCGCACATGCTCACGATCAATGGTAGTAAGATTCACTCCGAAATAGAGACTAGATTGACTGCTCAAATGGATTGTTTTCAGTTTGTCGATTCGGAATTATTCGAAAAATTATTCAAATTCATTTGAATCCGATTTATTCGAATCTATTCGAAATTCGGAACACGTAAAAGGGTTCACTCGAATATATCCGAATTTCGGAACTCAAAAAAAGGGCATTCAAATGTATTCAAAAATCGGACCTCAAAAAATGGGGTATTCGAATTGCTTTAAAAATCGTACGTTGAAACAGGGGTCGTTTGAATCTATTCGATGTTCGATCTTTTCTTCCAGGGCACGACCATAGTATACGGTAGTTTAGTACAAGTCTCAGATTTTGCACAAAATTTCTACAGGCTATAAAATGGCGAAATTCACATGGTCCCTACGCATGCTGGTGCGGAGCGGAGGATAGAGATAGTGAGATGACGGGAGGCAGATGAAGGCTGAGGCGTCGCGCGCGCCGCTCGCGCTTCGAATGATGTGAATTACTGTGCTTATGGCCAAATTCCGGTCCGCAATTGCGCCTCTACACGCTTTGCAGCCGCACGCTCCCTACTAAGAAGAGCTTCCACCGCCGCAGACGCCGGCCTGTTGACTCTATGGGGGTTTCTAAAACTGTAAACTATAGAAAATTGGAGAAAAATGTATAAAAAAGCCACATTGAGTCGGCTTTGGCGCTGGAAACTCGACTGACTCACGCGAGTGCGGCTGCAAAGCGTGTCGAGACGCAATTGCTGACCGGATATTGGCCCAGATAAGCACAGCACAACGTTTTATGGAGGGTATGCGGGAGTTATTCGGGGTGCTGATTACGAATTTGATCCCATTTGTCGGTGTTCCTCATATTAAAGCAGGTTTTGCCCCCTAAATGGCATGACACCTATCGTAGCACACAGTAGACCTCAGAATTTCGACAAGCGGAACCCTTATTCGTGTTCAGAACACTAGATTACTCTTACGTACAAGTCTCAAGTGGAATTAGGGATCATTTTTCAAAACACCCCAATACTTGCCTGATGGGTACCCTTCGAAAAAAAGCCCATAACTTTTTTCCAAAGTGATTCTATGCAGCCGCGAACGACATACTCGGAACTCTACGTTCAAAAATTGTTCTACAAAAGTACATTTCATTCGGAAAGGTTAGTATGGCTAAAAGCAGTTCGCTTGTAAGCGGTGGAGGTCTGAATGGTCGACGTCCATAGAATCAATATCAAGGGAGCTAACGTCGGCATGAATCGTGAAGAGACTTCGCGTTCGCTGTTGAAGGTTGGTGCAAATTCGGTGCAACGTGCTATAACATAGGTGCCCCGAGTTTACGCCAACCTTCATCAGTGAACCCGAAGTCTCTTCACGATTCATGCCGATGTTAGCTTAAATGTTACCATGCTTCACACAATTGCGTTATCAATTTTTACTGCTCACCTTCATATGAGTCATCGCGTTGAAAATAAGTAGCAGCGCCACGAAGCAAGCGACGTGAATGATTGATATAAGACCAAAATGCACCGTGCCGTAGTAGATTCCTGTTGTCTCCATTACTGTGCACATACGATGGTTATTCACGTTGTTCACGAGAATGGTCGCAACAACTGAGGAAGCAGTTGAAATCTGCAAAAGCCAAAGCCTTATTTCTCTTTTAGCGTTAAAAACTGCTACTCCACTATCAATAGAGATTTTGTTAGGGGTGACATCTCGCGTGAACCTCTTTCCCCAAGTTCAAAATACTCACCACAAACAGGATAAGAGAAGCTGCTAGGAGGTAGTAGGTTAGACGATGTGAGCTCCTATACCACAATGCGAAATACAATGCGGCTATTCGCTCAATCAGAAGTGAAATATTTATAAGAGCAGGCAATTCTCCTACAACACACTTGATTCATGATATTATGAAAAAAAAAGATATTCATAGATCTTTCTGCCAAATCGATAACATTGGACCAGAGGTAAAACACTCCTTCGCGTTATTCTACTACATACACTTCATCTACCCAATGCCGTGCGGTCGCAAATTGCACGCTGATTGCGAAAGCGTGCCGCATCGCGCTGGCGAGAATCCTCAGACAGGAATGTGGGATCACACGGGCGGTTTTCGCCTTTGGTGCCCGGGTGATCTCACATCCCTGTCTAAGGGTTTTCGCAACCGCGCCGCTGCACGCTTTCGCAATCAGCGTGCACTTTGCGGACTGAACGCGATTGCGTAGATGAATTGTACTATCGCTCTCCGAGCCGAATAGGGCTGTTGCATAATGCGACACGTGATAATCGTGCTGGGGCAAAGATGAATCGTGCCGGGACCAAGTTGTCCCAGCGCGATTATCACGTGTCGCGATTGCGGACCGAAATTAGGCTCAAAGAACGATAGTATATTCTGCTTAGTATGCTTTCCGTTTTCAATTTCGTCCGACGCATGGACCAGGGCCAGTAGCAATCCCCCAATGTAGTGACTTTAATAAGGCAGCCAACCTGAGGTCGGTGGCGCCTAGATGCCTCCTATGGTTGTCACCTTAGAACGAGAATCATTCTCGAATAGTAGCGTTGAATGCAAAACTCTCAATAGTCGACGCATTTGAACCAGCATCGCACCAACCTGCGAGACGGATTCCCAACACAGCGCCTTAAACCACTAGGCCACATGTTCATTTGTGAGGGGCTCTTTCTGTTTTCCTACATACACTCCCTCCACAGTTCTACGTATTCATTGTAACTTTGATCGAACTAGCAGTAGTAAATATCGGTTTCGGGAGCGTGCAAATATGCCTATCTTTCAGATTCAGTAAGTTTTCATCCTTTGATGATGGGGTTTCGGAATTTTTCGCGAAACTCATTAAAGCGAGAGAATTTTAGATTGAAAAACCATTTTGAAATTTTTCTGTTAGATGGCCACTTGCCACTGAACCACGATACACGATATTTTGTAGTATGATTGTCGAGGAGCCAACCTCGTGTTTTTTTCACAATGTAGCGGGAAGTTCAAAGGTTTTTTTAAATTATGAACTATTTTTATCATTAATTTGTTTCACGCTTCCCAGTCAACATTGAAAGAAGTGAACTTGTAGTGAAAGAGGAAATGAAGTTCGGATGAAAGCCGCACCTAGATGAACTATTATACAGCATTTAGTAACTAGTACACGCGGATCACGCAAGTTTCATTCATTTTCTGAAAACGAAACCGTTTTTCAGCCAACTTTCTTAGAAGGCTTTCTAAGCAATTCTGATTTTATTTGTGGTGAGCGATTATTGGAAAAACTCTGAAAATGGCTGAATATGGCCACAGCAACTTCTAGGAATTGGAAAATGAGCTTAGCATAGGACTAAAGCACGCGAAATCTATAAAGGAGACGTATTCATGTTAATTAAGCACAATTTGACGTTAATCTCCCAGTAATCATTAAAACATCAATGAAACCTTCGAACGTTTCGCTTGTCATTCCTAACAGCTGGCAACGGAGCTGCATGCCTGCTAGCCGGCGGGTGCAATTTTTCCTGGCTCACCTAGACAACGAGATAGGCCGCCGTGCTATGCTGGGGTGATAAGTGGACAGCGGACTGGTCGGTTCGCATGCGCTCCACTGCCCTTTCTTGGAGCGTACCTGCTCCAAAAGTCAGCACCATTGGACATGCTCGACCCCTTGACCGCGGTATCGACCCAGCTCCTCTTCGCTCCGGGCGCTATTTCTCTTTCTTCTGCGGCGGTGAGCGAGGTCACCACCAGCTTCTTGCAGTCAGCCACCTCACAAAAGAACGCTCGCTGCTCCCAGGTGGCTGACTGCAATGGTCATTAACTTGAGCGCCGCCCGTGCATTTCTATGCCGGCCCGTCCATATTGATAGCCGAGACGTCATGGACCCAGTCACCACGCAGTGACAGCCGGTAGCTGCCACCTTCCGGGGGGATCGCTACTGCCCCAGGCGACTGGCCGAGCGGCGTTGGTGGCCTCACTAAGAATGGGGTATCGATTCGCGCGAGGTGATCTACCGTCGCATCTCCGTCCATTCATCAGACCAAAATTATTGAGCGAACTCTCCGGATAGGCGCACGGTCCGGGATTGGAGGTGAGAGGGATCGTCGAGAGCGTCGTGTCACTAAAATTTCCACGAAACAATTCAAATATATGCGCTTCCCAAAATCTTCCCGTTATTGTGAAATGGATGGGTAGATAATGAGGCAAACATTAGAGCTGAGGGGCTTGATTGGGTTGCGCAGCTGTAAACGCTCTATCGAGAATTTACAAAACAGCCCAGAAACACATGTTTCGTCTTAAACTTTGAACGAAGAATGAATAACACAGTGGGTGCAGGAGTTATCTGTGGCGGAGAATTGAGTTGTCGTGTTATCGAAAAAACATCTCAAATGCAAGCATTTCGTTTGGTTCTTATAAGGTAACAGTGATTGAGAGAAAAGATCAGATGGGGAAGTGGGGGCGAGCAGGAATAGACATTTGAGCTGACATATTTTATGTGAGTGAAGAACGGATGTACAGAGTAGGGGCATCTGATGATGGTGTAGCATAATGAACAAGGGATCAAAAATCCAAATCGGTTAACAAGGCTGCGCAAAAACCCACTTTTCGGATGATTTTTTATACGAAAGCAGAGTGGATGGAGAATGTTGAGGACTAAGTTAGGGCGAAGGGGGATGGGAGCTCTATACATATCGAGGAAGGAGCTGTCTTGCCTTTTGCTACTCTAATTCCACTCGGGACCTCCTCAATTGAATTGAGTAGCGCGACATTTCAAGCTACAGAAACGGGACAACTTCCACTTTTTGTACAGAACTCCCATACCGGGGGAAGGAAATCGTCACTTGAAATTTCTTCTTGAAGTGATCAAAAACATGCTTTTGAGCTGTATTTTCAGGTCAGGACGGTATAACTACTCTGGCAAACTGGGGCGTCGACAACAGGTTGATCCGCCCACCATGAGTCACCGCTGACCAATGCGCCGATATTCGGCGGGGCCGTGGCCGCGAGTTATGTTCTGGTCGATGTCTAGCTGTTACACGGCTAGCGCTCTAGATACAAGGGAAGTATACGACGCATTTTTCAGGCATGCTGTGAATTAAGAGAGCGCAGCCGGCTGAATTACCGAAGCCTGCGGTACATTGGCCGCGCCCAGCATCTGGAGGTCCTGCCTATCTGGTGGTGACCCCAGCGAAGGCTGAGCGCAAGCGACGCGTGTCGGAGTGCCGACCGCAACGCGTGTCGGTGTAAAGTAGTACCTGAGCTAGATGAAACTTTCCTGTAGGATGTGAACTGCTAAACGGCCGCTAAACGAGACACATCGAGTTGTCAACAGCCCGACAACAGGCGGACGTCGCTGGGCAACGGGCAGGTCTCAGGCTGACAATACGCGCGATTTGACTTGTCAATAGGGAGCGGTTTATGAGATGACGACTTATCAACCTGTTGTCGACGCCCCAGTTTGCCTGAGTATGGACTTGTGTTTATACACAGAACAATCAATATGCTTTATCGGGAAGAAATTCCGCTCAGCACTGGGGCACAACCGCTGTTGAAGCGCGAAGCAAGATGACAATATGTAGTAATTGAACAAGGGTAAGTCGTACCGGGACCCGGTAGTACCAGCACAATTATCATCGTGGTGCGTGCTTGAACAGCAGCTGTCCGTAACTGCGGACTAAAACTTTGCCTCGATAAGGGCTGTACAGTACACGTTAACGGGAAGAGGTGGTTGAACGGTTGCGTATATAGACAGAGCATACTGTAGGTTGCGCCATAATCGACAGAAAGTTGTGATTTCAATTTTTCCCCTGAATTCTGAGGAAAAACACCGCAGAGGTTGACAAACAGCAAGTTCTTCCCCCCCCCCTCTACCACACTTTTTTGATAAACTTGAAGTTTTTAAAAAAACCCTAACACCGCAAGAAACTAAGCTAACAGCCGAAAATTTATTTTTTCTTGTTATTTCTGAATGTAGCCATGGTCAAGACTTGTAGTGATTCTTGGGCTGCTACGCGGGTCTTGGTGTGTCTGTGGACACGTTGAGGCAAGAATGACTTTATTTTGTATGCCAGACCGCCTAAATACGGTCTGGAATACACAAAATTCTATATCATGTTATCACTCTAGTGGCAATCCACTACAAGACTTCTGAATATTTTATGTGTCAGGCCTACGTGACACAACGGCGGTCATCTGTATGGTTCGGCCAGCAACGCTATCGGCTTCCCACTATCCCTTTCGGAGTAGTGTATTGTGCCAAGCTGTTCTTCAAAAAAGTAAGTGTACATCAAGTTGAGGAAGCCGACGAATGACGAGGCAATTACCAAAAAGGAACTTATGCAGGCGCTAATAGATAGCTACTAAAAATTGCAGAATCGCGTAATTTCGTACAGGACACCCACGTCAGGAGAATAGGTCACGTTTTCATGCCTACTAAGTATTCCCACTGTTTCGGTGTGTTATGCAAATTTGTCTTAAAGGCAGTATTCACGATGATTTTCATTTCCGAGTTTTTCATATAAAACGAAGCGCTGGCCTCCGAGTGATACTAAAATTACGAAGAAACGGCGAGAAACGCATAAGAACGTCGTATTTTAGTGACACTATTTTCTGGCCTGGACTAGTTGTCCGATTGGATGAACATGTTACCGGTGAATGTTGGTGGTGGCCATCGTATATCAAAACCCCCCGAGGAGGCGGGAGAAACGGGGGAGGAGCAAGGTTTCTGATTGGGCGCAACACGAGGCTAGCCCGTGAGAGTCCAATCGGGAACCTCGCTCCTCCCCAGTTTCTCCCGCCTCCTCGAGGGTGTTGATACACGATGGCCACCACCCGTGAATGTGACCGGTGAAAAATGGGGTCAACTGAAAATGGAAAAATATTTCATGCAAAACAGTATTAGTTAGGGTCCGAAAGAAGAGTTGGAGTAACAGAAGTCAGTAAATGGGAATGGACGGGTCCACAAAATATTTCATCGTTACAACGAACAGTTCCTGTGAGAGCAAAGTGGCGTGGTGAAAGTAAAGGATTTGGTGCCCTTCTGGTCCGTTTTTCTCAGTTTCTCCGCCATGTTACTTTTATCCGGGGGTCAAATAATCGATTTTGCGAATAATCTCAAAATTGAAGATCACTGTGAACGCTGTCTTCAACGCTTCACACAAAATAATGAATCCAAACCTTCATAGAAGTGTAGGAAACTTTGTCAATGTTCGCAGACAAGTAAGAACAGGGTTGGCGAGTGTTCTGCTGCCTAGGCACCAAGCAACGCTTAGGAATTACCTGCCGTTATGAGTAAAATAGGCCAGGGAGCCCCGAACAAGCACTCCGGACCGGTGACAGTCATGAAGTAGTGACCATGAATCATAAATAAGTAGCGGCCCACACCAGCGACTAAAAACGAAAGTCCATTGATCTGAAAATGACACTGCTCTCATACCGTAGTTCAAGAAACGTAGCACCCATCTTCTGGAATTTATTCGACTGTGACAATGTCCCGATTACGTCTCCAAGGGTTTTTTAATGTTTTCTCTTCTAGCTTTCATCGAGCCAAAAGATGCTCAAGAGAAAATGGATGCCAGTGGATGCTCATGTTAGCGATGGTACCTGAGCTCACGTTGATAACGAAACCCCCTTCTAATACTTTAAAGGCAGTGTTCACGATAAAAATGTGTTTCAGTTTCCATCAGAAATGTGTAGTGGAGGGGCACACTGTAACGATAACGTCGAAAGAAAACATGAAAACGAGCTAGGAAGAGCCTCACAAGAGCCCGAATATGCCACTTTGAGCGCAACGCAAACCCCAAAAGCGCAATGCCCGCTCTTCGACGTGAACAAATGAAAACTCGAGATCGTGAGATGAGCGATGTTTTCCGATCAAAATCCCCGTTCGTTCCTTCATTCTCAGCTTTTCTCTTTACTCAGGTCAGCTCGCATACATTGGCTGCAAATGACGATAGTTACGAACCTCGGACAACTCGTCCACCATGCTTCCATAGCTCAATTTTTGAGGGACCATAACTCCGTTCCCATGTGGTCTTTCACGATTTCAGAGACATCATTGAAATCAGCATGGGACCATTTTCAAGATAGGCGGAAAAGTAGGAAAACGATTTTTATCGTGAACACTGCCTTTAAAGGCACTTATAGCTAAAGATTACGATAGAATTTAAATATTGCACTTGCTTGCAGAGGGAGTCATTCTGAAGAACTTCAGTAATTGAGGGGGCGTGGGGACAAGATACAAAAATACGAACTTACAAAGTCCCCCACGGACAAGGCGTTGAAGAGAATGTATTTGTGTCGTAACTCCTTCGAAGAGGAGAATACCATTATACAGAAACCACTCAATACACATACTACTCCACCAACAGCTACATACATAAGGAAACGAACGCTCAGCAAGGCATCGATTATCTGAACAGATCTTTGAAGAGTGCAAGTACGAAGACAACATATTCGATCTCGGCAAGAAAACCTCGGGATAGGGGCTCTCTTCACACCAAGGGAAGAGTTGTCCCGTCTTTGCAGGTTGAAACGTCACGCTACTCAATACAAGCGAAGGGGTCCCGAGTGGAATCGGAGCCGCAAAAGGCGGGACAACTCCCCCCCCCCCTCGGTGTGTAGAGAGCCCCTTTCCCGGAAACTTCAACCACACGTGGTCGATGAAAGGCCACGGAAGGAGTTAAACAAAATGTTGAGAAACAGCGCTGAGTGCAACTACCCTAACATCGGTATAATGTTCTTGCCTCTACGCGACACACCTCTATACCGTGTCAGTGCGTCACAGTGTCGAGGGCCGGACTGAGCCGTTCTTTTCCGTTCCCAGTGATACTGAGCAGTCATCTTCTGTCCCTAATGTTTCTACGCCGGCCCCAGCTTTTGTCAGCTGCGTGCAAATCAGTTACGCAGGGGTGCTCGAGCGCTTTGCGGCCGGCTCAGGCAGGCCACAGCGAGGATTTTCGACCCGAGTGAACAATGCATTACATGTGTATCGACTGGAACGGCCACGGACGGTAAAGACGTGGCCAGTACGACCACAACAAATTAGTTTTTCACACCCTCTTTGTATGATGTAAATGCCTATCGACTTGGCTGGCTACAACCGATCGGCCTCTTATGGCGGGGGACTCAGGGCAATTCTATCCTGAGCGGAGCAGTACAGTTGGTATAGTGGTCTTGGGCAGGACAATGCCCCGGCAGAGTAAAAGCCTTCCAGGCATAAAGTCTGCAAGGTGCAGGTGCGATCAGTGCAACAAAGATGCTGTCTGTACGGGAATATTCGAAGAGCATTGAATAATCGACAGCAATGTCAGTTTTATATCACTTACCCTCGTCTCTGGTAAGACAAAAATGTATATCTGCAAAGTACATATAGCATGACGCAGGCAGCCCTCCGAAATAGAAGATATGTGAGCATGCGCAGTTCCACATACTTTTTTCGGGTAAACCTCTCCCAACCCTGTAACCACATTGGGCGACCTCACCGAACGCTCCCTACATACGGCAGTGCCAAACGCTTATATGCAGCGTCTTCGACTTTATTCCGATTTGGTCCGGGAATTCTTTTGAGAGGTCCTGTCTTTTTTATCACACGCTCATTCAGTCCTCGATGTTCCCTACTATGGGCCTGTCAAGATGCAGACCAACAGACTTCAAATCAAAAAGCTCTGTTTTTAGCCATAGTTTCTTCAAGCTTCCTTCAGAGTTCTGCCATGGAGATCTAAATCGAAGGGTGATCTTGCGATCAGAATCTCCTTTTCTCTGCAGATTAAGACCACGTCATCTTTGTAGCAACTCGCGATCCTTTTCAGCAATGTATAAAACCACAATGTTCTCATTTCTTGGGTCCTAAAGACTATAACAAGCGGTGGCGCTGGCTGCACGTGGCGTCTTGGGTAGCTGGTCCAAACGAGATAGTATGACCAATATCAACGGTTATATTTTGAACTTACCACTTCTGGTGGTGCGGTGGCTTCCATACTTATAATACTTTAACAATAATCAACGCAATAAGTATAATGTGGTGCGGCACTAGTATCAGGTTTGTGCAGCTGTGGAAAGCCAAATCGCAGGACCTGAAACTCTTCACCAGAGTACGGAAATCGCATTAAAACAACAGAGGTGCTGAAGGTAATTTAGAGCGAAAATTTATTCAATAGAACCACTTAGCAACACCGGTCGAACCGACGGCGCTGAAAGGCCATTTCGAGCTAATCGCGGGAGACGGCGAGAAGGCGGGCGAATGGCGGCGAGTAAAAGGCTTGCCGGACTATCGCGGGAGGATATTCAGGAGTCGGTTGAATCGCGGGCTAACGCGTAGTTCGTCGGTCAGATCGGGGGTAGCACTAGAGCAGTGTCTTTATGCCGAGTTCTTCCTATGTCAGACACTCGGTGTTGTGTTCCGCCAGGCTAATGCCGTATAAAGGCCGGATACGTTGTTACAAGTCGTCTGCCGTTTATCCCGAGGTGCCGCTCTCTGAGGCTTCAATTAACGCCTGATTTTCTCCGAAACACTCTCTGTTTCACTAGAAACGCTTGGCGTTTGAATCGAGACAAGCACAAATAACACCAGTCTGGCGGAACCGAACTCTAAAGTCTAAGATGACCAGGGCGGCCGCGTCGCGTCATTGTTGTTGTTCGGCCCGCCATGCGCGCGCGATCCGACGGGTGTTACTGTTTAAGAATTACACACGAAAATTTTTAGAGGTCGTCTCGTGATGCTGCCGAAAGATTCTAGAGATTTATCTTGTCTGCTCTAGAAGTTGTCGCCACAAAGTCGGAAATATTAAGAAGTTATCCAAAAAGGGGAGCAGCGGCGGCTCTGCCATAGTAGAATAAAAAGGAGAGATATTTCGATTTCTATCTTCGCTCAGCAGGGTAATAGAGGGAGACGGACTCATAGACCAATTTGTCTAGCCTTATGACTTGTATGTGCTGGCGTTGACTAAGATGTAACCTTTCTGAATATGATGTCCCGCCCAACGATGGGAATAGAGCACTCTGCTGCTGATAATGTCATGATGACAAGAGTGTGACAGACAAAACAAGGGTACATCGCCCATTTCCCGTAATCGATCCTCAATGGACTCAAATTTCCAAGCTCCGTCGCGGGTAATTGATCCCCGAAGGACTCAAATTTTAAACTTCGTTATAAGTACGCACGACCCAATTAAGGGAGAGGGCGCTAATAACCGACTTAGAATTTCATTTCATTTCATAATAAAGGCAAATAGGGTTGCACTAGCAGTGGTAGTATCAAACTTGCAAAAATGGGACCATAATAACGACCCGTGAAACTTTAGGAAAGCATTACAGGCCAGATTCATCGACGACGTTCTGAAAACTCGAGAGCCACATAGCAAGTTAGGTCTAAGAGAGATGCATACTCAGGTTCGAATCAGTGAACACAAAGATTGGGTGAGAAAGCTGGTGGGCGTGGTCGTATGTGTGTGCGTAGGTTCGGAAAAGCATAAAACGTTCTTGAAAATTTGTACTAACCGATGAGGTTATGGGAACTTCGGAACTGCCGGAAATTCGCTCCTAAAAATTCTTCGAAACCGTTAAAGGACGCACAGGGCAAGTTCGGAACAATGTTCCATACAGGCAAAGAGGTTTTAATAGGCTTCGGACAGAGTCTCAGAAATTATTTTAACTTTTCTATTTTGTTCTCGGCTTCAGAAATAACTTAACGAGGAAAGCTAACTATGCAGTCGAGAGATTTCAGGCGTCACATTCTCACCCGATTCATCCGAGTCTTTCAAAAACCTAAAAGCCTCATTAGACTTCAACGGATAGGATAATAATAGGTCTGAGCATAGATTGAAAATCAATTTCAGATTTCTCCAAGGAATAGGAGTGTTGGTGAGGCCCACCCTATGTTCAACTTCCCGACATGTTTGGTGGTTGAGTGGTAATGTAGGCGGTTTATTGGACGTACGGTACGGAGCTTCGGGGTTCCAAACGGCTTAATCTTCTTCTAACACGAAATAACTAACTACTTTGGTTAGCTCAGTGTTTGAACGAGCTATGCAGCAATAGTAGGTAACAACGTTCCGACGAGTCGTTGTAAGGCGCTATTCGTACTCCTCATTGACAGCGCATTACGCGCTTCGCACGCTTGCGGAGTCTACGAGTACTTTAGCGGAGACGCCATGGCGGAGCGGAAAAAAGTGGACATTAACTCATTCCATTATGCGAATCATTATGCGAATTCTGTGCACACGTTCACCACCATGGTAGCAGAGGAAAAAAAGAACTTCAACGCCACGCCTGCCCGTCACACGCTGGCGTTGAAGCGTATGAATAGCAAGCACTCTGACTGCGTCGAAGCTGAATAAAGTCTGATTTGTGTGATCAAAAAGTTATGGTTATCTCTCCACATCGAAGAAATCTATGAATTTTCACTCATTTGTGCGTTGCCGCTATTGGAATTCGCCGCGTCGTCAAGTGTGTAGTGCTTCATGATACAGTGTGCCGTGTCATGACGGTAGCGTTTCACAGGAAGCGTGTATTGAGTTATAAAAAGTGGGAAGCGCTCAACGACCAGCGAGTGCATCGTCGTGGAAATAGAGCAATACTCTCTTGAGTGCGTGTGCACTTTCTCAGAAGTAGCGTTCCTTTCAGAGTATGCCCAGAGTCTTCGAAGGTGATTAGCAAAACTTGGTAGGCGTGAGCCGCGTCACTGAGATTGGAATAGCGCATCTTTGAGGAGCGAGCGCGCATTGTAGACAGTGCCTAGCTCTCAAAAGTAACTGTACTGCGCGAATGAGTAGCTACGGTGAGAAGCGTTTTGTCTTGAGCGTGCAAAGAGTCTTGGGCGCTATTCGTACTCCTGAACGCAAGCGCAACTCGCGCGTGACGCACTGGCATAGCGTCGGAGTATGAATGGCCTGACGCCACGTCCGCGCGACACGCGCGTAACGCCCGCTCCCTCATGACATCGGCAGCCTTAAAGACTTTTTCATCATTTTCGATGTCAATCCATTACCGATTTCATTCCGTTTTATGGTCATCGATTCCATTACTATCCTCTGATATCGTGATGGTGTACGCGTGCACAGAATCTGACTATTTGGAAAAGTTGGGCCCACTTTTCTCCGCTCTGCCATGGCGTCGCCGCTCGAGCATTCATAGTCTTCGGAGGAGCGGCACGCGCGTCATGCACGCAGAAAGTATTCATGCTCTAGCGACACGCCCGCGCGTCAGGCGCGTGCCGCGCTGACGTTGAGGAGTATGAATAGCGCCCTGGGAAGTGAGTTGCGCTTGGTGACAAGCGTGCAGCGGGATGCTGAAGAATGGAAATGACCACTCCATGTGAACATGATCATCCTAATAAGCCACGTGTGGATAACCATCATATCAAGCTACGCTGTGATACTTATCAGAGTGTTAAGACTTTTCATTGTGTTTAAACAAGAATGAGCTGCTTGGAACCTCAAAGCTGTATACCGTTCCTCGGTTCATTGAGAGAGCGCGGATGTCACGCGTGCTAGGAACACAAAGAAATACCTCTGTTTTACACAAGCCCAGCCCCCTACTTGAAACTAGGCGACCTGGTAGTCTAGGCTAAAATGTCAGGACAGAGGGGGGTAGCCTATATTCACATAAACATTTATTGCTGACCTGAACAGAAGTTCCCTACCTGTTTCTCCCAAAAATACGTACCTTCCATGTCACGCAGTTAGGAATGCGTAGTCAGCTGTTGGGCGCAAAATCACGCGATCGAAAGCCGTCATCCCTTCGTTTTCCCTTCTGACGATTTGCCTGCCAACCTAGAAGCGTCGCGACCAACTAGTTTGGGTACGTTTGACCATAGACTATGCCTCGCCTGAAGATTACCAGGGTCATACCGTGGGATGCATAATAGCATAATACTGTAGGGTGCCGTTTATATGATGCCGTTAAATCACCATAACCTCAAGTAAGACATTGCAAGTCCGAGAATTGTGTTCGATCCTGATTAAGCCTACTCTCTGACCCTTCTGTGCCGTGTTCCACTCTGATCTAAGACATTGTCCAATCTGTCGTATACCTACAACAATCTTCCTAAGGTAATACTTTTTAGGTGACTGAAAGATAATGGGGAGGAGTTGAGAACTGCTATTCGACTCCACCGATGCTGAGGGCTGCCGTATAGATACATGGAAGAACCAAGTGTCAGCACAGTAGGTTCCAGCTAACGTAGAGTCCACGTGATCATTTTGGTCTGGTTAATGAATGGAGGGGGGTGCGACGGTAGATCGCCGCGCGCGATCAAAAACCTGCTGGCTGGTGGTGTCGACATCTCCGCACTGCCAGCGGCCTGATGCATGCGTCAGACTAAGTATAATATGGAAAACATACTGCCATTATCGGAGAGAAATTCCGGTCAGCAGTTGCGGACAACCACTGTTGCTACACTCAACATGACGATCATCGCGCCGAGGCAATGCCGTCCCGCTACGAATAAACCTTGTCCCAGCGCGATAATTACGTTGTTGCGTGCTGCAACTGGGGTTATCCGCCAATGCGGACCGATATTTCGTTCCGAAAGTACTATACCGCTGACAGGTTCTGGTCAGAATGAATGAAGCGCTTGTTCAACGATTTAATAATTTCTAGGATTTCATTTTTAACAAAAAAGTTTAAGGCTCCATTTCCAGATCGTTGGAGGGCACACTAAAAGTTCCCTCACAACCGAGAAGTCATCATAGCATTGAATAGCTCGTCTCATCAAGATCCTAAATTAGTTTTAGAATCCGAAAAACATTGAGTTCGAAGATAGTTATTGAAAAGAGGCAATAAAGTGCGAGAAAGAGTCGCCCAATGCATTCGGACCAAAACCTAGGAGCGGTATAGCTACCCACTAAACTTGGCAGGGTGGTGGCGATCGTGTATTCCAACCTCTAAAGAGGCGGGAGAGACGGCCAAAGGCACAACTTCGGGTTGGCGCCAGCCCCGTGTTGCGTCCAATCAGGAACCTCGCTTCTCTTCAAAGTCTGGAATACAAGATGGCCACCACCCGAGTTGGCGCCGTCCGATGAGAACACTTCAACGGGATGCTGATCGAATCCGCAGCGCGGGAGCAGTGCGGCCGTTCTCGGCAACGAGTGTTCTTCAACTCGCAAAACGTGTCCTTACAGACTTCAACCCAAGCTTGTCGGAAATAAGCTCTACAACAGTCTTCCATGCACATCTTCTTTCCGCAGTCGGTTCAGCCCAACGCTCCACCGCAGCATCTCTGTTTCCATAACGCTAAATCGTCTTTCCGCTTATTTTGTGATGGGAGAAGACTGCGATATAAAAACTGGAGCCATTCGTTAACCTTCCTATAACGGGCTCTATTCGCCTCTTTCGCAATTTCGATCAACCAGAATTGATGTTTGCGTCAGCTTCGTCCTTCAACAACATAGAGTCGGTCAATATCGATTCAAGGCATCGGGACTTTTTTCGTAAGTTTAACAAGACAGTGGTGTCAACTTGAATGGAATCGTCACAATTCGCATTTGTCATGTGTCCCGTTTTCTTATTATTGAGTCTTAAACCCAACTCTTCCGGCTTGTGCTCTCAGGGCCCCGTTATGGTCGGCCGACAAGCTGTAACCACCCGGTTTATACGTGTGCAATACATTGCTCATTGAGATGGAAAATCCACTAGTTGTGGCCGGACAGCGCCATCCGCAGTGAGCTTGAGTTCGCTCGCCTATTCGATTCGCACTCAGCCGACAAACTAGGGACGACGCTTGATCACAAGGGGCGGGAGAAGACGGGGCAGGATCACTAGAGACGGGAGAGAACGGCGCAGTCCGGCGGCCGACTATGACGGGAGCCTCAAGCCCGAACCTACACTGAAAAAATAGAGTCGCAGCTCGTAGTCATATTGAACAGCGTGATAAACCATCACCCAGTAATTTAAAAGTTCACACGATTGTGAAAAATAACCACTGTAGTTTGACATTGTATGACAGCTGATGTCTGACCAGACTGTAGAATATGATGAGTTTTTCAAGTTTTCAATTGGACAACTCTCACACAATTGAATAGAGTATACTGATGAGTGAACGTTGTAGTAACTAATGGCATAAAAACCCCAGATGGTGAGATTAACAACTGGAACAAGAAATTTTGAACAAGTACTCCTATGATTCATGAGCTATAATTACTATGTTCACACTCACGTCTATTTAGGGGAGTCGGCACTACAGTTTTTTGATCATGTTATCACATCTAAGGCATTGCTTGCGCTAGAAGCCACTTTTCATTTTTCAGGCTCAATTTCATGAAAGAGCCCAGTAGACCACACTGGTAAACTTTGACGCGTCCTAGGGTTATGAGGTTGGAACGGGTTGAAGATGAGGACCCGCAATCAGTTCTCACCAGTCATCTAGAAATTTTTCAAAGAATGTTGATGCGACCATCAAACAACATGAAAAACAGTTGCGGGGCAGGATCACTAGGGACGGTTACAGGGCAGGATCACTAGGGACGGGAGAGAACGGCGCAGTTTGTGCAACTCCACATGCAGAAAAACTTCTAAAATGACAGCGACGAAGTCATCTCCGAATGCACAAAAATTTTGAAAACGATTTTATCGCGAAATTTAAATTCCTTAGACCGCAAAATAACCGAGAAAAAAGCGCGAAATACGGTTCTTTGCCCAAAAGCCTTCTTTAGAGGCAGTGTTTATGAAAGATTTCTCTTTCAAGTTGTGTGGGGTTTACGGAAGGTCTGGTGCGCTGTATAGCTTGACACGCTTAGAAAATGCAAAAGCCCTGTCTTCGTGCTAAGAGAGAGCTTCCCTTGCTCACGTTACTTTTATAAGTTAGGAGATTGACCGCTTCGAAGGAATGGTACCTATCAATGCAATCAAGTGTTTTAGCGCACTTGACAGCGCTGACTTTAGATCCTCGACATGATTATTTGCTATTATCAAAATCTCGTGTATTCGTCAGTTCACGCTCTGTACACTTTGCGCGAGGAGTGA
Source organism: Aplectana chamaeleonis (assembly GCA_029168955.1). NCBI lineage: Eukaryota > Metazoa > Nematoda > Chromadorea > Rhabditida > Cosmocercidae > Aplectana > Aplectana chamaeleonis. The sequence continues at coordinate 1,728,767 of JAPDOI010000076.1, forward strand.
TCATGTTTTTGAAGTTCGAAACGTCACGCTACTCAAATCAAGCTAAGGGGTCCCGAGTGGAATTAGGAGCGAAAATGCCGAGTCAACTCCTCCCTCGGTGTGTAGAGAGCCCCTACTCCTTTCTACACGACGAAAAAGCTGGAACGGCTTGAGGCGTTTTGAAGACTTTAGTAACCTTCTCAGGCGCTAAGCTGGACGATGAGCACACCATTCCAGTGCCCAAACCTCCCCCAGATGGTTCTGCAGCGCATAAGGGGAGCTCAAAGCCAACTGATGCATCACTGAACAGTATCACCATGATGCATTGCTCACACGCGCACTAGTGCGTTGTTTTGGTCATACCTACACCATCGGACTACCGATTTGCCTTCGTCCCTCAGCAGAGATCGTGGGCTCTGGTGGCCGTGAGGGAGGTTAAATCCATGCCGTCAAAGTGACAACAAGGATTTTATAATCTGTACTAACTCGCTTGGCAAGCTACAGAAGACTATTTGCTATTATATCGAAGGATTTTATGCTCTGGGTATCTTGAATTGCACAAAACACGGTCCGCCGCCGGCCCTCTATATCTATGTTCCCGGCCGAGCTCGGTGGGCATACGAATCAATGCGCCAGTGGCAGGGTCTAGGGATGAGTGGCGACGACACTGGCGTACTGATTCGCATGCCCACAGGGGTGGCCGAGAATGCGTCGATGGACGTACTCTACGGAACATAGAGAGCCGATGGCTCATCGTGTTTTGTGCGATTCAAGATGAACAGAGTATGGTTTCTTCACCGTCGTAGGTGAGGGACGAACTCCATCACGGGCTATGGGGAAATTACTTCAGCGGACGGGACCAAACCTCATGGAAGTGCGGCTTTGAGTTTTTCAAAGGATCCTCTGTTCTGATTTCTGGAAGACATTCTTGAGGAAAGCTCAAAGCCACCTCACAGGAGTAGCACCGAAGTGCCGCGTGAGAACGCAGTGGAGTCAGGCCGCTTTTATACCACGTCAGTCCCCGCTTTGAAACTTCCATTTTTTGGGTTTCAGAAAAAATTCGGATTCTGCTAAGACCTGTATGTACTCAGACAGTAGGTGCGGGCGGATAGCTGGCTTTTGGAGGACGGATCGACATCCCCCCGCCATCCGCCCGCCAGCAGCCAGCGATCCACCCGCCAGTAGCCAGCGATCCGTCCGCCGGTAGCCAGCGAACCGCCCGCCAGTAACCAGCGATCCGCCCGCCAGTAGCCAGCGATCCGCCCTCGATGCCACAAATTGCTTCCCGGTGGTTCCCACCACGGTCTCCATGTGCGGGACCATCCCCCCCTAGCCGTGGGACCATCCCCTCAGCTGCCGAACATTATCGTTTGGTATCTGAGTGATCCTACAGAGGTGACTTTAAGTCATGGCTCGTAGTAAACCCCCCCCCCCTCTGCGCTGAGATGATATGACAACCGCGCGCTGAGGTGCCTCGGCGCACCTGTGCAGTCGGCCGACAGTGTGATGAGCAATCAATGGCATGCAAGAGTTGGCCTTTTCAGTGAGAAAGGTCAGTGGCGGAATAGGAAGAACGTGGATGGAATGAACCATTGGGTTGCGGCCTAGTGGTTATCGGTGAAGATTGTGATGAGGACGACAAAGGTTCGGTTCCCACAGATAGTGAAAGTTTTTGCGAATAAATTGCGATGCGAGCACTTTACTAAGGAGTGTAGAACTGATCAAACAATGAGCTCACTGGCACAGTGGGATGATCGGGAGCTAACAAATGGCATGACGCAGGTTCAATCTCCTAAAGGGAGACTACGAGAAATTTCTGAGAGAATCGATTTCGGGGATGATTTTGGCGTACTGTGCGTGGATGTGGAACGCCAAATTGCGGACGGCGACGACCGTCATTCGAGCCCCGTAAGTTGCAGAGGGGCAACTTACGACTCTCAAATGACACCCGCGCTGCGTCTTTGCGCAACCCACGCTATTTCTCCTTGCCCCAACAGCTGCGCGCAAGCGCGGAGGTGACCCTCATCGCACTCCAAGTGCGTCGAACCAGCCGTGTGGCCACCATTTCCGCCCGCAGAGAGACCTGCCATCGCAAACCATGCGACGGTGTGATGAATGCGGCCCTGCCTCCCTGCATAAGTTGATCGCGTGCAGTGAGCTCACCTCAGCATACGGGGGGTTTACTACGGGCCCATCATTCAGGATCGGCCTCAAAATGCCGAGTGAGCAGTCAATGCGATGGAGCGCCTTTAATACCCTTCGGTTTGTTTACTCTGAGCATGATACTTATAACAGAAAAGAACTCGTCAATGATTGACAAGTTTCACCGCGTGAAATTTTGAGCGTGCCGATCGCTGGCTATCAAAGCATTAGCGGACGGATCGCTGGCTATAAAAGCCCTAGCGGGGGATCGCTGGCAGGTTGCGGGTGGATCGCTGCATCTCATAGCTCAGCGGGCGGATCGCTGGCTATCAAAGCATTAGCGGACGGAACGCTGGCTATTAAAGCCCTAGCGGGGGATCGCTGGCAGGTTGCGAGTGGATCGCTGCATCTCATAGCTCAGTGGGCGGATTGCTGGCTATCAGAGCCCTTGCGGGCGGATCGCTGGCAGGTTGCGGTCGGATCGCCGCTTCACAGCTTGCCGGCGATCCGCCCGCTAGCGTGATCAACTTTTCCAGGTGCCGCTATCCGCCCGTCAAAACGCAGCGATCCGTCCGCTGAGACGTTTAGAGGCAGCGATCAGCCCGCCGAGGCCACGATGAGCAGCGATCTGCCCGCAACTTGCCGGCGTAGCGCCCGGAGAGGCCTTGATTGCCAGCGGTCAGTCCGCACCTACTGTCTGAGTAGGCGTAATCCAGGTGGTGAACACGAATCTGGACTCCGTTTGTTGAAGTTCTAAGGTACACAGTTGGTTACTGTAGGTATTATGCCATTTAGGGAGCAAAACCTACCTAAGCATTTCGAAAATCAAAATTTGGACGTTGAATTCCCATATTCCACCCCAAATAAGTCCCGTATCCATTTTTTTGAGTAAAATCTGAGACTTTTACCGAACTACCGTATACCCGCCGTAATCTATCGTAAGCTGCCAAAAATCGATAAACGGACTCCAGATTCGTGTTTAGCACCCCATATAACCCGTAGAGAAGCATTTTGAGCCCTTCCTGCCGCAGCGTTCCGAAAACCGTCTGAAGTCGCGATTTGCAATAAAATTTTCGCCCAAAGGGAAGCTTTAAAGAAATCAAGTCGAAGACATCGAAAAATCTACAAGTAAATCCCAGATTCGTGATCAGCGCCCCAATTAACCCTCCTGGAAGGTCTTTGAGTCAAATCTGGAACATTTTTCTAAGCCGCAATCACAGCCCTCTGCGTGGTATAAGAAAACGCCCAACCGAAAATTCGTCCAAAACGTTAACAGTCTCGACAAAGTTTGGGAAATGTGCCTACCCCCAAACTTTGCTCAGGGAGGTTGTTTTGGGCGCTGAACACATTAATGATGTCAGTTTCCGTTTTTTTTTTCGAAGACAAATGCGATTTTGGAAAGTACAAAAAGCACAAAAAACTACCTTTTCAAGCTTTTAACTTATTGGAGTCTGAGACACGGGCAGAATACTGCGCAGTTTAACTATTGAGCAACAAGAGATACTAATGGTACTAGTCGCTTTCGAATATGCGTTTACTACTCTGAACACTTTCCTTGCTATAAGGATTTCGAAGAATATTGTGGAGTAATACCTTTCTATCTGCCTTATCTATCAGCTATAACAGCATTTGGTGCGTTCATGCTTCTGACAGTGCTTGATCGTGCGCGGCTGGACGGCATGACTTCATCTGTCCTTTATCATGGTACGCTCACCGCCCATGACCAGTTCTCTGAGTACCTGAGTTACTTGCAGACTTTCTTTTGAGATTCCTGGTTCTTTTTTTTGCTATTCTTTCGACACTTACTACTAGATTCGAGGTTCCTCCCCTACAGATTCCTCTTACTCGTTCCTGCACTTTATAACTTCATTTTTAACCCGTTTCTCGCATAGCAATCTTTACAGTTTTCAGCTCTTTGTGATCCAAACTAGTTTTTGTAGTTTTCTCAAAACGTCTATGTTGCAAATACGGATTTTGAGCTTTGTCGATGTCGTTATTAGTTCAGAGTATGTGATTACCTAGCTAACAATACTCTCACGCCGAACACGGTATCTTGTGAGTTCTTCCATTAGAATTCCATACCCGACCTCAAAGAGCGCTCAGATATGCACTGCGCCTTGTGCTGACTATGTTTAGAAAAACATTTTACGAAAACAAAACGAGGCTTCGAAGAATGGTGAGTCAGTTAGTGCCACACTAACGATTTCGATTCAAATGGGATAAAAATTCCACTGATTAGTCGTTCGAGGATCATTGAAGAGTTTCACAAAGAAGCAAAATTTCGAAGTGAATATAATATGTGAGTAATGATTATAATATAACGCTGCCCTAGCACGTCATCTAATCAAAAGCATTTCACCCACACTTTTATGCGTCTGTTAGCACATTTTGTTGACTCTGTGTAATCGAGCTACGCAAGCATAAACGTCGTCATGTCGAACTGATCATATAACAAAGGACTTCTGAGAGTCTGTGAAGGGAAACAATGGGCAGGAAGTGAAAATTAATTAGGAAACATTTCCATTGACGAGAATATGTAGCGAGAGAGATTCTCACAAGCTACTTCCTGTTTATGAATACGGAGGCCTATTTCATGTGAATGATCCTTGAATTAGATTCCAACGAACAAAAAAATTAGCTCGCCGTAGCGTTTTCTCCTATCAACATGCAAAATAGAATTACATTTAGCAACCATGAAGAGCAGATAAGTGATTAAGAAAACCCCCGTAGTCGGGATCATACTTTTCTCGACGAGCGACGCGATGCAGTTAAGCGCAGAAATAAATTCTTCTCTAATATAAATGGTGAGCACTGCGTCACCTTGTCCGTCGTGGAAACTATTAGGGGGGACCATATCTGGAGCGATGCTATCGCACTCTGAAGGGTGATCTAGCAGTGGTCGACAAAGAAATCGGGGAGTCGCGGTGAGGTCAACTGTCGCACGCGACGTTTGCGTGGCAGCTGCTACGCGCTATGTCATCGCGCTCAAATCACGTTTGAACCACAGTTTTTCGCGCAATTGCCTGCGTTCGCGATTTCATCACATCGCACTTTTCTTCACATGGACTGACAACGAGATGTGAGGACATCGCGAGAGCGTCTTACTGACATTTCGTGATTTCCTTTTATTTGAACATTTTCCTCTTCCTTGACGTACTTTTCTACATTCTTCTTCGTTGACTTACTGTTTAGTCTTTGTACTTTTAGGCTATTACCCTTTCTCGGATACGGTATATATATGTACGGCATTCTGTGTCTCATTATGTGTTTTTTCATGTCCTGCACATACTCTTTCTCCAAAACTTTGTTTTCAGGATTATGGCGCAAAAGCGTCCTCGTGATCTCCAAAACCGCTCATTCTGTCTTCTTCATGCATAGATAAAAACTAAGGATTATGAGATGGGCTTGTCATTGATGTTTAAAGGCAGTGGTCGCGATCAAATATGCTTGTCGTCTTTTTCTCTCCAAATCCTTTCCTGGGTCTCGAGTAGTAGGACCTATACGAAAAAATCGCGAAAAAACCACTGTTTTGGGCCGAATTTGAAACCTGAACTTTCTTGTCTTTTGATGGTGGACGAGCCCTCTCCACATCATCGGCATCGATGACCTCTTATATCAAGAACATCAGCTAGCTTGAAATTGAATGTCAATCAATGAACCTTCGAATTTATGTACACATCTAGTCAAGCACATTGACTGAAGTGATGCTTTCATTATGCAACTGTTTTTATTCGTTAAATTTGCATTTATTTCGTCCTCTGAATGCCGATGATTTTTGACTGCTCGGCATGAGACTGCGATCTGTTTCGTCATCGCTGTGCACGTGTGCACAAACTAGCTTCTTTGGGCCCTAGAAACTCTATTTGTGGACCGTTTTTCACCGCGCTACCTTCATAGTTTTTCAGCTGTTCTCAATCTAAGCTGATTTTTGTAGTTTTTTTCGATAACGTTTTTCATCGTGACCACTGCCTTTAAGCTGTCATTCCTTAGAATGCCATCCTGAGTCAAATGCAGTCGAAACTAATGAGACTGATTGTAGTTTTTCCGAAGATAACATGACTTCGCATGCAGGTGTTGCCAAAAATAGATGCATCCAAGTTTAATGAATTAGATATACGGACAATTTCAAAAAAACATCTGCGAGAACGAAACATCGGCGAATATAAGCATACAAACTTCTGAAACCCTGCTCTTTCAGATTTGTGCATGCTTGGGTGAGGACGCAAAATGGTGTCGAAGTATGGTTTTGCTTTCCATGCAATGTGCTGGCGTGATGTATATCGCAGAGCTAATCACATCGCGCGCGATTGTCGCGGCGCGATGTAAGTATGGTTCTCTCCCCCCCCCCCCCCACCTAAGTTTAGCGCACTACTCCAGTTACCATTCTACGATTAACGTACTCAGACGGAAGAAGAGCCCACGCCGGCCTGCACATATTCCCAGAGAAACGCGACAAGCGCCTGCTGCTATGCTGACACGACAGAGTGCTCAAAGCAAAGAAAAGGAAGGGTGGTGCCTCTCGCTGGTGCCTGTGCACTCAAAAATTGGCTCGACTCGACGCCCACGACTTTCATTTCCGAGCAAAGCATAAGACCCTTTAGCCGGGACTCAGATTTCAGCAATGTCATTTACCCAAGTTGGCGGTACTCGGCCCCGTTCAGCAACTGGAGGCCCAAGAGGGGAGAGACAGCTAGAAAATGTGGAGGAAAAGAAGACACAGCATACGCGCGCAGACGCACTGAATTTTACCCCGAATTAGAAGCTATTTCTACTGTGCGCGGTAAGCTTTGAAGAGTAGTGGGACGCCCATCTTCGAAAAAGATTTTGCCTGTGCATTTATATTGTATTTCTCAAGACTGGCTCAAAAAAAATTTATGGTTAAGATAAAACACAAGTTCCCGATTGAACGAACTGTTGTACATGTGTTCAATCGGTATGGATCGCAATAATACTTTGCGTTCCCTATTGCGGGTTGGCGCAAACTCGGTGCGCGTAAGTTTTAACATATGCGCACCGAGTGTCCGCCGACGCACAATAAGGACCACCAAGTATCAATGTGATATGTGATGACAGCACGTGGGTTGAGCTATTAGGAAAGTTTCCTCATTCCGTGTAGCCCATCATTCAGTTTGAAGACTTCTGCCCATGGAGTTTATTCAAGAAGTAAAGCCTAACTCATTGAGATGTCAAGTTCATCATTACCAATAAAGCCTAGATCCTTCACTTTGTCAGTGCAAACCATAGGGGCCTTTCGATTTTGTCAACATTATCGTCTTCCAGGGAACCGGATCGTTTGTAAAAGCCTTTTGAGTGGTACGGATATATCCAGCTGTCACTTTTTGGATCATAGTAACACTAGCGTGGTCAGAGTGAATTTTCGGTTCTCAACTGCGGACCACCGCCCAAGCACGCCACGCAAGATCGTACTGGGACAACGTGTGATTGTGCTGAGACCTTGAGGTTCTGGCACGATTATCATTTAGCTGCGTGCTGCAAGAACGGCTGTCCGCAACTGCGGATCAGAATTAAGCTCCGATAACGACAGTATCGTGCACCACTGAAGATACTTCTAGAGATCCTGCATCGATTGTATGATTTTCGCGTTTGATTGCATGTAAATGATTCAGGATGAAAGGCTAAGATATCAAGACATTTGAGCTGTGAGCTGTGAACACCCGTCATCACCCTCTTAAATGGTCGTAACAGCGTCTATAAAGGTTCACGTGTAAGCCGATTAGGACTTTTATCGGGGTACCCAAAACGTACTGTAAATGTGTAGGCGCAAATAAACAGGAAACGAAATTGCCTTCTAACATGCTATTAGGGTTGACGAGGTTGGCCCTTCTAGGGAGAACTGCTGGTCCACCCGATAGAAGCCTAGGCAGCACTTCTTGTTATGGAAAACATTAGCGTCAATGAGTCCGAAAATCATGAGTTCTTGATGGGCGTGGAGCTATGTTCTCACTGGTCTGCTACGTAGGATACTATTCTCGCACGTACTCTGCAGAGAGCCGCGATTAAAAGGCCAACCTTAAGTGAAATAAAGCCAATCGAATGCACTTTGTAGTGAAATGTAATCAAAAACTTGAACAAATTCAATTTTTGTTTTGTAAACCTGCAGTTCTACACAATTGCCTCTGCGATTCTGAATGAAAGTCAAATGAGTGGTGGACCTTGGAGGGATTGATCAATGCCGAGAAAATTAACGTCGGCATAGATCCGGAAGAGACTTCGCGTTTACTGTTGAAGGTTGGCGCACACTCGGTGCCATATGCTATAACATAGGTGCACCGACTTTGCGCCGACCTCCAATGGGTAACGCAAAGTGTCTCCAGGATCAATACTGATGTTACTCTCTATCCCCTTACACGGTTGAAATGGTGAAAAAGAACATCAACTGCATGATGTCGTGCACATATCGGTTTTAGGCCAAACTTCCAGGTAATACAGTAGGTGCAGTCGGTACGGATCATACTGATACTTAGCGTTCTCTGCTGTGCGTTGGAGCAAACTCGCGAGAGCGAAATAGAATGAAAAGACATCTGAAAGGAAGAGAAGAACGATGACTCGGTTGAAAATTATCCATCACTCTAGCCGCTATCGAGTTCGAAAATCAGAAAGGGGTGGGGAGTGATCTCGTACATGATACGCAGTATACAGGTAGGGTCTACTAACAATTACAAGAAAATTACAAAAATCATTAGAGGGAGTGTACTATGCCTTAAGGGAACGCGAAGCATTAGTGCGATCAGTGCCGACTGTAGCTATTTAGCTGCCACCAACTGTTCATGGAATATTTTGTCTTCAGAAATTTGATGTGCCCTGCTATGAGCTTGAAAATCGACAAGCAGGAAGAGGTGAAAAGACCAATAGCGCTTATTTTGCTTGGATACGTTTACGTGGAAAGCGACCTCACGACCTGGAAACCGTACCGACACCCTGTTTACCACCACGCTAATCCTCCCTGTATACGTGAGCGAGTCCATCGCCAAGGATGGGAAGTACAATTGAAGACAGATCAACCCTCTCTCTTCTGCCAGTAGGTCGCCCTCCGCACACACTTTGTCAGCTCCTCACGTCGCCGAGACCGTACGATGCCCGGTGCTTAGAGGTACAGTCCAACCACAGGGAGGAAATCTGAGAATCTCATATATTTGTATTGTAGACCCACCCTACACAGCACCTGCCGATTGCGAGCTCTCAATTCCTCTGAATAAGCGAGATACAGGAGGAAGCCACCTTGAGGCGCCCTCATACGATCTTTCGAGCTCAACAGTGACGAGATTAGCGCCCCTTCATTCTCAGCCTTTTTGTTCATTCAAGTCCGCACCCATAAGTTGGTTGCAAATTACAAAATTTACAACCTTCGGACAACTCGTCCACTATGTTTTCGCCACTCAGTTCAAGGAAAGACTTTGAGGGGCCATAACTTCCTACACAGGGAGGTTCGTGCGACTCCATCATTGGAATCAGCGTGGGACCGTCTACAAGATAGGCATTAAAACAAAACAAAAAAAAAGATTTCTTCCGAGCAAAGCCTATTGAAGGCAGCGTTCACGATGACTTTCGTTCTCGAGTTTCCCACTCGAAACGATGTTTCCACCTGTAACTCGAATCACGGAGAAACAACAAGAGCGCACTAGTATGCCTTATTTCAGTGAAAAATTCTGGCCTGGACTAGTTATCCGGTTGGATGGATGCTCTCTGTGGCTGTGACCGGCAAATAATGGGATCAATTGCAAATGGAAGAATAAGTTGTGCAAAACAGCATTAGTAAGGATCCAGAAGAAACCATTGACCAACACATACTAGAAAATTTCAAAGGACCTGTCCAAGCGGAGTGAGAGCATAGGATACCACGTACATCTGGCCCATTTTTCCCAATTTCTTTGTCATTTCAGCTCTACCCGGGGAGCAAGTGATCGCATCAGCTAACAATCCCAAAATAATCCCTTTGAAGGCAGTGTTCACCATGAATAGCATATTGGACTCAAAAATGATGCTGCTTGGTCGTAAGCTATCGGATAGTGAAGAAATAGCCAAAAAAGCGCTCACATTAAGCCAAAATAGCGGCCTCAAATGTACGTACAGGTTCAGGGCGCGGACGAGCTGAGGCCCTAGTTATACATCGGCGTTTCGATGCCGCTGGCTTCCGCAGCAGCTCTGCTATTGGTCAGTTTCGAAATGTCACCTACAATACCGCCCGCGACTTCGGGAAAAAACGGCGTTTTCGGCGTTTTTTTCCGCCGGAAAGCGCCGCTTTCTCATAACTTCGTTCAAAGTGGTCCGTTAGGGTTGTCGGGGGCATATTTAGAATCAGCATCGAGAGCTCTTCATTTTGAGCTCACACATGTCTTACCCGGTAAACAAGCCATATAGGGTTAACACAATCAATCGAGTGTACGAAAACTGAAGCTAGATATCAAATTGGTGTAAATATTTGACTTCATATCAACCAAGCAGGTCTAGGACGAGTGATACACAAGTATTATAGACTAATTTAAAGAGGTGGCGAAAGTGAAAATTAATGTTTTTTAGCCGTTTCGACGCCCCGGCAGACACAGTCATCGTCATTCGCTCGGGCTCAAGGTGCCCGCGATCACAACCACGCTCAATGTAGACTATTTTAGAACAGTTAAAACCTCTCTGGAGGCATTTCCCGCCCAGCGCCATCCCCGTGACTTCGGCTTTGAAAAACGACCATTGATCATTGGCGTCAAACGGGACCAATCGACCTGCGACTCGGCCTACCACATTAATTTTTGATCCTCTTTCGAATAAGCACTGCGACAGCCCAATCCGGAAAAGCTACTCAGAAGTGGATGCTTCTTTACCATTCTCCATGCGTTCAAATTTTTCATTTGAACAGTGCATTGATGAGGAACAGTACCGTCGTTGCGAGAAGGTACTCAGGTAAAACTAGTTGTTCAGAATCGGACGAATTGTTGTTGAGAATCGGTCGACAATCGAGAAGTTGTCCGAAAAGTTGACAGAAATTGTCGAGAATTCTGAGATTGGCAGTATTTGTCGAGTATTGCGGCCGATTTGTTTAGAATTTCAGAGAGAGTTGCCGAGAATTCGGGGGAACGAGTGTTTGCCGAGAATTCGGATGGATTTCTCGACACCTTCCGAAATTGAGAATATGTTTCGAATATGTCGAAAATTCCCCAAAAATTCAGGACATCACTTTAGAACCCTCTTTACACCACTTTCTTCAATAATTGCGACTGCTGTTTTTGATCTTTTCTTTTCATATGGGGCCTCTGTGGTTTTTTTCTTTTTTTCTCCATTCTTTTAGCTGGTTATCAAATATAATATATTTCACCGACTTCTTGAACATCAAACTCGCTTCTTTAAATAAATGTTCATCTTCTCAAAATAGCGAACATACCAAAACATGGGATTTTCTATTTAAAAAATTTTGAAAATCTACGAGCTTTCAAGTACTGATCTTTTTTCCATGATCGGTAGTTGCAGCAGTCGGATTTAAATTATGATATTCAAGCAGTTACCCAAGAAGTATCAGAACAACGTTTGAAATTAAGATTGCTAATACTGATAAATCTCGAATGATTCAGTTCTGACCGAAATTTGCAACTCAAAACCTTCCAATGGTTGTTTATCATTACATTTGTGTCCAATATGTGGACTTGCGGCGGGTCCACGGTTTGGCCGCTGGCTGCACGAGTGGACCCGCTAAAAGTCCACATTTTTCGAAGTATGGGTCACGAGAGTAGAATAATTGAGTTTATCGGGGTCTATTTACCTTCCATATTAACTTCCACTGCGTAGGATGGAGGCTGAACCCCGCTACAGTACAATGGTTCACACCTTTCTCAGGTGTGGCCCCGCCGGAAGTCGACTATTTTGAAAACTAGGAGCCACGACAGTAGAATGTTTGAGTCCACCGTGGACAATTTACTCTCTACTCAAACTTGCACCGTCTTAGAGTACTTCTGAAGACCACTACACTGATAGCGCACTGGTGCTGGGCAAGGCCAATAGCGGCTCATGTTGAACGGTTTTGTAGACCCACAGCATATACGATGCGCAGTTTACCTCTGTCAAAGATGATCGATGAAGCGAGCCACCTCTGGAATTCGACCAACAGAGTGGTGGGAAACTATCTTCGTAGGCTTCGCACCAGTCGGATTTAAATTATGATATTCAAGCAGTTACCCAAGAAGTATCAGAACAACGTTTGAAATTAAGATTGCTAATACTGATAAATCTCGAATGATTCAGTTCTGACCGAAATTTGCAACTCAAAACCTTCCAATGGTTGTTTATCATTACATTTGTGTCCAATATGTGGACTTGCGGCGGGTCCACGGTTTGGCCGCTGGCTGCACGAGTGGACCCGCTAAAAGTCCACATTTTTCGAAGTATGGGTCACGAGAGTAGAATAATTGAGTTTATCGGGGTCTATTTACCTTCCATATTAACTTCCACTGCGTAGGATGGAGGCTGAACCCCGCTACAGTACAATGGTTCACACCTTTCTCAGGTGTGGCCCCGCCGGAAGTCGACTATTTTGAAAACTAGGAGCCACGACAGTAGAATGTTTGAGTCCACCGTATCAGAACAACGTTTGAAATTAAGATTGCTAATACTGATAAATCTCGAATGATTCAGTTCTGACCGAAATTTGCAACTCAAAACCTTCCAATGGTTGTTTATCATTACATTTGTGTCCAATATGTGGACTTGCGGCGGGTCCACGGTTTGGCCGCTGGCTGCACGAGTGGACCCGCTAAAAGTCCACATTTTTCGAGCTTTCAAGTACTGATCTTTTTTCCATGATCGGTAGTTGCAGCAGTCGGATTTAAATTATGATATTCAAGCAGTTACCCAAGAAGTATCAGAACAACGTTTGAAATTAAGATTGCTAATACTGATAAATCTCGAATGATTCAGTTCTGACCGAAATTTGGAACTCAAAACCTTCCAATGGTTGTTTATCATTACATTTGTGTCCAATATGTGGACTTGCGGCGGGTCCACGGTTTTGGCCGCTGGCTGCACGAGTGGACCCGCACTTACACTCTGGGTCTCCAACGTATGGAGGGCTCTCTCATCTGTCTTTGGCCATCGTAGCACCACCACTAATCATCGGTTGAGCAGGAGCTCCATTTTTTGGAAAGTACAAACAATTGTACATGTGTAAAAAATGTGTCAACTGTCGAGAGTCGGGCAAGGAGTTGTCGAGAATTGGGCGAAAAGTTGTCCAGAAATCTCTAGAGTTTGCGAAAATTGTCCTGCATTCGTACGCCTGCAGGACAACTTTTCGTCCGATTCTCGACAACTAGTTTTACCTGAGTACGCTCAAATGCTGCGCCGCTCCGCAAGCGCGCGCCTCTGAAAGAAGCGACGTGATGCAACTTTGCGCAACATTATACTTTTTTCGTATTTTCATTCGTATTTGAATTTCATTCTTGGTCATTAACGTGATGTTACTTAAAAAGTGTAAAGTAGCCTTGAAATACCATGAACTCCAAACAGTGACGTGCACAGTATAAAAAATTGAGGAGCAAACTTAGAGTCTAATTTGCCAACTTATGGGTGTTAATCCCTTGACGGGCAGCTCATCCCCATGAATCATCATTCAACGCATATCGCCGTATTCCGATTCGTCTGGCAACCCCCGCCTATCACGCGCGCGTCTGGAGTCTTCTCGACCGCCATTGTCGATCACTTACACTCTGGGTCTCCAACGTATGGAGGGCTCTCTCATCTGTCTTTGGCCATCGTAGAGACTGTTAATGATTTTCCTCACCCAATAACTTTGGAATCGCAACCTAATCGGTTTTTTCACCTCAAGAAATTGATGCAGCTTTAATTTCGAGAGCGTTTTATCAGAAGTGTCTGTATTCAGCAATGCGGTGATATTGGAAGTGTGGCGAAGCCGGATTTAGACTTAATAAAGTTACTAGTGGTTTTCTGATGTTTCGGAGAGGAAACATTGACATAACATTCGATGAACAATATGAGCGTTAGAAAAAATAATTTGTACATATGAAGATACGATTAAGTACGCAAGCAAGAATTTAGTCTCGAAGTTGTTTTAAATCTTGGAAATACCGCAGAATCAGTGTGCCAGAAGGGGAAGTTTCCGGACACCGTGTTAGGCCCTAATTATACACCGGCGGGACGCTGCGGAAATAGCAAGACAACTGTCACTTATATGCGCCCTAACTGTGCTCAGGCATGCCAAAAGGAACAGTAGTCGCAGAAAAACGCGCCGGAAGGCCGCACAGAGCAGTTATACACGCCGCGGCACCGTATACTGTATCCTTGCGGGACCTGCCCTAATGGAAATTTGTCAATTTCCACCAGCTGATTATTTTTCAGATTTAAAATTGTTAAAACATCACCAAAACGACATAAAGAGCGTTGTAATGACGAGAGGAATAGATTATTAGTGATATTCTGCAAGTAAAAAGTGTCAGAAGCGAAAAAACCGATAAAATCCATTAAAAACGCCTGGAAAATTTTGTCTGCAGTATTGCGTCAAAGACGCCAAAGACGCAAGATTGCAGACGAGTCCCTAATTCACGCAGCATGCGGCGGCAATGTCATCGCGAGACGTTTTCATTCCGCTGGTGTATAACTAGGGCCTTAGTAAGTTGCGTTTAGGTTACCCACATTTCACAGCTCAAAATGGTCTAAGTAAAAGCAAGTTCGTTTACTCAGGCATTGACTTTCTTTCAACCAGTCAAACCCTTTTTTTGAGGGGCATACTGTGAAGGTAAACCCACAAAGGGATTACATTTACTGTGACGGTAAACCCACAAAGGGGTTACATTTCTTAAGAATTCCATAACCTTGTCAGTCGAGAGAAAAGTACAGAACCCATTTTTCAACGAACTGTGGTTCTTGAAGAAAAAAAGTTATACAATTCCTTTCTTTCAATTACAACAGTGTTGAAAACCTGATGAGAACCACTAATAGTTACCCCCCCCCCTTTCATACTTTGAACACGGCGAAAAAAATCGCAGAAATCCTCGAAAAAATCGCTGAAATCCGCGATTTTTGTGGCTCTTATTACGGATTTCCCTAGAAACAGGCTAACCGTGCGAGGACCATTTGACATCACGGGTAGGGACGCAGAGGGATTGTAGTATTGAAGGGGATGGATTTCGTCCACTTTCTGAGGGAGGTTTGCACTCAGTAAATGCGCCTTCTCCTGTTTGGGGAGGTGAATGCTCCGTACAATACGACAAGACTTCAAAAGTATTATAGATCTCTGGCCATCGTACGGAGTGGATAGTGTTGCAAGGAGTGAGCAGCACTTCGGGGGAATTGTGCAGGACGTCATTGAAGATGCGCAGGACTTCAGTGGGAACGTGCAGGACTTCAGTGGGAGTGTGCAGGACATTAGGGGAGTAAGCAGGACTTTAGGGGTAATGTGCAGGAAGTAATAGAAAGGGTGCAGGACACTAGTGGGAGTGTGCAGGACGTGATAGAAAGTGTGCAGGACACCAGTGGGAGTGTGCAGAATTCAGGGGGAGTGTGCAGGACGTGATAGAAAGTGTGCAGGACACCAGTTTGAGTGTGCAGAATTTAGGGGGGGGTGTGCAAGACGTCATAGAAAGTGTGCAGGACTTTAGTGGGAGTGTGCAGATGAACGGCAACAGAAACCTGAATATCAAGCTTCACGCCTTTCTGCTGCGTGCTGTCCAGTAAATCGCAGCGGAATCAGACTTGTGCACACTCTCCAAGCTGTCCTGCACGAGTATTGGGATCAGAATGTCATTTTTCCTAGATTCTCGGGCCGGGCATATTGCATCCTGCACACTCCCACTGATGTCCTGCACACTTTCTGTGGTGTCCTGCACACCCCCACTGAAGTCCTGCGCACTTTCTATGACGTCCTGCCCACTCCCTTAAAGTCCTGCACACTCCCACTGATGTCCTGCACCCTTTGTGTGATGTCCTGCACACTCCCACTGATCTCCTGCGCACTTTAATACACAATACTCTATGCGAGCTTAACAAAAATATGCTGCTAATAACTTCTCTAGGATGACGCTATAGCGACAAGAATCATCTCGACCATTCTTCTCGCAAATCTTCAAGCTGCGAAAAAATTTGCTGGGCGGTGCGGGGCGAGCATTGCAGGCGCATCGGGCTTGCGAAATCCTCAATTCGCGCTTAGGCCTATTTCAGAGTTCAGTCGCCGCGCGTCGCGACGGGATGATAAACATGAGCATCGATCGAGATCGCGTCGCACGTCGATATGTATTCAAAGCATGTCATCGCGGCGATTAGCGATGGGAGTGTAAAATAGGCCTTATATATATCGAATCCTGGCACGCTTGACTGCTTTCTTCGATCCTGTCCCTCCAGAATTTTCCAGCATAGCGTTTCCCACTGGAAACTTGGAAACAAGATTTATCGTGAACACTGCTTCAAGTTGCGAGACGTTCCAGTCAATGAGGTTTGGTGATTCATTTCAACGCGAGAAGGTCAATATCAACAATAATTGAGCAGAAATATTGTAGTCTCATGGTAAGCTAGTTTTCGCGACAAACGAGTTTATTGTTAATGAAGAAAGTCACGAGCATTGTCTAAATCGTCCTACCAACTGCATTAAGTTACAATCATTGCCCTTTTACATTCAAAGCTGGGCGTCATCATTCCAATTTCCTAACCCCTCAGAGGCACAGTACACCCCCAAAAAAATTTGTTTTGGAGATAATGCTTGTCAAGGAGAGAATCATACGCTGATCACAATGGTATTGCTAGAATCGTTCAAAGTCCCCTAAGAACGGAGTTGTGGCTCCTGAAATGTATACCTAAAATATATATATATATAGTGGAATATTGCGAGGACGATAATTTGGTGCACGTGTAGTCCCAAACCTTTATTTCTCTTCGCTCGCAGTGGCTGCACGAGAGCGAACCAGAATGGAGAGGGAGGCCGGCAATAGAGGGACGATTGAAGACGCTGTTGAAATTCATCTGTTTATCTAACCCCTGGTAAGTTCTAAAATCAAGAAAAGGGTAGTGGCCCATGGTTATCGCTGAGAGGGTGGGGCTCGTGGTGGTCGCCTACATCTCGCTTATTTAGAGAATTTGGCATGTGATAAACAGGAGAGATTCTGTTACACCATTACATAAAAAAACAAATTTCATATCTTAGGGTGTACTGTGCACTTAAGGACAGCGTATTACAAAAACTTTATTGCATCACATCAAAAGACTTCCCTTGTGAAAACTCCATTAGACCAACGTGAAACGTGCTTTCTGCGATTGTTCTTCTCATGTAGCAGAACTGAAAAAATCTAGGGAGCGTTGACGCCCTTTTGCGAGTAGCAACGTTCCAAGTCGTAATCCAATGACTGCCTAACCAGCAGAGCTGGAATTTCGCCATATAAATTCAACCCGAGCAAGACTGTCCGCCCACGCGATCGGCGTGCGTAGCGCGCAACCGTCGCCAACGCATTTTCACAGGCGCCTCAGCTCCGCTGCAGACTGTTGATTGTGATATTACTCAGTATTTGTCTAATACTCCTGATAACTGGTTTACAGGTTCGAAAGTATGCCTATGCCACGATTTCTCAACACGAAAGCCGATTGAGTGGCCGAACAGTTTAATTCGGACGGACTCTATATATTTTGGTGTTTGGTATAGAAACGCAAAATTTTAATTTTATTTCAAAACTTTGTACAAAAGAGCATCAACATTGCATTCTCATACATATTCTCCACAACTATCCTCTTCTCCACAGCTTTGCCAGCATTCACATAGACATTGGATGCCCTACTTGTGGAATTGAGCCTACCTTGAGCCAAAGCAGTTGGCTCTTCAGATGCCAATTGTATCAGATTTGCCCAACTTCTTGCTGACAGAGCGTGCTGCAACGAGCCAGAAAACTGGTAGCCGAAAAGTACAGGATTTACACGGATTGCCCAATGCCGCCAAACAGTGCATCCCGTTTAC
Source organism: Aplectana chamaeleonis (assembly GCA_029168955.1). Lineage (NCBI taxonomy): Eukaryota > Metazoa > Nematoda > Chromadorea > Rhabditida > Cosmocercidae > Aplectana > Aplectana chamaeleonis. The sequence goes on from JAPDOI010000076.1 coordinate 1,746,834, forward strand.
TGAATCTTGGTGGACGACTTTCGCGACGCACGTGCGAGCGCTGTAATGACGTAGCTTCGTCTAACAAAGGAAACCATTCTAGCGTTAGGCGAGTTCGAAAATAAAGTACATTGAGAGGATGTCCCTGCTGCTAGAAGTAAAAATTATAGGTATGTCTTGCCCAAAGCTACATCTCAAAAAGTCATGAGACCGAAACTGTAGAGCACAACAGTAAACTGACGGTTTACTTACCGTAGCCTACTGAACAAGTCCGAAAAAAACTCCGAGCGCGCTTCATTTTCCAGATCAGTGCCCCGAAAATCCTTCTGAACGAAGTTTGAGTTTAAAGGCAGCAGACACGCTCAAAAATGTTATCGATTTGCATAACATAAATCGAGGGTTCGGGGCTGGTAGTATGCGGAACTAAAGAAAAAACCAACGAAAATTGGAAGAAAATAGAGTAATAATGGTTGTTTTCGTTATCGGGTGTAAATGGACGAGTTTTACCGCGCGCGGTTGAAATAGCGAATATTAGCCACAAAACGGATGAGATAGAGTAGCCGATATACTCTTACAGTCTGCACTGGGAGAAACACCTCGTTGGAAGCATAAAAAACCAGCCAAAAAGACCGTATTAGAAACAATCAATCAGGACGAGCTTGCATTTTGGGGCGGGGTTTACGAAGCTCAGGGGCGGGGTTGCAGAAATTTTTCGATTTGCATTGCTCAATTTTAGCAGTTTCGACTCGTTTTTAACGGTTCCAACGGCGTGAGCATTCTACTAGGAGCCATACTACCCCAGTAACGTAATTAACCAAACAACTTTTTTGAGCGTGCCTGCTGTCTTTAAATAAAAGTTTCGACCTCTGGACACCCAGAAAAGCGACTCAGCTGTACACTCCTAGGGTTTCAGAGGTACAACTTCTGTCCAATCCTTAACTGGGCGGTTTCGGGAGCTCTACACGAATATAAGAAACAAAGATACGTTCAATCGTAGTAAAAACTCAATGGGATGACCGGTCTTTTGCGTATCTTTTGATGTCCAGTACAGTGTTCGGCGCGGGTGTGGGCCGCAACAGGGGTAGGGTGGGAGAAGACGGTCAAACATTGACCTACTAAGGTTCCTCTGGGGGGTCTGAGCGAAATTGGCCTTGTAGGGTGGGATATGAGCAAAAGTGGCCGGCCCACACATCGTGCAGTACCCTGGTCCAGTATGAGACTAGTCCTTGACGAACAGGGTTGTAGAGGACTTAGAGTCACTCGAAATCGAAGGTTTGATCGGGAGCATTTCTCACTGTTTAGGGAATAGAATAGAGGCAGGCGGACTGTGTTCAAGTTGTGACTGAAGACCGTGCAACATGAGGTGAACTCATTGCTACTAAAGTTAATTATTCCTTCCATGAAGTGCCGTCGAAAACAGTTCGCAACGGACATTCTATTGAAATGAAGTATGTTTTTGCGTTTTTTAAGCTAAAAGAATAGAAGTTTTACTTATTTATTTATATATTTTTTAAATTGTGTATTTTATTTTATTTTATTGTTTTTTCAACTGCTTGTTATTGATTTTTATTGGTTTATTTATTTAATTTTAGAATTTCATTTGTTTTGCCGTGTAAGTCTCCTAAACAAGCTACGGCGCGAGGTGTGATACAACCAAACTTTGGTCCGACCCCCTTCTGAATCGGGCAATTTGCTCAGCCCCTGCCCCCTCTGAGGGCATCCGCATGTCTCCCCTCATGTATCAACATGTGAAAACGTACCCAAAATTTTATGAACGCAGCTTGAAGTCGAAGAGGGTTGCCTAAAGTGGGCGTAGCCTTTTTTTTGTCCCGAGGGTACATAGGTGCAGCTGCAGGCACGCAAACTACATTTAATGCGTGCCTGCCAGCATTTGAAGACGTACCCAAGATTTCATGAAGGCGGCTTGAAGCTGAAGAGCGCTGCATAAGGTGGGGTCCTTGAAAAAGTACACGTCAGGGATTCTGATGGAACATTTACAAGTATTTATCGAAATTCTGCTTAGAGATTGGCGCATTGCTACTATCCTGGTGCGACATGCATGAACGCTGCGGTGCTTAGGACGCCGCCCCGCTTCCTATGTGCGCAGCGTCAAGCCACAAGACGGCTCCGAAGTGCATGACGTATATTGGTGTGTCGCGGACGTAAACGCACCTACTACAGCAAACTCATCGCCACGCGCCATTTGTGTCATCCCAGTCGCTTTTTGGCATTTTTTGCCATCCCGTGCATCTCAATCACTGGAAGCAAACGCGACTTGGATGACAGCAAATGCGCGCGTAGAGTTTTCTGTGGAAAGTGCATTTACGTCCGTGATGCACTAATATACGCCATGCACTTCGGAGCCGTCCCGTGGCTCGACGCTGCGCGCATAGGACGCGGAGCGGTTCCTCGACATTCTTCGCAGCGCTCTTGCATGTCGCCCCTGTTCCACACGCTCTTTGAAGACTTATTTTTAAGTGTGATACAATTGATTGGGTCACACCTAAGTCCATAGAAATTAGGTGTGATACATTCGATTGTATTACACCTAAAATTTGTCTTCTAAGATCGTTTTGAACAGGCTAAAAAAAATAAATTTTTTACTCGGGTCCAGGACTAGGTTTTCCGCACGTTGTACCAATGCGAAAATCCCTAATTAGAACTTTGATAAATACTTGTAAATATTTCATCACAATCCTGGACTTGAAGCGTTTCTCAAGGACCCACCGTTTGTAGCGCTCGTTAGCCGTTCATGCAGTTTTGAGTACATTCTCATGTGCGGACAGCCATACTCCAACTATAGTTGTCGTGCCCGAAGCTGCACATATGTGCATAAAAACAGGCTCCGCCCACCTTATGTAGCGCTCTTCGGCTTCAAACTGCTTTCATGACATTTTGGGTACGTTTTAAAATGCGAACAGCGGTATACTAAATGCCGCTTGCGTGCTCGAAGCTGCACGTATGTGTTCTCAGGGCGTAAAAAATCTTATGTCAAATACTGAATACTCGTGAATACTCACCACCACTGTTGCTGACATATCCAGGAGCGCTTTGGTGACGCACTTTACCTAGCCATGACTCCGCTTCCATTCCGGAATCATTAACGATGGCCATGCCTGCATGCCTTCTTCACCAGTGAACTGTCACCTCTTCTTGTGAGTTCCTGCCTCATTTTTACATCTCCATTATTTATCCTGCCTCATTTGTCTCGCGCAGTTGATTTGTTCACTCTTCAGTTTCTTTGTTCATCCCATTTTGCTCTCTCAGTATGGTCTCCAGTCTCATTTCGCCCTTTCAATTTTATCTCCAGTATAATTTTAATCTCTTATTAAAATCTCATTTTGCCGTCTCAGTTTGCCGTTATGTTTTATACTAACGGTATGGACCACGAAACCCCTCCAGGCCCCAGATAGTAGGCCATCTTGGTTCTCGGTTGGTAGAGGGTCCGACACCCCCTTTCCGGACGTCGACGGGTCCGACCCTCCCCCTCTGTGATGCATCAAACCTCACGCCGAACCCTGCTCCTAAATACCATACCGCTGCTATCCAAGGAGAAAAAGGGGCGAAACTGCTAAAGTTGGCAGCTTAAAGGCAGCAGACACGCTCAAAAAAGGTATCGATTTTATGTCATAAATTTTGAAGCTAGTTTTGAAGGGAAACTAAGGAAAAAACCCGACGAAAACCGCATGCAAACACAGGAATAACGGCTGTTTTTGTTATGGGGTAAAATTAGACGTGTAATGCCCGAGCAGTTGAAATAGATAATATTAACGATAAAACGGTTGGGATAGCGAAGCCGATAGATTCTTACAGCCTGTTCTAGAACGCTCACCTCGTTGGAAGCTATAAAAACCAGTCGAAGTGACCGTATTCCTTTATTGAAGGGGCGGGGTTGAAAGCTCATGGGCGTGGCTGACGAAATTTTTCGACTCAAGTTTAATAGTTTTCACTCGTTTTTGACGCTTCCATCGGCGTGAGCGTCCTACTAGGGATCATACGACCCAAGTAGCGTAGTTATCTCAACAACTTTTTCCAGCGTGTCTGCTGCCTTGAAGGGTCTTTCCCTCATAACTCGCTTGAAAGTGCTCCGTTGCGAACTTTGAAAACGCAGAAATCTTCAGCATGTCGTCATTAAATCAACCATGTAAAAATGATTCGCGAAATTTTGGAGAAACTTTATTTTTCAAGGTGAAACATACTTTCATTTTGATAAAGCCAGAGAGCGTTTTTGGCGGAAAAAGATCGTGGTCTTATGATATCATTTCAAATTCAGAGCTGACTCCGTCTTGAAGAAAAGTTTCTATTCAGATTTTTCGAATTTATTCTATATACAATATCGCTCATAGCATGTGTCCTAAAACGCGTCGCGTCGAAAACGTCGTTCTTGTACGGTGTGGAAGATTTCGAAATCTGGAAAGATCATTCGATTTGCCTCGTTGCGCTAAGTCCATAAATGTATTTAGGCTTTAGAAAAGGAAAGTTTTGACCCGGTTATGACATACTTCCTCAGGAAGAAGTCGAAATTTCCCAAGGTAGATATTTTAGGAATCCTAAATCGTCATTCGTATTGTCACGCTAATATCAAAAATGTATGCATAGTCAAGACCATTAAAATTTTGACCTGCTCTCAATTTTTTTTAATTCCATGAAGTCAACCTCATTTCAAAGAGGTTGATTAAAAACAATAGCATCATTCGATTTGCAGCGTCATTCTGATACAAAATAATTGTTAACATGCGGAATAAGCTGAATTCAAAGCCTAGTCTTCAGCTACAATACCCGCACTAATTTACTCAAAAAAGCCGCAAAAGTCGCGAACTCGCGACTTTTGCGACTTTTCGTCATAACTCGGCCCGAAGTGATCCATTCGAGCAGTGAAGGGCATATTTCGAATCAGCATCGAGAGCTCTTTCTTCTGAGCTCTCGCATGTCTTACGACCAAAGGGCATATAGGGCCAACACAATCAATCGAGTTGGTGAAAGGAAAATTCAAGTATTCTGCGGTTATTTGACGCAATTCCACGTCCACCTCAACAGTATTAACATGATTGACAACAAACTGTCTGCGGCTGACAGACTTTTTCTGCGAAATTTCGGTTTTCTGATTTTCTAATCCCGAATATTTCACCGTTTCTACAACCACAAGCCTCCTCTTGCTTAGATTAACAGAGAGTAGCAATGTTTTCTCATCAATTGCGTCTTAATCCATCCATGGTGGAAAATTTGGAGAGAATATTTAGACCGTTAAAAGTGGTTCGCAGCGATTTTAAATGGGCGATCTTTGAATTCAGCCCTTCCAAGGAGGCCCGTACTCCCTCTCAGGGGCTGGTAATATTTGCAGCTCCTCGCTGTGTATAATAAATAAATCGGAGAACCACCTCAGATTTTTGCCATTTATTCTTTTCAAACTCAAAATCGTGCAGTAATTAGCGATAGGTTCCATTTGATTTCCGATCCCTGGCGATCCACGATCAGCCGGTTCCCGAAATTTAGAATGCTGGTGGTAAGTGCTTTCCAATGTTTGCTTGTTCCGACAAATCCTTCTGTTTCTCAGATCTAGAAGAGTAATTTATCGTTAGTCCCTGGTATCGCGCCTCTGCTTCTCTGACTCTCCTCGCCCTGCTCACCCCCACTTTTGAAGGTCTCTGGCAAACGGGGTAGCAGCAAGGGCGGTAGGTCCGCCTCTAATCCCACCCCTCCGAAGGTTCAGCAGCAAGTCTAGAGCGGCGGGCTTGCTGCCGTGAAAATTCTGATTGGTCAGCTGCGGAAGTGGGCGGAGACTGGGCGGGGACATACATCCGCCCTTGGTGCTGCGAGCGAGCGAGCTTGGAGATGTCCGCCCTTTGACCTGCAGCGCGAGAATCGACGCAAACGCTCCACCCTCCTCGTCTGCTATTGGTCGAATTCAAATGCCGCTTCGCGCAATCGACCTGTCGACAGCATCGATCGGTTAGAATTCAACCAGATGGCTTCAGGCCGCTTTTTTTCATTATTTTTTTCATTTTTTATGAGTTTTTGCTGGATTTCTAACTATATGTGCCTCTCTTCATCTCCTCCGTAGTCAATCTCCATGAAAACGTCAGGGCTACGCCATTTTTAACTCTCACGGTACTTCTCTTATGGTTTCCTGCTTTTTTAGCGTCTTTTGAATTTTTCCTTGTGTACGCAGTAAATACATCAGCTGCATTTATATCGTGCACACGATTTACGATTTACGATTTCCAGAAGTCTTTCTCAAAAAATCCGTTTGCAGCATGGAATATTTTTCACATCCTTGATTTCGTTTTCCCAGCTTGTGAACATTTTGAAGATATTTTGCCGCTAAAAAATTGAAGTCTCACTCCTGATTTGCTGTTTTCTGCTCGTTGATCTCTTCATCCGGGTTTACATGAGTTTGAAATATTTGGTGTTGCATAAATAGGGTTTTATGGAGTGTAAATGGATCAATGCGAAAAATGTACATAAGAAATTGGATAAGAAATGAAAGGAAATCAAACCAGTCATGTTCGATTTGTAGATCTACTGAAAATATTTTCCACTCAATGAAATTTTCATAATCTTTTGCCAATTATTTCGAAATTTCAAAAATGTTGTGAATGTCTGAATGAGGGAATTTCGAAAATGTTGTGAATTAAAGTCTGTCTGAATGAGAGTGTCCGCCCAGGCGGTTGGCGTGCGTGTCGAACGGGAGTCGAGAGGGCATTTGCTGGACACGTGAATCGACTAACACGAATATTACACGAAGAAGGAGTAATATTCCTGTAGCCCCTACAAGACTTTTCCAAAAAAGGCTGTGTGACGACCGTTCAACACGCACGCCGACCGCTTGGGCGGACATTATCATTCGGGCAGACCTCTCGTGTACTGTTCAGAAATGTTGTTCAATGTTAAACTCCGTTTTCGTAACATCTGGAGTTTTACCGTGTTACACCGCATTCTGATTTCCGTCTAAAAACTGCCGTTTTTACCTCCGATAATCTACGGCAAAACCTCCGTTTCATATTCATTCACGAGGGGGTGAAGGCTTTATTCGACAGTGTCTTATTTACATGTATCACAGCACTGAGCATTCAATCATACGGCATGTACAACATCCAAGAACTGCGAACAAAACGAACACCGCATTACATTTAATACCAAATCTTGATGAAACTCCATTCAGCATTGAAAATGGAACTATTAGGAACAATGGAAGCTAAGACATAACGGATGACGATCCTGGAGCAGACAACGAATATCCTTACAGACCTGATGAGCACAACAGCTTAAACGAAAAGGAACACAACTTCAAATGGCTAACAACTAGATTCCCAACCGTGGGCATCTGGGCAACACTGAACAAATTAGAACTGTTGAATCACAACAGAAATCAAAAAGACTTGATGTATTTCAAAACAAATGAAACAACATGATAATCTATGGTTACGCCTTTCCAAGTTTCGAGAATTAAAGAAGATACCTATAAAGATGGGGGTGGACCTAATTAACCACATATGTATTAAAAATCAGATGAACCAGATCAATTACAAAGACGAAGGACAACATTCCGATATCAAGTTAGCGCAGCTAAGATTGGTCGAGAGAAACAGCGGCTCTGCGCGACATAGAATGCAAGGAGATCAAAAAAGGAGAACTGGTACGCCATTTTTCTGTCGACAGTTATTCTGTAACAAAGTAAAACACACTCATTTCCACTTGAGATCCTTCAGTACAACCTGGAGCCCAGGTGTAATCGTTGCTCCCGTCAGAGAGGTGCCCTGTTTCTGGAAAACCCTGAAAACCAACCCCAACGATATTGAGCACCCGGAAAATAATGGCATAGGAAGCGATGCGGTTGATTCTAGGTAACGAAACTTTCTTAGCTGGATGATCCTGTGAAAACCTTGCCATGCCTTCCATTAAGTGTGTAAGCTGCTAACAGGCGACTTTGGAGGACTATGAAGCGGGGGAAACACGGAGTCGGGCATCAAGCGGTCGTACCATGGAGTTTGAATAAAAGGGTAGATAGATAGGTCTACAGCTGATCACCGGAAGACCACAAAATTACTCCCTAGAAATGTCAGGATCATAAAATCGATGTGGGCAGAGCCTATGTAACACCTGGGATATATACACCGACGCAAAAACCAATCTATGGGCGGGCCGGGCGGGCGACACAACGTCGAAAAGCCGGAATGGGGATTCGCCCCTTGCGAAATTCTATCCCACTCGTACGCGACGCACTGCCGCGTCGCATGGCGCTAGAGCGCCCCTGCGCTCGTAATGAATACGAAACTCCATTTTTACCTCCGATAATCTACGGCAAAACCTCCGTTTCATATTCATTCACGAGCGGAACATTAAAGCCCGGAGGGGGTCGGAGCATGTATAAGCTCGAAACATGTGCTGAGACATGCTAACCGGAGCGCTTTGAAGAACTCCCGCGACCTACCCTAGTGGGTAAGCCGATGCATATGCCATTACAAACACGCAGATCACCGATGTAGGAGAATAAGAAACAATGGGCACCAGACAACAATGCTCTCTTGCGAACTTACGGAGCCATAGGGATTGCAAAAAGAGATATGAAACGCTCAAGCTTAGCCGGTGGCTACGAGCACTAACAGACAGCTGATAGGTTACTCATCCGCTAACTGCGGAAATAAATCGAAGCATTTGATCCTGAATAGCGCAATGGTCAGACAAGAATACTCGAATCCGTCTGGACGAACAAGAAAATGGGCAGTCAAGCCGAACAATGAATTTGCGCTTACTCACTACTCGAGTAATCTGGTTATCCAATGGCAGCAGGTGTGCACCCGTGCGGCTCAAACCTAAAATACAGGGAGAAAAACTCGAATACCAGCGACATGGTTGTCTAACCAATGAGTGAGATTTCTCTACATTATAAACGTACTGGCTCCACAGATTGCCGAGGGTTACATGCAACAAAGACAATACTTTGTCGACTACAGAAGCGTTTCAAAAAGAAATTGGCCATACTTCATTACCGCTACCGAAATATTCAACTACGAGAGGAAAATCGTGTCTGTGGTTTGTATTTATTTATTTATTGTGGCCAATTACAGTTTCGGAAACTAAGGTGAAAAACAAATGAAAAAGTGTGATCGGCCTTATGGAAAAACAATAGGATGAATGGTGATAGTTCATAGTGTAATACATATTCCTTAAACGCCTCAGGAAGCTATGCTTCGGAAAGACCCATGACAGGGAAGAAAACAATCAATGGCTTGAGCGATTCGTGAACTCTGTTGAATTGCTGCTCGGAATCGTAGCCGACGGCTTGCACATTTCAGTTACTCCATACGCGTTCCAAGGCGACTTGCCTGACTTCCCGAGACGCTAAGTATACATATGCAAAATGCCTAGAGCTTGCAACTGGATGGGGGATGGATTGCAGTATTAGTATCTCGATGGTGACTATTGTTTTTCGAAACGCTAAGCAATACCGCAAGCAGTAACCATGTAACCACCAATAACTCATATCCAAACATCACTACCCGCGCGGTGTTCTGAACGAAGTCCATTTTAGTGCATAACCGCGTCACAACGGTATGTGAAACACCTAATAAGCAGATAATTTGAGACCAACGAATCACTCGGACTTCTCAATGTGAAGCACGACGTTTTGCGGGCCGTTACCTGCTTGAAAACTTTCACGTCCGCCCCCCATCAGCACCTGCTTGGAATTGCACACCCGAGTATGGATATGTCTGGACTACCATAGCTTAGCCCAAGAACTAGCAATGGTGCGTCAAACATTTCAGTTTGCTAACAGGAAATATGACTCCGTAATACGCTGATGAATAAGGCTGCTAAGGCCGATTATCGATTCCCACCTGTACGTGTTCACTCAAAATTCTTTTTTTTTTGAAGAATATCGCCGGAGCTATCAGAGAGGCATTCGAGATAGCCACGAAACCGCAACGCAAGAAATCTCAGCGAGACGTGAACGAGGGAATTTCAAAACCCACTAATATTCTTATTTAGTCAAAAAGCCTACATAACAGACTTATGCGCAACATCTACTTTCCCGACCACCAGTGTTTCAACGAGCCTTAGACTGTCTCAACCTATAGAAACACCAAAAATTCTCGCACCTAGAATGAAAATCTAGTGTAGCTACGAGGGCTAAACTCTTTCGACAGTAAGGAACAGGAACAAACAGCCCCTAGATTGAGACAGATGGCGCCAGGTTCATCATCAAAGCTTTCCAAAATTAATTAAACCCATCGACAGCGCAAGGACTGTACATTCAACTCAAGCTACATCGATGTGAGGTGACACTGATAACAGTAGCCAACTTCAAAATTCTAACTATCATCAAACATGTGTGCAGAATTCATCCGACTCCACGAGCCATCAGTATTCACGGCGGGGCGTGAAGCTTTAATTCAATTAGACTAAAGTCGCACTGGTGTGCAGATAATCTCTGGTTCATTGATCAATTGGCATTTCCCAATGGTAAATTAAATCCTTATTCCTTTAGACAAACCACAATCCCGAAAGTGTGCAAATGCATACCAGGTATACCAGCAAACATCGAACCAGTGTGCAGATTCACTTTGGCTCCTCAAACCACTTATCTTTTACGACAGGACTGAATCTTTCTATTCATGATTCTAAACATCGCACCAGTGGGCAGCTTCACGTTGGCTCCTCAAACCACTAATCTCTCACGACGGGACGTGAATCTCTCTATTCAAGATACTAAACATCGAACCAGTGTTCGGATTAACCATGGCTCCTCGAGCCATTGCTGTTTCACGACAGGACGTGAAGCTTTTATTCAGAATAATATACATCGAACCAGTGTTCGGATTCGCTTTGGCTACTCGAACCATTGTTGATTCACGGCAGGACGTGAAGCTTTCCTATCCAGGGTACTAGACATCGAACAAGTGTTCGGAAAACTGTCTTCAATCATTACTATTTCAAAACAGGACGCGATAGTTAACTTCGAAAATACTAGACATCGCAATGTCGGGAGGGTTCACTCTGGCCCATTGAACGACTAGAAGTAATCGAAAGAATGAGAAACTCTCATTACTATACTAAATATATCACAAGTACGGGGATACTCTACGCTACTCTAATACAGCTTGAAAGTCTCGACTCGTTTCAAGAGCCTCGCACAAAAGTGCAGTAGACCAATTTTTATGAAAGAAAAATCAATTTCGAAAGGCAAAGCACCAGTATAGCGCCACAAACCGTTATCACTCAGGTAAGTATGGAAACATTGAACTCAATTGATTCTGGAACTTTTGCGCGGAAAAATTAGAGCTATAAAGTTTTTTGGGAAGACTGAGGAACTCCAAAATGTGGTAATACTTACAACATTCAGTAAACATGAATGGCATGCTATTTCTTCACACCTCTGTACAGCTGGTAAAAAAGATCTCTGAGAAAATGTAGACAATGTGCTGACGGAAAGACGTTCAACTACTGACTTCTGTTTGCAGTTCTTATCAACGAAAATACTACAAGAAGCACTCTTCCATCTCTACATGAACAAACTATTAGTAGAACTACGAAAAGCAACCGCGACACAACGTCGAAAAGCCGGAATGGGGATTCGCCCCTTGCGAAATTCTATCCCACTCGTACGCGACGCACTGCCGCGTCGCATGGCGCTAGAGCGCCCCTGCGCTCGTAATGAATACGAAACTCCATGTTTGCGAGCTTGTCGTGGACTATTTCCAGAATGCTTTCCTGCAGACTGATGCCGGCGGGAGAGGTGTTGGATATTGAGATCGTGGAGGATTGGCCACGTGCTGCACAAGTCCTTTGTTACTTGTGGAGCTACAAAAAACTGGAGGTCAGTGGTTACATGCAAGCCAAACTCTCACATGAACATGATAAGTGGTTTTAGGTAGAAGAGAATGTTTTAGGTAAGAAGTCAAACAAAGTTAATTACTGCTTTTCAGATCTGATGTCCGTTTGTACGTGGAAAGAGATGGAGCGCCTGTCCCAATGAAAGTGAGTTTTATCTCAAATGATTTCTCAAGTAATTGTTTTTAGACTGTTCTATGTGATGGTTTTTTTAGAAACGTGTGATCAACGATGTGGACGCGCCGCCATCCTGCCTTGTCGTCGGGGGAGTCATCGGAAACCCGATTTAGAGTCCTGTCGATCGGACTTCGAGCTCAGAAAATTTCGGGAAAACTACTTGTGGTAAGCAGTAAGTAACTTGAACGTCTCAAGTTACTTACTCATAGCAGAAAAGTCGCATACACCATGTAGTGAGTAACTTACCCGAGGGGAACTTTCACAGGGTCGCCTCGGGTAACTTGCTTACCACATTGTGTATGTGACTTTAATGTTATGAGTAACTTGAGACGTTCAAGTTACTCACTGCTTACCACAAGTAGTTTTCCCGAAATTTTCTGAGAGTTTTTTGTATTTTTTTGCGTTTTATATGCTTTTGAATTTTGTTTTTCTTGTTCTGCCCCCGGTGCTCTGCCTACGGTTCGATGAAGATGCTCTAAATCCGATTTATCTCATTTTTATTCCAGTGTCATTCCGTAGTTTTATATCTCTTTATCTGCTCGTCATTCTGAACCCGGTCACCTCTAAACCAATCTCATAGATATTGAAACTAACTCTTTTAGACTTGGTGAACCTTGTGGTCGTCATGCATGTATTGTGTTGTAGTGTTCTGACATAGTCCTTAGTCTTGATTACGTTTGCCGTAGCACGGTTTTTTTTTCGCATCTCAAACATTACATCATCTCGAAGTGCCTTGAAAGGCTTTTTGATTACACGTTAAACCTCTATTGTAGAAGTGATTTCGAGCAATAAATTTGCATTTGTTAGTACTTGTAGTTTTTATTATGTGTTGCTCCAGAATTCTTTAGCGGGCTCACTCAAGAGCCAGGTTGTAATGAAGCGATTTTGGATTTACGGCAAATTCAAAAGGTCGCTTTGATACAACCTGGTCTTGGGTGAGACCGCTAAAAGAATTTTTGAGCAGTGCGGGTGTTGGAGAAATCGCTTTCAAGGGCGTATTAGGGCAGGATGAAGGGTGAATATGAAAATTTGCGGCAGTAAGGGCGTAGTGTCAGGATGGACGAGCGGCCCTAACAAGGCCTGTCACCGCCCGTGCAAGGCTAGCCACCTGCCTTTCCCCTCGGACTGAAGTGGCTGGTTTTCCCTGAAGTGTACTGCTTTGAACGGACGGAGCACGGACGGAGACTCCGCCCCAAACGCGCCCTTTTTCGACTATCAAGGGTGGGGCCCGAAACGTGAACCTGCCCTGCGCCCTCCTTCCTGCTGCCCCATTTGCCAGAGGTGTCGAAAGCGCACTGTCTTGCCTGTCTCGCTCAATGAGCGAAGTTCCCACGAAATTAATCGATTTCCATGGGCAAGGTTTCACTCGGGAGACGACAAGAGGGCTGGAAGGGGATTTAACGATGCATAGTCCCTAGCTCACCAGCGACTACGAACAGGTGGAAAAGGAAGTCACTCCAAGGGTTGTCTATTTACTGAAAGTCAACGCCTCGAATTCCGTGTAGAGTTGAACTTTACGTGTGGTACCCAGAACTTTACGTGTGGTTTATTTGTTCATTCCCACCTCAGCGCTGAACCACAACGCGGCGCGGTCGACGCCATGCGATGCTATACCACGCGGTAAAGCCTATTTTAGAGTTTCATCGCTGCGCGATGCTGTATTTTCTGTGGGCATCGATCCACAACGCGCCGATCTTCGATCCGCATATGAATTAAAAATCGGGTGTATTGCAGTTCTCCCGCCGCGAAGCGGCAAGTTTTCGCGCGCGGTGGATGGGCGCGGAAGCAATGTTCTACAGTGCTCAGGGCGTTACAAACGGAGCGCGTTAGCGTGCCTCGGCAAATTTTGACAGATAAGGTCCTTCTGAATGCGTTTTTTTGATTAAATTTCTACCAGTTCTTTTCGTAATCAGTTCAACTATTACCGATATGAGGAGTGAGTATATGTTATATGACTTCACTACGTGCTGGCGATGACGTTCTCTGAGGGAAGCGCCTCTCAGGCGGCGTCATGGACGCGACCCACGCCGCAGCAGGGCGTTCACGGCGCGCACTACAACTGGGAGCATTTTTCACGGACTGCCAATTGCCTACCTTGCGAACAAGTTGAGTTGGATGAACCTGTACGCAATCTAGAACATTTCTCTCCGAAGCAGCTGCGTCGCGTTGCGCTGGAGCTCGACAGTGAGTTGAAGCTCAAAGATGAAAAAAATTGAAAAAAATGCTTCATTTTGGAGCCAGAGGTCCGCGCAAGCGGTCGCGTGTGCGAAAAGTAGCGTGCGGCCATTGGATTCGGGGAGATGATTTTCAGTAAGTAGACATCCCTTGGAGCGACTTCCTTTTCAACCTGTCTGTAGTCGCTAATGAGCTAGGGACAACCCATCTCGTTGAAACCCCTTCCAGCCTATCCCTACCAGTTGATGACACGGATACCTCCCGTGTGATTACCTCCCCCTCATGTTTCTCTTTCTGTTCTTTCTGCCTCTTCTTACTGTTTCAACCCAAGCTCTTGTCGTCTCCCGAGTGAAACCTTGCCAATGGAAATCGATCCATTTCGTGTGAACTTCGCTCATTGAGCGAAACAGGCAAGACAGTGCGCTTTCGACACCTTCAAAAGTGGGGGTGAGCAGGGCGAGGAGAGTCAGAGACGCAGAGGCGCGAAGCCAGGGACTAACGATAAATTACTCTTTTAGATCTGAGAAACAGAAGGATTTGTCGGAACAAGCAAACATTATACTATTGGAAAGCACTTACCACCAGCATTTAAAATTTCGGGAAGCAGCTGATCGTGGATCGCCAGGGATCGGAAATCAAATGGAACCTGTCGATAATTACTGCACGATTTTGAGTTTGAAAAGAATAAATGGCAAAAAATCTGAGGTGGCAAAAAATCTGAGGTGGAACTGTTTATCATGTACAGCGAGGAGCTGCAAATATTACCAGCTCCTGAGAGGGAGTACGGGCCTCCTTGGAAGGGTTGAATTCAAAGATCGCCCATTTGAAATCGCTGCGAACCACTTTTAACGGTCTAAATTTTTCCAGGTTTTCCACCATGGATGGATTCAGACACAGTTGATGAGAAAACATTGCTACTCTCTGTAAATCTAAGCAAGAGGAGGCTTGTAGTTGTAGAAATGCTGAAATATTCGGGTTTAGAAATTCAAAAAACCGAAATTTCGCAGAAAAAGTCTGTCAGCCGCAGACAGTTCAATAAACTGTTGTCTATCATGTTAATACGCAACTTGAAAGCTCCGTTCGGTTTCATAAAGAGGAAATCTACAATTTGCTATGTAAATTGCCTTGGTCGTATCCGGTAACACCTGATCTTGTACCACCATTTTTCATTCGAAAGGTAGCTATTGCCATCGCGGCCCCCTTAGAGCTCATTTTCAATTTTAGTTTCATGCACATTCAGATACCCAGTAAGTGGAAGCACGCCTTCGTTACTCCCATTCTAAAAAAAAGCGCCTTGTTCGCTTGTTAGCAACTATCGGCCCATAAGCATCACCTCCGTTTTCGCTAGAATCTTCGAAAAAATACTGAAAACAACAGTAGTAAAACATATTGAGAGTAATGACGTGGTTCCTGAAAACCAGCATGGTTTCTGGGCCGGAAGGTCGACTGAAACCTTGATGCTAACGGCGTTGGATGACTGGACTAAAGCACTTGACAATAAGATTGACGTCGATGTTTTTTTTATTTTGATTTCGCCAAAGCTTTTGATAGAGTGCCTTTCAATGAACTCATTATCAAGCTTCGGAGCATAGGTTAGCATCCTGGGCTAGTGAACTGGATCGAAAACTTTATCACTGGTAGAACCTTTCAAGTTAAGGTGAACTAGTCCTTTTCTGACGTCTATACAGTAACAAGCGGCGAACCGCAAGGTGGAGTTCTGTCTCCCATACTTTTTATGGTGTATACCTCAGAAATACCTGGTCTTCTATCCAACACTATTTCCTGCAAAGAGTTTGCTGATGATATCAAGATATATAACAAAATTACAAACTCCGGTGGCGTAGCCGCTCTGCAAACTGCGATTAACACTATCGTGAATTGGTCTATTGACTGGAAACTTCCCCTATCAGAAAGTAAGACGAAACTTCTACATCTTGGCAGAACAAATTCCGAGCATACTTACAGTATTGGTGATACTATGCTGAGCAGTGTCGAGCGTTTGCGCGATCTCGGTTCACAATCGACTCATCACTGGATTTCCAAGAACACTGTGAAATTATAGCTAACAAGGCAGACAGGACTCTTCACAATATTTTCAAATCGTTGACTACAAATTCGGTCTACCACTTACTTCTGGCATATAAGACCTATGTTCGTCCAGTTCTCGAGTATGGGACTACTGTCTTTAATCCATCATCTGTACGTAGCCAGACCAGACTCGAGGCTGTGCAAAACAGCTTTACGAGGAAGTTGTGGATACGTACACATGGATATGACTATGCCACCATTCCTTCAGCTTCCGCTCGCAACAACATTTTCAAACTTCCATCACTTAAGTTCCGAAGGAAAAAATACGACTTTGTGATGATTTATAAAATGATGGCAGGTAAAATTAATGTTCCGATCAGCCATTTTTATACTGTTTCCGCATCTAATACCAGAGGTGGTGCAAGCAAAATTGGTTTCACTAGGGCAAAAACCCGTATGCGTTCCTCTTTTTTTACGCAGAGAGCTGGCTCTGAATTTTTAAAATTCTCTAAAAAGCACGCACTGCCAGAATCTGTGGGCCAATTCAAAAGACTAATTGATAGGGACCTCAGGAATTAGCTCATTGGTTTATCACGTTCTGCTCTGTTTCTATTTTATGCTATAACTGTTTTACATTAACTGTCTTAATCACATTTTTTTGCGTTTTGTGTTTGAAGCGTGAATTGATGTCACGTATGAATAAATAAATAAATAATTAAATAAATAAATAATGTTGAGGTGGACGTGGAAATACGTCAAATAACCGCAAAATGCTTGAATTTTCCTTTCACCAACCCGATTGATTGTGTTGGCCCTATATGCCTTGTTTGATCGTAAGACATGCGAGAGCTCGGAAGAAAGAGCTCTCGATGCTGATTCGAAATATGCCCATCACTGCTCGAATGGATCACTTCGGGCCGAGTTATAACAAAAAGTCCCAAAAGTCGCGAGTTCGCGACTTTTGCGGCTTTTTTGAGTAAATTAGTGCGGGTATTGTACTTACAGTTGAACTTTTTGTTGACATCGCTGAATATACCTGCTTAATTCTGTTGGATACAACCGAATTTGTTGGAATTTCGAAAAGTTGGGAATAGGTCAAGAATGTGACTAATCTTGACTATGCATACATATTTGAAATCAGTGTGACAATACAAATCTATTACCATTTTGAAAATTTCGAAAATCTCGGCTTAGAGAGACTTTGGCTTCATTCCGAGAAAGAAGGTCAGAACTAGGTAAAATATTCTTTTCTCGAAGCTGAAGCCATTACCGGAATTAGCGCAATGAGACGAATCGAATGATGTTTTCAAATTAAAAAATCTTTCTCTCCGAAAGGAAACGGAGTTTCTGACTCGCTTTCACGTCGCCGACGCGTTTTAGGACACATGCTAGGAGCGGTATTGTAGTACAGCTGGATAGTATCAACACCTAATACCAGAGCTCTGCGTTTTGTACTATGACTGAATCGTACACAGTTAACTTTGAATTATTCATCAAAACCATGAAAAATTCAGTGGCGTAGACAGCAGTGTAAAATGTGGGCCCGCTCCTCTAGACTAATGAGAAAACACGGGCCATTGAAGGGCAGCGCTTAGAGGGAGGGTCGACAACAATTCCAAATCTCCTTGTTGACAGGCTTAAAGACACATCTACTGCCAGAGAACAATGTTTTAATGAAATAGCAATTAGGACCACTTCCTGCTTCTGACTACTGTTCTATGAAAAATATTACATCAACAGGATTATGTAGGCTCATGAAATCATAGCCCGGTGAGCATAAAAGGCTAGGAAAAGGGAGGATCGCATGCTCAATGTCAGCTCCACGCATGCTTCTCTCTCTTATTGGTAGGTACCGAATTTCGTGATAAGCTTTCTCATATACAACTCCCATTTCAGTTCTCTCGACTGTGACATCAGGGATACTGCCACGGAAAGGTGGTAAGAAAACCTCAGTAACACTGAAATGAAAAACTTCGTCAATTCAACAAGAATTGCTTCAGCTGATCCCCCTCCTTCCTCATGTGAGCGAAAATCCTGCCCGAAAGGAACACACTGCAAACAGGGAATAAGGGTTCCGGCACTACTACCCAGGTATGATACAACTGCAGGATGTGTCGTTTCTGACGATTGTCGCTCGCTACGACGATGAGTGATTCCGATAATGACTTTTCTGAAAAATAAAATATGAATTCTAATGTGGTTCTTGGATTGAAAAAAGTCTGCAAGATAAGAGGGCCGGTAACAATCCATCCGGAGCTTCTCGAAAGCAGCGCACGCGCTCGAAACTTACATCAATTTCATTGCATTAATGGAAGGCCATGAGCTGCTAGTATTGAGAAATGACGAGAAACCGCAAATAAAATCGATCGAAATGAAACAATAACGGTTCTGTCTGTATTGGTCTGAAGGTGGACGAGTTGCTCGGCATCGGTTAAAATAGAGAAGCTAGCAACATATTGGTTGGGATAACGACGCATGATACACTCGTACGGCCTTCACTTGAATCTCTTTAGAGGCGTCAAAAACGAGCCAAAATGATAGTACTCGAGTAGCAAGCCTTGAAATAGGATTGTATTGAGCGGCGAAGTCCGTATCGCGTGGACAGAGAAAGGCCGATTTGGTGACTTAATACGGCTTGAAGGCAGTGTTCACGATAAATCTCGTTCTCGAGATCTCAGTGTGAATCACTAAGTTGGCAGGTGATGTAGAGGTTAGGGTCAAAGAAAGCAACGAAAAATTGGCCAGAAATTAATAAAAACGGCTTCGAAAGCTCTCCCGGTGCGCCTAACTATCCCGGTCCGCCCCCCAATCGGACGAGCTTATGGTGCCGCACACGTTTCGATGGCAAATCGCCAAGCAACTCTGCCGCAGTTAGCATTATCGATTCACGCAGATTTCGCGATCAGCGCGCTTTCCGAAATCAGCAGGGCCCATGATTCTCGTCCTCGCCCTGAATTTAAAGAAAGGTTATTTTGACTTATTCTGGATCTTCACTATTAGTCACCTCACGACCAAACAATCCCATTTTGGGGTCGAACTCGAGTGCGGTATTCATGGCGAACACTGCCTTTAAATACGTTTATTTGAACTCGTTTTTGACGCCTGCAACGGCATGAGCGTTCTACTAGGAGCTCCGTTAACGGAACTATCTCAACATTTTTTTGCGAGCTTGTATGCTGTCTTTATAGGCACAGCCCAACCTCAGAATTGTCTTTCTGCCCATCTTGAAAACGGTCCCGCGCTGATTTCAAGGGAGCTATTGATCGAAAACCGTCATTTATCTCGCCCCGCTGAGCTCGTAAAAATCGTAAAATGGGCGTGCCAAAGTGGTTTACTGATGTGGGCGCCTCAGGGTGACTTCCTCCGGTACCTGAAATCAAGCTTTTTAGGAAAGAGTGGGAACTCCCTCTTGGCAGCTGGTACAATACCACCGCTATCCAAGGGCAAAATGGGCAAAGTGGGCAACCAAAACATCTTTCGACCAGATCACGCCTCAAAGTGCTCCGTTTTCAATTTCGAAAGGGCCAAAATGTTAACCGTGCCACAATCTGTCTAACTATATGAGACAGAATTGGGGCTCACTTATGAAAACGCTTTTTCAAGATCGAGATAATTATGAAATTGATAATGTTATGACAAGATACCGAGCTCATTCGATCAAAGACCATCGTAGGCGATCTCTAGCATGGTCAAAATGGAAATGTATTCCGCCTTTAAAAATATTGTTACTCTCAAATTCCGCAAAATATTCTCACACGATAGACTAGATCACGACATCCTGTTCATTTCGGCGTTTTCGAATTAGGAAACAAAGCACTTTTAGGCGGATTGTGGTCGAAAGACGCTTTAGTTGCCGACTTTGCCCATTTTTTTCCCTTGGATAGCGGCGGTATTGTATATGGGGTGGGTTCACCTCGCGATTATGTGGGTATCTGAGATTTCGAGAGCTAGAACTATGCCTTTATAGGCAGTGTTAACGATGAAAAGAGTGCCCGTATGTTGGCGGAAACGTAAGTTTTGGCTCCCTCTAAGAAGAGTAAATGCGGAAGTAAGACGGAAAACGACCAGGAGGTGGGTGAGATTCTTGTGGACGAGTCAGCTAATTGGGCCACCACGGTCTCGTCATAGAAGGGCTGTCCTGCGTTCCTTCAACCAGGGGAGAGAGGCAGATATTCTGGATGCTCTTTGTCCTGAAAAAATCTAACGTCCGAGCATATGTATTGACCAATCTTATTTTTTAAGAGTTTCTGGTTCAGTAAACAGTAACTAAACGATTCACTCACCTAGGAGTTTCGGAGCTCAAAACATTTGCGACGTCTGGTTTGACATTTTGTCCGCAGTGCACAAAACACCCGGATCATAAAGGACATGTTTTTTGACACTCAAGAAACCGCGAGTTCCGCCGCCAGTCCCCGTGCGGCGCGCTCCAAGGAAAATGAACTCACTAGGGGTTGCCTTACATTTCCGGTGGGTTGTAGGTATGGGACACAGCATTGATAATCCGCTTTCCAAATCCCCTAATTGCCTAGGAGATTCACAGGAGGTGTCCAAAAGTGGGCATTTTCATAGCATTGCGTAGATAAAAGTGGTACACGAATGGCAATTCTCATGATGTTCTAAGAAATTGTCTCGGATTGAGCTGAAAACTTGTTTCTGGAGATTGTTTTGGGTGCTGATTACGAATCTGAGGCCCATTTGTCAATATTTGAGAAAAAAACGTCTGATTAAGTCCGAAGCTTCAAATTGGGGGAAATTTTGCTGGAAAAACGCTACTTTTGACGATTTCGAGAATGCTACGATCAAATCGCCTCACATCTTGTAAATAGCAGTTGTTCGGCCTGCCTAACGCGAATCTGCAACCCGTTTATCGATTTTCCGATATATTATGGTAGATTATGGTCGGCTTACGGTAGCTCCGTCAAAGTCTCAGATTTCACTCAAAATTTAACTGTGGGTGTTTTTTGGAACGCTGAACACGAATTTGGGGTCCATTTTTCGGTTTTCGAAATTTTTAGGTAAATGAGGCCGGTTAAAAGGCATTTGGCCTTCCGTAACCTACCGTAACCCTCAGTCAGGCAAGGAACAGACCCCGGATTTGGGTTCAGCGCCCTAAATAACCCCCAGATGCAACTTTTGAGTCGAATCCGAAAATTTTTTCTCAACACCCCAAAGATTCCCTTATGCCCTCCTTATCATTTTTCGAAGCAAAGAAGATGCCATTTTATCGAATCCTCGCAGCCTTTTAGAGAATTTCAAGCACGGATTAGTTATATACTGACAGAGACCTACAGCAACGACAACATGGTCTTCCAAATCTCCACAGGAAGTTTAAAGCAGTCTCTAGTCAGTGTAATTTTTGTTCACGAACATCACGAAGGTGTTGGATTTATGTTGAACTGGCAAGCGTCTGGAAGCGTCATCTCGTTCGAGCCGATTTCGAGCAGGATTGCCGTTCTGACGTTAAAAGGAACTATTAAGACGCATGTCGCGGCTATCTACGCTCCGACGGAGCCTAGCTCTGATTCCGATAAGGACGCGTTCTGCGCTCAACTGCAAGACGTACTGAATGCGATCCCAAAGACTGGCCTAATCCTTGTCGCAGGTGACTTCAATGCACGCGTCGGAAATGACAGAATTGGCTGGGAAGGAGTATTGGGCAGATTCGGCGTTGGCGAGATGAATGAAAATGGTCTGCGTCTGCTCTCATTTGCAGCGTTTAATGGACTCATTGTCGGGAACAGTCACTTCCAGCACCGCAGGAAGCACCAACTGACTTGGAGAAATCCTCTGGACGAGACGTAGCCACGTTGGACTATGTTCTGATGAGTTCACGTTTTAGGTCATCGCTGAAAGACGTCCGTGCTATGAGAGGTCCAGATTGTGGTACAGATCACTACCTTCTTCGTGCAGTTGTGCAGCTCCGCCTACAACGGACTACGCGAATGGAACCTCCTAAACATAAACTCGACTGGACACACCTCATGGTACCCGAGACGAAGGAGTTGTTCCAGGTGGCACTGTCAAACCGCTTCGCATCATTGTCGGACAATGCATCGGTGGACGAGCAGGAGCGGCAAGTAGCAGACGCCATCTTGGAATGTGCATAACCACTTTGCCCTGTTACTCGCAGGCGGATCAAGCCGTGGATAACAGACGAATCCTTGCTACTCATCGAAGAGAGGAAGCGAGCAAAACTGACTAATTTTGATCGATACCGGCAACTCAGCAGAGAACTTCGGTGCAGGCTGAAAGCGGGAAGGGAGTCGTACTGGAATAAGGTGGCTGCTGATTTGGAGGAGTCCGCTAACAGGCATGACTATCGCACCCTCTATCGGACACTCAAGCGACTTGGAAAGAAGACGAAACGCGTTAGCGATAGCATTAGGAATGCAGATGGATCGTTTGTGCGCTCTGTGGAAGAGCGTCTTCGTCGCTGGCAACAGTTCTTCGGTGATCTCTACAGTCATGAAGCGCCACAGGGACCGCTTCCCAAGCTACCATCAATCGATGCGCCAGAAGATTCTGATCTCGGCTCAGAGCCCACTGTGGAGGAACTGAAGACTGCTATCAAATCGCTGAAGAACGGCAGGGCATCAGACGTTGACAATGTTGCTGCTGAGGCCATCAAAGCGGGTGGAAACGTGTTGCTACTTCAGCTTCATCGTCTAATAACTCTCATCTGGCAGTCAGAGAACATACCCGCTACTTGAAACGTGCAATAATTGTACCCATCCACAAGAAGGGCGACGCCAGGGACTGCAAAAATTACCGAGGGATCAGTCTGCTGTCAATCGTAGGCAAAGTCTTCATTAAGATTATCCAGAACAGGCTTCAACGTCATCGAGAACAGACCGGTCGTGAGGAACAAGCAGGGTTTCGGACAGGGAGAAGCTGCAGTGATCAAGTTTTCACTCTTCGACAACTTATGAATGAGAGGATCCGCACTGGAAAGCGGATTGTCATCACTTTCATTGATTTCAAGTCTGCATTCGACTGTGTTCATTGGCCTGCGCTGTGGAGAGCACTTGATAGCGAACATGTACCAGACAAGATAGTTAACCTGCTCCAGAAAACGTATGAAGGTTCTTCCAGCTCGGTTTGCGTTGGAGATAAGCTGTCGGAAGAGTTTAAGGTTAAAGCTGGAGTTCGCCAAGGTGATGTTATAGCGCCGTTGCTCTTCAATACTGTCGTCGACGCTATTATGAGGGAGGTCTTTGAGAACAGAAGAGGTGTTCAGTATAGCACTAATGGATACGTCTCGGATCTGATGTTTGCGGATGACAGTGCAGTGTTTGCGGATACCGATGAGGATGCAACGTACCTGATAAATAGAGTGGCGCTTGTTGCAAGCTCTTACGGCCTAAGAATAAATCAGGAGAAGACAAAAGTGATGACATCGGATGGCTCGCCTGCAACTGTGCACTTCGAAGGGGCGGAACTTCAGCAGGTCAAGGAGTTCAAATACCTTGGATCAGTCGTGCAAGAACGGAAAGTTGCGGCCACAGCAGAGGTATGCAGCAGAATCGGGCAGGCATCCAGTGCGTTTGCATCGCTTGGTTGGTGTCTGTGGAAGAAAAACAATGTTTCACTGGAGACTAAAGTGCGATTGTTTCGAGCGCTAATAATTCCGATTCTACTGTATGGTTCGGAAACATGGACTCTACTGAAGCCAGACCTTGTCAAGCTGGAAGTCTTCCAATTGCGGTGCCTGCGACATATTCTTGGGATCACGATTCGTGACCGTATTTGCAACGATAACATAAGAACAAGCTGTATGGATCAACCGCTGGTTGAAGAGCAACTGAAGACAAGAAGATTACGGTGGTTTGGACATGTATGTCGAATGGATGCTGGCCGGCTCCCGTACAGTATGCTGTGGCGGAAGCGCCCGCCGTCGTGGAAGATCCAGAGAACGGCCCCGAGGGAGGCGTGGCTCAAGCATATAGAAGAAGATCTAAAAACCCAACGGTGCAGTGTTCCTAACGCTAAACTTATTGCTGCAAACCGTACTGAATGGAAGCGTATCGTTCAGGCCGCACGAGCTCCTATGGCAACTACAGCAGTGTATTGGTTGAGAGGGCATCCCGCTCCGCCAGACGCCAGCTAACGGGATGAGTGAGAGTGAGTGAGTGAGTAATTTTTGTTGTAATTGACTATGTAAAAAGGAGATTTATTACGTTTCATATCTCTATTCCGTTTATGCGAATTGTTTTACGTATGAATATTGCAGCAATACTCAGGAGGAATACGTTTCTCTCAAATTAAAACAAAAAAATCGAGTTTATGGTGTGGGCGCGCCGTGTGGACACGGGATCTCCTGGAGCCAGCATATTGTTAGATCCGCGGACTGTTTCCTCAGGAAAAAAAAACGTTGAGATTCAAACCGCGGCTTGCGTGGCGGTTTAAATCTCCATCTCTGAGAATTTAGCCGAAGGGCCAGCCGCGGTTTGAATTGAAATGTTTTTTCTTGAGGACACAGGCCACGGACCTAACTATACACGCTTGTAAATGTGATTGAGATAACTACGGAAATACAATGGTATGCCTCAGAATACAACGTCAAAAACGACCCACAATGCCGCTAGACGAGTAAAAAGTTTGAGCCGACCCGTATTTCTCCGCTCCCCCCTAACCCGTATTTGCAGTCCACCTCTAAAACATTGGCTCTGTGCAGATCCAACCGCTGGCGACGTTTGTGGGCGCCACAATAAGTACAATAAGTAATTTCAGGCAGGTCCGACACCAATTCACCGACCAACCGGAGGGTTAGCAGCAGGGGTGTGCGGCAATCGCCGTTTGCCGATTGCCGTTTGCCCGCCATTTTCGGGGTTCGCCGTTGCCGTTTGCCGAAATTTCCGTCTAAAACGGCAAATTTTCGGCAAGAATTCGTTAAAGCAACAGGATTTGCGCTTACCGCAGTTTCTGGGTTGGACAGCGATTCGGAGCTGCTACAAATAATTATTTTGACTTGTTCCAGCTTCTAGTTCCAGCTCATTCAATGTATGATTGTACCCGTTCTATCGCTAACTGGATGAAAACATCTCTATTGGGAAATCAGAGGAGTTCGTTCGAGTTCTAAATTGTTGGGAGCCCCAAATGTATATAATTAATCACGAAATTCCTAGGCCATTAAACATGCCAAAATTATAAAAAACCCTTTTTCAGAGGCATACCGATTACTGCTATTCTAAGATAACAGAACCGAGTGATATCAAAGTTGTAGCGCAAAGGCGGCTTTGCTGAGACATATGAATCAGTTGAGAACTCGTATTAATAGGCCCGCTTATCGTCGGTTGGTTGGCTGATGGTAATAATTGGGATAGAAATATTATCAGTTCTGCTAACACTTTGTCCGGCTTTTTAAAAGTTGAACAATATTCACAGCGATCATTAAAGGCGGTTTTCAATAATATAATTGATTTCGAGATCATTAGCTGAAATGGAGGGTTGAATCAATGACAGAGCTGGGTTTGTTATGGTGTAAAAATGAAACTGTGAAAATTCTTTGAAGGTAACGATTGAAACCGCATTGAACTTTTTGCTGGAAATCGAAGGGTTCGAGGCCCATTGCAACAACAGTGTGGAAAACCGGCTTAAAACGAGCAACCAATAACAATATACGGGCCCGAAACTTGAAAGTGGTGTACTCGCCCCACCCACTTCCTCGGTAACCACAGGGGAGGTGAGTGGGGCGGGTAAACCGCGTTCAAGTTTCGGGGCAGTATAGATTGATTTGTTGCTTGTTTCTAGCCGACATTGTTGCTGTTATTGGTCTTGTGCCGGCTTGTAGGTCAAATACACAGAAAGGGAAGAGCTCAAGAACAGTCCAGCTGTCTAAACGCACTGCACGCGGCGCTCCAGCGATGAAGTGAGCGCAGCGGACTTCCGTCGCGCGCGTTGCACCAGTCGAACTGTCTTTAGGTGCCCCTCATTCTGTGCATTCGATCAACATGCCTCTCGGAGCTTTTGATTTGACAATTCAAAGGCTGCATTTACCGCGAGCACTGCATTCAACTACATTAGTCTCACTCCACTCCAGTAGTTTCTTAAGGGTAACCATTCAATCGTAGTTTGAAGTGAGCGAAATTTAGATCCGTGATCCTACTACTTGATAGTAACAGTAAAATAACTGGCAGATACAATAACAGCGCTAATTTTTAAAAAAGCCGCAAAAGTCGCGAAATCGCGACTTTTGCGACTTATCGTCATATCACGGCTCAAAGTAACGCGTTCGGGGAGCTAGGAGCATATTTGGAATCAGCATCGAAAGTTCTTCATTTTTTTCACAAACATTTTTTAAAGGCAGTGGTCACGACGAAAAACGTTCGCGAAAAAACTAAAAAAATCAGCTTAGATCGAAAACAGCTAAAAAACTATGAAGGTAGCGCGGTGAAAAATCGGTGCACAGCGCCGACGAAATAGACCGCAGTCTCATGCCGAGCAGTCAAAAATCATCGACATTCAGAGGAAGAATTAAATGCAAATTTACCTAGTAAAAACAGTCGAGCAATGAAAGAAAGCGCTCCAGTCAATGTTTATGACTAGATGTGTACACAAAGTTGAAGGTTCATTGATTGAAATTCAATTTCAAGCTAACTGATGTTCTTGATACAAGAGGTCATCGATGCCGATGATGTGCGGTGGGCTCGTCCAACATCAAAAGACAAGAAAGTTCAGGCTTCAAATTCAGCCCAAATGGATTTTTCGCGATTTTTTTCTTATAGGTCCTACTACTAGAGACCCAGAAAAGGGTTTAGAGAGAAAACGACGACAAGCATATTTGATCGCGACCACTGCCTTTAACCGGGTCCCGTTAGAAGCGAGAATAGACTTGAGAAAGTGATGAAAAATCGACTTTTCCGGATTGGGATGCCGCAGTGCTTATTCGAAGGAGGATCAGATAGTGAAGTTGTAGGCTAAGTCCCAAGTCGATTATCCCCGTTTTAGCTGAGAAGGGGACGTCGGTGGTGTCTTCGTTCACTCGATTTTTCTCTCAACTCTATATGCCTTGTTTGCAGGTCAAGAGATGTGTGTGCTCAAAATGAAGAGGTCGCGATGGTGATTTCAAATATGTCCCTAGCTCCCCGAACGGGTCACTTTGAGCCCAGTTATGACGGAAAGTCGCGATCTCGGGACTTTTTTGAGTAAATTAGTGCGGGTTTTGCATTGCATGGAATACGTCACAGCTAACGAGAAAGGGTTGCCCACATCAGATGGAGTTTCGGGATGCACTTCAAATATGTTCTGGGGGGGGAGGAGAGTGTTCCCATATCCCACACTCAGAATCTGGTAAATGAATCAGGCTGTCCCTGAAAAGGTCCAAATTCAAACAAGGCCAGAACGGCTCGGCCGAAGTGAGCTGGTTTAACTTTTTTTTTTTCACCAAAATTTTTTACATCTATTCTGAGCATATCTAAAGCTGGCTTCATTCTGAGAAAGTAGGTCAGAACCAGGTCAAAATATTTTTCTCTCGAAACTGAAGGCATTTCCGGAATCAGCGCAATGAGACGAATCGAATGGTGTTTTCAAATTCCGAAATCTTCTCCTCCGAAAGGAAATGGAGTTTCTGGCGCGCTTCCACGTCGCCGACGCGTTTTAGGACACATGCTATGAGCGGTATTAAAGTACAGCTGGATAGTATCAACACCTAATACCAAAGCTCTGCATTTTGTACTATGACTGAATCGTACACAGTTAACTTCGAATTATTCATGGAAATCCTGAAAAATTCAGTAGCGTAGACAGCAGTGTGAAAGGTGGGCCCGCTCCTCTAGACTAATGAGAAAACACGGGCCATTGAAGGGCAGCGCCTAGAGGGAGGGTCGACAACAATTCCAAATCTTCTTGTTGATAGGCTTAAGGACACATCTACTGCCAGAGAACCGTGTTTTTATGAAATATCAATGAGGACCACTTCCTGCTTCTGACTACTGTTCTATGGAAAATGCCACATCAACAGGATTATGTAGGCTCATGAAATCATAGCCTGGTGAACATAAAAGGCTAGGAAAAGGGAGGATCGCATGCTCAATGTCAGCTCCACGCATGCTTCTCTCTCTCATTGGTAAGTCCCTAATTTTGGAATAAGCTTTACCTTATACAATTTCCATTTCAGTTCTCTCGACTGTGGCATCAGGGATACTGCCACGGAAAGGCGATGGTAAGAAAACCTCAGTGATAATGAAATGAACACCTTCCTCAACAAAAGAAGAATCGCTTAAGCTAAACCCCCTCTTTCCTCATGTGAGCGAAAGTACTGCCCGAGAGGAACACGCTGCGAACAGGAGAATTTGACATGCTCTACCAATAGGGCTCTTTGCTTTGGAAAGTTTATTTGTTTGGAACACATGGATTTGGTATGTTTACACAGGGTGCTGAGTTGATTGCAAAACGCTTGGCTCGTATACCTGTTTCATCCCGTTATGCGGGTGAAAGGATAATTGCTTCGGTCAAGATTTACCGAGCAGTTGAGTGAGAGCGGCGCTGGGGCTTCGGTGGTGCAGTGCGATAAGGCGCTCCCCCGGAAAGGGAATATGCTGGTTCAATCTCGCCCGGAGCCAAGCGTTTTCCGATCAACTCAGCACCTTGTGTAAACATACTATAACGTGCACTGCGACGTTAAACTGCAGTTACGGCGAAAAAAAAACATTAAAAAATCGTGTAAGACATGAATTTGGGATTAAAGTGATGCGACAACATCAAAGCCAACAAACTCATCAACACCTGTCAAAAAGGGTTCCGGCACTTCTACACAGAACTATTACCTTACTGTTTTGCTTCGCTACAGAAGTGTTATGATTCGGCAATGTAGTATTTGTCGGGTCTTCCTAAAACAGGCAGCAGCGACCGTTTATCCATATCATTTATCGCATGAATACGCTAGGGAAACAGTTGGTACGTTGAAATGTGATGAAACTCGTAGAACACCTCCACTGGCAAAACAATGTGATGGAACACGTATGGATAAACAGTCGCTGCTGCCCGTTTAGGTTTTCTCGTATTTGTGAGAATCTCGTTAAAAGAAATGAAATATTTAATGCTACTGATTTGGCATAAGAATAAACTCGGAAGAATCGCTCAAAACTCAGTGAAATGATTCATCCTTGATGTGGCTGAGCAATTGTCCACTAAAAACAAAAATTGAGTGTGACATTGGAAAACGAAATCACCCACTTCTTCTTGAGAACACATTTATCCGTGTGACTGCAATTCTCTTAGTTATTTCGCATAAACACCCTACGTGATTTTAATTCCACTTTCATTAACTACATAAGAGCCATTCGGAAGCAAGCGCCTTAAATAGTTTATTAATGTTTGAGAATCAATATTTCTGAATACTTGGGGTGGAGCCACAACCTCATTTTGCAAGGACCTGAGACTTGTAAACCTAAAGAGCAAGTAGTCGCTTGATTTCAGAACAGAGGAGCGTCGTTTGGTTTTCGAATAAGGAAAAAATCACAAACTGGTCAGTCAGTCTTAATATTGAAACAGCAGGGTATCTAAGAGTTAAATACATGGAGTTTACAATGTCACACTCAATTTTCTTTGTATAGTGAACGAGTGTATCTCATACGCCAAACCAGAGGTAAATCATTTTCCTGAGTTTTTTTTTCGAGTTTAATTCCATGCCAAATCAGAAGCATGAAAATTTTCACTTCTTTTACGAGATTCTTGCAAATACTACATTGCCAAATCATAACCTTTTTGTAGCAGAGCAAAACAGTAAGGTAATTTCGTTTCGTTCTAGCGAAGGTTACCTTTCGAGGGCACAGTACACACTCAGATATAAATTTTCAAATGTTATTCAGCTGAGTATTACACTTCTGTGTCATAACACTTACCGACCCCTTCTAGCACCATTAAGGGTTCAGACCATTTTTTTTATTTCCGGACTCAACAACGGCTAGATGAACGAATGAATCCCATCCGCATTTTCAATCTTCACTACCGTGTCGGCCCTCCCATCTGGGTCGAACACACGTTCCTTAGCGCTCGGTGCACCCCCGATCGTAGCCCGCACGCGTTTCCCGGCGCATGGCGCACTTCCAATTGGGACCCACATATGTTCTGTGGCATTTGGCTCACTTCAAGCTGGGTTCTGCACACCTTCCCCCGCACTCGGCGCACTTCCTGTTGAAACTCGCACACGTTCCCTGACACTTGACGCACTTCCATTTGGGTATCGCGCACGTTCCTCGACGCTTGGCACACTTCCAGTTGGGCAACGCACACGTTTGTCGGCGTTTGGCACACTTCCTTTCAGGTCACGCACACGTTACCCGACGCTTGACGCACTTCCAGTTAAGTCCCACACACGTTTCTCGGCGCTTGGCACACTTCCCGTTGGGTCCCGCACAATAAGCGATGTGCATACGGTTCCTGATGGACGAAAGGCAGACCTTCTCTGACGCTCGAAATCAATTCGCTATCATCACAATACTACCCCAGTTCTCTCAAATATCTAACTGATTTACTTCATCATTCAAGAGATTCACTTGACCCAATTTCCTCAATAATACAAGAATTGCTTCAGGTAACCCTGCTCCATTATTATGTGGGCACAAATATTGTCCGGAAGGCACACGCTGCAAACAGGGTAGCCCCATATGCTCCTATGTTATGAGATGTTCTATTTTCACATACTGCGGACGCCTCAGACGATGCAGCCCTTCTCCATCGGAATGTGTTCATATTGGTAGGGCCTTTACCTTGAAAGGTTGACTTGTTCGTGAAACATGTTTTTGGGTAAAGCGACAACATCAAGCCCAACCAAATCATCAACCCCTTTCGAAGAGGGATCCGGCACTTCTACCCAGGTATGATACAACTGCAGGATGTGTCGTTTCTGACGATTGTCGCTCGCTGCGACGATGAATGATTCCGATAATGACTTTTCTGAAAAATAAAATATGAATTCTTATGTGGTTCTTGGATTGAAAAAAGTCTGCAAGATAAGAGGGCCGGTAACAATCCATCCGGAGCTTCTCGAAAGCAGCGCACGCGCTCGAAACTTACATCAATTTCATTGCATTAATGGAAGGCCATGAGCTGCTAGTATTGAGAAATGACGAGAAACCGCAAATAAAATCGATTGAAATGAAACAATAACGGTTCTGTCTGTATTGGTCTGAAGGTGGACGAGTTGCTCGGCATCGGTTAAAATAGAGAAGCTAGCAACATATTGGTTGGGATAACGACGCATGATACACTCGTACGGCCTTCACTTGAATCTCTTTAGAGGCGCCAAAAACGAGCCAAAATGATAGTACTCGAAGAGTAAGCCTTGAAATAGGATTGTATTGAGCGGCGAAGTCCGTATCGCGTGGACAGAGAAAGGCCGATTTGGTGACTTAATACGGCTTGAAGGCAGTGTTCACGATGAATCTCGTTCTCGAGATCTCAGTGTGAATCACTAAGTTGGCAGGTGCTATAGAGGATAGGGTCGAAGAAAGCAACGAAAACTGGCCAGAAATTAATAGAAACGGCTTTGAAAGCTTTCCCGGTGCGCCTAACTATCCCGGTCCGCCCCCCAATCGGACGAGCTTGTGGTGCCGCACACGTTTCGACGGCAAATCGCTGAGCAACTCTGCCGCAGTGAGCATTATCGATTCACGCAGATTTCGCGATTAGCGCGCGCTTTCCGAAATCAGCAGGGCCCATGATTCTCGTCCACGCCCTGAATTTAGAGAAAGGTTATTTTGACTTATTCTAGACGTTTTTCTTCCCTGTTTCTTCACTATTAGTTACATCACGACCAAACAATCCCATTTTAGGGTCGAACTCGAGTGCCATATCCATGGTGAACACCGCCTTTAAATACGATCATTTGAACTCGTTTTTGACGCCTTTCTGCGAGCTTGTATGCTGTCTTTATAGGCACAGCACAACCTCAGAATTGTCTTTCTGCACATCTAGAAAACGGTCCCGCGCTGATTCCAACGGAGCTATTGATCAAAAACCGTCATTTATCCCGCCCCGCTGAGCTAGTAAAAATCGTGAAATGGGCGTGCCAAGGTGGTTTACTGATGTGGGCGCCCCAGGGTGACTTCCTCCTATACCTAACATCTAGCATTTTAGGAAAGAGTGTGAGCTCCCTCTTGGCAGCTGGTAGAATACCACCGCTATCCAAAGGGCAAGAGAAATGGAGCAAAGTGGGCAACTAAAACGCCTTTCGACCACATCACGCCTCAAAGTGCTCCGTTTTCAATTTCGAAAGGGCCAAAATGTTAACCGTGCCACAATCTGTCTAACTATATGAGACAGAATTGGGGCTAACTTATGAAAACGCTTTTTCAAGATCGAGATAATTATGAAATTGATAATGTTATGACAAGATACCGAGCTCATTCGATCAAAGACCATCGTAGGCGATCTCTAGCATGGTCAAAATGGAAATGTATTCCGCCTTTAAAAATATTGTTACTCTCGAATTCCGCAAAATATTCTCACACGATAGACTAGATCACGACATCCTGTTCATTTCGGCGTTTTCGAATTAGGAAACAAAGCACTTTTAGGCGGATTGTGGTCGAAAGACGCTTTAGTTGCCGACTTTGCCCATTTTTTTCCCTTGGATAGCGGCGGTATTGTATATGGGGTGGGTTCACCTCGCGATTATGTGGGTATCTGAGATTTCGAGAGCTAGAACTATGCCTTTATAGGCAGTGTTAACGATGAAAAGAGTGCCCGTATGTTGGCGGAAACGTAAGTTTTGGCTCCCTCTAAGAAGAGTAAATGCGGAAGTAAGACGGAAAACGACCAGGAGGTGGGTGAGATTCTTGTGGACGAGTCAGCTAATTGGGCCACCACGGTCTCGTCATAGAAGGGCTGTCCTGCGTTCCTTTAACCAGGGGAGAGAGGCAGATATTCTGGATGCTCTTTGTCCTGAAAAATTCTAACGTCCGAGCATATGTATTGACCAATCTTATTTTTAAGAGTTTCTGGTTCAGTAAACAGTAACTAAACGAGTCACTCACCTAGGAGTTTCGGAGCTCAAAACATTTGCGACGTTTGGTTTGACATTTTGTCCGCAGTGCACAAAACACCCGGATCATAAAGGACATGTTTTTTGACACTCAAGAAACCGCGAGTTCCGCCGCCAGTCCCCGTGCGGCGCGCTCCAAGGAAAATGAACTCACTAGGGGTTGCCTTACATTTCCGGTGGGTTGTAGGTATGGGACACAGCATTGATAATCCGCTTTCCAAATCCCCTAATTGCCTCGGAGATTCACAGGAGATGTCCAAAAGTGGGCATTTTCATAGCATTGCGTAGATAAAAGTGGTACACGAATGGCAATTCTCATGATGTTCAAAGAAATTGTCTCGGATTGAGCTGAAAACTTGTTTCTGGAGATTGTTTTGGGTGCTGATTACGAATCTGAGGCCCATTTGTCAATATTTGAGAAAAAAACGTCTGATTAAGTCCGAAGCTTCAAATTGGGGGAAATTTTGCTGGAAAAACGCTACTTTTGACGATTTCGAGAATGCTACGATCAGATCGCCTCACATCTTGTAAATAGGAGTTGTTCGGCCTGCCTAACGCGAATCTGCAACCCGTTTATCGATTTTTCGATATATTATGGTAGATTATGGTCGGCTAACGGTAGCTCCGTCAAAGTCTCAGATTTCACTCAAAATTCAACTGTGGGTGTTTTTTGGAACGCTGAACACGAATTTGGGGTCCATTTTTCGGTTTTCGAAATTTTTAGGTAATTGAGGCCGGTCAAAAGGCATTTGGCCTTCCGTAATCTACCGTAACCCTCAGTCAGGCAAGGAACAGACCCCGGATTTGGGTTCAGCGCCCTAAATAACCCCCAGATGCAACTTTTGAGCCGAATCCGAAAATTTTTTCTCAACACCCCAAAGATTCCCTTATGCCCTCCTTATCATTTTTCGAAGCAAAGAAGATGCCATTTTATCGAATCCTCGCAGCCTTTTAGAGAATTTCAAGCACGGATTAGTTATATACTGACAGAGACCTACAGCAACGACAACATGGTCTTCCAAATCTCCACAGGAAGTTTAAAGCAGTCTCTAGTCAGTGTAATTTTTGTTCACGAACATCACGAAGGTGTTGGATTTATGTTGAACTGGCAAGCGTCTGGAAGCGTCATCTCGTTCGAGCCGATTTCGAGCAGGATTGCCGTTCTGACGTTAAAAGGAACTATTAAGACGCATGTCGCGGCTATCTACGCTCCGACGGAGCCTAGCTCTGATTCCGATAAGGACGCGTTCTGCGCTCAACTGCAAGACGTACTGAATGCGATCCCAAAGACTGGCCTAATCCTTGTCGCAGGTGACTTCAATGCACGCGTCGGAAATGACAGAATTGGCTGGGAAGGAGTATTGGGCAGATTCGGCGTTGGCGAGATGAATGAAAATGGTCTGCGTCTGCTCTCATTTGCAGCGTTTAATGGACTCATTGTCGGGAACAGTCACTTCCAGCACCGCAGGAAGCACCAACTGACTTGGAGAAATCCCTCTGGACGAGACGTAGCCACGTTGGACTATGTTCTGATGAGTTCACGTTTTAGGTCATCGCTGAAAGACGTCCGTGCTATGAGAGGTCCAGATTGTGGTACAGATCACTACCTTCTTCGTGCAGTTGTGCAGCTCCGCCTACAACGGACTACGCGAATGGAACCTCCTAAACATAAACTCGACTGGACACACCTCATGGTACCCGAGACGAAGGAGTTGTTCCAGGTGGCACTGTCAAACCGCTTCGCATCATTGTCGGACAATGCATCGGTGGACGAGCAGGAGCGGCAAGTAGCAGACGCCATCTTGGAATGTGCATAACCACTTTGCCCTGTTACTCGCAGGCGGATCAAGCCGTGGATAACAGACGAATCCTTGCTACTCATCGAAGAGAGGAAGCGAGCAAAACTGACTAATTTTGATCGATACCGGCAACTCAGCAGAGAACTTCGGTGCAGGCTGGAAGCGGGAAGGGAGTCGTACTGGAATAAGGTGGCTGCTGATTTGGAGGAGTCCGCTAACAGGCATGACTATCGCACCCTCTATCGGACACTCAAGCGGCTTGGAAAGAAGACGAAACGCGTTAGCGATAGCATTAGGAATGCAGATGGATCGTTTGTGCGCTTTGTGGAAGAGCGTCTTCGTCGCTGGCAACAGTTCTTCGGTGAACTCTACAGTCATGAAGCGCCACAGGGACCGCTTCCCAAGCTACCATCAATCGATGCGCCAGAAGATTCTGATCTCGGCTCAGAGCCCACTGTGGAGGAACTGAAGACTGCTATCAAATCGCTGAAGAACGGCAGGGCATCAGACGTTGACAATGTTGCTGCTGAGGCCATCAAAGCGGGTGGAAACGTGTTGCTACTTCAGCTTCATCGTCTAATAACTCTCATCTGGCAGTCAGAGAACATACCCGCTACTTGGAAACGTGCAATAATTGTACCCATCCACAAGAAGGGCGACGCCAGGGACTGCAAAAATTACCGAGGGATCAGTCTGCTGTCAATCGTAGGCAAAGTCTTCATGAAGATTATCCAGAACAGGCTTCAACGTCATCGAGAACAGACCGGTCGTGAGGAACAAGCAGGGTTTCGGACAGGGAGAAGCTGCAGTGATCAAGTTTTCACTCTTCGACAACTTATGAATGAGAGGATCCGCACTGGAAAGCGGATTGTCATCACTTTCATTGATTTCAAGTCTGCATTCGACTGTGTTCATTGGCCTGCGCTGTGGAGAGCACTTGATAGCGAACATGTACCAGACAAGATAGTTAACCTGCTCCAGAAAACGTATGAAGGTTCTTCCAGCTCGGTTTGCGTTGGAGATAAGCTGTCGGAAGAGTTTAAGGTTAAAGCTGGAGTTCGCCAAGGTGATGTTATATCGCCGTTGCTCTTCAATACTGTCGTCGACGCTATTATGAGGGAGGTCTTTGAGAACAGAAGAGGTGTTCAGTATAGCACTAATGGATACGTCTAGGATCTGATGTTTGCGGATGACAGTGCCGTGTTTGCGGATACCGATGAGGATGCAACGTACCTGATAAATAGAGTGGCGCTTGTTGCAAGCTCTTACGGCCTAAGAATAAATCAGGAGAAGACAAAAGTGATGACATCGGATGGCTCGCCTGCAACTGTGCACTTCGAAGGGGCGGAACTTCAGCAGGTCAAGGAGTTCAAATACCTTGGATCAGTCGTGCAAGAACGGAAAGTTGCGGCCACAGCAGAGGTATGCAGCAGAATCGGGCAGGCATCCAGTGCGTTTGCATCGCTTGGTTGGTGTCTGTGGAAGAAAAACAATGTTTCACTGGAGACTAAAGTGCGATTGTTTCGAGCGCTAATAATTCCGATTCTACTGTATGGTTCGGAAACATGGACTCTACTGAAGCCAGACCTTGTCAAGCTGGAAGTCTTCCAATTGCGGTGCCTGCGACATATTCTTGGGATCACGATTCGTGACCGTATTTTCAACGATAACATAAGAACAAGCTGTATGGATCAACCGCTGGTTGAAGAGCAACTGAAGACAAGAAGATTACGGTGGTTTGGACATGTATGTCGAATGGATGCTGGCCGGCTCCCGTACAGTATGCTGTGGCGGAAGCGCCCGCCGTCGTGGAAGATCCAGAGAACGGCCCCGAAGGAGACGTGGCTCAAGCATATAGAAGAAGATCTAAAAACCCAACGGTGCAGTGTTCCTAACGCTAAACTTATTGCTGCAAACCGTACTGAATGGAAGCGTATCGTTCAGGCCGCACGAGCTCCTATGGCAACTACAGCAGTGTATTGGTTGAGAGGGCATCCCGCTCCGCCAGACGCCAGCTAACGGGATGAGTGAGAGTGAGTGAGTGAGTAATTTTTGTTGTAATTGACTATGTAAAAAGGAGATTTATTACGTTTCATATCTCTATTCCGTTTATGCGAATTGTTTTACGTATGAATATTGCAGCAATACTCAGGAGAAATACGTTTCTCTCAAATTAAAACAAAAAAATCGAGTTTATGGTGTGGGCGCGCCGTGTGCACACGGGATCTCCTGGAGCCAGCATATTGATAGATCCGCGGACTGTTTCCTCAGGAAAAAAAAACGTTGAGATTCAAACCGCGGCTTGCGTGGCGGTTTAAATCTCCATCTCTGAGAATTTAGCCGAAGGGCCAGCCGCGGTTTGAATTGAAATGTTTTTTCTTGAGGACACAGGCCACGGACCTAACTATACACGCTTGTAAATGTGATTGAGATAACTACGGAAATAGAATGGTATGCCTCAGAATACAACGTCAAAAACGACCCACAATGCCGCTAGACGAGTAAAAAGTTTGAGCCGACCCGTATTTCTCCGCTCCCCCCTAACCCGTATTTGCAGTCCACCTCTAAAACATTGGCTCTGTGCAGATCCAACCGCTGGCGACGTTTGTGGGCGCCACAATAAGTACAATAAGTAATTTCAGGCAGGTCCGACACCAATTCACCGACCAACCGGAGGGTTAACAGCAGGGGTGTGCGGCAATTGCCGTTTGCCGATTGCCGTTTGCCCGCCATTTTTGGGGTTCGCCGTTGCCGTTTGCCGAAATTTCCGTCTAAAACGGCAAATTTTCGGCAAGAATTCGTTAAAGCAACAGGATTTGCGCTCACCGCAGTTTCTGGGTTGGACAGCGATTCGGAGCTGCTACAAATAATTATTTTGACTTGTTCCAGCTTCTAGTTCCAGCTCATTCAATGTATGATTGTACCCGTTCTATCGCTAACTGATGAAAACATCTCTATTGGGAAATCAGAGGAGTTCGTTCGAGTTCTAAATTGTTGGGAGCCCCAAATGTATATAATTAATCACGAAATTCCTAGGCCATTAAACATGCCAAAATTATAAAAAACCCTTTTTCAGAGGCATACCGATTACTGCTATTCTAAGATAACAGAACCGAGTGATATCAAAGTTGTAGCGCAAAGGCGGCTTTGCTGAGACATATGAATCAGTTGAGAACTCGTATTAATAGGCCCGCTTATCGTCGGTTGGTTGGCTGATGGTAATAATTGGGATAGAAATATTATCAGTTCTGCTAACACTTTGTCCGGCTTTTTAAAAGTTGAACAATATTCACAGCGATCATTAAAGGCGGTTTTCAATAATATAATTGATTTCGAGATCATTAGCTGAAATGGAGGGTTGAATCAATGACAGAGCTGGGTTTGTTATGGTGTAAAAATGAAACTGTGAAAATTCTTTGAAGGTAACGATTGAAACCGCATTGAACTTTTTGCTGGAAATCGAAGGGTTCGAGGCCCATTGCAACAACAGTGTGGAAAACCGGCTTAAAACGAGCAACCAATAACAATATACGGGCCCGAAACTTGAAAGTGGTGTACTCGCCCCACCCACTTCCTCGGTAACCACAGGGAGGTGAGTGGGGCGGGTAAACCGCGTTCAAGTTTCAGGGCAGTATAGATTGATTTGTTGCTTGTTTCTAGCCGACATTGTTGCTGTTATTGGTCTTGTGCCGGCTTGTAGGTCAAATACACAGAAAGGGAAGAGCTCAAGAACAGTCCAGCTGTCTAAACGCACTGCACGCGGCGCTCCAGCGATGAAGTGAGCGCAGCGGACTTCCGTCGCGCGCGTTGCACCAGTCGAACTGACTGTAGGTGTCCCTCATTCTGTGCATTCGATCAACATGCCTCTCGGAGCTTTTGATTTGACAATTCAAAGGCTGCATTTACCGCGAGCACTGCATTCGACTACATTAGTCTTACTCCACTCCAGTAGTTTCTTAAGGGTAACCATTCAATCGTAGTTTGAAGTGAGCGAAATTTAGATCCGTGATCCTACTACTTGATAGTAACAGTAAAATAACTGGCAGATACAATAACAGCGCTAATTTTTAAAAAAGCCGCAAAAGTCGCGAAATCGCGACTTTTGCGACTTATCGTCATATCACGGCTCAAAGTAACGCGTTCGGGGAGCTAGGAGCATATTTGGAATCAGCATCGAAAGTTCTTCATTTTTTTCACAAACATTTTTTAAAGGCAGTGGTCACGACGAAAAACGTTCGCGAAAAAACTAAAAAAATCAGCTTAGATCGAAAACAGCTAAAAAACTATGAAGGTAGCGCGGTGAAAAATCGGTGCACAGCGCCGACGAAATAGACCGCAGTCTCATGCCGAGCAGTCAAAATCATCGACATTCAGAGGAAGAATTAAATGCAAATTTACCTAGTAAAAACAGTCGAGCAATGAAAGAAAGCGCTCCAGTCAATGTTTATGACTAGATGTGTACACAAAGTTGAAGGTTCATTGATTGAAATTCAATTTCAAGCTAACTGATGTTCTTGATACAAGAGGTCATCGATGCCGATGATGTGCGGTGGGCTCGTCCAACATCAAAAGACAAGAAAGTTCAGGCTTCAAATTCAGCCCAAATGGATTTTTCGCGATTTTTTCTTATAGGTCCTACTACTAGAGACCCAGAAAAGGGTTTAGAGAAAACGACGACAAAGCATATTTGATCGCGACCACTGCCTTTAACCGGGTCCCGTTAGAAGCGAGAATAGACTTGAGAAAGTGATGAAAATCGACTTTTCCGGATTGGGATGCCGCAGTGCTTATTCGAAGGAGGATCAGATAGTGAAGTTGTAGGCTAAGTCCCAAGTCGATTATCCCCGTTTTAGCTGAGAAGGGGACGTCGGTGGTGTCTTCGTTCACTCGATTTTTCTCTCAACTCTATATGCCTTGTTTGCAGGTCAAGAGATGTGTGTGCTCAAAATGAAGAGGTCGCGATGGTGATTTCAAATATGTCCCTAGCTCCCCGAACGGGTCACTTTGAGCCCAGTTATGACGGAAAGTCGCGATCTCAGGACTTTTTGAGTAAATTAGTGCGGGTATTGCATTGCATGGAATACGTCACAGCTAACGAGAAAAGGGTTGCCCACATCAGATGGAGTTTCGGGATGCACTTCAAATATGTTCTGGGGGGAGGAGAGTGTTCCCATATCCCACACTCAGAATCTGGTAAATGAATCAGGCTGTCCCTGAAAGGTCCAAATTCAAACAAGGCCAGAACAGCTCGGCCGAAGTGAGCTGGTTTAACTTTTTTCACCAAAATTTTTACATCTATTCTGAGCATATCTAAAGCTGGCTTCATTCTGAGAAAGTAGGTCAGAACCAGGTCAAAATATTTTTCTCTCGAAACTGAAGGCATTTCCGGAATCAGCGCAATGAGACGAATCGAATGGTGTTTTCAAATTCCGAAATCTTCTCCTCCGAAAGGAAATGGAGTTTCTGGCGCGCTTCCACGTCGCCGACGCGTTTTAGGACACATGCTATGAGCGGT
This sequence comes from Aplectana chamaeleonis, assembly GCA_029168955.1. Lineage (NCBI taxonomy): Eukaryota > Metazoa > Nematoda > Chromadorea > Rhabditida > Cosmocercidae > Aplectana > Aplectana chamaeleonis. The sequence goes on from JAPDOI010000076.1 coordinate 1,787,323, forward strand.
ATTGTAGTACAGCTGGATAGTATCAACACCTAATACCAAAGCTCTGCATTTTGTACTATGACTGAATCGTACACAGTTAACTTCGAATTATTCATGGAAATCCTGAAAAATTCAGTAGCGTAGACAGCAGTGTGAAAGGTGGGCCCGCTCCTCTAGACTAATGAGAAAACACGGGCCATTGAAGGGCAGCGCCTAGAGGGAGGGTCGACAACAATTCCAAATCTTCTTGTTGATAGGCTTAAGGACACATCTACTGCCAGAGAACCGTGTTTTTATGAAATATCAATGAGGACCACTTCCTGCTTCTGACTACTGTTCTATGGAAAATGCCACATCAACAGGATTATGTAGGCTCATGAAATCATAGCCTGGTGAACATAAAAGGCTAGGAAAAGGGAGGATCGCATGCTCAATGTCAGCTCCACGCATGCTTCTCTCTCTCATTGGTAAGTCCCTAATTTTGGAATAAGCTTTACCTTATACAATTTCCATTTCAGTTCTCTCGACTGTGGCATCAGGGATACTGCCACGGAAAGGCGATGGTAAGAAAACCTCAGTGATAATGAAATGAAAAACTTCGTCAACAAAAGAAGAATCGCTTAAGCTAAACCCCCTCTTTCCTCATGTGAGCGAAAGTACTGCCCGAGAGGAACACGCTGCGAACAGGAGAATTTGACATGCTCTACCAATAGGGCTCTTTGCTTTGGAAAGTTTATTTGTTTGGAACACATGGATTTGGTATGTTTACACAGGGTGCTGAGTTGATTGCAAAACGCTTGGCTCGTATACCTGTTTCATCCCGTTATGCGGGTGAAAGGATAATTGCTTCGGTCAAGATTTACCGAGCAGTTGAGTAAGAGCGGCGCTGGGGCTTCGGTGGTGCAGTGCGATAGGGCGCCCCCCTGGAAGGGGCTATGCTGGTTCAATCTCGCCCGGAGCCAAGCGCTTTCCGATCAACTCAGCACCTTGTGTAAACATACTATAACGTGCACTGCGACGTTAAACTGCAGTTACGGCGAAAAAAAAACATTAAAAAATCGTGTAAGACATGAATTTGGGATTAAAGTGATGCGACAACATCAAAGCCAACAAACTCATCAACACCTGTCAAAAAGGGTTCCGGCACTTCTACACAGAACTATTACCTTACTGTTTTGCTTCGCTACAGAAGTGTTATGATTCGGCAATGTAGTATTTGTCGGGTCTTCCTAAAACAGGCAGCAGCGACCGTTTATCCATATCATTTATCGCATGAATACGCTAGGGAAACAGTTGGTACGTTGAAATGTGATGAAACTCGTAGAACACCTCCACTGGCAAAACAATGTGATGGAACACGTATGGATAAACAGTCGCTGCTGCCCGTTTAGGTTTTCTCGTATTTGTGAGAATCTCGTTAAAAGAAATGAAATATTTAATGCTACTGATTTGGCATAAGAATAAACTCGGAAGAATCGCTCAAAACTCAGTGAAATGATTCATCCTTGATGTGGCTGAGCAATTGTCCACTAAAAAACAAAAATTGAGTGTGACATTGGAAAACGAAATCACCCACTTCTTCTTGAGAACACATTTATCCGTGTGACTGCAATTCTCTTAGTTATTTCGCATAAACACCCTACGTGATTTTAATTCCACTTTCATTAACTACATAAGAGCCATTCGGAAGCAAGCGCCTTAAATAGTTTATTAATGTTTGAGAATCAATATTTCTGAATCCTTGGGGTGGAGCCACAACCTCATTTTGCAAGGACCTGAGACTTGTAAACCTAAAGAGCAAGTAGTCGCTTGATTTCAGAACAGAGGAGCGTCGTTTGGTTTTCGAATAAGGAAAAAATCACAAACTGGTCAGTCAGTCTTAATATTGAAACAGCAGGGTATCTAAGAGTTAAATACATGGAGTTTACAATGTCACACTCAATTTTCTTTGTATAGTGAACGAGTGTATCTCATACGCCAAACCAGAGGTAAATCATTTTCCTGAGTTTTTTTTTCGAGTTTAATTCCATGCCAAATCAGAAGCATGAAAATTTTCACTTCTTTTACGAGATTCTTGCAAATACTACATTGCCAAATCATAACCTTTTTGTAGCAGAGCAAAACAGTAAGGTAATTTCGTTTCGTTCTAGCGAAGGTTACCTTTCGAGGGCACAGTACACACTCAGATATAAATTTTCAAATGTTATTCAGCTGAGTATTACACTTCTGTGTCATAACACTTACCGACCCCTTCTAGCACCATTAAGGGTTCAGACCATTTTTTTTATTTCCGGACTCAACAACGGCTAGATGAACGAATGAATCCCATCCGCATTTTCAATCTTCACTACCGTGTCGGCCCTCCCATCTGGGTCGAACACACGTTCCTTAGCGCTCGGTGCACCCCCGATCGTAGCCCGCACGCGTTTCCCGGCGCATGGCGCACTTCCAGTGGGACCCACATATGTTCTGTGGCATTTGGCTCACTTCAAGCTGGGTTCTGCACACCTTCCCCCGCACTCGGCGCACTTCCTGTTGAAACTCGCACACGTTCCCTGACACTTGACGCACTTCCATTTGGGTATCGCGCACGTTCCTCGACGCTTGGCACACTTCCAGTTGGGCAACGCACACGTTTGTCGGCGTTTGGCACACTTCCTTTCAGGTCACGCACACGTTACCCGACGCTTGACGCACTTCCAGTTAAGTCCCACACGTTTCTCGGCGCTTGGCACACTTCCCGTTGGGTCCCGCACAATAAGCGATGTGCATACGGTTCCTGATGGACGAAAGGCAGACCTTCTCTGACGCTCGAAATCAATTCGCTATCATCACAATACTACCCCAGTTCTCTCAAATATCTAACTGATTTACTTCATCATTCAAGAGATTCACTTGACCCAATTTCCTCAATAATACAAGAATTGCTTCAGGTAACCCTGCTCCCATTATTATGTGGGCACAAATATTGTCCGGAAGGCACACGCTGCAAACAGGGTAGCCCCATATGCTCCTATGTTATGAGATGTTCTATTTTCACATACTGCGGACGCCTCAGACGATGCAGCCCTTCTCCATCGGAATGTGTTCATATTGGTAGGGCCTTTACCTTGAAAGGTTGACTTGTTCGTGAAACATGTTTTTGGGTAAAGCGACAACATCAAGCCCAACCAAATCATCAACCCCTTTCGAAGAGGGATCCGGCACTTCTACCCAGGTATGATACAACTGCAGGATGTGTCGTTTCTGACGATTGTCGCTCGCTGCGACGATGAATGATTCCGATAATGACTTTTCTGAAAAATAAAATATGAATTCTTATGTGGTTCTTGGATTGAAAAAGTCTGCAAGATAAGGGGGCCGGTAACAATCCTTCCGGAGCTTCTCGAAAGCAGCGCACGCGCTCGAAACTTACATCAATTTCATTGCATTAATGGAAGGCCATGAGCTGCTAGTATTGAGAAATGACGAGAAACCGCAAATAAAATCGATTGAAATGAAACAATAATGGTTCTGTCTGTATTGGTCTGAAGGTGGACGATTTGCTCGGCATCGGTTAAAATAGAGAAGCTAGCAACATATTGGTTGGGATAACGACGCATGATACACTCGTACGGCCTTCACTTGAATCTCTTTAGAGGCGCCAAAAACGAGCCAAAATGATAGTACTCGAAAGAGTAAGCCTTGAAATAGGATTGTATTGAGCGGCGAAAGTCCGTATCGCGTGGACAGAGAAAGGCCGATTTGGTGACTTAATACGGCTTGAAGGCAGTGTTCACGATGAATCTCGTTCTCGAGATCTCCAGTGTGAATCACTAAGTTGGCAGAGTGCTATAGAGGATAGGGTCGAAGAAAGCAACGAAAACTGGCCAGAAATTAATAGAAACGGCTTTGAAAGCTTTCCCGGTGCGCCTAACTATCCCGGTCCGCCCCCCAATCGGACGAGCTTGTGGTGCCGCACACGTTTCGACGGCAAATCGCTGAGCAACTCTGCCGCAGTGAGCATTATCGATTCACGCAGATTTCGCGATTAGCGCGCGCTTTCCGAAATCAGCAGGGCCCATGATTCTCGTCCACGCCCTGAATTTAGAGAAAGGTTATTTTGACTTATTCTAGACGTTTTTCTTCCCTGTTTCTTCACTATTAGTTACATCACGACCAAACAATCCCATTTTAGGGTCGAACTCGAGTGCGATATCCATGGTGAACACCGCCTTTAAATACGATCATTTGAACTCGTTTTTGACGCCTTTCTGCGAGCTTGTATGCTGTCTTTATAGGCACAGCACAACCTCAGAATTGTCTTTCTGCACATCTAGAAAACGGTCCCGCGCTGATTCCAACGGAGCTATTGATCAAAAACCGTCATTTATCCCGCCCCGCTGAGCTAGTAAAAATCGTGAAATGGGCGTGCCAAGGTGGTTTACTGATGTGGGCGCCCCAGGGTGACTTCCTCCTATACCTAACATCTAGCATTTTAGGAAAGAGTGTGAGCTCCCTCTTGGCAGCTGGTAGAATACCACCGCTATCCAAGGGCAAAATGGGCAAAGTGGGCAACTAAAACGCCTTTCGACCACATCACGCCTCAAAGTGCTCCGTTTTCAATTTCGAAAGGGCCAAAATGTTAACCGTGCCACAATCTGTCTAACTATATGAGACAGAATTGGGGCTAACTTATGAAAACGCTTTTTCAAGATCGAGATAATTATGAAATTGATAATGTTATGACAAGATACCGAGCTCATTCGATCAAAGACCATCGTAGGCGATCTCTAGCATGGTCAAAATGGAAATGTATTCCGCCTTTAAAAATATTGTTACTCTCGAATTCCGCAAAATATTCTCACACGATAGACTAGATCACGACATCCTGTTCATTTCGGCGTTTTCGAATTAGGAAACAAAGCACTTTTAGGCGGATTGTGGTCGAAAGACGCTTTAGTTGCCGACTTTGCCCATTTTTTTCCCTTGGATAGCGGCGGTATTGTATATGGGGTGGGTTCACCTCGCGATTATGTGGGTATCTGAGATTTCGAGAGCTAGAACTATGCCTTTATAGGCAGTGTTAACGATGAAAAGAGTGCCCGTATGTTGGCGGAAACGTAAGTTTTGGCTCCCTCTAAGAAGAGTAAATGCGGAAGTAAGACGGAAAACGACCAGGAGGTGGGTGAGATTCTTGTGGACGAGTCAGCTAATTGGGCCACCACGGTCTCGTCATAGAAGGGCTGTCCTGCGTTCCTTTAACCAGGGGAGAGAGGCAGATATTCTGGATGCTCTTTGTCCTGAAAAATTCTAACGTCCGAGCATATGTATTGACCAATCTTATTTTTTAAGAGTTTCTGGTTCAGTAAACAGTAACTAAACGAGTCACTCACCTAGGAGTTTCGGAGCTCAAAACATTTGCGACGTTTGGTTTGACATTTTGTCCGCAGTGCACAAAACACCCGGATCATAAAGGACATGTTTTTTGACACTCAAGAAACCGCGAGTTCCGCCGCCAGTCCCCGTGCGGCGCGCTCCAAGGAAAATGAACTCACTAGGGGTTGCCTTACATTTCCGGTGGGTTGTAGGTATGGGACACAGCATTGATAATCCGCTTTCCAAATCCCCTAATTGCCTCGGAGATTCACAGGAGATGTCCAAAAGTGGGCATTTTCATAGCATTGCGTAGATAAAAGTGGTACACGAATGGCAATTCTCATGATGTTCAAAGAAATTGTCTCGGATTGAGCTGAAAACTTGTTTCTGGAGATTGTTTTGGGTGCTGATTACGAATCTGAGGCCCATTTGTCAATATTTGAGAAAAAACGTCTGATTAAGTCCGAAGCTTCAAATTGGGAAATTTTGCTGGAAAAACGCTACTTTTGACGATTTCGAGAATGCTACGATCAGATCGCCTCACATCTTGTAAATAGGAGTTGTTCGGCCTGCCTAACGCGAATCTGCAACCCGTTTATCGATTTTTCGATATATTATGGTAGATTATGGTCGGCTAACGGTAGCTCCGTCAAAGTCTCAGATTTCACTCAAAATTCAACTGTGGGTGTTTTTGGAACGCTGAACACGAATTTGGGGTCCATTTTCGGTTTCGAAATTTTTAGGTAATTGAGGCCGGTTAAAGGCATTTGGCCTTCCGTAATCTACCGTAACCCTCAGTCAGGCAAGGAACAGACCCCGGATTTGGGTTCAGCGCCTAAATAACCCCAGATGCAATTTTGAGCCGAATCCGAAAATTTTTTCTCAACACCCCAAAGATTCCCTTATGCCCTCCTTATCATTTTTCGCAGCAAAGAAGATGCCATTTTACCGAATCCTCGCAGCCTTTTAGAGAAATTCAAGCACGGACTAGTTATATACTGACAGAGACCTACAGCAACGCCAACATGGTCTTCCAAATCTCCACAGGAAGCTTAAAGCAGTCTCTAGTCAGTGTAATTTTGTTCACGAACATCACGAAGGTGTTGGATTTATGTTGAACTGGCAAGCGTCTGGAAGCGTCATCTCGTTCGAGCCGATTTCGAGCAGGATTGCCGTTCTGACGTTAAAAGGAACTATTAAGACGCATGTCGCGGCTATCTACGCGCCGAGGGAGCCTAGCTCTGATTCCGATAAGGACGCGTTCTGCGCTCAACTGCAAGACGTACTGAATGCGATCCCAAAGACTGGCCTAATCCTTGTCGCAGGTGACTTCAATGCACGCGTCGGAAATGACAGAATTGGCTGGGAAGGAGTATTGGGCAGATTCGGCGTTGGCGAGATGAATGAAAATGGTCTGCGTCTGCTCTCATTTGCAGCGTTTAATGGACTCATTGTCGGGAACAGTCACTTCCAGCACCGCAGAAGCACCAACTGACTTGGAGAAATCCCTCTGGACGAGACGTAGCCACGTTGGACTATGTTCCTGATGAGTTCACGTTTTAGGTCATCGCTGAAAGACGTCCGTGCTATGAGAGGTCCAGATTGTGGTACAGATCACTACCTTCTTCGTGCAGTTGTGCAGCTCCGCCTACAACGGACTACGCGAATGGAACCTCCTAAACATAAACTCGACTGGACACACCTCATGGTACCCGAGACGAAGGAGTTGTTCCAGGTGGCACTGTCAAACCGCTTCGCATCATTGTCCGGACAATGCATCGGTGGACGAGCAGGAGCGGCAAGTAGCAGACGCCATCTTGGAATGTGCATAACCACTTTGCCCTGTTACTCGCAGGCGGATCAAGCCGTGGATAACAGACCAATCCTTGCTACTCATCGAAGAGAGGAAGCGCGCAAAACTGACTAATTTTGCTGGATACCGGCAACTCACCAGAGAACTTCGGTGCAGGCTGGAAGGGGGAAGGCAGTCGTAGTGGAATCAGGTGGCAGCTGATTTGGAGGAGTCCGCTAACAGGCATCACTATCGCAGCCTCTATCGGACACTCAAGCGGCTTGGAAAGAAGACGAAACGCGTTAGCGATAGCATTAGGAATGCAGATGGATCGTTTGTGCGCTTTGTGGAAGAGCGTCTTCGTCGCTGGCAACAGTTCTTCGGTGAACTCTACAGTCATGAAGCGCCACAGGGACCGCTTCCCAAGCTACCATCAATCGATGCGCCAGAAGATTCTGATCTCGGCTCAGAGCCCACTGTGGAGGAACTGAAGACTGCTATCAAATCGCTGAAGAACGGCAGGGCATCAGACGTTGACAATGTTGCTGCTGAGGCCATCAAAGCGGGTGGAAACGTGTTGCTACTTCAGCTTCATCGTCTAATAACTCTCATCTGGCAGTCAGAGAACATACCCGCTACTTGGAAACGTGCAATAATTGTACCCATCCACAAGAAGGGCGACGCCAGGGACTGCAAAAATTACCGAGGGATCAGTCTGCTGTCAATCGTAGGCAAAGTCTTCATGAAGATTATCCAGAACAGGCTTCAACGTCATCGAGAACAGACCGGTCGTGAGGAACAAGCAGGGTTTCCGGACAGGGAGAAGCTGCAGTGATCAAGTTTTCACTCTTCGACAACTTATGAATGAGAGGATCCGCACTGGAAAGCGGATTGTCATCACTTTCATTGATTTCAAGTCTGCATTCGACTGTGTTCATTGGCCTGCGCTGTGGAGAGCACTTGATAGCGAACATGTACCAGACAAGATAGTTAACCTGCTCCAGAAAACGTATGAAGGTTCTTCCAGCTCGGTTTGCGTTGGAGATAAGCTGTCGGAAGAGTTTAAGGTTAAAGCTGGAGTTCGCCAAGGTGATGTTATATCGCCGTTGCTCTTCAATACTGTCGTCGACGCTATTATGAGGAGGTCTTTGAGAACAGAAGAGGTGTTCAGTATAGCACTAATGGATACGTCTAGGATCTGATGTTTGCGGATGACAGTGCCGTGTTTGCGGATACCGATGAGGATGCAACGTACCTGATAAATAGAGTGGCGCTTGTTGCAAGCTCTTACGGCCTAAGAATAAATCAGGAGAAGACAAAAGTGATGACATCGGATGGCTCGCCTGCAACTGTGCACTTCGAAGGGCGGAACTTCAGCAGGTCAAGGAGTTCAAATACCTTGGATCAGTCGTGCAAGAACGGAAAGTTGCGGCCACAGCAGAGGTATGCAGCAGAATCGGGCAGGCATCCAGTGCGTTTGCATCGCTTGGTTGGTGTCTGTGGAAGAAAAACAATGTTTCACTGGAGACTAAAGTGCGATTGTTTCGAGCGCTAATAATTCCGATTCTACTGTATGGTTCGGAAACATGGACTCTACTGAAGCCAGACCTTGTCAAGCTGGAAGTCTTCCAATTGCGGTGCCTGCGACATATTCTTGGGATCACGATTCGTGACCGTATTTTCAACGATAACATAAGAACAAGCTGTATGGATCAACCGCTGGTTGAAGAGCAACTGAAGACAAGAAGATTACGGTGGTTTGGACATGTATGTCGAATGGATGCTGGCCGGCTCCCGTACAGTATGCTGTGGCGGAAGCGCCCGCCGTCGTGGAAGATCCAGAGAACGGCCCCGAAGGAGACGTGGCTCAAGCATATAGAAGAAGATCTAAAAACGCAACGGTGCAGTGTTCCTAACGCTAAACTTATTGCTGCAAACCGTACTGAATGGAAGCGTATCGTTCAGGCCGCACGAGCTCCTATGGCAACTACAGCAGTGTATTGGTTGAGAGGGCATCCCGCTCCGCCAGACGCCAGCTAACGGGATGAGTGAGAGTGAGTGAGTGAGTAATTTTGTTGTAATTGACTATGTAAAAAGGAGATTTATTACGTTTCATATCTCTATTCCGTTTATGCGAATTGTTTTACGTATGAATATTGCAGCAATACTCAGGAGAAATACGTTTCTCTCAAATTAAAACAAAAAAATCGAGTTTATGGTGTGGGCGCGCCGTGTGGACACGGGATCTCCTGGAGCCAGCATATTGATAGATCCGCGGACTGTTTCCTCAGGAAAAAAAAACGTTGAGACTCAAACCGCGGCTTGCGTGGCGGTTTAAATCTCCATCTCTGAAATTTAGCCGAAGGGCCAGCCGCGGTTTGAATTGAAATGTTTTCTTGAGGACACAGGCCACGGACCTAACTATACACGCTTGTAAATGTGATTGAGATAACTACGGAAATAGAATGGTAGGCCTCAGAATACAACGTCAAAAACGGCCCACAATGCCGCTAGACGAGTAAAAAGTTTGAGCCGAACCGTATTTCTCCGCTCCCCCCTAACCCGTATTTGCAGTCCACCTCTAAAACATTGGCTCTGTGCAGATCCAACCGCTGGCGACGTTTGTGGGCGCCACAATAAGTACAATAAGTAATTTCAGGCAGGTCCGACACCAATTCACCGACCAACCGGAGGGTTAACAGCAGGGTGTGCGGCAATTGCCGTTTGCCGATTGCCGTTTGCCCGCCTTTTTTGGGGTTCGCTGTTGCCGTTTGCCGAGATTTCCGTCTAAAACGGCAAATTTTCGGCAAGAATTCGTTAAAGCAACAGGATTTGCGCTCACCGCAGTTTCTGGGTTGGACAGCGATTCGGAGCTGCTACAAATAATTATTTTGACTTGTTCCAGCTTCTAGTTCCAGCTCATTCAATGTATGATTGTACCCGTTCTATCGCTAACTGATGAAAACATCTCTATTGGGAAATCAGAGGAGTTCGTTCGAGTTCTAAATTGTTGGGAGCCCCAAATGTATATAATTAATCACGAAATTCCTAGGCCATTAAACATGCCAAAATTATAAAAAACCCTTTTTCAGAGGCATACCGATTACTGCTATTCTAAGATAACAGAACCGAGTGATATCAAAGTTGTAGCGCAAAGGCGGCTTTGCTGAGACATATGAATCAGTTGAGAACTCGTATTAATAGGCCCGCTTATCGTCGGTTGGTTGGCTGATGGTAATAATTGGGATAGAAATATTATCAGTTCTGCTAACACTTTGTCCGGCTTTTTAAAAGTTGAACAATATTCACAGCGATCATTAAAGGCGGTTTTCAATAATATAATTGATTTCGAGATCATTAGCTGAAATGGAGGGTTGAATCAATGACAGAGCTGGGTTTGTTATGGTGTAAAAATGAAACTGTGAAAATTCTTTGAAGGTAACGATTGAAACCGCATTGAACTTTTTGCTGGAAATCGAAGGGTTCGAGGCCCATTGCAACAACAGTGTGGAAAACCGGCTTAAAACGAGCAACCAATAACAATATACGGGCCCGAAACTTGAAAGTGGTGTACTCGCCCCACCCACTTCCTCGGTAACCACAGGGAGGTGAGTGGGGCGGGTAAACCGCGTTCAAGTTTCGGGGCAATATAGATTGATTTGTTGCTTGTTTCTAGCCGACATTGTTGCTGTTATTGGTCTTGTGTGCCGGCTTGTAGGTCAAATACACAGAAAGGGAAGACCTCAAGCGCACTCCAGCTGTCTAAACGCACTGCACGCGGCGCTCCAGCGATGAAGTGAGCGCAGCGGACTTCCGTCGCGCGCGTTGCACCAGTCGAACTGTCTTTAGGTGCCCCTCATTCTGTGCATTCGATCAACATGCCTCTCGGAGCTTTTGATTTGACAATTCAAAGGCTGCATTTACCGCGAGCACTGCATTCGACTACATTAGTCTTACTCCACTCCAGTAGTTTCTTAAGGGTAACCATTCAATCGTAGTTTGAAGTGAGCGAAATTTAGATCCGTGATCCTACTACTTGATAGTAACAGTAAAATAACTGGCAGATACAATAACAGCGCTAATTTTTAAAAAGCCGCAAAAGTCGCGAAATCGCGACTTTGCGACTTATCGTCATATCACGGCTCAAAGTAACGCGTTCGGGAGCTAGGAGCATATTTGGAATCAGCATCGAAAGTTATTCATTTTTTTAACAAACATTTTTTAAAGGCAGTGGTCACGACGAAAAACGTTCGCGAAAAAACTAAAAAAATCAGATTAGATCGAAAACAGCTAAAAAACTATGAAGGTAGCGCGGTGAAAAATCGGTGCACAGCGCCGACGAAATAGACCGCAGTCTCATGCCGAGCAGTCAAAAATCATCGACATTCAGAGGAAGAATTAAATGCAAATTTACCTAGTAAAAACAGTCGAGCAATGAAAGAAAGCGCTCCAGTCAATGTTTATGACTAGATGTGTACACAAAGTTGAAGGTTCATTGATTGAAATTCAATTTCAAGCTAACTGATGTTCTTGATACAAGAGGTCATCGATGCCGATGATGTGCGGTGGGCTCGTCCAACATCAAAAGACAAGAAAGTTCAGGCTTCAAATTCAGCCCAAATGGATTTTTTCGCGATTTTTTCTTATAGGTCCTACTACTAGAGACCCAGAAAAGGGTTTAGAGAGAAAACGACGACAAGCATATTTGATCGCGACCACTGCCTTTAACCGGGTCCCGTTAGAAGCGAGAATAGACTTGAGAAAGTGATGAAAAATCGACTTTTCCGGATTGGGATGCCGCAGTGCTTATTCGAAGGAGGATCAGATAGTGAAGTTGTAGGCTAAGTCCCAAGTCGATTATCCCCGTTTTAGCTGAGAAGGGGACGTCGGTGGTGTCTTCGTTCACTCGATTTTTCTCTCAACTCTATATGCCTTGTTTGCAGGTCAAGAGATGTGTGTGCTCAAAATGAAGAGGTCGCGATGGTGATTTCAAATATGTCCCTAGCTCCCCGAACGGGTCACTTTGAGCCCAGTTATGACGGAAAGTCGCGATCTCGGGACTTTTTTGAGTAAATTAGTGCGGGTATTGCATTGCATGGAATACGTCACAGCTAACGAGAAAGGGTTGCCCACATCAGATGGAGTTTCGGGATGCACTTCAAATATGTTCTGGGGGGGAGGAGAGTGTTCCCATATCCCACACTCAGAATCTGGTAAATGAATCAGGCTGTCCCTGAAAAGGTCCAAATTCAAACAAGGCCAGAACGGCTCGGCCGAAGTGAGCTGGTTTAACTTTTTTTTTTCACCAAAATTTTTTACATCTATTCTGAGCATATCTAAAGCTGGCTTCATTCTGAGAAAGTAGGTCAGAACCAGGTCAAAATATTTTTCTCTCGAAACTGAAGGCATTTCCGGAATCAGCGCAATGAGACGAATTGAATGGTGTTTTCAAATTCCAAAATCTTCTCCTCCGAAAGGAAACGGAATTTCTGACGCGCTTTCACGTCGCCGACGCGTTTTAGGGCACATGCTATGAGCGGTATTGTAGTACAGCAGGATAATATCAATACCTAATACCAAATCTCCTTATTTTGTACTATGACTGAATCGTACACAGTTAACTTTGAATTATTCATGAAAACCCTGAAAAATTCAGTGGCGTAGACAGCAGTGTAAAAGGTGGGCCCGCTCCTCTATTCTAGTGAGAAAACACGGGCCATTGAAGGGCAGCGCTTAGAGGAAGGGTTGACAGAACTTCCAAATCTCCTTGTTGATAGGTTAAAAGACACATCTACTGCCAGAGAACAGTGTTTTTATAGAATATCAATGAGGACCACTTCCTGCCTCTGATTACTGTTCTATGGAAAATGCCACATCAACAGGATTATGTAGGCTCATAAAATCATAACCTGGTGAACATAAAAGGCTAGGAAAAGGGAGGATCGCATGCTCAATGTCAGCTACACGCATATTTCTCTCTCTTATTGGTGGGTAACTAATTTCGGAATAGGCTTTCTCTTATACAACTCCCATTTCAGCTCTCTCGACTGTGACATCAGGGATACTGCCACGGAAAGGCGATGGTAAGAAAACCTCAGTGACAATGAAATGAAAAACTTCGTCAAAAAAAGAAGAGTCGCTGAAGCTAGACCCCCTCCTTCCTCATGTGAGCGAAAGTCCTGCCCGAAAGGAACACGCTGCAAACAGGGAAATGTGACATGCTCTACCAATTTGGTCTGCGATGCAATTGACTGCGATCCCATCACGGTGCCTTCATTCTCCATCGAAATGTGTTCCCATCGGTGGGAAACTTCGCTTTGAAAAGTTTATTTGTTTGGAACACATGGATTTGGGATTGAGGTGATGCGACAATATCAAACCCAACCAACTCATCAACACCTGTCAAAAGAGGTTCCGGCACTTCTACACAGCATTATTACCTAAGTGTTTTGTTTCGCAACAGGAGGGTTATGATTCGGCAATGAATTATTTGTGAGAATCTCGTGAAAACAAGTGAAATATTTTATGTTACTAAATTGGCGTGGGATTAAACTCGAAGAGACGCTAAAACTCAGTGAGATGATTTACCTTTGATTTGGCTGCGCACTTGTTTACTAAGCAAAAAAAGTTGGGGTGGTCGCCTTGTGGCGCCAAACAGTGAAAAGATTGTGCGGATCAGAGAAAAGGGCTAAGCAGCGCTATTGGTTACAGAAGTGGCGTCGACCATTAGCAATGCCTAGCCTTTCCCTCCGATCTGCCCGCCCTCCTCATTGTTCGGCGCCGCAAGACGACCACCTCAAAAATTGAGTGTGGCACTCAAAGACCGAATCACGCACTTCTTCCTGAAAACACTTATTCTCGTGACATCAAATCTCTTAGTTAATTCGCATAAGCACACTATCTAATACTAATTTCACTTTCAGTAACTAATAGTCAGTCAGAAGCGCACGCGTTAAATAATTTGTTAATGGAGAATCAATGTTTCTGAATGTTTGGGGTGGAAGCCACAAATTTACTTGGCGAGGGCCTGAGGCTTGTAAACCTAAAATGCAAATAGTCACTTGATTTCAGAAGAGTTTGTTGTTTAGTAAATGAAGTGCCAGCCAAACCAAGGATAAATCATTTAGCTGAGTTTTTAGCGCCTCTTCCGAGTTCGATCCCATGCCAAATGAGTAGCATAAAACGTTTCACTTCTTTTAACAGGATTCTCACGAATACTACATTGCCAAATCATAACCCTTTTCTACCAAAGCAGTACAGTCTGATAATTTCATTTCATTTCAGTAACGGTTAACTTCAAAGGCACAGTACACCCTCACATATGATCTTTAAAACTTTCACGCAGTTGTGCTGTAAACCCCTCTTGCATACAACTACCGACCCCTTCTATGAAGCACCACCACAGTTAACACCAGGCTACGGCGCGAGGTGTGGTACAACCCAACATTGGTCCGACCCCCACCCAAGTCAAGTGATTTTCTCGCCCCCCCCCCTCACGACACCCGGGGGAGGAATCCTCACTTCGTAATTTTTAAAGGCAGTGGTCACGATGAAAAACGGTATCGAAAAACTACAAAAATCAGCTTAGATCAAAAACAACTCAAAAACTATGAAGGTAGCGCGGTGAAAAACGGGCTAGAATTAGAGTTATTAAGAACTCGAATTTCCAGTTCGTGCAAACGTGCACAGAACGATAACAGTCTCATGCCTAGCAGTCCAAAATCATCGACACTCAGAGGAAGAAATAAATGCGAATTTACCTAATAAAACAGTTGAACAAGGGAAGCAAGCACTTCAGTCAATGTTTTTGGCTAGATGTGTACATGAATCCGAGAGTTCATTGATTGAAATTCGATTTCAAGTCAGCTGATGCCCTGGATATTAGAGATCATCAATGCCGATGATGCTCGTCCACCATCAAAAGACAAGAAAGTTCAGGCTTCAAATTTGGCCCAGAACATCGTTTTTTTCGCGATTTTTTCTTATAGGTTCTACTACTCTATACCCAGAAAAGGATTTAGAAAGGAAAAGAAGACGAGCTTATTTGAACGCGACCACTGCCTTTAAAGTGAACGAAAGTTTAGATCAAGACTACATTGATGTATCGATTGTATCTATTAATCCTGATAACGCAATAAATAAATGTTGCCTGTTTTCATGCCCTGAGGGCGCATAGGTGCGACCTTCGGCATGAAAACCACATTGAGTAGTTTGTTCACAATCATTCTCATGATTTGCGAACCCGATACCGGCCAGATGAACGGATGAATTGCGACCGCGCTTTTGATCTTCGTTCTCTTGTCGGCCCTCCCAGTTGGGCCCAACGCACTATCCTTAGCGCTTGGCGCATTCGCGGTTGGGTACCGCACACGCTCCTCAGCGCTCGGCACAATTCCAGTTAAGTCCCACACATGTCCTGCTGTGTTTGGCGCACTTCCATTTGGGTTCCGCACACGCTCCGCGGCGCTTGGCACATTTCCAGTGTGGTCCCGCATACGTTGCCCGGCGTTTGGCGCACGTCTAGTTGGGCCCTGCACACGTTCCTCGACGCTTGACGCCCCTCCATTTGGGTACGCACACGTTCCGCGACGCTTGGCACACTTCCGGTTGGGTCTCATATACGTTCCCTGGCGTTTGGCACACTTCCAGTTGGGTCCCGCACACGTCACTAGGCGCTTGGCACACTTACACTTGGGTCCCGCACACGTTCTCCGGCGCTTGGCACAATCCCATTTGGGTCGCGCACACGTTGCGCGACGCTTGGCACACTTCCAGTTGGGTACCGCACACGTTCTCCGACGCTTGACGCACTCATAGGCGCTTGACACACTTCCAGTTGGGTCCCGTAAACTTTTTTCCGCGCTTGGCGCACTTCTATTTGGGTCCCGTACACTTTCTGTGGCATTCGGTACACTCCCAGTTGGGTACCGCACACGTTCTCCGGCGCTTGGCACACCTCCATTTGGGTCAAGCACCCGTCCCCCGAGGCTTGTCACACTTCCAGTTGAGCCCCGCCGACGTCCCTCGGCGCATGGCTTGCTTCCGCTTGGATCCCGCACCATAATCTGAATGCATACGGTTCTTGGGTTCCTGGTGGGTTCTCTAACGCTCGAAATCAATTCACTCTTATCACGATACCACCCCATTCCTCTCAAATGGTTAACCGATTTTTTTTATCATTCGAGGGTTTCACCGGACTCACAGGGTACCGCCTCAATAATACAAAATTTGCTCCAGATAACCGTGCTCCTATCGTATGTGGGAACAAATCATGTCCAGAAGGTACACGCTGCGAAAGGGAAAGAATCATATGCTATAATAGTATAGGATGCTGGATGTTGACCTGCAGAAGCGTAGTACGGTGTTATCGTGCTCCACAGGAATGTGTTCCCATTGGTAGGGCACTTTGCCTCGAAAAGTTGATTTGTTCGAAATACATGTATTTGGGATTAAGGTAAATAATACGAGCTGGATATGATGTTTCTGACGATTGTCGCTCGCTACGACGACGAGTGATTCCGATAATGACTTTCCTGAAAAATAAAATATGAATTCTAATGTGGTTCTTGGATAGAAAAAATTCTGCAAGATAAGAGGGCCGGTAACAACCCATCCGGAGCTACGTCAAATGCAGCACACACGCTCTAAGGTTATATCAATTGTATTGCACGAATGGAAGGCCATGAGCTGCTAGTATTGAGAAATGACGAGAAACCGCGAATAAAATCGATTGAAATGAAATAATAACGGTTCTGTCTGTATTGGTTCGAAGGTGGACGAGTTGCTCGGCATCGGTTAAAATAGAGAAGCTAGCAACATATTGGTTGGGATAACGACGCATGACACACTCGTACGGCCTTCACTTGAATCTCTTTAGAGGCGTCAAAAGTGAGCCAAAATGATAGTACTCGAAGAGTAAGCCTTGAAATAGGATTGTATTGAGCGGCGAAGTCCGTATCGCGTGGACAGAGAAAGGCCGATTTGGTGACTTAATACGGCTTAAATACGTTCATTTGAAATCGTTTTTGGCGCCTGCAACGGCATGAGCGTTCTACTAGGAGCTCCGTTAACGGAACTATCTTAACATTTTCTGCGAGCTTGTGTGTTGTCTTTATAGGCACAGCACAACCTCAGAATTGTCGCTCTGCCCATCTAGAAAACGATCCCGCGCTGATTCCAACGGAGCTATTGATCAAAAACCGTCATTTATCTCGCCCTGCTGAGCTCGTAAAAATCGTAAAATGGGCGTACCAAAGTGGTTTACTGATGTGGGCGCCCCAGGGTGACTTCCTCCTATACCTAACATCTAGCTTTTTAGGAAAGAGTGGGAGCTCGCTCTTGGCAGCTGGTACAATACCGCCGCTATCCAAGGGAAAACATGGGCAAAATGGGCAAAGTGGGCAACTGAAGCGTCTTTCGACCACATCACGCCTCAAAGTGCTCCGTTTTCAATTTCGAAAAGACCAAAATGTTCACCGTGCCACAATCTATCTAGCTATATGAGACAAAATTGGGGTTCACTTAGGAAAACGCTTTTTTAAGATGGAGATAATTATGAAATTGATAATGTTATCACAAGATACCGAGCCCATTCGGTCAGAGACCACCGTAGGCGATCTCTAGCATGGTCAAAATGGAAATGTGTTCCGCCTTTAAAAATATTGTTACTCTCGAATTCCGCAAAATATTCTCACACGATAGACTAGATCACGACATCCTGTACATTTCGGCGTTTTCGAATTTGGAAACGAAGCACTTTTAGGTCGAAAGACGCTTTAGTTGCCGACATGGCCCATTTTTTCCCTTGGATAGCGGCGGTATTGTTTATGGGGTGGGTTCACCTCGCGATTATGTGGGTATCTGAGATTTCGAGAGCTAGTACAATGCCTTCATAGGCAGTGTTAACGATGAAAAGAGTGCCCGTATGTTGGCGAAAAGGTAAGCTTTGGCTCCCTCTAAGACGAGTAAATACGGAAGTACGAAGAAAACGACCAGGAAGTGGGTGAGATTCTTGTGGACGAGCCAGCTAATTGGGCCACCACGCCCACGTCATAAAAGGGCTGTCCTGCGTTCCTTTAACCAGGGGAGAGAGGCAGATATTCTGAATGCTCTTTGTCGCAAAAGATTCAACGACCAAGCATGTGCATTGACCCATCTTATCCTTTGAGAGTCTCTGGTACAGCAAACAGTAAATAAAGGAGTCACTCACCTAGGAATTTTGGAGATCAAAGCATTCGCGACGTTTGGTATGATGTTTTGAAACACGCAGGCCTTGGTAGGTATTCTTTATAACATTAAAGGCAGTGTTCACGATGAAAAAAGTTTTCGAAATTCCACTAGGCTTGGGTAGTGGAGGAGCACACTATCACGTTAACGTCGAAAGAACGCATGAAAACGAGCCAGGAAGAGCCCCAAAAGAGCCCGAAGTTGCAACTTCGAGCGCATTGAAAACCCCAAAAGCGCATCACACGCCCACCGACGTGAACAAATGAATGCTCGAGATCGTGAGATCAGCGATGATTTTTTATCATTAGCCCCGTTCTTCCCTTCATTCTCAGCTTCTCTCTTTACTCAGGTTAGCTCGCATAGATCGGCTGCAAAAGACGGAAGTTACAAGCCTCGGACAACTCGTCCACCATGTTTCCTTAGCTCAATTTTTGATTGACCATAACTCCGTTCCCAGAAGGTCTTGTACGATTTCGGAGACATCATTGGAATCAGCAAGGGGCCGTTTTCAAGATAGGCGGGTAAACAGAAAGACGATTCTCATCGTGAACACTGCCTTTAAAGAAACCGCGCGTTCCACGGCCAGTCCCCGTAACCGTTCGACGCGCTCCACAGGAAATCAACTCAGTGTAATTTCTATTGTAATTTGCTATGTCAAAAAGAGATTTATGGCGTTCAATATCTGCATTACATTTGTGCAAGATGTTTTAGATATGAATATTCCAGCAATAATCAGAAGGAATACGTTTCTGTTGAAGTAAAACAGAAAAAGCGAGTTTATGGTGTGGTGCGCAGTGTGGACAAGCGATCTCTTGAAGGCAGCATACACGCTTGTAAACGTGATTGAGATAACTACGGAAATAGAATAGTAAGCCTCAGAACACAACGCCTACGCATTTTAGAGCGTTAAAACGACCCACATTGGCGCTACGTGAGTAAGAAGTTCGCCCTCATCAGTAATTCTCCGCCCCCCGTATTTGCAGCCACCTCTAAAACAGGGGTTCTGTGCAAATCCAACCGCTGACGACATTTGTGGGCACCACAATAAGTACAATAGGTAAATCCAGGCAGGTCCGGCACCAATTCACCGGCCCCAAAAGGTTGGCAGGCTTGGTTGGCCTTGGGCGAGGATCGATCCGTGTGCGTGGCAGTGGCGCCTCTCGCCACTGCTCTACATGTAACCTCAACACATATATTTGAAATGAGACCGGCCATTTTTCGGCTATATGAATGCTATTTCAAATAAATTCCAAACTACATTATGATTTGGTGTTAGGAAGGAAAGAGGAAGAAGAAGGAGAAGAAGTGGATGAAGAAAAAGAAGGAGAACGGTGCGAAAGAAGAAGGAGAAAAAGAAGTCAAAAATAAATGGAAGAATTAGATACAAAAAGATGAAAAGAAGGGAAAAAGAGAGGAGAAGAAGAGGAAAAAGAAGAAGAAAAAGATAAAGAATTGGAGGAAGAGAATAGACAAGAAGGAAGAAGAGGAAGATTAGGAAAAATAAGAAGAAGAGGAAGAAGTGGAAGAAGAAAAGGAAAAAGAAAGAGTGAGACGAGGAAAAAGTAGAAGATGAACGAGAGGAAAAGAAGAAAGGAAAGAAAGAAGAGGAAGAGGAGGAAGGATAGGAAGAAGAGGAAGGCGAGGAAGAAGAGGAAGAAGAGTGAGAAAAAGAAGAGGAAGAACAGGGAGAACAGGAAGAGTAAGAAGAAAAGGAAGAACAGTAAGAACAGTAAGAACAGTAAGAAGAGGAAGAAGAGGAAGAAGAGGAAGAAGAGGGAGAAGAGGAAGAAAAGAAAGAAGAGGAAGAAGGGGAAGAAGAGGAAGAAGAGTAAGAAAAAGAGGAAGAAGTAGAGGAAGAAGAGGAAGAAGTAGAGGAAGAAGAGGAAGAAGAGGAAAAAACAAGTTTGTAATTTGCTACCGGCCCAAAATTCTCACTGAAGTGTAATAGGTTCTCTTCTAGGAATTTTCCATGTTTGCTGCCTGATACCGTGACATTTTGAGAAGCGGTCGTGCTGTTTTTCTATATTATAGTCCGTTTAGAGCCTCAACTGCTGGCCCCTGAAGGAGGACGGTGCGCGAATGAAGACACACCGCTCTCCATCTCCTTCATACCACACCCTTTATCAATTGGGTATGATCAGTTTTGTTTACTGTGAGAATTGTGTGCTGGTGGCAGCTTATAATTCTCTGAGAAAAAAAGAAGAAGAAAAAGGAAGAAGAGGAAAAAGAGGAAGAAGAGGAAGAAGAGGAAGAAGAGGAAGAAGAGGAAGAAAAGGAAGGTGAGGAAGAAGAGGAAGAGGAGGAAGAAGAGGAATAAGAGGAAGACCCGAAAGAAGAGAAAAAGAGGAAGAAGAGGTAGAAGAGGTAGAAGAGGAAGAAGAGAAAGAAAAAAGAAGAGGAAAAAAAGTAAGAAGATGAGGAAAAAATGGGAGAGGAAAAAAAGAAGAAGAAGAAGAAGTAGAAGTTAGTAACTCTTTAACATCCATCCTTTATATCCTTTCTTTTCCTCTATTCCGTTTCGAATATTGTCGGCAAGTTATTCATTTTCAGAAAAGCACAATGTGAGACTCCATCTTATTCTAGAGTCTCTCCAAAAACGTCTCCCAAATGTAATATGCCACTTTTCTGGTGCTGTTTGCAGAAAAAAAGTCGATTCACTCAAACACGTGGAGTGAAAGCGCTGGCCCAGATCCAACGCTTCAACTCCACGTCGGGCGGCACTTTCACCTACAATGAGGTCAGCGATAGTTTGACAGGTGACATGACGAATGGCGGCGTAGAATCGAAAACCTCAGCGAAAAACTCGGAAAACAGTGCCATAGCTCCGGTCATTCATGGCACGAATCTGATCGCGGGGCGCGAAAGGAAATTCCAATAACAACACGCTTTCACCTAAAGATGTTGTCTGAGGTATTCTCGTAAGGTCAAGGATGACTGGGCGATGAAGGGTATATAACGCAGTCTTTGATGTCTACTGCGAGAGGACTCGACTAACCATGCATGATGATCAGAGGCATCGTCTGAGGGTGTATCGCCTTGTTGCCTACTCGGCGGTCACTTTTTCTGTACTAGCCGTCATGTCCATCTGCATCACACTTCCAATTGTCCACCACTATGTGGAGCATGTAAAGCGTTCCGTGAACAGCGACATCGACTTTTGTAAGGTGAGCTGTCTATCGTTTTTTTTTCTTGTAAATATGATGGTCAAAAATGGCTAATCGCTTTTAGAGAACCGCCGGCAGCATACTAGCGGAAGTGAGCCACATTAAGAACAATCCATTAGGCAACAGGACAGTTCGAGAAACTGGTCAAGATGGGCAAGCAGAGGCCCATCACAAGACTGTCAAACTTTGCAAAGTATGCTGTAAAACAGGACCACCTGGGCCAGTAGGAGCCCCCGGAAGACCAGGAATGCATGGAATACCTGGAGTTCCCGGACTGCCGGGATGGCCTGGCATCCCTCAGCATCAGCCCTGTCGGCATTTCACTCTACCACCGTGTGAGCCGTGTCCACAAGGACCTCCTGGACATCCTGGATTACCAGGTGAAGAGGGAGAACCAGGGCCAGATGGACCACCTGGAATGCCAGCATATGGACCTGGAAAACCTGGCAAGCCTGGACGGAAAGGACGACCAGGTCTGGATGGGTACCCTGGTGAGATGGGTTCTCCTGGAGAGCCTGGAGAACCTGCCTATTCCATTATCACTCCTGGCGAGTTTGGGCCGGAAGGACCAGCTGGACCAATGGGCCCGCCAGGGCCTGATGGAAAACCAGGAAAGAAAGGCAAAAAAGGTCGGTTCAAGGCTCCTCTCCAAGTTATACTTTGTGTGTCCAAAATGTCACTAACTTTCAGGAAAGCGCGGACCCAAAGGACCACGTGGTGAGAAAGGTCCACCTGGAGCAGACGGATACATTGGACCTCCAGGCCCTGACGGACATCATGGTAAACCTGGCAAATCTGGAGTATGCGCCAAGCAATGTTCTCTTGATGGCAAAGTGTCCTACGCGGATGGAACTCACAAATGAGAACAGCTTAATTTCCAGTAGTCATTAGGGAGACCAGAATAAATCATTTTCAATCACAAAGTTCCAGTCAGCATTCAGGCCCACGCTAAGAATGAGCTGGTGATATCCTTCACAATCCCGGCTATTAGTTGCACGTTCATATAACCGGTGATCAGGTTTGAGGTAAGGTACGTCCGAATCAGAATGGCGGCTCATGCGGCCGGCGTGCTTGGCAGGCGACCGTTGCGTTCGCCGCTCTCGGGCGAGCGTGCGAAAAATCCCCACCGCCATCGACTACTAACGGTGCCGGCACCGGCTGGCAGCAAGCACTGCGTCGATCAATCAGCTCTGCAGACGGTGGGAGAGGGGACGGCTGTCGTTGAAATCCAACACTCGTCCGAGGGCGGCACTTGCGACGGCCGCCTTCCAAGCAGGCCGACCGCGTGGGCCGCCACTCTCATTGGGGCACACTTTATAGACGTTTCGGATAGCTGTGTTATCGCCGGTTTTCGTTTATCATTTTTATAAACTGTGACCAATTCGTCTTCTTCCGGAATTGGTGCTTGTTGAGCCTTTTTTTGGCTCTAGGTCATTTGAGGCTTCAGACTTTTGCGATCATTTCGGCTCTGTGCTAGTTGACAGATCTGGAACAGCATTGTAACACGACGACATGGGTACAAGTAGAACCAAGGAACGGAGCCTTCTCCGCCTACACATCTGATACTGCTCGAATAGTTAAACTATGCCAATCTATAGTGATGAAACGATTGAGTGTTCGTGGCGTTGAGATCTGCGTCGGGCAGTGGTCGCAATGAAAAAAGTTGTGGAAAAAACGATAAAATTCAGCTCAACTCGCAAACGGCTTAAAGACTACGAAGGCCAAGCCATGAGAAACGAGTCAAAAATAGAGTGTTTAGGATCCCAAGTTGCCAATTTGTGCACACGTGCACAGCTCCGCCCAAAAAGATCGCAGACTCATGTGTGTTAATGTCAGTGGTCTCGTCTTCTTTTCCTCCCTAAACCCTTTTCTGGGTCTAGAGTAAGAGGACCTATAAGAAAAAATTGCGAAGAAACCAATGTTCCGGGCCAAATTTGAAGTCTGAACTTTCTTGTTTTTGATGGTGGGCGAGCCCACTCCACATCATCAGCGTCAATGATCTCTAATATCAAGAACATCAGCTGGCTTGAGATTGAATTTCAGTTAATGGAAAATTTCTTTCAGACTGGAGTGCTCGAATATTTATGTACTGATCTTGTCAAGAACACTGACTGAAGTGCTTGCTTTTATTGTTCAACTGTTTTTATTAGGTAAATTTTCATTTATTTCTTCCTCTCAATGTCCATTATTTTTGACTGCTCGGCATGAGACTGCGATCTTTTTGGGTGGCGCTGTGCACGTGTGCCCGAAATGACATCTTTGGACCCTAGAGACTCTAATTCTAACCCGTTTCGACCTTCATAGTTTTTCAGCTGTTTTTTATCTAAGCTAATTTTTGCAGTTTTTTTCGATAACGTTTTTCATCGTGACCACTGCCTTTGAAGGCACAGTACCCCCTAAGACATGACATTTGTAATTTTGATGTGATTGTGTAGTAGACCCCTCCTATAAACACTTTCCAAGTATGAAATCTCAGTTACTCAAAATAAGCGTGATATAAGCGACCACCACAGGCCTGACCTCCTTCGCTCACCACCACGGGCTATACCCCCTACCAGATTTCCGAACTCGATAGCGGCTGGATTGATGGATAATTTCCAACAAGTCCTCGATCTTCAGGCCATGGCCAGACTGTCTCTTTCTCCTGACTCGCTCTCGCGCAACGATTGCGAATGAAGAGAAATACAGACCTGAGACAACTCGTCCATCAATTTTGCGCCCTCGAAATATGGACATTTTTGAGGAGCCATATCTCTGTTCATACGCGGTCATAGACGAAATCAGAGATACCACTGTGATAAAAGTCTGACTCTCTCCAAGTTGAAGGCAGCAGACACGCTCAAAAATGATATCGATTTTATGCCATAAATCGAGGATTTGGGGATGGTAGTATGGGGAACTAACGAAAAAACCAACGAAACTTGTGTACAAATAGATTAATAACGGTTGCTTTTGTTATAGGGTTAAAGTGGACGAGTTTTACGGAACGCGCCTGAAACAGCGAATATTAGCAAAAAACGGTTGAGATAAAGAAGCCGATCTACTCTTACAACCTGTACTGGAACGTTCACCTCGTTGGAAGCTTTAAAAAGTAGCTGAAGGGGCTGTATTAAAACGATCAGTCCGGACGAGTTTGTATTTTGGGGCGGGGCTGTCGAAGCTTAGGGGCGGGGTTGCAGAAATTTTTTGACATTCATTGCTCAAATTTATTAGTTTTAACTCGTTTTTGACGCTTTTAACAGCGCGAGCCTTCTACTAGGGGCAATGCGACTCCAATAACGTAGTCATCTCAACAACTTTTTTGAGCGTGTCTGCTGCCTCTAGGCATGAATTCTGAAAAATAATTTTCTGGGTGTCCTGTGCCTTTGAAGGCGCAGTCCATGCTCAGTGACGAAGTCTGAGATTTTCACATAATTGTGAAGTAGACCCACCCCGTACACCACTCGCCAAGTTCTAGCTCTCAATTCCTCCGAACAAGCGAGATATAAGAGGAAGCCACTCTGGGGCGCCCACAACGGGAAGCCACTTTGGAACGCTCCCTTTACGAGCTTTCAAGCTCAACAGCGACAGCGTAACGAGCGGTGGTTTCCGATCAATAGTCTCGTTCTTCCCTTCATTCTCAGCCTCTCTCTTTAGTCAAGGCAGCTCGCATACAGCGGTTGCAAATGACGGAAGTTACAAGCCTCGGACAACTCGCCCACCATGCTTACGTAGCTCAATATTTGAGGGGCCATAACTCCGTTTCCAGGGGGTCTTGAACGATCCCAGAGACATCTTTGAAATCAGAGTAAGACTGTATTTAAGATGGGCAGAAAAACAGAAACACGATTCCGAGATTGGACTGTGCTTTAAAGCCACAGTCCAAGCTCAGGGGTAATTTTTGACATTTCGGTCCAGTCGCCGTCTATAGCAACCCTGCCAAGCGCGAAATCTCAATTCGCTCAAGTAAGCGAGGAAAACGTCGACCCCGCTCCCATGGAAGAAAAAATGGATAACGCTCTTCCGGTCTTAATACTGAAGAGAAGCGCGATCGATTTTACTCCAAGTCTATGTTCTTCCATTTTTTTCGGTCTGGCTTTGTTTTGTAAACTGCTTCAAAACGATGGCTGCGAATAACGAGAAAATACAGGCTCGAGACAACTCGTCCGCGAACTTCTCACCGTTCAAATTCAAAATCTTTAAGGAGCCGTAACTCCGTTCGTAGTGACTTCTGAGCAATGCTGGAGACAATTTTGTGATCAGAGTAAAATTCTCTTCAAGATAAGCAGGGAAATAAAATTTCGATTCTGAGGTTGGACTGTGCCTTTAACGAAGTTTGAGCCAGAAAGCTGGCCTCGCGGTCAACACTACTAGATGTAATATTCTATACTGTAGACGTGATGGTATACTTGAACACAGGATTCAGCAGACCTTTGTCCAATACGTCTAAAGAGCTGTTCTTACCGTGGTAACCAAAATTCTCAAAAAAAGGTCAAAAGACTTTTACACTCTCCCTTCAGTGAAATTTCTTACCCATAGCGGAAGCTGAAAATTCGGAGAAAAAACTTTTATTTTTGTAGCTTTTTCCTTTACTTTTTTTGCATTCAACACTACGCTCCCGACTGGAAAGCCTCATGAGATTTTCATTTTCTGTCAACATTTTTTACGTCCTCCCCCCCCCCGAACTTCCAGTTACTTTTTGGGGATTTTTACGTCTTCACCATTATCCTGCGGGACTGTAACCGCTTAAGCCTGCTCCGCTTCAGTTGCTATTATTCTCTCGAAAACCAAATGCCTACACGGGAAGTCCATGCGGCGGTCCTGTTCTTTCTGTACTGTGTTCGTTAGCATACTCGCTTATACAAAATATGCAGTACACTATGAGTAGTTGAGGCATTATCGAAAACAGACGAGATAATACTTTGCAGTGGAGAGAAAGCGCGCTGCAATACGACGCCGCGGCGCGACTGCACGCACGGGATGGGTGATTTTTAGACACATCTTATCGGAATACCGTATCGTTTGCGCTAAGCGTGCATGGTCGCAACACATCAAGGGCATCTAATCAGAGCTCAGCTTTTGTTTTTGTTTCCCCTCGTGATGGAGCTGAGAATGGTCAGCTGAACTTCACACATTTATCCGGAGATGGAGTGACTGTCCTTCTGAGGAAACAAGCAATTTGTTTTCCAATATGGGTGACGTCCGTCAACCACACATATCTCTGAGCTGAACTTCCTCATTTCTTTTCCTAGAACGCGGAGTCGCTCTTCTTCGAGAAGCCAGGTTACTGCTCAAGCGATGCTTAAAATATTCTAGAGGTGTCCTAGTGGACCAAACTGAGCAATTTCCGCTTTGCCATCGCCGTGAGTCACTGAAAATCATGTGATCCTATGGGAAACGAATATTAATTAATGAACTTAGCTCCACAAATGTCCTTCACAGGGTAATTATGTGCCTTCCGTTGCTTTCTGAACATCCAGGTTTCAGATGGAATACAATAACACTAGTGCGATATTGGTGACGCAAATAGAACTCTCTGCCGTAAGCACATTGGAACAAATGGAAACCACGTGAACTTCTATGGGTGTGAGCAGCAAACTAGCAGATAACTTGAAGCACACGAAAATACAGGGACTGGGAGCCTTGATAAATGTGGGGACAGCTCTGGTTCAGAAAACCTACCACGTAGACTTAGTAGATCACACTTCCAACGCTTCATGTCATAGAAGTCACGGAAGGAAGTAGCGCAATCTTGAATTGGTCCTATCTTATCACCAGAGCGTGTTCGAAAAGTCCAAGTAGCTTTTCCGCGTGTACTGCGAGAATATACACTCACAGCCTGCCTCCTTCACATGCTTGAGGAGTAAACCCCAGGAAGTCACAAACCTCTGAATCTCATCGTTCAACGCTGTCAGTGTGATGGTATCTCCCTTTATCGAAGAAAAGCAGCGATCAAACTTGACAGTCATGAGTGTTTGAGGGCCCTCTATCAATTAAACTCACTGCCGTGGAAATTCATCGATTTTCTGGAATTATCTATTTTATTGATTTTTCGTAAAAATCAATAAAAAACTATGGAAGTGGGTTCAGTCGATAGAGGACCTTCGACAACCCCTAACATTTCCGTTTCGCCTCTGCTTTCTCACCGTAGATGGAAATAACCATTGCACTGCTAGCGTTGACCGATGAGATTCAGAGTTTTGTCAGGAAGTCAGCAGTAAGTCCAGCTCACTAATTCCAGCAGGACCGATCAAAATTTTTTGGTTAATGTCACTGGTTCAATCCCCAGCATTCTTTAAACTCGTGAGATGATATCAGGGAGCGCGTTGTGACTCACATCAGATGAAAGGTAAGGGCAAGCCGAGGTAAGGTCTTCCGCTTAGGGAGATGAACTATCCTCTGCTGAGCCTTTTAGAAGAACATAGCTGAGGACAGCCTTACAATTCATCTACAATAAGTCATACTAACCATTCCACACGAAATGTACTTTTCTAGAACTAATTTCGGACGTAGAGCCCGAATAGGTCCTTCGCAGCTGCATAGATCCCCTATGGGCGTTTTCCAAGGCCTCTCGGCGAGGTATGAGTATCCCCATAGAAATTTTTTGGGTGCTTCGAAAACATTTTCCTGATTCTACTCAAAACTTGCATGTAGGGGTAATCTAGGGTGCTGAACACGAATCTGGGGTCAGATTGTCGAAAATCTGAAGTTTACTTTAGGTTGCAGTAGGTTCCATGCCATTTAGGGGACTAAATCTACATTAATATTTCAAAAAACGACAAATGGGCATTGAATTCGTAATCAGCTGCCCGAAATAACGCCCGCATAGAAATTTCGAGGAAAATCTGAGACTTTGACCAAACTACCGTATACCCACCGTAATCTACCATAGGCTGTCGAAAAATTATCAACTGAACTCAGATTCGTGTCCAGCACTCCTAATAACCCCTTGAGGACCGATTTGAGCTACATCTATCGTAGCAATCCAGAAATCATTGGAAGTCGCGTTTCGCACTTAAAGGCAGTGTTCACGATAAAAATCGTTCTTCTGTTTTTTACCCTATCTTGAAAGCGGCCTCATGCTGACTCCAATGATGTCTCTGAAATCGTACAAGACCTTCTGGGAACGGAGTTATGGTCCCTCAAAGATTGAGCTAAGGAAACATGGTGGACGAGTTGTTCGAGGCTTGCAACTTCCGTCTTTTGCAGCCGATGTATGCGAGCTGACCTGAGTAAAGAGAGAAGTTGAGAATGAAGGGAAGAACGGGGCTAGTGATTGGAAATCATCGCTCATCTCACGATCTCGAGCATTCATTTGTTTACGTCGGTGGGCGTGTGATGCGCCTTTGGGTTTGCCTTGCGCTCGAAACGGCAACTTCAGGCTCTTTTAGAGCTTTTCCTGGCTCGTTTTCATGCGTTCTTTCGACGTCAGCGTTACAGTGTGCCCCTCCACTACCCATTCCCAGTGGAAAATGAAACACATTTTTTATCGTGAACACTGCCTTTAAATTCTCCCCCGGTGGAAAGCTTCAAGCAGATAAAGTCGAAAACTTCGGAAAATCGACTAAAGAGCCTCAGATGTGTGATCAGCACAGCAAATGACTCCTATGGAAAAGTTTGAGGTTAAATCTGAAACAATTTTCATTGAACGCTTCAGAACCCCACAATTATATAATTGAAAGTTCAACCGACAATTCGTAAGAGTCGAGAACGCTATCACTCTATGCTAAGTTGGAAGGATGCTCGTGGAATACGAGGGCCGTTTTCAAATTTTCGAAAGATTTCCAGCTTTCTCAGAAGTTGCAATTAGCTCGGAAATCAGAGAAACCCCGCCTGTAACTTTTTCAGAGTGATTCTTGGCATCTGCAAACCGCATATTCGGACTCTACGTCCATAACTGGTCCTAGAAAAGTAGATTTCATGTGGAATGGTTAGTATGGCTAATAGTAGTTCGCTTGTTAGATGCTGACACTTCGGGTGACCCGAGGGGAGGTGACAAAGGCTAGAAAAGTAGTTGAGGGCGACCCAAGGTCAGAATAGGTGCGAGTAGAAACACTTTTTTTGTATTTAGGTCTTACTTATTAATTATGTGTTCCTGTCGCTACCATACTGTTTGTAGGAGAGAGGGTTCGATGAATACGAAAAAGTCGAATAGTGCCTCCACTGATCCTTTACCTCGGAATCTCTGAATTTCTATGGAAGCGCCATCCACAGGTTAGCCTGGCAATATGTTCCATGATAATAATGGATCAAGCAGGCTATAAAATTCACATGGTTTCTACGCGTGCTGGTGTTATGTAAGTGTGTTTGGTACAATAGGGAAAAGTAAAAACGAAATTAAATTTTAAAGTGGTGGGAAACTTCTGCTTGAACCTGTAT
The DNA here is from genome assembly GCA_029168955.1 of Aplectana chamaeleonis. Taxonomy (NCBI): domain Eukaryota; kingdom Metazoa; phylum Nematoda; class Chromadorea; order Rhabditida; family Cosmocercidae; genus Aplectana; species Aplectana chamaeleonis. The sequence goes on from JAPDOI010000076.1 coordinate 1,817,200, forward strand.
TTTTTCTCCGACTGCTCCCATAACTACGAATATCATAGAAAATTGACTAGTAAACGAGGGTTCTGTTGATGATTTTTGCCTACTGTTTATCATCGGGTCTGACACGCAGAAAAAGCGCTATTCCATGCTAATTAAGGGGTAGCAGCGTTTTTTAGGCCATTCTTAAAGGCAGTGTTCACAATGAAAAAAGTTTTCGAAATTCCACTAGGATTGGGTAGTGGAGGGACACTCTGTAACGTTAACGTCGAAAGAACGCATGGAAACGAGCCAGGAAGAGCCCCAAAAGAGCCCGAAGTTGCAACTTCGAGCGCATTGAAAACCCCAAAAGCGCATTACACGCCCACCGACGTGAACAAATGAATGCTCGAGATCGTGAGATGAGCAATGATATCCAATCATTAGCCCCGTTCTTCCCTTCATTCTCAACTTCTATCATTCCTCAGGTCAGCTCGCATACATCGGCTGCAAAAGACGGAAGTTACACGCCTCGGACAACTCGTCCACCATGTTTCCTTAGCTCAATCTTCAAGGGAACAGTACTCCGTTCCCAGAAGGTCTTGTACGATTTTAGAAACATCATTGGAATCCGCATGGGGCCGTTTTCAAGATAGCCGGAAAAACAGAAAAACGATTTTCATCGTGAACACTGCCTTTAAAGGCAGTGTTCACGATAAGATCCGTTTTTCTGCTATTCCACCTATTTTGAAGATGGTTCCATGCTGATTCCAATGATGTTTTTGGAATCGTACAAGACCTAGGAACGGAGTTATGGTCCCTGAAAAATTGAGCTAGGGAACCATTGTGAACGAGTTGTCCGAGGCTTGTAACTCCCGTTTTTTTGCAGCCGATGTATGCGAGCTGACCTAAATAAAGAGAGACGTTGAGAATTAAGGGAAGAACGGGGCTATTGATTGGACATCATCGCTCATCTCACAATCTCAAGCATTCATTTGTTCACGTCCGTGGGTGTAGAAAGTGCATCTGGGGTGTGACGAGCTGACAGGTGTCCAACTTTGGGGCCGTAGGGGACCGTTCCGAGCTAATTTTTCTTGATTTTTTCAACGTTAGGGTTGCGCTAGGTCCCGCAGCTGCGGATCTCCACAAAAGAAATCAGACATGGTTTTTATCGTGGACACTGCCTTTAAATTCTCTACGATCGCGGAAAGTCAACCAAAGCTGTTAACATCATACCTGCTCGCCCAAATTCAATAATTTTCGGGCTCTATGGCATTGTAGTAATTTTTGTTCGTATCCTATCAATTCATTTCGAGATTACTGAAAGCCGAATCGTTTTTGTCATCGTGACTTAAAGGCAGTGGTCACGATGAAAAACGTTATTGAAAAAACTACAAAAATCAGCTTAGATATAAAACAGCTCAAAAACTATGAAGGTAGCGCGGTGAAAAACGAGCTTGAATTAGAGTTATTAAGAACCTTAATTTCCAGCTCGTGCACACGTGCACAGAAAGATCACAGCCTCATGCCAAGCATTCAAAAATCATCGACACTCAGAGGAAGAACTAATAAAACAGTTGAACAATGAAAGCAAGCACTTCAACCAATGTTTTTGACTACATGTGTACATAAATCCGAAAGTTCATTGATTGAAATTCAAGTTCAAGCCAGCTGATGCTCTTGATATTAGAGATCATCGATGCCGATGATGTGGGGTGGACTCGTCCACCATCAAAAGACAAGAAAGTTCAGGCTTCGAATTTGGCCCAAAACAGCTATTTTTTCGCGATTTTTTCTTATAGGTTCTACTACTCTATACCCAGAAAAGGGTTTAGAGAGCAGAAGAAGACAGTCATATTTGAGCGCGACCACTGCCTTTAAAGGTGATTTCAATAGGAAGTTACTGAAAAAGGACACTGACGCCTTGGAAACGCGCATTTGAGTTTTGCATGTGGCGTCGTGCAGCTGGTCATTGAAGCTTTCCATCATACTCCTCATTTTCTCCCGCTTTCCCAACTGTAATGCGCGCGAAGCGCGCCTCAAATTTGGTTGTGAACTGGCCGCGCGCAACCGCTTTTTCGAAATCAAAGTTCAGAGTGAACCTAGCAATTAGCTCTAAATTGCATTGAAAAGAGCGTGAAAAGTTGGTGTTACTACCCAGAACCGGTTTGCTGGTTTTCGAGACAATTTTGAAAAACCACTCGATTTTGGTGTTAATCTCCTTTTTTTTCAGTTGGCGTTCACGATCTTGTGGGTACACTTTAAATTGAGCTAAGAAGCTCACTTTTTGGACAAGAGGCTGAAAATGTACGCAAGTCGCTCTTATTCCATTATGAATTTGATACCATAACTTTGAATGGTACCTCAAAATCGTTGGTTTACATAGGAAATCAGCCGCGGAGCGCAAAAACTGCTGGGGCAAAAAATGTTACGGCTGTGGAGAGCAGGGTATGTGGGTGGATCTGCAGCCAATTTACATAACGTCGGCATGGATCGTGAAGGGACTTTGCGTTCACTGTTGAAGGTTTGTGCAAACTCGGTGCCATGCTATAAAATATGTAGGTGCACCGAGTTTGCGCCAACCTTCAACAGTGAGCGCGAAGTCTCTTCACGATCCGTGTCCATGTTAGGTCATTGGGGGTAAGTACTAAACTTGTCGAATTTCGTACTCATAGACTTGCAACTTCAAAATTTGACGTTTTCTCAATCCTCTTTTTTTTGTAATCATAATATTTTCATTTTTAATCATTAATCTTTGAACATTTTTTTCAATAGATGAGCTCTTTTTGAAATTCACTATTCTCAATCGAATGATCTACCTAGGTCATGAAAAATTTCCTTTGAGCTGTCTTGGAGTCAAAATTATTCGGGAAAATTTTTCAAGCGATTTTCGAAAAACTACCCGTTCTTTGCTCATAAAATTTTTGCCCTTCAAAACGAATCTTTGAGCGGAGCTGTTTCCGAAGCCTCCATGGAATTTTGCGTCGAATAATGTTTTCATGTTGAGGAAAATAGTACGTTTCCAGTCCCTTAGCCGATTTGAATTTATGAAGTAACGTTTCTTCCAACAAAAGCAATCAGTGTTTCGTTCATAGCTTTTTTATCTTGAAGGATAGCCCTTTAGTAAAGGTAGTTTTCGGAATCCACATAAAATTCTTCATCGGATGGCATTTTCAGTTTGAAAAAATACCTTCCCATTCTACCAGCCGATTTCAGTTTGTTAAGTGAATTTTTTCCGCCTGAAATCATCGATTTTTCTTCCATAAATTTTTTCTGCTTAGAGATAGACCTTTGGTGAAGGTTGTTTTCGGAATCTCAATGGAATTCTGCCTCGACCAGTGTTTCAGGTTTGGAAAAATATTCTCTCGATTTTTAGGCCTAGTTCATTTTACGAAACACCGGTTTTTCGCCTATAACTCTTTAACCGTTGAAGATAGGGTTCTGGTGCAGGTGCTTTTTGAAATCTACGTAAAATTCTGCGTCGAACGTTATATCGGGTTCCTAACTTGCCCCATAAGTCAGCCAAGTCGGTGGAGCCAAGCCCCGTTGTAGGCTCCAGGAGAACTCTGCGTCTCACATTTAAACCATAGAGGCGAGAGCATCCTATGGAGATAACTATGGAGCTCGGCTCCACCGATGTGGCTGGTTTATGGGACGAGCAAAGTTAGGAACCCGATATATCATTGGACGCAGAATTTCACGTTGATTTCAAAAACAATCTTCACCATGACCCTACCTTCAACGGCTGATGAGTTATAGGCGCAAAACCGGTGTTTCGTAAAATGAATTAAGCTGAGGGATCGAGAAATTATTTTTCCAAACTTGAAGCACTAGTCGACGCAGAATTCCATCGAGATTCCGACAACAACCTTCACCAAGTTCTTCCTCCAAGCACAAAAAAGTTATGAACGAAAAATCGTTAAATTCAGGCGGAAAAAATTCATTTTATAAACTGAAATCGGCTGGTAGAATGGGAAGGTATTTTTTGAAACTGAAAATGAATGCAGAATTTTATATGGATTCCAAAAACAACCTCCACCAGAGGACTATCTTTTAGGGTAAAAAAGTTACTGTGCTTCTCTGAGCCAAATTCCGGTCCGCAACTGCGTCTTGACACGCTTTGCGGCCGCACGCGCTTGAGTCAGTCGAGTTTCCAGCGCTAAAGCCGACTCGATATGGCTTTTTTATACAGTTTTCTTCAATTTGGTTTACTTTCCAGTTTCTAAAACCCACCTAGAGTCAACACATCGGCGGCTGCGGCGCCGGAAACTTCCGCCTCGAATACGCGCGGCCGCAAAGCGTGTCGAGACGCAAGTACGGACCGGAATTTAAAACAGAGAAGCACAGTATATCCGAAAAACCGGCAGAGACACCCAACTAATCTTTAAATTGACTTGCATGAGTGTTAGAACACTTTTATTCTTTTTCGGGGCGTTTCAACGGTTGTCACCGGTTTTCCCAATAGTGAAGATTCCTCGCTTCACCTGCCCAGGGGTGAAGGTTGGTGGAGTACATGGCTCCGAGCAAAGAAGCTATGCTCGTCATCGATCGATAATCAATAGTATCGATTTTCGCGCTTATTACACAAAATGTGACGAGGAGTGGTGATTGTTGACGGAATTGCTTTTCCTGGTTGAGAATTTTTGCTGATCAGTGATTATCGATTATTACCAATCAATTATATAGATTTTTCGCCCGTTGCAGAAACTCCCGCAATGAGTGTTGAATGTTGATGGCTCTAGGTACCTTGCTTCGGAAATTCTTTTCATCATGCATAATTGAAAATTTATGATCAATAATATCGATTTTTCACCTGTTGCGCGAAATGCGGCGATGAGTGGTGTTTTTTATGGTTTTGGGTCATAAGTTTTGAAAATTGTACTCATACGACAAAGTCGTCTGTTAGATGTTCATCTCTCCAAACTGGAAATCGCTGAGCAAAAAAGTCAGAAAAGGAACCTTTGGGAAAAATATGTTAAATTTCTGAAAATTTAGCTTCATTGCAAAAGTGACGATTTTGTAACGCAGAAAAAGTTTAAAAATGTCTTGAAATATCGTTAAAAAATGGTTCGGCGTAAAATATATTGAAGTAGTAAAAAAGCTAGGAAATGAAGTGAAATAACTAAAAATACGATTTGGCGGTCAATAATAAACTAACTAGCGATAAGTAAAGACAGAGGGGTCAGATTTTACCAGCTTCTCCGTTAAACTTATCAAGCGCACAACGGAAATATTTAGCTATTTTTAAAGCTGTAATAGGTGAATTCACATAGATAGGTCAAGCTAGGTGAAAGCAACGCTCTAATCCATATCGCGCTTGATTTCGCTTTGATAAGTTTAACGGAGACGCTTGTAAAATATGATCTCTCTGTCGTTACTTATCGCTAGTTAGTTTTTTATTGACTGCCAAAGCGTACTTTTAGTTTTTTTCACTTCATTTCCAAGCTTTTTTACAACTTCAGGCTATTTTAGGACATATCATTCTTCAAGATATTTCAAGACATTTTTGAATTTTTTTTCGCATTGCCAAATCGTTACTCTTGCCAGGAAGCTAATTTTTCAAAAATTACCTATTATCTTTTACCAGGACGCTTTGTTCGGATTGCGTCAGCACCAAAATCATTAGGAGTATTATCAAGTAGGTTCTCAGCATTATTACACTTGGTTCACGATTTTGTTTTGTGAAGGAACAGAATACAGGTTTGGTTTCTCCTTTTTTGTATTTTCACATTCATACTCCGAAGGACAGGATCGGCGAACAGTTTTGCAATTACGAGTTGAAGTCGCTTTCTCAGTTTTCGCCAAGCGAGTGATAGATCATGTTTTCAGCTAACAATGAGCGCTCACCATTAAAGACGCAGTCCGAGCTCGTGAGTAAAACCTAAAGGCAGTGCCCACGATGAATCTCGTTCTTGAGGTTTCAGTGTGAAACACTAAGTTGGCAGATGCTGGAGGGGATAGGGTCGAAGAAATCAGCGAAAACGGGTGGGAAATCAATAAAAGAGGCTTCGAAACCTATCTCGTTGCGACTTATTATACCGGTGCGCCTCCCATTCGGACGAGCTTGTGGCGCCGCGCACGTTTTCGATGGCTAATTGCCAGGCAACTCTTCCGCGTCTAGACTGATCGATTCGCAAACATTTCGCGATAAGCGCTCTTTTGCGCAAACTAACAGTGCCAGTAAGCTCGTCCACGTCCTAAACATTAGAAGCCGTTATTTTAGCATATTCTAAAGTTTTTCGTCACTGTTTCTTCACTATTAGTTGCCACACGACCAAAGAACACCATTTTTGAGTCGAACCATGGCGTTATGTTCTTCGTGAACACTTCCTTAAAAGTGTCGTGCACGCAGAACACCGTATCTTATTTTTTCATGTTTTGTGGAGCTTGGCCTCTCTTGTGAACGAAAATGCTAGAAGAGTTCAAGAAAAAACCCTTATTTGTGAATTGAAGTCAGTCTGAACACAGTGTTAGATTATATTCGTTTTTGAAATTTTCTTCATTCGGAGACCTCCCAACTGTAGTTTTCAGAGTTTTTCTGCATGTGGGGCTTATGCCGTAACTGTATTTCATGTTGTTTGACGTACGAACCAACATTGTATGAAAAAGTGGTAGATGACTGATGAGAACTGGAGGCGGATCCTATTTTTTAAACCCTTCCAACCTCATAACCCTACGTTTTTGACGTGCCGAAGTCTACCGTTGTGGTCTTCCGGTATCATTTTTATGAAATTGATCCTGGAGATTTTAAAATGCTTTCCAGTGCGAACGATGCCTTTAAAGACAGTGTTCACGATGAATATCGCACTCGAGTTCGACCCTGAAATGGGATTGTTTGGTCTTGAGGTCACCAATAGTGAAGAAACAAGGAAGAAAATCGTCCAGAATAAATCAAAATAACGGTTTCTGAATTCAGGGCGTGGACGAGAATCATGGGCTCTGCTGATTTCGGCAAGCGCGCGCCAATCGCGAAATCTTCGCGATTCGATCATGCTAAACGCGGCAGGGTTGCTTGGCAATTTGCCATCGAAACGTGTGCGGCGCCATAAGCTTGTCCGATTGGGGGGCGGTACGGGATAGGTAGGCGCACCGTGAGAGCTTTAAAAGCCGTTTTTATTGATTTCTGGCCAGTTTTCGTTGTTTTCTTCGACCCTATCCTCTGCAGCACCCGCCAACTTAGTGTTTCACACCGAGACCTCGAGAACGAGATTTATCGTGAACACTACCTTAAATGCTGAACCCTGAATCTCAACTCTTCAGAATAAGCGAGAAAAATCAAGCGCCCGTCCCCTACGCCCCCAAACCAGCTTCCACTCTCTGCAATTGATAACACACAGAAAACTTCTGTCTCACATGGGGATCTTAAAGGCATCGTACGCGCAGAAAACCGTATATTATTTTTTAATGTTTTTGTGTAGCTTGGCCTCTGTAGTGAACGAAACTGTCGAAGGGGCCCATGAAAAACCTTCGTTTGTGAAGAAAAGTCAATCGGAACACATTGTAAATACGAATTTGAATTTCGCGCCAAAATCCTTTTTGAGGTTTTTCTGCTTCTGGAGGCCTCGTCACTGTCATTTTCGGAGTTTTTCTGCATGTGGAGATCGTGGCGTAACTATTTTTCATGTTGTCTTATGGTCGCACCAACATTCTAGGGAAAAGTGCTAGATGACTGGTGAGAATTGGTGGCGGATCTTCATCTTTGACGCCTTCCAACCTCATTGCCCAACGTTTTTGACGCTCCAAAGTTTACCAGTGTGGTCTACCGGGCTCAATCATGAAATTGAGCCTGAAAAATGAAAATTGATTTCCAGCGCGAACGATGCCTTTAAGTAAAAGAAAATTGACAATGAGAACAACAAGAATATTCTCGTATTTTCGGCATGAACTTGGACCGATAGAACAGATATTCGCCTCGAAAACGGCCGTTTCTTGCAGCAAGCTGGCAGAATTGTATCACGCTTATATAAATATTTTGTCCTTCATTGAAGGGATGGAATTCTTTGAAGACCTGTGCAATACTCTGCCCGTCGCGAACGATATGTGAAAACGGAATTGAGTAGGGAGGGAGATTTTTGAGATGAGGTGAGATAATCTCAAGGTTTATTTTGACTGAATTTTCGAAATCCTTCAGTAAACACACTTGAGAATTTCCTGAAAAATCGGAGCTTTCCTGCGAAGACCCCGGACTCTTCAATAAAGGATTTGGAAAATTCAACCAAAACAAAACTTGAGGTTCTCTTACCTCCACCCAACTTATAAAGAAAGCATACAGATTGCTCTTACATTACTTGTAGAAATACTGATTAAAGTTTCGCCGCAACTCGCCGCGCGCGACATTTTTGAAAAAATGATCGCAAGAACTATTTTCTTCGGAAACAAAGCGATTTCAGGTAATTTCGGCCCACAAGTCACATAGTTAGTAGGGTATGTCAACGAATATTCGGGAAACAAATATACGGCCGAATAAACGAATAATCGAATATTCGAATAATTCGATTATTCGGAATAGTCAATTTTTCGAATAATTCGTTTATTCGAATATTCGGAAAAGCCAATTTCCGAATAATTCGTTTATTCGAATATTCGAAGAAGTCAATAACTCATACTACTCATAGACAGTGATAAATGTTGTTTTAATACTCTTATAATATAATGTGAAATGTCTTTTTCGTGGAAGTACATTGGCATTATAGTTGTACACGGACGAAATTTTCGAAAAAATTCCGAAAGATTATTTCCCGTTCGTTTTGGTTCGTTCGAAAAGATTTCGAACGAAAATTTTGCGATTTTCGTTGGTCTGAAATTGTTTCGAACGAAATTTTTTCATTTTTCGTTCGTTCGAAACTATTTCGAAAGTTGGTAGTGGGTTCGGGGGGGTTCAATTATGCGTACTAGGTCCGTACTTCTTATTCAAATACTCGTGATTTTAGCCGGATATTCGGATTTTTCGTATTCGAATCATTCGAATAATTCGATTATTCGGAAAAGTCGAGTTTTCGAATAATTCGTTTATTCGATTATTCGAAAAGTCAAATTTTCGAATAATTCGTTTATTCGAATATTCGGAGAAGTCGATTTTTCCAACGATTCGGTCATTCGAATATTCGGAGAGTTGATTTTTCGAATAATTCGTTTATTCGAATATTCGAAAATTTTTATTCGTTTGATATACTCTAATAGTTCGGTAGCAATTTGATCTGAGAAAATTATAGCGTTTCCAGATTTCGTAAAAGTCTTTATTCAAAAAGGTTACATGCAGCGGACGCTTTTTTGCCAAGTTTGCCAGATGCTCCCCGTTTTTACAAAACTTAGCGCGGGTATTGTACTTGATTGATTTGTTGATCGTACTGCTCTGTTTTTTGACGCACCTTATAAGGGAACCACAGTAAGTCATAGTGACCATTCCAAATGATCTGTACTTTTCTATAACCATTTTCAGACGAAAAGTTCGAATATGCCCATCGCAGCTGCCTAGACCCACCCTGAAAGAAGTTATGTGCGTTCTTAAAGCTACGCGGCAAGGTGAGGGTACCACCCCCCATTGAATTTCAAGGGTGTTTTTAAACTTTGCTCCTGATTTCGCTAAAAACATGTATGTAGCGATAATCTGGGGTGCTGAGCACGAATCTGCGGTTTGCTTGCCCAAATTTTTAGGTTTACTGTAGGTTACGGTAGGTAACATGCGATTTAGGAGGCAAAACCTACCTCAATATTCCGATAATCGACAAATAAACATCAAATTCGTAGTCAGCACCCCAAATAGCCCCCACATAGAAACTTTGAGACAAATCTGAGACTTTGACCGAACTACCGTATACCCACCGTAATCTACCGTAAGCTGCCAAAAATCGATAAACCGACATCAGTTTCGTGTTCAGCTCTCCAAATGACTCCCAGAGAAATAATTTGAGCATGATCTACAGTAGCACTCCGTAAATCGTCAAAAGTCGCGATTTGCCATAAAATCCTCCCCCGATGGTATTCTGTGAACGAATACAGTCGAAAACTTCGGAAAATCGATAACGAAGCCTCAGAATCGTGATCAGCACCCCCAAATAACACCCCATAGAAAATTTTTAGTCAAATCTGGAATATTTTTCTAAAACGCTCCGAGAGCCCTCTAATTGGTGTAAATAAACGCCCAACCGAAAGTTCAAAACGCTGTCAGTCTGCGCAAAGTTTGGAAAATGTTCCTTAAACCTAACTTTGCTTAGTGGGGTAGTTTTGGGAGCTGAACACGATTATGAGGTCCGTTTCAGGATTTTCGTAAAATTAATGCGCTTTTTGGAGGGTACAATAAGTACGGAAATCAGGGAAAAAATGCCTATAACTTTTTTCAGAGTGGGTCTGGGCAGCTGCGATGGGCATATTCGGAATTTTCGTCCGAAAATGGTTCTAGTAATGTACATTTCATTTGGAATGGTCACTATGACTTATTGTGGTTCCCTTGTTAGCCTGCATGTTGATAAATAATCACAATTAGTATGCCGGAATAGTGAGCTGATTGTTTGGCCTCATTAATCATTCAACTACACAAATATGAAGTAATGTTTAATTTTAAACATACAGGCATCTAACGCGTGCACTCCAAATATTTCGACATGGTCTATTTTCAGAGCAGAAGTGCCCCTGCGGACCACATAATAGCACTCTGCAGGTCTTTGTTCACTTGACACTGGCTATTTACGGTTATGAGTAGGGTAATGGTTTATTGTTCGCGGTGGTTTCATCGTGTGTTGAGGAGGTCCGTCGAGATCACTTTCAGTCTCCGCGCGGAACGGTCAATGTGAGTTTGATGCAGATGTTTGCTCGCGATGACCACAACGCTGCTCGATGAACATCGTAGCGTGCAGACGCAGACTGTCTGCACAACGCAGTCGTTCCGCGAAGCGGTGGCGCGAATAGGATGTTTTTGCGTACGCCGTTGCGCGAACTTGACGCGATTCGAGACCCTACACGAATCACAAACAATGCGAAAAACCAACCCAACACCCCTATATATGTGCAGGTGAGAGCCATTACTGTGATACCGTTGAGGATGCAAAGTCTACCCTACGTCATCGCCACCGCTGTCCTGGTAAGCCTTGCAGTAACGCAGGCTCAGATGCCACCAAGGTTACCTAAGGTATGTTTACTAATGAGCAACGTTGTTTTTCAGTCGTAGACAATATCTTCAACTATTCATTTCAATATGGGTAATAATTGGTAGAAGAGAAAACACTTATGACCTTCTTATTTCAAGACTTCTTTGAAGTCTTTCGATTTCCTGAAAAGGCATACGTGTATGTAAACTTGAATATTACTAAATAATGGGAGTTTCTAGATATATACCTCAATCGCTAGCCTGTAGTTGAGTGCTCTACTATTTAATCTTTATCGTTGAAGCTCCAATTCGGGGCAAGTTGGGAAATGAAGACCCTTTCCTTATCAGAGCTCCTCCTGCTCTCCCACTTCACCTCCGTACTTTTAACCTTTCAAGCAGATTTTATTTAAGAATACTCTCCCTAGTTCAAACAGCATACCATATTCGATCGCGAAATATTTCTACTTGAAAGTTTTCTCTCGGGAATGCTTCAGGAAAAAATTTATTATTCCATACATTTCATGGCAGTAGAAAAATGTGGTTGTGCGGTTACGTATTTCTACTGAGCACACTGTAGGTTGCGCCATAATCGACGGCAAAGGTGTAAGTCATCCCGAATTTTGAAGAGGAAATATCGGAAAAGTTGAAAAAAGGTAGGTTTTACCTCACTTACAAGCACCAATATATAGGCTTTAAAACGGCGAGAATCACCTGGTTCCTTCGCGTGCTGGTGCGGAGCGGAGGTTAGAGATAGTGGGAGAGCGGAGGGCAGACGGAGGCTGAGACATCGGGCGCGCCGCTCGCGCCTCGAATGATGTGAGTTACGACGTTTTGTAGAGGGTACTTGAAGTCTTTGGCTTAGATACATGAAGGAATGACAAGAAAAATGGATTTTACTCTGTTATTTCCATTTTTTTAATTTTTTTTTCATCTCAGTCCTGCGTGAATCTATGAAAAAGATCTACCAGGTTGAAATGTTTATTATCCAAAAGAGGCTCGAAATCTGCAAAAGTTCGCGAAAGTACGTCGAGAAAAAGTGTCTTCCAAAAAAACTCGCAAAACTTCCTTCTTGAACTTCTGCTCTCTGGTAAGCTTTCGGTGCATAGCACCTTCTTTAGACCTGAAACACATAGATTATTGCAGCACTGGAATCGTTGCTACGGCAGACTGGCCTGGTTTGTCGCTGTTGTGACTGAGAGCCGCAACCACTGAAACACGGCATAAAAAGGATAATAAAAATTTCAATCAGCAATGAGGCTCCGCGATAGCAGTATTCTGCCATATCTACCAGGTTGTTCAATAAGTTTTGTCGCTCGACAAAAAGAACAAAATTTTATGGTTCAAAATACACTTTATTGTTTAGTATTCACTCATTCATTTTTTCGGGTACGCTTGTGAGGAACAAAATCGGAACAAGTAGCAAAATTCAAGAGACCGATGTGGTTAGTCTCATAGAAATCGGGGGGGGGGGGTGGGGGGGAGAGGAGAGCTCCGGTCGGAAGGGCAGTGGCCGGCCAACACTGCAAGCTCAAGCAGAGGTGATTCATGAGCTCCGGATACCATGATAGTTGGTCCGCCAACCTTCCTGAGATCCACCGATGGGGGTCAGCAATAATTATTACAAACGAGAGAAGCTCTAGATGTTAGTAAGAGAACAAAAAGACAATTATGCAGCTAGCGTTAGTAACACCAACACGGTGGCTCATATCGTGTGGGATCGAATCAGCTGGGCGGCTCTTGTGGAAGGCTACGAAACACCATCTAGAATATGTTTTTGGAAATAGTCGACTAAATATGCCTGGAAAGAAGAAGATCGCTTCCACCTGAATGCACCGCTTTCAAAATTGTTCCATTGTCGAATAGTTCTCGCTAGGAAAGAGAAAAAAAAATTCCCCTGTACATCAATATACCTGCTCCAACGATCCTCAAACCTGTGTATCCCATCCCTGAAGTGAGATATCGGAAGGTCTGCAAAATACGCTTCAACAGCCGTTATTACCTCTTCACTTGATGAAAAACGCTTGCCACGCGTATATTTTTGAGTTCTGGAAACAAATGGAAGTCTCTGGTGGCATTATCTGGTGAATACGGTGGATGCTCCGACAATTCGAACTTTAATTCATGGATTTTAGCCATTGTGAAAATGCTCTTCTGACACGGTGCATTGTCCTGATTAAAAAGGATTTTTTTCCTCTGCAAACCGGGTCTTTTTTCACGAATTTTTTTCCTTCAACTGGTCCAGAAGGTTGCAATAATATTCAGAAATAATTGTTTTACCATTTTTCAAGTTATCCACAAACAAAATTCCTTTCGCATCCAAAAAAAACTGGTGCCATACCCTTCTTGGCTGATTTCCGGGCACGAACTTATTTCGAAGCCGACAGCCAGGTTCACACCACTCCTTAGCCTCTTGTTTTGATTCAGGATCATGGTCATAGACCCAAGTCTCATCCATACTAAAAAATCGACGCACGAAATCCACTTTATCTTTTTTAAAACGTTCCAAACGCGGCTGAGAAAGTCGCATTCGAGTGTGTTTTTGTTCCATTGTTAGCGAATGCGACACCCATTGTGCACACAGCTTTCTAAAACCCAAAATTTCACTTAAAGTATGGCTCACACTGCCTAATGAAATGTATAGAGCCTCTACTAAATCTCCCTCAATCAATCGACGATCTTACGAAACCATATCCTGTATTTTGGCTATGATGTCTGGTGTTGATGCGCTACTGGACGTCCTTCACGTGGATCGCCTTCAAGGCTTGTACGACCACGTTTAAATTCAGCAACCCATCTTTCTACTGCTCTAATTGTAGGTGAACAATCATTATACACTTTTAACATTCGTTCGTAAATTTTATTTTGGTGCTACACCTTCCAAAAATAAGAATTTCATCACTGCACGTTATTCAATTTTTTCCATTGCTGTGACAGGGCGACACTAAATGGTTTGTAAACAAAGAATGAATTGACAGATTGAAATGAAACTTCACATTCCGAATGAGAATGGCTGCCCACGCGGCCGGCGTGCTTGGCAGGCGGCCGTCGCGTTCGCCGCTCTCGGACGAGCATGCGAAAAGTCCCCACCGCCATCGACAACGAACGAGGCCGTCACCGGCTGGCAGCAAGCACTGCGCCGATCAATCAGTGGGAGAGGGAACGGCCGTCGTTGAAATCCAACACTCGTCCGAGGGCGACACATGCGACGGCCGCCTGCCAAGCACGCCGACCGCGTGGGTCGCCATTCTCATTCGGGCACACTTTACGTTTATATGAAGAGTGCACCAACAAAACAAAATGTGGGCTAGTAGCAACGCCCTCTCCTATCGAACGACAAAACTTATTGAACAGCCTGGTATGAACTAGGTTTGCTGATAATGTTAGGGGGGAGCTCGCCGTTTCTCAACGGTTCCGACGTCTTTTCTCAAGAACTCAGGGGGAAAAAACTAAAACTTTATCGTCGATTGTGGTCCAACCTACAGTATGCTTAGTGGAAACACGCGACCGCACAACCGCCTTTTTCCGTTGCCGTGTACTGTACCTCTCCCCAATCATATTGACTTCCATGGACTAAGTTTGTTATGAACCGCATTGTCGTGTCAGCACGAATCTTTAAAACTCCCCTTAATTATACTCAAAGGATGCAATTCCTAAAGCAGTCTATCACGCGAGCCGAATGGTTACCTCACACCAGCTCAGGGTGTCCTGCTCTCTGCCGAACCCGAGTTTAGTCAAGAGGCGATAACTCCTAAAGTTAACTCCATCTAGGATACTTCGTTTCTATTAAAACTGAAGAATTTAAGAGCTTCATGATGGCTTCTTCTCAAAAAAAAACAATTGAAACTCAACTCTAGAAATCGGTGTTGATAACGTTGGTGGACCGATTCCTACCCGAGGCAGACGGCAAATAACTGGCTGAGAGACCGTTATTTCAAGAGTGGTTAGAAGTCGGTTATCAGTGCCTAATCCCGATGCGTAGTGAGTAGTCTCAACGCCTCCCTCATTTCCTCTCGGTTATTCATGGGCGGTGCCCATCTCTTGATCTCGATCGCTTCTCTTATTTTTCTCTCCACTTTATCCAAGATGTTTTTATGCAGCATGGTGGCGATCATTCTTGGAACTGCATCCTTCAAGTTGCGGTGTGTTCGATGTGTGGAGAAAGCACTGCTAGGATATGAGCTCGGTGAACGCAATGCCCTCATACGTTGCGTATCATAAAGATAGGACACCCCCTGAATTTGCCAGTCTCGTGGTTGTTGAGCAAGATGGATCTTTTTCGTCAACACCATTGTGATTAGATTGTAAAATGACCCCCGTATACCTCTTTTGGGTTAGATCGGAAGTTTGTGCACTTCTCTAGAATAAATTCATGCTTTGGAACGCGTATCAAAACGATAGGACACCCCTGGTTTAAATCGGATTTCTCAATCAATAGAATTGTGCGATCCCGAATCTAAGGACCGATAGGCCTTTCTAGCGCCTTTAGTGCAACAAATACTGGATTTAATACACTTTCGATCAAACTGATCTGCCTTCGAAAGTCGATCTTGCTCCATTTCTCGGTCATTGCCTGTTGGAGCGCAGAAATCGAGAGAAATCGCCGGCCATTGGCTTACACCCGACCTAAATATCCCAGAGATTCTTCATTTTGTTGAAATCAGTGGCCGTATTCATGAAACTACGGGAGCCTCACGGGATGGTTTTTAGAACCAGCCGATGTATGCGGCGAGTGGACTTTGGACCCTCCCGGTTGTTGCATGAATACGGCCACAGGACTGTAGACTATCCACTCTGTACAATATAGTTATTGCCGAGAAAATATGCCGACCTCAGACCTGCTCAGGTGAACTTTCTTGTTGTCCGGCTAGAAACTGCTACTTTGTCGCCCGAAAACGTAGGGAACGAAAGTAGGTGTCTTACTCACGTCGTCTAGTACTCTTCGGAGATCATCCGACTGCTGGCGAAGGCAAGCCGCAGACGTCCATGACGGGCAAACGCTCTGACAGGTTATGGGAGATCTGTGACCGCAGTTCCGATGGCTAAAGTGGACAACTGCTTCGACGATTTGTGTATAGGCGTTAGTTTCTGATGGGAAGGAGTCTTTTTTTAAAAGGTCTGCTGATCGGAAGTGATACTAAAGCAATTCGAGGTTAGAAACTGTCCAATCTAACTCTCAGAAATCCGAACGCAGATCTCCCATAATCCGTCTGAGGATTTGCCCGTCAAGGACGTCTACAGCTTGCGTTCGCCAGCAGTCGGATGATCTACAGTGAATACCAGAGGATATCAGAGTAACATCTACTTTCAGGTATCCATGCTTTCGGGCGCCAATGTTCCAGCACCTAGCAAGGCAACGAGAAAGATGACGTGAGCATGTCCTAGGTCCGCTTCCTTGCTCGGCAGTAACTATCTTGTCCAGAGTGGACAGTCCACAGTCCTTATATCAACAAAATGAAGAATCTCTAGGATATTTAAGGTCGTCGGGCCTGAACCAATGACCGGCGATTTCTCTCAATTTCTGCGCTTCAACAGGCAATAACCGAGAAATGAAGCAAGATCGACTTGTAAAGGCAGATCAGTTTCGTCGAAAGTGTACTAAATTGAGTATTTGTTGCAGTAAAGGTGCTAGGAAGACCTATCGGTCCTAAGATTTGGGATGGCACAATCTTATCGAACGAAAAGGCGATTTACCCCAGGGGTGTCCCACCACATTGCGTAGGTGGCAAATTTTATACTTTCTGTGCAATAGGTGCAACAGTCTCTACCACACCGATCTTCGTAAGATCTGGACGAAGTTAAGAGCTGACGGAGTGTTAGAGGAGGGCGAAACAGTAAGCGAAGTGGGAGAGACGAGTTTCGCACAGCAGTAATCACATCTTTAGCAAACGTATCATTGGTGTACGGGAGGGCTAGAGTGGTATTCGATAAAGAATGTCGATATGGTCGCCATGTGTTGCAACTAGTATCCGTATAGCCATTCTCGTATGAATTTTCCTTATCTGTCTTTCCATCGACTCTTCATTATCAGATGTGAGCTTTCTTGCTGACTGCACCAAATTGCGTCTTACATTCTGTTGTATACGTGGGCAGGGTAATCCAATGGGTTGACTAGTCTACCAGATTTTCACCCATCTCCAGCCGTTTTTCGTCGTAAATCCGCTCCTATTCTTCTTGAAGGTACCCATAGTCTAATTTAGCCAGAAAAACGAGCAGCTTTTTCGTCTTGAACACAGTCTTTAAATGTTCACTTCTCTGATCACGTAGAATCTTTTGTTTGTAACGGACTGCACAAACTCATGGTCCGCCAATACTCCTCTGTCGCCCCTCTAGTACGATAATCGGCGCGTTTTCGGAAGAGCCAGGTATGCAACGGCGACCCTTTAGGCGATCGATGCGTCACTACCGCCACACAAAACTCAGTAGCTGGAGGGCTACGTGGCATACGCAGGATGAGTGGGAATGCGTCGATTACAATAGTAGGAGAGTGCTAGTAGAGGACGACAAGTGGATCATGAATTTGTGCACTTCGTTATAAGCAGAGTATATGCAGTTCTTCGTGTATCGAGTCCCAGAGGTGTTGTGACGAGCGACCGGGAGATATCGGAATTCTCACTCTTACCAAACCGCCTGAAGGCTCCGATAACGATTAAGGAAAAACCAAATCTGCAATGTACCTGAACGTTAAAGGCAG
This sequence comes from Aplectana chamaeleonis, assembly GCA_029168955.1. Classification (NCBI taxonomy): domain Eukaryota; kingdom Metazoa; phylum Nematoda; class Chromadorea; order Rhabditida; family Cosmocercidae; genus Aplectana; species Aplectana chamaeleonis. The sequence goes on from JAPDOI010000076.1 coordinate 1,834,929, forward strand.
CGTACGCGCAAAAAACCGTGTTTATTTTTTTCACAATTTTGCGCAGGCAGGCTTACCAGGTTGTCATATATCATGAAGAGACCACCCAAAACACTCAAGTTTCCGAGAAAAACTCGTTTGAAAATCTCGCAGCATTCAGCCTCCTTTTTCTCACGTCTGTCCGGTGTGTGTTGTGTATTACACAAATATCGGAAATTTGAACGGCTGAACTGGTTTAGCCCCCCTAACTTTCTGGGTTCCGCAATCCTTTTCGCTTTTCTGCTGTCAATGATAATCTAAAAATAGGAGGCTTTCAATATCCACGTCTGAACTCGAAGATTCTTTGGAATGAAGAATTTAGAAAATTGGATTTCCGCGGCCGGCCGAAGACTGTCGTGGGGTTTCTGTTCCTCGTGTTAGATGATCGACCGGGAAAACGCCTTTTCAGACCACGGAGCGATTTTCACGAGCCTATAGCATTATGAATACGCAACATTGAGATCTCAAGCTTCGCCAACTATCTCCACTTGGTTCATACATTGGATTGAGAAGAAAAACACAGATGTGGTTTTCTGCGCGGACGCTGCCTTTAAAGGCAGCGTTCACGAGATGATCATCCTCGTTGACTTCCACAGTGAAATGATAAGCGAGAAGGATCCTAAGCTCCCAGTGTCAAAAGAACGGTAGAAAACGAACCAGGAGCGGCAAAATAATGGCTGCAAACAAGCGTTTTGGTGCCCCAGACTCGCCTGGTTCCCCAGATCAGATCCGCCCCCTCGGAATGAACAAATGAAGACTCAGATTACAGGAATGATCAAGTGAAGGAAGTGCTGATGAGTGAGCTGATCGCTTCATTGCACTGATAGGTATCATCCTTCCAGCGGTCAATTCCTCCACGCTCAAGAATCAGCGTAAACAAGAGAGGGCCTATTTATGCTCAAAAACGCGTCTTTCGTGTCTTTTTTAAGCATGCCTTGCTATATAGGGCACCAGATCTTCCGTTTTCCCATCAAAAACCATTCAGTCAAAGATTCACGGCGCCGAGAATGAGTTCTACGTAAGGTTCGCAGGGCTGTAAACCTGCCTTGAAGGCTGTGGTCGCGAGCGAATTCGCTTGTCTTTTTTCCTCTCTAATCCCTTTTCTGGGTTTCGAGTAGTAGGACCTATAAGAAAAAATCGCGAAAAAAAACCGCTGTTTTGGGCCAAATTAAGGCCTAAACTTTCCTGTCTTTTGATGATGGACGAGCCCAGTCCACATCATCGGCATTGATGATCTCTAATATAAAGAATATCAGCTGGCTTGAAATTGAATTTCAATCAATGAACATTGGCTCATCTAGTAAAAAACATTGACTGAAGTGCTTTCTTTCATTGTTCAACTGTTTTTATTCGGTAAAATTTGCATTTGTTTCTTCCTCTCAATGTCGATGATATTTGACTGCTCGGCATGAGACTGCGATCTTTCTGGGCGGGCTGTGCTCCTGTGCACAAACTGGCATCTTTGGGCCGTAGAAAATCCAATTCTAGCCCGTTTTTCACCGCGCTACATTCATAAATTTTCTGCTGTTTGCGATCTAAGCTGATTTCTGTAGTTTTTTTCGATAACGTTTTTCATCGTTATTACTGCCTTTCAAGGCAATGTTCACGATGATTTTCGTCCCCGAACGTTCAACACAAAACAATGCGTTGGCCTGCAAGTGTTGCCAAAATTACGAAGAAACGGCGAGAAGCGCATTTAAAGGCACAGTACACCCTCAGATATGATTTTTGAGATTTTCATGTTATTGTGTAGAAGATCCCTCCTGTATAACACGTGCCAAATGCCAGATCTCATTTCCTCCAAATAAGCGAGATATAAGCGACCACCACAGGCCCGACCCCCTAACAGATTATCGAACTCGATAGCGACTCGATGGATGGATGAATTCCAACAAGTCGCCGTTCTTCAGTCCATTACCGGACTGTCTCCTTATCCTGGCTTTATCTCACGAAAGGATCGCGAATAAAGAGAAATACAGGCCTGAGACAACTCGTCCACCAATTTTTCACCTTCAAAACCTAGGCATATTTAAAGAGCCATAACTCTGTTCAAAGGGGGTCTCGGACGATTTCAGAGATACCCCTGTGATCAGCGTTTAACTCTGTCCAAGGTAAGCATAAAATCTCGAAATTTATTTTTCGCGTGTCCTGTGCCTTTAAACGTCGTATTTCAGTGACCTTATTCTATAACATGGACTATTTGTCCGGTTTGATGGACATGTTTATGGTGGTTGTCACCGGTGGAAAATTGTATCAATTGAAAATAGAGGAATATTTTATGCAAAGCAGGCTTTGTTAGGGTCCTAAGGAAAGAACGGAGCAATAGAGAGTAGAGAATTGTAGAGAACGGGTTCACAAAAGATTTCATTGTCACAACAAACACTTCCTGTGATACTTAAGAGAAGGGGTGATACTTAAGGATTTCGGGTACTTCTGGTGCGTTTTTCTCGACTTCTACGTCATTTTGGATGTAACCGGGGGCCGCTTAACCAATATAGCGAATAATCTCGAAATTAGAAATTATCGTGGACCTTAAAGGCAGTGTTCACGATAGAAATCGTTTTTCTGCTTACCCGCCTATCTTGAGAACGGCCTCATGCTGATTCCAATGATGTTTCTGAAATCGTACAAGACCTTCTAGGAACGGAGTTGTGGTCGCTCAAAGATAGAGCTAAGGAATCATGGTGGACGAGTTGTCCGAGGCGTGTAACTTCCGTCTTTTGCAGCCCATGTATGCGAGCTGACCTGAGGAATGATAGAAGTTCAGAATGAAGGGTAGAACGGGGCTAATGATTGGATATCATTGCTCATCTCACGATCTTGAGCATTCCTTTGTTCTCGTCGATGGGCGTGTTGCGCTTTTGGGGTTTGCCTTGCGCTCGAAGTAGCAACTTCGTGGTCTTTTGGAGCATTACATTGCTCTTTTCATGCGTTCTTTCGACGTAAAAGTTACAGTGTGCCCCTCCACTACCCATTCCTAGTGAAAACTGAAACACATCTTTATCGTGAACACTGCCTTTAAAGCTGCCAGGATGAACATTACCTAAAATCTCACCGGATCTCCATTACATAATTCTGTGCAGAGCAGCTCCTACTTATCAATTACCCAATGGAAATAAATTCCAGGATTTGCCGCCTGGCTTCGAAGCGGTTCTGCCTTCAGATGTTGTTCAGAAATTGAAGAAAATCCATGCTGATACCTCACTTACTCCTGACGTGTGTAAAAATATGTTACATCATTCATCACTCTATAGAATGTACGTGCTCTTGGTTGGATATTTCCTTACATTTAGCTACAACACGAAAAGATCGACACAATCATGCAATCACTGCCGGAGTCGATTCTCGACAAACTTCCACCTCCGCCCGGATTCGACAAACTGCCACAGGAGACTCGCGATCAGTTGAAGAGCATTCATCGTGATAAGGCGTGTAGCATCAACCAATCAATGTGAATACTAAGTATAAGTGTAATGGTTTAGTCCTTGAACTGGCGACAACGTCATGAGAAGATCCGAGCAATCTTCGATGCTCTGCCACCACACCTTCGTCCAATGCCACCACCACATCCACCACACAGAATGCACGACGGTGAGTATTTAATCATTATCAGGAACACTGCGAGACTACGGGAACTGGCGCGATTTATGGAAGCGCGGGCCCACACTGTTTCAGAACTATGAAATCGATTTTTCGCCTTAACTGAGAGCACTTACCAGGGACCACCACAAGAACAAACTAGAGTTTTCAAAAACGGTTCTATGGGGATTGTAGAGGAGACAGAAAGAAAGTTCAGAAATTTATAATTTCACTCAATGCTCATGAGTAGATCAAAAACGACCAAACAATGGGTTACCGTACGTAAAATGTCAATCGGTGCGCACTAATTTAACACAATTCGCTGAAAAACTAGAAATAGACCTCAGATCTATGCTCAGCGCAACCAAGTCACCCCCTGTAGTTTGCGCGAAAAAGTTTTTCGATCTCTGAATTCCCAAGAATAGTATTGAGCCTACACCCTATGAAACTCCAAGTGTCGAAAAAAATTTACGCCCGAACCTCGCCCTCGGAGGCTATTTGAAGTGCTTAACGAGGTCCGTTTATCGGTTTTCTATACGAGGTCCGTTTATCGGTTTTCAACAGACTACGGTAGATTGCCGTGAGTATACGATACTGTGGTTCTCTGGGCCGAATTCCGGTACGCAATTGCGGACTACGGCTGTTGCATCATGCGACACATGATAATCGTGCAGGGACCAAGTAGTTCCAGCATGATTGACTTGTGTCGCATGATACAATTGCCGTAGTCCGCAAATGCGGACCGGATTTCGGCCCAGATAACTACAGTAGTTCGGTCAAAGTCTCAGATTTGACTCAAAAGGCGGGGGTTGCTCACCTACCGTAGCCCACAGTAAACCTCAGAATTTCGACAAAAGCGCCACAGATTCGCATTCAGGATTATAGCCGCGAGGTTTTGAAAAACCCCTACAATTTTTTTATAGTGGTTTTAGGCAGATGCGAAGACCATACTCGAATTCTACGTCCAAAGTAGTTCTAGACAAGTACATTCCATCCGGAATGGCCAAGCTGGCTGAAAGTAGTTCCCTTGTATGCGTTTTCAAAACAGTGGTTCGGTTCTACTTAAAATTTTGGAGCTGATAATATTATAGCGCTACTCGGCTACATATTTCTTTGAAATGCTCGCTGGTCTGCATGCAACAGGCATTGTTCAATGGAACAGTAAACAAGTCATAACCTCGGAATATGGCTCGGGAGAGGGGCTGTCTACACATCGAGGGAGGAGTTGTCCCGTTTTTGCAGTTTGAAACGTCACGCCACTCAATGCGAGCGAACTGGTCCCGAGTGGAATCAGAGTCGCAAAAGGCGGGACAACTTTTCCCTTGGTGTGTAGAGAGCCCCTGTCTCTATGACTCTACTTCGTTCTCAAATTCTCTACAGAAGGTTTTCAGATGATATCAAAGCTACTGTATACGTCACACTCGTTCTATATCCTCCCTAACCAGCGTGCTGATTTCTCTACTTTTTCGTCGTTTTTGATCTACCCTTGAAGATTGACTGAATTTTGAAAATCTCAAATTGTTAAATTTTGCTTCCTCTACAACTTCCAATTGACCGTTTTTCGAAACTCCAGTTTGTGTTAGGGGTGGTTCCTAGTTAGAAAAAAAGAACCGATTCTTTCAAATTATTGCTGAAATTCGCATACCCGAGACAACTAACGGGCAAATAATATGCACCTTATGTATCTTTTCAGCCCAATAATTTAAAAGGAAATTCAGTTTAGAAATTTCTTAATCGCCGGCTCGTTACACGAATTAGCTGTGGAGCGCGCGATCTCTCGAAGGCAAAGCCGAAATTCGGTTTGAAGGCAGCAAACACGCTCGTAAGCGTGGTTGGGATAACAATGCGGAACGAGCCGTATTGCTTACAGCATATTGCCTACGCATTTTGAAATGTCAAAAATGGCCCACAACATGAGTTAGAAGTTGGCCCCGCCCTGTATTTTCACGTCCCCTGTATTTGCCATTTTCATCCAACGCAGGGTTGCTGGGGCGTCTTAGCCGTCAGTGACGTGTGTGGTTCACTTGTTAGGCAATCTACCAAGAGTACCGACGGTGAAGATGACTCAGCAACCTTGCGTTGCCGGAAAGGGCCAAATACAGGGGGCATGAAAATACGGGCGGGGCCAATTTCGCTACTCCTGTACCGGCATTGTGGGTCGTTTTTAACGCTTCAAAATGCGTAGGCATTGTAATCTGGGCCATACCATTCTATTTCCGTAGTTATCTCAATCACGTTTACGAGCGTGTATGCTGTCTTTAAGTACATTGTGCTGGCCTGGCTGAACGCCGTCTGGACGTCTAGCAAACTCTAAGCCCTTACTTCTATAGAAGACAGCCTCGAAGTCAGAGTTTACACTATTCGCAGCATGATAACTGAATGCCGATATTTACACGGCATTCTTGAAGAATGCGAGGACGACGGCAGAAAAATGGGCGAAGGACACATTTTTCTGACCAGGTGGTTGACGGAAGTGACTGAAGAATACCGCTTTTATGCAGTTTTTGCATACTCTTTAGGGATACTTGCAGCCTACGATCCGATTCGGCGGGAAACCTCAAAATCGAAATTCTCCCCGGACCCTGCCTTTGAAGACTTCGATTTATAATTTTGATTAAAGGCAGCAGACACGCTCAAAATGGTATTTATTTTTCAACATAAATCAAAGGCTTTGAGCTGGTTGTATTGGGTACTGACGAAAAACGAACGAAAACTGTGTGCAAATAGAGGAATAATGGTTATTTTGTTATCAGGTGAAAGTGGACGAGTTTTACGGCGCGCTGTTGAAACAGCGAATATTAGCAACAAAACTGTTTAGATAGAGAAGCCGATCTACTCTTACAGTCTATACTGGAAGGTTCACCTCATTGGAAGCATCAAAAACCAGCCAAAGGGACCGTATTAGTACTATCAATCTGGACGAGTTTGTATTTTGGGGCGGGGTTGCAGAAATTTTTCGATTTGCATTGCTGAAATTTAGTAGTTTTGACTCGATTTTGACGCTTCCAACGGCATGAGCAGTCTACTAGGAGCCATGCGACTTCAAAAACATAGTTATCTCAACAACTTTTTCGAACGTGTCTGCTGCCTTTAAAGCAATGCGGATTTCATGTTTCCACTGTAAAACAGGCGGAGCCAGACAGCAGAGTGCGCAGAACACGCGTTTGAAATTGGCGCCGGGGCGGAAACACGCGCCAAAACTCGTCTTCGAAAAATTGCGCTGTAGTTCTAGCAACCATAGCTCGCGTAGAAGCATGGCTAGGCCATTTTTCAAAAAAAAAACCGGGATAGGGCCTTTCTACACACAGAGGGAGAAGCCCCATTCTCGCGGTTTAGAACGTCACGCTACTCAACGCAACCGAAGTGGTCCCGAGTGGAATTGGAGCCGCAAAAGTGTAGACAACTCCTCCCTCGGTGTGTAGAGAGCCCCTATCCGAAAGCGGCTCTCTACACACCGAGGGTATAGAGAGTCACCCTCGATGTGTAGATAGTTTGCAGTCTTCCAATACCTTAGCTGCGCCTCATTGTTTCTAAAGTGGTTTCAAACAAGACTGTCCGCCCACGTGGTCGGGGTGAGTATCAAGAAGCCGTCGCAGAGACATTATTTAGACTTACGAATCGATTAGCACGAATATTAGACGAATAGTGTGTGGCGTCCTAGTCAGTCTTTTGCAGCCGTGGAAGAACTCATCCCAAAAAGACCCTCGCGACGGCCTCTCGACACGTACGCCGACCGCGCGGGCGGACAGGCTTGACTCAATACCCATCATTGCATCTACAAATGCTATTTCAGTCAGAACGTTCCGCAGGCCAACCTTCGCCATCTAGATCGACACTGGGACGACTCCCACTGATGCCGATGATTTTCACTTGTTTATATTATTGTTTAATAATAATAAATTAGTTTGAATTGCCTCTCGAAACGTGTATTAACCGTTCATCTCCATCATATAGTAAGCCGCGACGCAGCCAAGGTATTCAAAACCATTCTATCGGTGGTTGACGCCGTATATCCGAGCTGCACGCGGACGCGTTGCGGCTGCAAGCACCAAGTTTGCGCCATCGCTTAACAAGTGGCCCATAGTATCAGTGCAATCCGTGCCGACTGTAGGTGACTTCGTCAAGTCACCTTCCAAGTATTATTATGTACAGAAAAATGTTCTATGTTCGATGTGAGCGAATTCTGGACTTCTATCTTTATCCTGCCTAAATTCCTTATTTTGCAATCTAACGGCGAGTTCCGTCTGCAAAGAAGACGCCACCGTCGAGAGCGCAGTACTTGGGACAGATTCCCTTCTCTCCAGCTCCACCGGGTTGGCCTGGGTATCCGGGCTGTCCAGGGTTGCCATCGGGACCGGGGTAGCCATCGTTTCCTGGGGGTCCCTTAGGTCCAGGCGTACCTGCAATTTATATGTTATGCATAAGACTTCGAGGTGTGGAAACATTGTAATGTTTATATTACCTTGTCCACCTCCGTAACCAGGCTGTCCGTCGGGTCCTGCAGGTCCGGCGGGTCCAGGTGGTCCCTGTGGTCCAGGCTCTCCAGGTGTGGCTGGTGTGGAATAAGCAGGCTGTCCGGGCTCTCCAGGTGCACCAGGGTACCCGGGATTTCCATCGGGTCCAGGTGGTCCCTTGGGTCCTGGTTCTCCAGGAGAAGATCCGTAACCTGGGTTTCCAGGTGCTCCATCGGATCCGGCATCTCCTGGTGGTCCAGGTGGTCCGGCAGGTCCTGGTGGTCCAGCGGGACATGGGTTGCATGGTGGAGGAGTCTTGGGATTGCAACCTCCACCACCGCCTGTTCCTGGATTGCCTGGCATGCCATTGGCTCCTGGCTTTCCTGGTCGTCCGGGCTTTCCAGGAGCACCTCCAGCTCCAGCTGGACCAGGCAGGCAGCATCCTCCACACTGTCCTCCACCATTACCACCCTTATTTCCTCCATAAGTAGCATAGTTGTTGCCTCCTTGGACTTCCTCGTCACCATATCCAGCCTGACGGACCGTTCTGTTTGCTGCTGGCATGTTCTTCATGTGGGTAACTTCGCCCCAGATATCACCGGCGGATTTCTGAAAGGAACACATCACTGAAAAATCACACAAACTCACTTTTAAAGGTTGCTGAAAGCTGAAAAAAACATCAAAAACCCAGAAAAAAAACGTAAGTACGATCCAATGACTTCCACGTCCTACCTATCGTGTACCCCTCACCTCAACCTGCCGCTCTACCCAGACTGCAAGGAGATGCGGAATGTCGTGATCTAGTCAATCATGCAAAAATATTCTGCGAAATTTGTAAGCAACATCATTTTTCAAGGCGGAATACATTTCCATTTTGACCATGCTAGAGATCGCGTGCGGTTGTTTTTGATTGAACGGACTCGTTATCTTGTGATAACATTATCAAGTTCATAAATAGCTGCATCTTAAAAATGCGTTTTCAAAGAAAATTTCCGATTTTATCTTATATAGTTACATAGATTGTGGCACGGTGGACATGTTGGTCCTTTCGAAATTGAAAACGGAGCATTTTGAGGCGTTGTGGTCGAAAGACGCTTTAGTTGCCCACTTTGCCCATTTCGCCCATTTTTTCCCTTGGATAGCGGCGGTATTGTATATCTTAGAAGTTTGAAGCGCGAAAGCACATCCGACGTTTGGTTTGACATTTTGTCCGCAGTGCGCCAAATACACCTAACAGGCGTAATTAAATATTTTGGAGGCTTTTTAAAACAGATTTCCCTCCGATATTTGAGAGTTTTGTGGAGACTTTTCCATATTGCCCTCTATTTCGTGGGCTTCTCTACTCAAAAACGTCAAAAACCACAATACGATTTTTTTATCGTAAACCCTGCCTTTAAGTTTAAAAAAATCCAAAAGTAAACCAGAAGCTCCAACAAAAGTCAAACATCACATATAGATATAGATTGAACGTCCACTCAACAGCGTCTAAAATATGCTAGAAAGTCTAAAACGTCAAACCTTGCAGAATCGGATCTCGGTGTTCACGGATCGTTTCACCTCCGTCACATAGTTGTAGACCATGGGTAGGGTGATGCAGATGGAAAGCACAGCGATCACTGAGAAAGTGACCGCCGAGTAGGCGACGAAGCGATAGGCCTTCAAACGATGATCGGAATCCATCGTGGAGCGATGCTGTTACCATCTGAAGTCGGGTCTTTTATAGAAAGCGAGACAATGTAGCCAGTAATTAGTTACAGTTTAAATTGCATTTTCGGTTTTATCTCGCTGCGCCTCACCGATTCGCCGGCTATTTCCGCCTGACGCTCAATGTCATGCGGCCTCTAATAGCTAATAGAACTTATTGATACTATCAGTATCGGTTTGATTTCGATTCTACGCAGAATTTCACAGTTTCAAGTTGCTAAATCTGTGATAAAGCGTTGGTCATTCAGCAAAGAACCGTCACGGCAAACAAATTAACCATCAAGTCATTTTCCAATTTCATTAGCCCTAATTGAATGATGGGTCATCGATTAGAATACCAGTCCAATTACCAATTATGCGGTAAGGAGACATTTTTCGTGCAATATGACGCATTCTTGCCTCACAAGCAAGTGAGAAATAAATCAGAACTGTCCTCAGAGTTGCTGATTTTTTTTGCAAAATATTTACTCCACAATTATCTACTAGACCGTGAAAAAAACTTCCTGCTGTCGTTCGCCTGTTATCTTTCAATCAAAATCGACCTGCTTCGAAATTTACCTCGACATGAAAATGAAGTTTTGGTCATTGAAGATCTTCAAATGCCTTTTTCTTTTCTTTCTTCCAGTCCTGGCTGTTTGTAACTCATGCAGCGTGCGTCAAAAGTATATGAATTTGTTAAATTTCGAGGTTTCGCAACAATTTCAGCATCGAGGTCAGGTGGATGGAGAAATCAGATTCCGTGTCTTACAATCAGAGATGCTCACTAACGAGGGAACTGCTATAAGTCATAGTAACCATTCCGAATGAAATGTACTTTTCTAGAGCCATTTTCGGACGTGAAGTCCGAATATGCTCATCGCAGCTGCCTAGACTCTGAAAGAAGTTATGAGCGTTTTTAAAGTTCCGAGGTAAGGTAAGGGTACTTACTATGAAATTTTTGGGTGTTTTCAAAAAAATTCGTATTTTGCTAAAAAACGTGTATGTAGGGGTAATCTGGGGCCGTATTTATCATTGAATCGCCCCTTTTATTTTGCCTTACTTTCACCTTACTAGGAGAAGTTTACTTCATCACAGTGAAACGGCCTTCATCAAGCACTTACTTACCCGGGTAAGATTCCGCGCAAAACCTGGGGCCGTATTCATCAATGATTTACCCGCGAGGTAAGTGTAAACTCCCTTGAATCAATCAATGAACATTGACTCATCTAGTCAAAAACATGGACAGAAGTGCTTGCTTTCATTGTTCAACTGTTTTTATTAGGTAAATTTGCATTTTTTCTTCCTCTGAGTGTCGATGATTCTTGAATGCTTGGCATGAGACTGTGATCTTTCTGTGCACGTGTGCACGAACTGAAAATTAAGAATCTTGATAACTCTAATTCTAGCCCGTTTTTGACCCCGCTACCTTCACAGTTTATCAGCTATTTCCGATCTAAGCCGATTTTTGTACTTTTTTCGATAACGTTTTTCATCGTGACTACTGCCTTTAATTGTAGGGAGGAACACCTTTTACCCCTTAGTTTATTTGGCAGAATGTAATATAGCATTCAAAATGCAGCTTCATTCGCCGTATCCTGCTGAAATTTTCTTTTGGAACGTATTGCATTGCGAATTGTGAACCATTTTTTGAATTCGAAGAAAAAACAGCAATTGGTTGTAAAAAGTGGATTATTCACAAGTTAGACTCTGGTTCGCTTCAAGTGAATTCTTGCTTCCAATTATCACGGCGCGGAGCGGTGGCTTTCCATCGGAACCTCCTTATCTCTCGTTATATTTCACCGAGGCGCAACGCTCCGGTGCTGGTGATAATCGAAATCCACAGGTCACTAGGGATTTACCAGAGCTTATCTCTGCTGCATGATAAAACTGTTGTGATGTTTGAGGCCTGAAAGTAATAGCACACAAAAAAATCGGAATGTCAAAATATTCAGTGCTTAAGCCGTAAATTGAATTTGAGCGTGAAGCTTGCGAGTTATCGTGTTTTTTTAAGAGTCATCATACCATGGTGAACAACTCACCTCTAGTCCCGCTACGCGCGGCACGCGTAGAAAGTATTAAAACTACAAGGCCGCGTTCAAGAGTAGGAATAGCCCCGAGCTGTGCAGCCACCACATTTCGCTTGCCTTAAAGAAACCCTTTTCGATTCTTTCTAGGTGACCCTAGCGATGAAGTATAAAATAGGCAAATCTGTTGCCTATATCTGTACAGTGCAAAATCACAACACTTTGTGCTAAGCAACTAGACCCAGGATCATTCTGAGCAGAGCCCATTCCGTTAAAAAATTTGACCCTGAATACGAATGATATGACACAGCGTAGAACCGTGCGAACTCAATCAGTTTCTTGCTTACCTGATCGGGCCGAGAATCGTCCAAAGCGCGATTTCAAACATGAACACAGCTTTATAATTACAAACATGCATGCAGCACGTTAAAATTCGACCGCTCACTCTCATTTTGCAATAAGATACTTACATAACGTCGGCATGGGTCCGGAAGAGACTTCGCGTTCACTGTTGAAGGCTGGCGCAAACTCGGTGCCATATGCTATAACATAGGTGCACAGCGTTCGCGCCAACCTTCAATGGGGAACGCTAAGTCTCTTCAGGATCCATGCCGATGTTATCTATCTCCGATTGATATCAACAGATTCTGGTTGATAATACTATATCTTGTCTTGAATCGCGTTTGGTGAAACGCAGTTAATCTTAACCGCGGCCAAACTAGGTGGTTAAGCTCCGGTTTCGCTGACCGTGGTAACTCACTAACCGCGGTAGTATTGATGAATCCGGCCTCTGTTACCTATTCATTCTTGTTTACTTATTCGCCTCAATTCGACTATTGGGGTTGATTGGGGATCTCTCTCCCTTTCCAAGAGATCTTTCTCCCCACTATAACCTTCTCTGTGGGATTTTTAGCAGTTTTTGGGCGACCATTCTCCTGGAAAATGCTGATTTCAAAATGGGTCATGAAATAGGACCGACTCGATGAATATTGTCTCCACGCAGTCCCTATCTTCAGCTAATGGGATCTATTGGGAATCCCTCACCCTTTTCGAGAGATTCCTCCCCCCAAGATGACCACTTCGGTCGCATTTTAGCGGGATTCAGGACTCGTGTAAAGCGATGTTATCCGACTGATAAAAAATTCATCAACTGATATTCCAGGATATCCCTCTCATGCAAGAAAACATCCAGTGATGCCTCTCTTCATAGTTTGCATCAATTGGCATTCGATCTCGGCTCTGGGCGGTTCGCTTCGGATTATGCTATGGCTCGAGCTGGATCACCCGTAAAGGTCATTTCACTCATAAAGCCGTTAGTACTGTTGTGCCCCGTCACTATAGACTTTTTCAGACAGGAGAACAAGAGGAATTCCAATTCGCCTCGGAGAAGCCGACTCAAACCTCATTCGAGCCGGAAATAAAAGGGAAATTGAGCCCCAGGCTTCAGAAACTTGGTAAAAAGCGGAGTGAATTGAAGAGAAAATTGCCAGCTGCAAGCGCTATCAACAGTAAATCGCCAAGAAGTGGTAGCGGCGAGAACGCGAAATTGGCAAATCTCAAGAAAGGCAAATCGTCGGCGGGCACAGCTATAATGCGCAGATCTCTGAGAGATGGATGCAAAGAAAAGAACACAAATCCAGCTACCCCTGCTCCAGATGTCACAAATCCACCTGCTAAAGGTACGGATGCCATGGGATCGTCCAGGACGGACACCGATCGGAAGCAGTCCCCATCTAGAGAAGTCTCCCCGTCAGCTGAGCCTGAATCTCCAAAAGTGCGCGTTTCTAACCTTCCTCAAAACATAAAGAATAATTTTAATGAGCAAGTTCTAGGGGAGTTTACGAAAGCGAGTTGGAATAGCAGACGAGAACTTGGAACGAATACTATCTGTGAGTTTTTTATCGGATACTATCCTAGATGGGGGCAGGGTCACAGGAAAGGCGAAAAATCAATTGGAATGACTGTTTGAAAACGCTATCGACCGAACTGTACCTACAGAAGTTTTGAGAAAGCACTGATAGACTGCAGCATCAAGTATCCGGAACCAAAGTTTTTCTTTGTATCTATGAAAAACTTTCCCCCCCCCCTTCCCCCCTCCCCACGTCTATGTAGGTTGGAGCAATTTACTGGCCATAGTCAGCATGTAAGAACTTTCTCACAGGAATTGGAAAAGCAGGAATGGTACCACGGATTTCTCCCACTTGAGGATATCGTTGGTCTTCTGCAGAATAAGGGCGATTTCTTGATAAGGGCGCAAGAACAGGGTGAAGACAAACGGCCAGTGGTGAGTTAATCCTAGAATATTTGGAGCTCCAGACATCGCCAGTCGAAAGGCGGTTGCAGCCGGTCGCAAAAGGGATTTTCTAACGTCACTATATGATGTGATATATGCGTACCAACGGAGTCCACCAAAGCTTGCACGTCTACATATCAATTACAGTTAGGTCCGTGACTTGCCTCCTGAACAAAAATTATTTGAATCTCACCCGCGGCTGGCGAAGGCTGTCGCCCGCTCATTGATTCAGGCCGAGAGAAGAGCGCAGCTGATCATGTCACCATACTGCCACCCGACGGTAAGATTTAAACTGACCTTCCCAGCAGTGGGTGAGATTTGAATGTTTTTTCTTAAAAAGGCAAGTGACGGACCTATCTGTATAAGGGGTCGGTTGAACATCTATAAACGCGAATCGCCGGATCAGGCAATTTGCCACTGCGGTATGATCAGTCCCTGTCATAGTACGTCGATCAACTAAGTTCCACTCGATTGATAGGTGCCGAAATAGTGACACACGGGCGCAGAAAATCAAAAAAACGTAGAGGCCAACCAAACATTGCTCGCCACAGCGCGGTCGCGTCACGGCTCTCGTGAGGACATATTCATACTTCGGAAAAAGTGGGGAGTAGGAATGCAAACACGACCTCCCGCGCCTCCTGCCCCGCCACAGCGGTGTCTCTGGAGCATTCATACTCCCCTCACGCCTCGCCGAGGAATTGGTTGGTAGCATTACTTATTGCACTAAATTTCGTCATATAAGTGTAGCGGGGCCTCTGAGAAATTGCGGCGATACGTCATAGAAAGAGTAAACTTCAGATACAATGCGATACAGATTGCCACAAAGGCAGGAAATGATGATATCAGTTGCATTTCTATATCAGACCGACCGACTCACACTCTCAAATGAAAGTTGAGAAGCATTTTATGGCCCTAGTTATACACCAGCGGAATGAAAACGTCTCGCGATGACATTGCCGCCGCTTGCTGCGTGAATCAGAGACTCGTCTGCAACGTTGCGTCTTCGGCGTCTTTAACGCAGTACTGCAGACAAAAAATTTCCAGGCGTGTTTAATGGTACTTTATCGGTTTTTTTGCTTCTGACACTTTTTAATTGCAGAATAGCACTAATAATCAATTCCTCTCGTCATTACAGTGCTCGTTATGTCGTTTTGGTAATGTTTTAACAATTTTAAATCTGAAAAATAATCAGCTGGTGGAAATTGGCCAATTTCCAACACGGCAGGTCCCGCAAGGATACAGTATACGGTGCCGCGGCGTGTATAACTGCTCTGTGCGGCCTTCCGGCGCGTTTTTCTGCGACTACTGTTCTTTTTGGCATGCCTGAGCACAGTTAGGGCGCATATAAGTGATAGTTGTCTTGCCATTCCGCAGCGTCCCGCCGGTGCATAACTAGGGCCTATGGCTTTGTGGCGATGGGTACCGTACTGGGATTGAAACCGTTTGAGGGGAACACTCAAGAAAATGAATGATTCATCCATGAAAATGAAAATTTGAGCTGACATCATATGCCTGATAGCGTTATCAGTCAATGTTTTCGTGGAGACTCCCATGGAAATACGTCGACCCCCCCCCCTTAGCGGTGCCATACCCTGTACTGTACTTTTCGTCTAGTCATCTCCGTCATGCTGAATAATATTCTCAGCAAGCGCTGCGTAATGCTCCATGCATTTCTGGTCCAGTCTGTATCAACTGTGTTTCAGCTTTGTGTCGCTGTTAAATGGGATAAGGTGGTCGACATGCCGATACACTACCGCGTGAAGGGAGAGAGACGACTGTTCACATTGGACGGTAATTTTCGAAACACGGAGGTTGTTGAAATCATAAAGTGAGTACACTGAATTATAACTCATCTCGGTCTTTAACCGCAATCCATCACTTTCCAGATTTCATAAAGAAAGCCATACTCCTATTGGCCAAGGTATTCAGCTGATAAACCCTGTGGCGAAGCAGAAGTGGGAGCTGACTAAAGACAAGATCACTGTGGGTGATAAGATCGGTGAAGGAACGTTCGGTGTAATATATTCTGGCAAGTTGAAAGAAACGTCAGCTGGTCCAATTATTCCGGTCGCAGTGAAGAAGGTAGGACTGTAGGTGGAATTTGAAGATTTAATCGTCAGTCTAAAGACGTATTTACAGACGAAAGTAACAGATCTAAATAGATTCAAAATCGACGAAATGTACAAGGAAGCGCGAATAATGCGACAATATAAACACAGGTTATCTATTCATACACATGAAATAGAATTTAGGTTCATTGGCGAGTTGATGGAATCGTCAGGTGGTGATGTCACTGTATGACAGATTTTAGAATGTAGCACAGTAACATAGTGGTGAACCGGAGACGTTTCACCACGTTTGGTTTTACACTGCAGGTTTCAACATTTTCCACAAGCACGCTCATGTCGATCATTTTTTCCGCAGAGCTACCGTAACCCTCCTTTGAAATTTTTCCAAGTGTCAGCATGGTTATGAGCACATCTTAATAGCCAACAAACATGTTTGCACAATTTCGAACTCCTCAGCCGCTCCCCAGTGGCTTCTCGAGGAGAGCGCTGTGTGAATGAATGCATACCGCTCCTCCGCTCTTTTATACCCCGCATGTTATGAGCGTGTGTTTACATTCGTTATCATGTTTTTTTCAAGAATGGTTACTGTTGCCCTGCGGAAAAAGTGATCGGCATGGGCGTGCTTTTACATTTTCCTACCGCTATACTGTTGTGCTCCTGAGTTGTTGATATAAAGTTGGGACTCATGAAATGGCAGGAGTGGTTCTAGATGAAAAACTAGTCGGGAAGCCACTCGAAAAAATGAAATGATTCATCCGTGAAAATGAAATTTTGTACTGATGTCATATGAATGATAGCGCTATCAGTCATTGTTTTCATGGGAACTCCATGGAAATACTACGGTTTTCGAGAGCGGTATCATTCATTCTCGAATTGAATTCTAGGTACCCTCCCCCCCCCGAACAAGTTTTGCGCCTGGTTCTATCCTAGACAGAGGTGGGGGCGCTCAAAATTTATGCATAGAAACTCAGGCATTCGGGGTGCTGAGACGCGGATCTCTGGGCAGTTGACTCGAACGCTAACGTCGGACAGAGAACGAAATTCTCATGCCGTAAAATAGCGTGTTTTGGTGTGTCGATTGCGTCCAACACTGCTCATTCGATGACATCATGGAAAAAATTTATCATAACGTTCTTTTAATTTGCCTGTACCTACACACTGAGGCTCAGTCAGAGTTAGTGCTATTTGCATCTGTACCCACCGACTCCCCTAGCACCCCCGCACTTCTCTAACACCCCCAAAGACACCCGGTCGATGCGTATGATTAAAATGAAGGGATGAGGTTGAGAAAATCACTCGGTGTATCCAGGGGTGTTGGAGGGATACACCGGGTGATTTTCTCAGCTTCACCTCACCATGTTGTTCATACGTATCGACCGGGTGGGTGTTGGGGGGTGTTGGGGGGTCGGCAGCTGGACACCCCTGCAGAAATGTACAACCGTCAAGTCCGATGTGTCCGCAGCTACGGCCCACGTGCACCATACCATACGCGCATTTTTCAAAATACGAAGTCACTGGATAGGAAGTTGTTCTCGAAGATTTCTAGCACAGAAGAGTTTTTTCACAACGGATCATTATGAATTACTTTTGTGTCAACGTAATAGGGAGGAAATGCTCAGATTATGACACATCTGACCTTGTAGTGAGCAAGGTGACTTTTTTTTTATCCTGAAGCGTTCAACGCAGAAATTTGAGGCGCAGAGCCAAACAATGTAATCCAGACCTTGATAATATTAGGGTGAAATGTCTTATATATTCAAGTACCAATCTTCAATGAGGGCCGATCGTAGAAACCCGAAATGGACTGCGAATCAGGAGAAATCCAGATTGGACGGTGCACCCTTTGGCTGCACCGTCCGGCTGGGGAGGAAAACCTTTGGTGTGGGCTAATTTTTTACCCTAGCGATTCCGGGAGGTGTAACATCAAGAGAAATACAGATCGGACGGTGCAGCTTTGTACTTAATAACGGTTATAAACACTGAAAAAAAATTTCCCTCCAGCTTTTCTATTCTTCCAGCCTTCAAGGCATGATCGATGCTATATCTTTGATGTTTCGCCGTTTCTTCCACTCTTCTATAGTCTTGTATCTTCTGCTTGGTGTAAATGGTAAGGGTAAGAAATAGTGATTCAATGAAAAATTATCATAAAAGATATTTCAATTATTCCCTGGCGTCGAATCAGGATTTTTTCACCCTAATCAGCACTGAGACCCCCTAAAAACACTACTTTCCTTCGTAACCACGCAGAAGAAACAAAAAACAATAGAAGAGAAAGCAGGAAAATTGAAGAAAACACAAAAAAAAATGAGAAAAACCGTCGATCATCACTCGGCCTCAATTAAAAATTTTTGCGCGTGAATGGCGCGTTTGGCTGTTGCCTGCAGACAGTGCTTCCTAGTGGACGGCTGTACGTTTCTGCAGGGGTGTCTATTTGGAAACACCCGTGTTGGAGGGTGTTGGAGGGATACACCAAGTGATTTTTGCATCTCATTTCCAATGCATTCTGTGTGTATCGACCGGGCTGGAGACGTCGGCTCATCCAACTATGACCGGGGCCTGAAATTCAGCTTAAATTGGAAATGCTTCGTCATTCTAATCTCCATATACGTACATTATCATGTAACTTATGTTTTCTTCTATATTAAAACAAGGAAGTCTAGGAATGAATTCCCCGAGGTAGCAAAAATTTCCATTATGTCGTAGAATGAGTAGTGTTGGACGCAATCGACACATCAAAACACGCTATCTCACGGCATGAGGATCTCGTTCTCTGTCCGACGTTAGCGTTTGTGTTGGGCAGCTGTCACCGGTTGGCGGACCCCCCAGATAGGGCGGAGCGATTGATGCGGCTCGGTCGCTCACTCAGGCACTCGGAGGTGCTGAGACGCGGATCTCTGGGCAGTTGTCACCGGTTGACGAACCGTTTTAACGTCATCTCATGTGTATGAGGCCAGATTGGTTGGTACCCAACTGTGGGGCAACCTGCCCACAGTCCACGGTGGGGTGCACCCACTGCGGATTGTGGCAGTGGTGACCCTCCCTCTGGGGACCTCAAAGCGGATTACCCAATTTCACGTCCCCATGGCATGTCAGGCCGGAAAAATTTTGTGATGGTGCGCTCACGGCGAAAATTCAGTGACGGTGCGCGTCTTGGAACACTGCCGACGGTGAGCGCACCTCGTCGCACTCGGACGCGCGGTGGGGAGCCACCGGCCGGTGTTCGGGGCGCGTCATGGCCCCCCCCCCGAATGCCTGAGAAGGAAACGAAACTCTGATATGAGATGCTTGATACCGCTAGCAATCACTGATCTCCTACTCAGGCACTCGAGAAGACGGCTCGCCACTTTTTTGATGCCGGAACGGCCACCCGCCGACCCTGAGAGAGTCATTCGGCCATCTACGCCCGTTCTCGACCGCGACGAGGCTTCTGGACCGCGAGGCGTCTACGCACATCGGCAGTCGCAGCCATCCGCGCCCCTACGCAGTTGCTCGGGTTCATCAGCATGTTTAGATAAGAGAAATAATAATGTTGCTGGTATAAAAGGCTCCTCATCTCACCGTATGCCTCAGTCGGCTCTTCGAAGCCGGAACTGGAAGGTGTTGCAGAGTCACTTTCCACAAGATCCACCGGATACCGGAGGATAATTTTTGTCGCCGAGAGGATATCCCCACGACTCGGGGGTGGGGGTGGTACCCAACCGCGGGACCATGTGTCCACGGTCCATGGTGGGTGAACCCCACTGTGGACCGTGGCGGTGGGGTCACTCCCCCCCCCGTGGGGATCCCAATAAGGCAGATCCTTGTGGGGTGTCCCCGGGTCCCCTCTGCAAATCCGGAAACGCTAAAAACGGACACGGGCAGTTTTTGAGCCGCTTACAAAAAAAGACAAATTTTGCAATGCCCGGGGCCGCGCACCGACAGATTTCACCGAAGGACGCCGATCCGCGCACCTTTCGACATCGATGTGCTGATCAGAAGCGCGGCTCGGCTGTCAATGCTGCGGCGGCCGTGCCTCCCCCCTCCCTAGTGCCTGAGTAGAAATTCTATGGAAATAATTCGATTGATAGCGTTTTCGAATCAGAATTCATTTCATTTCCGTTCAGATTGCTGAGTACCCCACGACGTCTAGGATGGCTCCGAAGAAATTTGTTGGGAAGAACCAGCAATAAAAATAGAAGCATTAGCGAGTTTATATAGTCTTATAAGGCTTCTAGAATTTTCTCTACGGGAGGGAGAGTGAGAAACTAAAAGATAGTAGATGACACGAGGGGGGCGCAGAGAAAAGTACATTTGAGAGTGTTCTCGAGTATGATCCAATGCAGCTGGATCTAACGCCAACGACAGTTCGCTATGGGCTAAGGACCTTAGTTCAAATTGAGTGACCGTGTACTATCGTCTCCGAGCCAAATTCCGGTCATCCGGAACGTGATAATCGTGCTGGGAGAAGGGCGAATCGTGCCGGGACCACGTGGTCCCATCACAATTAACACGTGTCGCATGATGCAATAGCAGTAGTCCGCACATGCGAACAGGAATTTGGCCCCGAGAACGATAGTAGCTATAATTGAACTTCATAAACGGGTAAAATTCAGGAATATTGTGGCCTTCTACGGGATCATCGATGATGGCGGTGATGACGTGATGATTGTAATGGAGCTAGTTCATGGAGGACCGCTGGACGCATACATACGAAAGCACAATAATGTTCGAACTTTTCAATACAACGAATTCTTTAGACGGAACTAAAATAAACTGTTTTAGCTCACAGTAGAGGTCCGGTTCTCCTATGCATGTGATGTTGCATATGCTCTTTTCTACCTCCATACCAAAAAATGTCTGCATCGGTGGGCTGCTTCCGAAACAAGGTTCACAAGACTCCAAACATTTGTAGAGCTTGTTTAGGGATATCGCTTGCCGTAATTGTCTGCTTGATGAGGCCAATCACAGAGTGAAACTCTCAGATTTTGGATTGTCAAAGCAGGGAGACTCCTTCAAGATACCACCACAGGACAAAACGCCTATAAGATGGTAATGTGGATCAGATGATTGTCGCTGACTGCAAGCTTGAAGGCCCAGTACGCCCTCAGATATGAACTTTGTGATTTTTTCTCCTATTGTGTAGTAGATCCCACTTGTATAACACGTGTCAAGTGCGAGATCTTAATTCCTACAAATAAGCGAGATATAAGCGACCACCTCAGGCCCGACCTCCTTGGCTCAGCACAACAGGCCACACGCCCTAACAGATTTCCGACCTCGATAGCGGCTAGATATTGAATGAATTCTCAACAAGTCTTTGTTCTTCAGCCCACTGCCGGACTGTCTCCTCATCCCGGCTTACCTCGCGCACTGATTGCGAATAAAGAGAAATACAAGCCTGAGACAACTCGTCCACCGAATTCCACTCTCAAAATCTAGGCTTCTTTAAAGGGCCCTAACTCTGTTTGTAGGACGTCTTGGACGATTTCAGAGATAACACTGTGATCACCGTATGACTCTCTCCAAAACCAAAATGAAAAGTGAAAAATAATTTTCTGGGTGTTCTGTGCCTTCGAGATTTTCACAAAAAGATTCTGATATCAGATACCTGATACTGCTACTTACAGGGTGATTCCAAATGGATACCCTTGCAGAAACGTACACAGTAGTAGTAGTGTAGCATATCCCGACGAGATACAACCTGTTGTTACATTTTTGTGGTGAAGATTCGGAATTGACGGTTGTACATTTCTGCAACGGTGTCCAGTTGGCAACAGCTCTACTTACAACGGAACTACGTTTAGTCAGCTTGACCATTTCGGAGAAAATGTTCTTTTCAAGCTTTATTTTGGACGCAAAATCCGAGTATGCTCTTTGAAGAAGACTAAAACCACTTTCAAAGAAGATATAGGTGTTTTTAAAGGCTCGCGGCAACTCAAGGGCACCATCAAGGAAATTCCAGGGTGTTTTGATTTTTTTCCGGATTTCCCTCAAAACTTGTATGCCCGCTTGTTAAACTCCTGAGGTTCACTGTAGATCACGATAGGTGCCATGCCATTTAGGGGTAACATCGAATTCGTATTCAGCATCCCGAATAACCACCGCATAGAAGTTTTGAGTCAAATCAGAGACTTCGTCCAAACTACCGTATACCCGCCGTAATCTACCGTAATCTGTCGAAAATCGATAAGCGGACCTCACTAAAAATTGGTAAACTTGGAGATACATCTCTCGCAGCATTCCGGAAATCGTCAAAAGTCGCTTTTTGGCCTGAAAAAATTCACTGATAGGAAGCTTTGAACGAAGTGAGCCCAAAGCTTTGAAAAACGGACAAACAAACCTCAGATTCGTGATCAGCATCCCAAAGAACCCACATGGGAAAGTTCTAAATCAGCCGAAAACATTCCTCCTTAATGCTGTTAGAACCCCCAAATTGATATAAGTACGCTCAACCAACAATCCTTAGAAGTCCAAAACGCTATTATTCTATTAGAATTTCGAAGAACGAAAGTCAGCCTGACTTCGTCCAGGGGGGGGGTACTTTGGGAGCTGAACACGATTATAAGGTCCGTTTCCAGATTTTCGAAAGATTACTACGCGTTTTGGCACGCGCTTTGGAAAGGAACTCAGGGATAAAACGTCTATATTTTTTCAGAGTAGTTTTAGACAGCTGAGAAGGGCATATTTGTTCTCTACGTTCGAAAATGGTTCTAGAAAAGTACATAACATTTAGAATGGCCAAACTTATTACTAGTAGTTTCCTTGTTAGCACCTATTTCATTTTCCTCCTGAATCCTGGGTGCCCCCCCCCATCTAGCACATTACCAAGGTCAGAAGCTGCGATCGGAGTGGCCGGCCAGCCTCGCTTGGAAGAAGTGGTGGTAGGTACTATCACTCTCTGGGCCTAATTCCGGTTCGCATTTGCGAACTACGGCTATTGCAACATGCGACCCGTGTTAATCGTGATAGGACCACTTGTTCCCAGCACGATTATCAAGTGCCGCATTATGCAACAGACGTACTCTCCCATTACGGACCGGAATTTGGCTCGGACAACGATAGTACCCTCAATCAATAAGAGGTTCAAATTTGTCAATTTCAGGCAAGCCCCCGAAGTGCTAACTACTAGGGTTTACACCGCCAAGTGCGACATATACTCGTACGGTATTCTTATGTGGGAGATATTTCATCATGCTGAGACACCATTCAAAGGAATTACGAACAAAGTGATCCGAGAAAAGGTGGGGAATTTGGATATATTGTCGTAAACGATATAAATAAAATGTGACCGCCTCAGATAACGGAACCAAATTTTCGCCCAACGATTGATCATAACCTTCCTGCTTACATCAAATGTTTAATGTCAACGTGTTGGTTAGGTGACCCAGTCAAACGTCCGACAATCGCAGCGATAGTACAGATTATAAGAAAAAGAGACAAGAAAAGGTGAGCTCAATCGAACTTTACGCCTGAAACAAACATGAATGCAACCCTTATTTAGACAACGAGATGAGTTGAAAAAGAAAATCCGCTCGAGGAGTACGGTGGGTAGCCGGCCTTCTACTGTGTGAGCACCCCTCTAGGCCAACTACTCATGTAATTTTTCAGAGCACAGAAGAGACTAGGGAAACCAAAGAATACGCAGCTGATTTTCAAGAGCTGGTTAATGTATGTAGCGATGATCGTGACAGAGTCGAACGTTTCGGAACGTTTTCACGTTTTCAGAATGCTGAGAAAGTCAAGGGCAAATAGCCACAGCTCTAAGAAGAATCTTCTGAAACAATGAATCTCAATACTAGTCTTTAACGAAGATGACTGTAGGCAAACTCATTTATAAATGCTGTCAATAAAATAGCTTAAATCTAGGAGTTTTATCCGCTTAACTTCCTTTCTCTATTGCTTCATCTGATTAAATAAAGATGTCACAGAATGCCTGAATGTCACAATTAAGAAACTTCCAGGGTAACATAAACTAGCGAGACCTAGCGAAGTTTTCGCTCACAGAAACTTTTGCGTGAGCCAACTACCTGAGACGGATTAGTTTGTTAGAATGGTGGTGACTGACTTCCGTCTACCCGAAAGTTGCTGTACGTATGGACTCACCTGAGCAGAGCAGGGTGTCGTACATTTACAGCAGGCCGTGGGGTATCAAAATGTGGGATCATTAAGCAAAACATAAGAAGCCAGCGGTAAATCGTCGGTTGCTACCGGCACAAAAATCACAACCCCTTCTGTACTTCCTTCCCTTACGTCGCTACCCACTGCCCTTTCTTCTAATTTGTAAAGTTCACAAGCGATTATTCTCGCTTTACCGTCTCTATCATGATAAGGAAAAACGCATTCTCATATTATATTATGTTTCCCTAGTTGACCAACATCATGCCCTTGTTCTCAATGAATGAAATTAGTAGGTGGTTGTTTATGTTTTTGTGGTGCAGTTTCTGATAAGCTCAAACTTGCAACATATATAAAACTGGTTTTTGGAAGTTAGGGATTCGAAATGACTGAGCGGTTGCAATGAGTGGCGAACAGAGAAGGTGCGGAAGTGGAGCTGCTGCTTGTATCCTAAATCTGGCAAAAAAATGTCAATCTGCATCAATCTCAAAACGCTTCGCACGCTTCTCAAGATTCATGTTTTCCTATCTATTTCTTCTCCACAAAAAGTTAAGATACAGCATCAAAAATTTGAAAAATCTTTTTTCAAATTCTACACACTTGGTGACGTCCTGCACACTCCCACTGCGGTTCTGCTAACTTTCGATGACCTGTACACTCCCGTTGGGCTCTTCACATTTTCTATGAAGCCCTGCACTATACCATTTGGGTCCTGCATACCCTCTATGACGTGCTGCACACTCCCGTTGGGGTCCTGCACATTCCTACTTAGGACCTGCGCACTTTCTATGACGCTCTGCACACTCCTATTAGGGTCCTGCACACTTACTATGA
The DNA here is from genome assembly GCA_029168955.1 of Aplectana chamaeleonis. NCBI lineage: Eukaryota > Metazoa > Nematoda > Chromadorea > Rhabditida > Cosmocercidae > Aplectana > Aplectana chamaeleonis. Next base: position 1,859,977 of record JAPDOI010000076.1, read on the forward strand.
CGTCTTGCACACCCTCACTGGGGTCCTGCACACCTTTTACTACGCCCTGCATTTTTTGCATCGCTAGACGAAGTTATCATGACCCACAGCCAAAAGTGCGCTCCACGGACAAACTCGGTTGCCCCGAAGCACGTAAGAGGTGACTCGGGCTGATTTTTTGGTAATCGATAAATGTCGCACCCACCTAAATGTTAGTACCATTTCATACAAGTTTTGATCTGCCATTCCTAAGATATGCGGGACACATGCACACACATACACACACACACACACACACACACACACACACACACACATACACACACACACACACACACACACACACACACACATCGGGACATAACTGCTTTAAGTATAAGAATAAGATATCTTCCTAAAACGCGATGAAAAACCACTAGTTTCTCGATCAGGGCAGGGACAATTTTCTTGGGATTAAGCAAGAGACTACCCGCAGCACCATCTTTAGAATCTTTCAAGAACCAAATAGCTCCAAAAATCCTTGAGCATTGAGCAACCTTGCTGGATGTTTGTCTGAGTGGCTATCATGTTGTTTTCGTGTCACTGTTTCTGGTGATCATTCGAGGTATTCTTCTTTTTTTTCTCTTTTTCTTTCTTACGATTGTCTTAAACAACGTAAATAAATGAATAAATAAATAAATAAATACATGCATTGAATCGTTCGGGTTTCTGCTGTGTCACCGGCGTAGCATACTAATCGTTGTCGCGCACGTCGCTTAGGCCTTGTTACATACTATGTCACGACGAGCGCCGCCACACAGAGCTTGTCGCTCATATTGATCGAATATCGTGTGATTGATACTCATTGTCGCTGTCGCGCGTAGCGGAGTGCATGTCATAGACAAAGGCATACTCGTCGCGACCTCGACTGTGCATATAAGGCATATCGATTTTCCGTAGATATCCATTACAATCACTGTGTCGCGTCGCGCGTCGCCGGAAGTATGTACTAAATATATCTAGTGCATACTTCTCGCGCGCGACAGAGACAGTGGTCATTGGCCATATTTTTTGATTGATATAGGTGGCAAACACTATGGGGTATGGTATACTTTTGCGAAACACGGTCGCATCGCTCTGCACGGCGACAGTGACATCCTCCCGCCCTTTAAATCTGTCGCTGTCGCTGTGCACTGCACAGCGACAGCGACAGTGGTAGCGGCAGGCTATGGCAAATTTGCAGTATGTCAGCCCTCCGCGACACGTCGCTGCGACCCACACGCGACATCTGTTCCTATGACAGCCGTTGCCGTTGCTCCGATGCTGGTCTCGCCGCGATTTGTGTTAGATTGCATGCCTGTCGCTCATTACAGCGACAAAGTATACCATACCCCTATGACTCGTGGCGGGGGAGGGGGGAAGGTATGCACTAGGCCACAGGACCTTCCAATTAGATCACGATCGTATTTCAGGGACGCGCAATGAAGTGTTTTTCATCCATAGCGACCCAAAATCAATATGCTTGATATGCATGGCCGTGGTCGAGCGTGAAGGAGTCTGCAAGGTTGATCCCGTGTTATTGCTTGCAGCGACTAGCAACGCCGGTGGATGCGATATCGATTACATTGGGCGATGGCGGCAACTGATACGGTGTGAAAGGCAGAAAGAGGAGGACCGCGAAGTGTTTAAACGCTGCAACGACCCTGCATCACCGTCAGCGAGGGACACCCGACGCCGCGACAATTATGTTCGAAACATTCTTGTCGCCGTTTCAAAGCTTAGGGGTATGGTATGCTTTGTCGCTGTTATGAGCGAAAGGCATGCAATCTAGTACAAATTGCGGCGGGTCTCACATAGTAGCAACGGCACCGGTTATCGTACGAATAGTTATCGGGCATCTGTAGCAACGACGTGTCGCGAAGACTTCACATACTGCAGGTGTGCCCAAGTCTGCCGCTATGCAGCGCACTACTTCTGACGCGTGATTTGACTCTGATTATTTGTAGAGCGTCTGCCGAATCCATTTGCAACGATTCCGCTATATTTTTATGATTACGATGTCTACGTTTACCAACAACAGCCAAATGAATTCAACAATTTCACCTCGTTAAAAAAATCAGGTTGCGAGCCAACCAATAAAACAGTTTCACGAAATTTAGGAAAAATGCCAAATCCTAGAATTTTGCTGCGGAGCCAAACTTTAAGGAATTGAATTTTGAGAAATTTCTTTAAGAGAATATTACCGGAGCAGTGGTGGTAAAACAATATATACACTGCCTTGACTTCAGGACGATAGAAAGAGTTTCTCTCGATGTTTGTGGTCTACCCCCATCGCAAAGGAAGTCAGTTTACTTATCCGCTATTCGCCCTATCACGATGTACGGATCGAAAACGTGGGCAGCACCGAATACGCAGGTGGAAAGGTTGGTTTAAACGGAAAGGAAGCTGTTTAGAAGACGTTTGCTTGGGTATTTCTGGCCGCGGATGTGCCACAACCAAGATATCTACAACGAAATCGGCGCCTTACATCAATGCTTGACACGAGGGAGGTGGCAACGTCTCTCAACGCCATCTCACGCGGCGACGGAAGGTCGTATTCGTTTTTTTCGGTCATATTTCAAGAAGACCGCCAGGTTGTTTGGTACAACACGCTCTAAGGATGCTTCCGAGTCCTGTCTGAAAACGGCTGCCTGGATGTAGGCGAAAGTTTTGGACGGATTTGGTGAAGGATTTGGAATCACTCGGCATTGAAGAGCAATTCAGGTGCGATGTTTTACTTCGCAGGAGGTGGATGAGCGACCAATGGATGGATTGTGTTAAAATTGTGGCTGAGGACCGTGACAAATGGGCGCGGCTGACTACTAGGACGGCTAACCTCGGTGAAGATGCGGAATAAATGAAAGTGCGCTATGAGCGGAAATTGTTGAAAGGACTTCGGACAAGTTTCGCGAAAATCGCCTAAGATGGTATGAGCACGTTTTGCGAGCTGGAGAACACTCGGTAGCGAAAGCGGCTATGCAGCTCCAAGTGACGGGCCAGCGACCAAGAGGACGACCTAAGCAGAGTTGGCTGAATGTCTTGCACAACGATATGAACATTGCAGGCCTCCATCCTGACAACGCGAATGACAAGGTCAAATGGCAGCAACGTTCGAGAAAAGCAGACCCTGCTACTCTGAGAGTTTTGACCGAGAAATAGCCGCGAAGTAGCCGCGAAATGCCTGCTGACCGCGTAATAGCCGGGACATAGCCGCCAAGTAACGCTGGCCGCGATATAACCGCGAAATAGCCGCTAAATAATGCTGGCCGCGAAATAGCCGCCAAGTAGTTCTCGCCGCGAAATAGCCGTGAAATAGCCGCCAAATATGTGGTGTGCTTGAACCCAGTTCAGTTTAGCTTAGTTGAGCTTATTTGATTTATGTGCGGTCTATGCGATGGCGAACTTCCTAATGCTGCTGAGCCATGCCCTTTTCCGGAATACTACGGGTAAAATCGAGTTTCTTGATCACCCATTATTACTGCATCCCCTTACATGGGCGTATTTCTGTAGGCATACCGGACGAAGATCAACCATTGCAGAAAGGTGCTTTATAGCCACATACGACGTGACGAGTCAACCGAAATAACTCTTCGATACAATATTTGATGGGGTTCCAAGCATCATGGATCTATTCACAATGGGACGCTCATAAGCTCGGATGATAGCAGGATATCGGCGTATTTTATAGTATGCACGCCTCGTATTTCTCTTATTCTCTCCTCTGACTACCAGAATGTTTCTTCTCAGTGGAGCATGGAGCTATCTGTCAAATTCGGCATGCATGTAGTGAAAATTCAAGCCATTCTCCATATCGATGGTTTCACCTGCCGTTCCCAGACAAGGTACGGACCCCACGATTACTTCCGGTGCAAAACTTGTTAAAAGGGGGGCCACTCGAAAAAATGAAATGATTCATGCATGAAAATGAAAATTTCTGCTGATACCAGATGCCTGATAGCGTTATAAGTAGACTCAGTTTCATACCAAGTGAACTCATGTTTTCGGTTATCACAGCGCGGAGCGGTGGCTTTTCGTCGGAACCTCCTTATCACTAGTTATATTTCACCGGGGCCCACCGCTCCGCTGCTGCTGATAATCGAAATCAACAGGTCACTAGGGACGTACCGGAGCATAGGTGTTTTCATGGATTGTCTCATGGAAAGTTTTTCACGGACAACTTTTCGTTTTCACGGACGATTTCTGAAAGTGGTATGATTCTTGTTTTAATTGAACCCTGAGCCCCCCCCAACTAGTTTTGCACCTTACTTCTTACATTTACCATGTTCACATCTGTTTACATCTGATTAAAACCGTAGGCTATCGAATGAGATCTGCAGGCCGTGAACATCGACGAAACGTGAAAATGAGAAAATCCACAGCCTGGTCTTTTCCGTTTCCGATTTCCGTTTCCTGCGTTTTGACCATTTTTGTTCCGTCTCCAAAAATTATAAAAAAAATTTCGCACAGCCCTAGCCTTGATGGATATAAGCCCTGTGTTGCGATTCAACACAGAACGCAAAGAGACCTCAATATTGTCTTTGGACGTCTTCTTACGGAACACATGACAACAGTTATGATTGACGGTATCGTTGTCTGTAACTTTGAATGAAGGTAAGACCGGCAATAGAAGTTTGCAACCTCATTTCCAGATTGGTGGCTTGGTAGAGAGCACCAGTTGTCGGGAAGTAGCCGAGAAACAGAAGAAGAATAGCCCACCAGGAGCCGCTGCGGAGCCTGGTGGGCTATTTCGCGGCTATATCTCGGCCAAAACTCTCAGAGTACAATGCGCGACGAACGCTGAAGAAGAAGAAGAAGTGCTATGAGCGGGGATTGTGGTACAATTTCAACTTTATTGACAGCTTGATTATTAACATGAATAACAAAAATTGATTTTCGGTGGCGGCCCATTCGAGCTCGCGTGTTCCATCGGTTGGGCACGGTATACGGTAATGCGATATTGCACGCAGTCCGAGCGTGCAGCCACTCAAAAAAGGGGTCTAAACAGTTGCAGCCACTGGCGTGTGGTTCGTCGAGAGTGAGGAGTATGGTACACTTTTGCAACACACGGCCGCGTTTCTCTACAAAGCGATGTCGCAGTGCGCTGCACAGCGACAGGCTTCGGCACATTTGCAGTATGTGAGAATTTAGCGACACTTCGTGGCTACAGACGCGCGGTGACTGTTCCTACGACAACCGATGCCGTTGCTACGAAGGGAGTCCCGCCGCGATTTGTACTAGATTGCATGCCTGTCGCTCATAACAGCGACAAAAATACCATACCCCTAAGGCTGGGATCACACTCCCGGCGATGAGCGACGCGACGCAGTGTTCACCACCAATAACGACTGAAAATCGATATGCCTGATATGCGCTGTGCTCTCGCTGGTCGCGCGAAGAATGATCCCGGCCTAAGCTTTGAAACGGCGACAAGAATGTTTCGAACATAATCGTCGCGGCGTCGAGTGCCGCTCGCTGACGGTGATGCAGGGTCGTTGCGGCGTCAAAACACTTCGCATAATTTTTCCATCTTTTTATTGCTCCACGTGTTTTTTCATGAGTATGGAAGGCCGGACCGTTGCACTCTAATAAAATAGGGTACCACGGTGTCCGAAACTTAATTTAGGAATTTGGGTTATCGTTATAGGGAGGGAGGAAATGGCTTTTGCGTTTGGCCACGCCCATTTTTCTATGCCGCAACGGCTGCGCTGATTTTGGAAGGGGAGGAAAACACGGATTGGTGTTATAAATTCGTTTCCGCACGGAAAAATGGGCGTGGCCAAGTGCGATAGCCAAGTTCCCCGCCCCTCCTGCGATAACACCCGGCCTGTTCGTGTACCTATTCAAAAAGCCCATAAGAGAAGATGAGAGTTTAAAAATTATTAATCACCGTCCATTCAGTTGTTTTGCCCGCAGCCAACACTCCCAATGCATTTACTTTCAAGGCAACGATTACGATACCTAACCTCCGCTAGCGTACTAAAATCGTTCTTGACTTTCCACGGCGTCTGGCACACTCCCACTTGAGACCCGTACCTTTCCTATGACGTCATGTGCATCTCTTCTGAGTTCCTGCACCCTTACACTGACGTCCTGCCCACTATCGGAGCCCATCCCGATGAGGTTGCCCGTCTTCAAAGCCATGCCGATTTAAAGGCAGTGTTCACGATAATCTTCGCTTTTGAGATTAACCGCTAAATCGATTGCTTGGCCTCCGGGTAGAACTGAAATGACGAAGAAATCGAGAAAAACGTCCTAGAAAGGCACCAAATCTTTTACTCTCACTCCACCTTTTTACTCTCACTGGAACTGTTCGTTGTGACAATGAAATCTTTTGTGGACCCGTCCTTGCGATTCTCTACTCTTTACTGCTCCGCCCTTTCCTTCGAACCCCAACTAATGCAGTTTTGCCTGAAATATTCTTCCATTTTTGATTAGCCCCGATTTTTACTGGTGACAACCACCGTGAACATGTTCATCCAGTCAAACAACTAGTCCAGGCCAGAGAATAATGTCACTGAGATAAGACGGTTCAGGGCGTTTCAAGCCGTTTCTTCGTAATTTTCGTAACACTTGGGGGCCAACGAATTGTTTTGAGTGGAAAACTCTGGAACGAAAATCATCGTGAACACTGCCTTTAAAGGCAGTGTTCACGATTATTCTCGTTTCCAAGTTTTCGACTCAAAACTAAGCATTGGCCACCGAGTGTTACAGAAATTACGAAGAAACGGCGAGAGACGCACTAGAACGTCATATTTCAGTGACTTTTTTCTCTGGCCTGGACTAGTTATCCAATTGTATGAACATGTTCACGGTGTTTGTCACCGGTGAAAAATGGGATCAGTCGGAAATGAAAGAACAATCCAGGCAAAAAAGCACTAGTTAGCGTCCGAAGAAAACAACGGAGCAACGGAAAGCAAATAATTGTAAAGGACGGGCCCACAAATGATTTCATTGTCACAACGGACAGTTCCTGTGAGAGTAAAGAGGTGGGGTGAGAGTGAAGGATTTCGTGACCTTCCAGTGCGTTTTTCTCGATTCCTGCGTCATTTATGTTCTACCTGGGGGCCAACCAATCGATTTAGCTATTAATCTCAAAATCGAAGATTATCGTGAACACTGCCTTTAACGATCACACAAACACACAGAGATGATAGGTCAAGAGCTTACTGTGACAGCATGTCAGAAAGAACTGCAGATCGTGACGACAAAGCACTTTTTTGACCTGAGAATTAACTCTTGTGTGACGTCCTATTTTTGAGAACGTAAGAACTGACCGGTGCGAACGAATGAAGTTTTTTGATGTGATAACGTGATACATCCAATCCACTGTTTCTTATCAAAGCCATTACCTTTGCTGACCGGTTGTTTACGTTTACGAGCGTGTATGCTCCCTTTAATTTTGCAAAAAAAATTAGATTGTATCACGACATGATGATCGTTTCGGCGCTTTAAAAAAAATCAAAACGGCGCTTTTTGAAGCGAGCTATGGCCGGAAGACACTTTCGTTGCCCACTTTAGCGTTTTCGCCTTTTTCCTCATGGATGACAGTGGTATTGTACTATTCTGAACTTGTAGCGTGACCCCAGGTAATGATAAATGAGTTCGCGATGATGAACTACGTGATGAATGTTGTACCCAGACAATAGGTGCGGACTGACCACTGGCAATCAAAGCCTCTGCGGGCGGTACGCCAGCAAGTTGCGGGCGGATCGCTGTCCATCGTGGCCTCGCCGGGCGGATCGATGCGTTTTGGCGGGCGGATAGCGACTTCTGGGAAAGTTGCTCACGCTAGCGGGCGGATCGCCGGCAAACTCTAAAGCGGCCATCCGCCCGCAAGTTTTTTGAGAGCCAGCAATCCGCCCGCTGAGCTATGAGATGCAGCGATCCACCGCAAGGGCTTTGATTGCCGGTGATCCGCACGCCACTGCTTTGATAGCCAACGATCCGCCCGCTCAAATTTGACACGGCGGTACTTGTCAACCATTAAGGAGTTTTTTTCTGATACCAGTACCATGCTTAGAGTAAACAAACCGAAGCGCATATAAGGCGCTCAATCGCACTGAATGCTCACTCGGAATTCCGAGGCCCATCCTGGAAGGTGATTTCAAGCCACCTTTGAAGAATCACTCAGAAGCCGGAGAATGATTTTTGGCAGCTGAAGGGATGTTCCCCACGGCTAGGGAGTGTGGTCCCGCTCACGGAGGCCGTGGTGGTATCCATCGGGATAACCCACATGTGGCATCGGGGGCGGATCGCTGGTTAATGGCGGGCGGATCGCTGGCTACTGTCGGGAGGATTGCTGGCAATTGGCGGGCGGATCGCTGGCTACTGGCGTGCGGATCGCTGGCTACTGGCGAGCGGATCGCTGGCTACTGGCGGGCGGATGGCGGGGGAATGTCGATTCGACCGCCAAAAGCTAGCGATCCGCCCGCATCTACTGTCTGAGTAACACGTGTCATTTTAGATTGAAAGGAACGTGAAGGACAGTGATTATGTACATGCATAAACTTTAAGGACAGTGAATATGTACATGCATATATATATTTACGTTTCGTTGTTCCAGAAACTTCCTGTTTTCTGGCCCGTTCGGCCTTTCTGTTTTATGTTTGCTGTTTTCTGACAAACTTGATTTTCTGTTTCCCAAAATTTCTTTGAAAAATTCTCGCACCTTTCTTATACAAATCTCTTTCAATACTTGAAGCACGAATACGATAATTTTGACTCGTTTTTGGCGCTTCTTTGGACGTATTGGTTCCAGTGAAGGCCGTACGTGTGTGTGTGCGTGTGTGTGTGCAATGCGTCAATGACCCAACCAACACGTTGCTAGCTTCTCTAACTCAACCGATGCCGTGCAACTCGTCCTTTTCCAAACCGATACAGACAGAACCGTTATTTCTTAATTTGACATTTCTTCATATCATGTTTGAGCGTGTGTGCTGCTTTAGAGGTAGTTCAGGATAGATTGTTATCAGCCTTCTTGTCCCGCAGATAAAAGACGCCTCTTTCAAACTAGCGACCACGTTGAAATTCATAATTTATCGTTTAGAAAAGTCATTGAGGAAATCGTCGTTGCCAGGAGGGACAATCGTCAGCAACAACACATCCAACACTTGTATCATTCCTGTGTAGTAGTGCCAGAACCCACATCGAAAGGTGTTGATGATTTGATTGGGCTTGATGTTGACACATTACCTCAATTCCAAAAACGTGTATTTCAAACAAGTCGACATTTCAAAGTAAAGTGCCCTACCGATGGGAACACATTTCGGTGGAGAAGTATAGCACTTCCAAGTGGAATTGGCATGAGAGCAAATGTCTCTACTCTGTTCGCAGCGTGCACCTAGTGATCATAATGTGTGTCCACATAAAATAGGAGTAGGTTTATCTGAAACAACTTTTGTATTATTGAGTAGGTTTTTCAATTGAGTGTCAGTGAAGGTCGCTTACCACCGCCTTTCTGTGCAGGTTTCACTGATGCCATAGGTGATTTGATTGAACTTGATGTGAGAGGTGTTGATGATTTGATTGGGCTTGATGTTGTCGCTTTACCTCAATCCCACAAACGTGTATTTATAACAAGTCGACATTTCAAAGTGAAGTGCCCTACCGATGGGAACACATTTCGGTGGAGAAGTATAGCACTTCCAAGTGGAATTGGCGTGAGAGCAAATGTCTCTACTCTGTTCGCAGCGCGCACCTTGTGAACATGATGTGTGTCCACATAAAATAGGAGTAGGTTTATCTGAAACAACTTTCGTATTATTGAGGTTTTTCAATCGAGTGTCAGTGAAAGTCGCTTACCACGGCCTTTCTGTGCAGGTTTCACTGATGCCATAGGTGATTTAATTAAACTTGATGTGAGAGGTGTTAATGATTTGATTGGTCTTGATGTTGTCGCTTTACCTCAATCCCACAAACGTGTATTTCAAACAAGTCGACATTTCAAAGTGAAGTGCCCTACCGATGGGCACACATTTCGGTGGAGAAGTATAGCACTTCCAAGTGGAATTGGCGTGAGAGCAAATGTCTCTACTCTGTTCGCAGCGCGCACCTTGTGAACATGATGTGTGTCCACATAAAATAGGAGTAGGTTTATCTGAAACAACTTTTGTATTATTAAGTAGGTTTTTCAATTAAATGTCAGTGGAGGTTGCTTACCACCGCCTTTCTGTGCAGGTATCCCTGATGACGCAGATGATTTGATTGGGATTGATGCGAGAGTTGTTGATGATTTGATTGAGCTTGATGCTAGAGGTGTTGCTGATTTGATTGGCCTCGATGTCGCCACTTCACCTCAAATCCACAATCAAGTATTTCAAGCGAATCAGCTTTTCAAAATAAAGTGCCCTACCGATGGGAACACATTTTGGTGGAGAAGGATAGCATACGAGGCGTTGGCATAGAGAATATGGGCATTCAGGAGATTCAGAGCAATTGAGTCCCTGTACGCAATGTGTACCCTCTGGACATGATTTTTGCTCACATAAGTTAACAGCAGGACTATCTGGAGCAACTCATGTACATATGATTAAGGGTTTTCATCTGAATGTCCCGGAAGTTTTCTTACCACCGCCTTCCTGTGCAGGTATCCCTGATGACGCAGATGATTTGATTGGGATTGATGCTAGAGGTGTTGCTGATTTGATTGACCTTGATGCCGCCACTTCACCTCAAATCCACAATCAAGTATTTCAAGCGAATCAGCTTTTCAAAATAAAGTGCCCTACCGATGGGAACACATTTTGGTGGAGAAGGATAGCATACGAGGCGTTGGCATAGAGAATATGGGCATTCAGGAGATTCAGAGCAATTGAGTCCCTGTACGCAATGTGTACCCTCTGGACATGATTTTTGCTCACATAAGTTAACAGCAGGACTATCTGGAGCAACTCATGTACATATGATTAAGAAGGTTTGCCACCTGATTGCCCCGGAAGTTTCCTTACCACCGCCTTCCTGCGCAGGTATCCCTGATGACGCAGATGATTTGATTGGAAGTGATGCGAGAGTTGTAAATGATTTGATTGAGCTTGATGTGAGAGGTGTTGCTGATTTGATTGGCCTTGATGTCGCCACTTCACCTCAATCCCACTAACATGTATTTCATACAAGTCGACATTTAAAAGTAAAGTGCCCAACCGATGGGAACACATTTTGGTGGAGAAGGATAGCATACGAGGTGTTGGCAGAGAGAATATGGGCATTCAGGAGATTCAGAGCAATTGAGTCCCTGTACGCAGTGTGTACCTTCCGGACATGATTTGTGCTCACATAAGTTAGTATCTGGAGCAACTCTTGCATTATTAAAGGGATTTTCATCTAAATGTCTTTGAATTCTTCTTACAACCGTCTTTTCGTGCAGGTATCCCCGATGCCACAGTCGAGAGAACTAAAATCGGATTACTGTCCTAGAATACTGCAGACAGAAGAATCTGTATCTGAAATTAGGTACCTACCGAAAAGAGGAAAAAGTATGCGCGCAGCTAACATCGAGCATGCGATCGTCCCTTTTCCCTTCCTTTTATTTTCACAAAGCTAAGATTTTATAAGCCTACATAATCCTGTTGATGTAGCATTTTTCATAGAACAGCAGTCAGAAACAGGAAGTGGTGTTCATTGATATTCCATAAAAACACAGCACTCTGCCAGTAGATGCGTCCTTAGACATATCAACAGAAAGATTTGCGATTGTTATTTCATGTCTGCCAGCCCCATAGATTTATTGATCTAGCGGATTGTAGTAGGACCAGACGTTGCAGAACCTGACCCTCATCCCTGAGCGCTGCACTTCAGTGACCCGTGTTTTCTCATCAGTCCATAGGAGCGGACCCACCTCTCACACAGCTGTCTATGCCACTTAATTTTTCAGGCGCGTCGGAAATGTCGTTTTCGTTGGGAGTGAAAGACTTTGGAATTAAAAACATCACTCGATTTGTTTCCTTCGATTGAGATTAGAGGAAAAATACAGTTCTGACCTAGAAGCTACCTGCCTTCTTAGAAAAAAACCGAAATCTTAAAATGTAGATACTTCCGAAATTTGAAAACGTCAATAAATCAGTATTATAATGCTGATCTCAAAAATGTATGCACATTCAAGTGTACTCTCCAACTTCCAGGGAATTCGGTTGTCTCCAGCAGAATTGCACAAAATTGAACTTTTTGTAGGCAGCGCCAGTTTAGATGGTAATTCGCGAGATCTGCAGAAGACTTACCCGTCAATAACCAATAATAAGGCTCGAAAGTCAGTATATTCTGTACGTGATCTTCATAATAAACTTCACCACTGGCGCATGGGTGTGGTGTGCCTAAACCAATGAGGAATAACGGAATACCGTAGTCATACAAAAACAGCATGATAAAACATCGAAACTCACGTTCTCAGGAATTATCAGGGTCGGAGCTCTGTCGAAAGCTCGTCGTAGCCGCCGAGCCGCGGGGCTCCGACCCCCGACCCACCGCTTCTGCAACGGGTATCGGTGCGCCTGCTCATAGCTTCATTGAGTGGAGCCTTCACCCCTGAGCAAGTGAATAAGGGAACCTTCACCACTAAGAAAACCGGTAACGCCTGAAAAAAGAATCCAAAAAGGTTCCAATAGACCCGACATTGGTGCAAGTCATTTTCAAGATAGGATTGGTGTCATTGCCGGTTTTTCGTGTTTCGTTCATAACTTTTTTAACCATTAAGTTTTCAGAGTCAGAGAAACATGTTCCCACTCTTCCAGCTGATTTCAGTTTATAAAGTGGTTTTTGTTTTGCTTGAAGATATCGGTTTTTCGTTCGTTGAGAGACTGTGAACGTTTCCTGGTCAACTCAGATACGCTGTCTTCGAATCTGAACTCAGATTTTGCTACGAACATCTGCGAAAAAAGTTATAGCCGGTCAATGTTCGTATTTCACTCCTTTTTCTATCAAAAACGCGCACTAGAGTTTGCAAAATCCGGAAACGAGCCTCATGCTTGTGTTCAGCGTCCAAAACTACCCCACTGAGCAAGTTTTGAGTGAAGGCACATTTTCCGAAATTTGCACAGACTTATAGCGTTTTGGACTTATGCGGATTTTCGGTTGTGCGCTAATTTATACCTCTGAGAGCGTTACAGAAAATTTTTGCATATTTCACTCAAAATCCTTCCAGGTGGGTTATTTGGGGCGCTGATCACGAACCTATGGCTTATTTGACGATTTTCCGAGCTTTTCGACATGATTCGTTCAAAGCTTTCCATCAGGGGAAAAATTTGATGGCAAATGGCAACGTTTGACGATTTAAGGAGTGCTTTGATAGATATGGCTCAAATTGTTGCTCTGGGGGTTATTTGCAGTGCTAAACAAGAATCTGCAATCCGTTTATCGATTTCTGATAGATTACGGTACGTTACGGTGGGTATACGGTAGCTTGGTCAAAGTCTCAGATTTGACTCAAAATTTCACTGTGGGTGTTATTTGGGACGCCGAACACGAATTTGAGGTCCATTTTTTGATTTTCAAAATTTTAAGGTAGGTAAAGTCAGTTAAAAGGCATAATGCCTACCGTAACCTACAGTAACCATAAGTCAGGCACCGTAGTTGGCCAAGAAACATTCACAGTCTCTCAAAAGCTCATACCTGACTAGCGAGGTTCCCTAGTAAAATATGAACCTTTGGTGAAAGTTCATATTCATACTCATTCGGAATCTCCGCAAAATTTTCTGCGTCAACTAGTGTTTTCGGGTTTGAACCATAATTTCCCTATCCTTCAGCCTAATTCATTTTATGAGGTACCAGTTTTTTGCTTATACCTCTTTAACCGTCACAGATATGGTACCGGTGATAGCTGTTTTCGAAATCTCCGTAAAATTCAGTGTCGATTGTATATAGGCTTCCTATTGCTACTTGCTCTATAAGCCAGCCAGATCGGTGGTAGAGTCACGCGTGGCAATGAAATCGGTCAATGGAGAGTGCGGGCCCCCTCTCCCAGGGGGTGGCCCGCAACTCAGTTTTTCTCATTTATTCTCTACTTTCGTTTTTCGTTTTTTTAAGGCAGCGTCCACGATGATCATCCTCGTTGACTTTCCACAGTGAAATGAAAGGCGAGTAGGATCTTAGGCTCCCAGGGTCGAAAGAACGGTAGAAAACGAGCCAGGAGTGGCAGAATAACGGCTGCAAACCAGCGTTTTGGTGCCCCAGACACGCCTGGTGCCCCAGATCCGCCCCCTCAAAATGAACAAGTGAAAACTCAGATGACATGAATTATCAAGTCAAGGAAGGGCTGATAAGTGAGCTGATCGCTTCATTGCACTGAAGGGTATCATCCTTCTAGCGGTCAATTCCTCCAAGCTCAAAAATCAACGTAAACAAGAGAGGACCTATTTTTGCTCAAAAACGCGTCTTTCCTGTCCTTTTTAAGCATGCCTTGCTATATAGGGCACTAGATCTTCCGTAAGCTATCGGAAGTGAAATTCATCGTGAACCCTGTCTTTAATAGATATAAATTTACCAATACTTTTCTTGTTTTGCTGGCTGCTCTTTTGCTCGACTCAGTGAAGAGTTAGGGGTCTCAAACTCGGACTGCAAGTATTTAGTACTAGTAAAAGTCTCCGAAACAAACCCCATCAAGACAGGATTCATGAAAAAAGTTTTCTCTCATACCTGACAGCTCCAAGTCCGGAAGCGATTTTCAGCAATTTTACGCCGAAAATGACACATTGATCTGCTTTTTCTCGGCTGATGTCAGGTGGCAAGTTGTTCTGCACAAAAAGTTGTCCCAGAAAATGTAGCGCAGTCCCTTCCAGGAGGGTTTACCGACATTTTTTCAATGGGATTGTAGCGGTTTCAGAGGCCCAAATCCCATTGCTGTGAGAACTTTTGCATAGCTATGGCATCGGGCCGGCCACATGTGGGCTATTACGATGCCACATGTGAGTTATTTCAATGTCACATGTGGGTTATGTCGATGTCATATGTGGGTTATTCCGATGGTTCCCAGCACGGTCTCCGTGTGCAGGACCACCCCCCCCCAGTCATGGGGAACCATCCCTTCAGCCCCCCCCGTCATAGTCGGTGGATCTACTGAGTCCCACCGGGTCGATACGCACCGAATTCGTGGGAAACGGGTGCAAAAAAAATCAACCCACTGAGTCCGACTGCGACGATCTGATGCCCACCGCAATCCCCCCGGTCGATACTGGTTGTTCTCATGCGTACAAGGGCAGGGTCAATGCACCGACCGAGTCCCACTGAGTCCCACCGGAATCATCCTCACCCCGCCCGGTCGATATAGGAGTTTCTCATGTGATTTGGGTCATTTTTTTCGACCGACTGCGACCTGCCGAGTCCCGCCGCATCTCGACTCTCGTCGTATGCGCTCTGCCCCATCTACTGCTGCCGATGACTATCGATTGCGTGTTTCGCAGAGGAACTGGTTGGCGCTGGTGGCAACCTGACTCAGTCGGACTCAGCAGGTTTTTCGACGAAGTCTGACCGGGGCCTCAGCTGTCAAAAAATATTCTTCGGCTTCTGATCCTTCAAAGGTGACTTGAAGTCACGTTCCAGGATCGGCCTCGAAATGCCGAGTGAGCATTCGGTGAGATGGAGCGCCTTCCATACCTTTTGGTTTATTTACTCTGCGCATGGTACTGATACCAGAAAAGAACTCAATTCTCTAGAAGTTCAAGATTGCAGTGCCATAGTGATACCACACCGATCGGGATGCTATATCGCGCAAAAGCTACATGCAATAGCCATGCAACATTCTCAGAGGAGGCTCGTTCTCGGCACAATGAAGAGCTAGGGGCCTCAAACTCGAGCTGTGAATAGTTATAGTGAAATTCTTCAGAATAAACCCCATATGGACAGGACCTACGTGAAAAAGTTTTTTCTCTTACTTTAACAAGCCCGAAAAGAAAATACGAGAAAAAAAATCTGGTACCAAAAAAGTAGGTCCCGAAATGTTGCAAATGTTCGAAAAAGCATTTCTCTTCAGGTGGGAAACGGCTTTTTCCGACCTTGACCACCTCCGGCACATTTTTGGATCTCATCCTGGGAGAGTAAAGCATCTCCACAGCACATTTTGGGCTTGAGATTTTGCGAGGAGCCAGATAGTAGGATAGAAAACAGTTCATCTTGATCGCACATGTCACCCCTTTATGTCACACTAACTTTGTTTTCTACCTGTGAGGTGAAACAAGTAAACTTGCACGAAGAGTCACCACACCACGTCATTTTACAAACAAATTTCAAGAGGTTTTCAGAGGTGAGCACATTGCCCACTTTATGTATAGCCAGTTCGTTTTTTTTCACTTTAAAAAAAATTTGTTTGCTAAGTGTACTTCCAGGGGAAACAAAATGACTACAGAAACATTGGAAAAACTCTTTTCTGAGGATACGTGATTTCTCCTGTCTGCAGTTTTTGTTGCTGCAATTTATCCATGATGCTTCACTCCAGTATTTTAAAAGAAATCACATGGAGAGTGCATGACCTATTTACACTTAAATACAACTTTTTAATGAAAATTTTTAGTTGTATGTTCACATTTGGGAGAGGGCAAAATGAAAAAAAAATTGAAAATTGAGATGGAGGCGAATCCAAGCTTAAAGATCTAAAAAGAAATACGGGAAACAGAACATTCTTTTGAGCGTAGCAGATGATTTTTACTCGCACACGACCCAATTCTGCGCCCCCCCCCCCTGCGCGGTCTGCCGAACTGTGCCCCCCCTCTTCCCCCACACTGGGATCATTCCAGTGTACGCTTGACTCCGATCGGTGGAGCCGAGCTCCATCGTAATCTCCATGGGGTGCTCTCGCACCTATGTTGTAAATAGGAGACGCAGAGTCTCACTGGAGCCAACAACGGGGCTCGCCTCCTCCGACCTGGCTAGCTTATGGGGCTAGCAAAGTTTGAAACCCCATATATCATTCGAAGTCAGAAATCTACGTAGATTTCAAAATCTTCACCCCACATTCCTATCTTTGACGCTTAAAGAGTTATAGGCGAAAAACTGGTGTTTCGTAAAGCGAATTAGGCTGAAGGGTCGAAAAAAACATTTTTTCAACCTGGAAACACTTGTCGACGCAGAATTCTATGGGAATCAAGAAAACAAACTTCACCGAGAGTACATCTCTTAGCGTAGAAAAGGTTTGAACAAAAAACCGATAACTTTAGGCACAAAAAAAGTGCACTTTATAAGCCGAAATCGGGAAGAGTGAAAAATTATTTTCCAAACCTGAAAACGCTCTTCTATGCAGAATTTCATGGGGATTCCAGAAACAACCTTCACCAAAGGGTTATTTTCGAGGAGAAAAACTTTTTAAGGGGAAACTGGCACTTTGCCAGCCGAACTTGGTTCGGAGTTCTAGAGCGCGGTAGATCCTCAAGATACTTTTCGTCGGGACAGGGGCTGTCTACACACCGAAGGAGGAGTTGTCTCGTTTTCGCAGTTTGACAGGTCACGCCACTCAACGCGAGCGAAGTGGTCCCGAGCGGAATTAGAGCCGCAAAAGGCGGGGCAACTCCTCCCTCAGTGTGTAGACAGCCCCTGTCTCCTCTTCGTCCGAGAATTTTACAGAAATTCTGGAAAAAAAAAACACTTTCGCTCAATATCCTCCTATAAGGATGAAAATATTACCGGCGGAAAGCCTGCAATTTCTTGGTGGAAGTCAGGTTACCTCATGAAGTTGGAGGCAGATAAAAAAGACGAAAAGACCGAAAAATTGAGGTGGGAAAAATTATGTTCATTTTTTAAGTTGAGGTGAGGAGCAACCTTCGCATTTTGTCCGTCAACACATCCAACAATCCTCACTCTCGGACCGCTGCCTCTACCCCAAGGAAGCTATGCCCTTGCTCCGGGCATTGTTATCACCGTCATGTAATTTAAAGTGTGCCCGAATGAGAATGGCGGCCCATGCGGCCGGCGTGCTTGGCAGGCGGCTGTCGCATGTGTCGCCGTCGGACGAGTATTGGATTTCAACGACGGCCGTCTCCTCTCCCACTGATTGATTGGCGCAGCCCTTGCTGCCAGCCGGTGCCGGCCTCGTTCGTAGTCGATGGCGGTGGGGACTTTTCGCATGCTCGTCCGAGAACGGCGAACGCGACGGCCGCCTGCCAAGCTCGCCGGCGGCATGGGCCGCCATTCTCATTCAGACGCACCTTGGTGTCCCTGCAACGGGCTTCGGTGCCCCTGCTTCAATACTCAGTACCTTTGTAGCGGAACATTGAAGGCTGTAGCAGGGACACCGAATCCCGATGCGAGACGATGCTCCGGCCTGCTCTGGGGATCGGAGCCCCGCGGCTCGATGGCTCCGACGTGCTTTCAACAGCGTTCCGATCCCCAAATCGCCTGAGATCTCAGGTCATCTGAGTCTCCGAAAGAAGAGCTTCGTAGCCCCCGCTGATACTATCTCAGAAATAGGAACAGGCACGCTCCGCGTCTCTTAAGTAGCGCGAGACTCGTTCCGTCCCTTCTTCGTAAGGAACGGATAGCGGGAAACGCCTATCTATGCACATATTCACCCGGCCATGGGGAGATCCCCTCACCAGCCAAAATTATACTAGAAATGTATAAGAGGATCCTCCCTAGGGTGGCTTGAGATCACCCTCCAGAGTCGACATCACAGCGCCGAAGGAGCGCTCAGTGAGATGTTTGAGAAACGCATGTAATGATTTCATTTTGTGATTCTTGATACCAGTTGACCGCACATGAAGACACTCCAATTCAAGCCGTACGAGTGTTCGGACACGGTGTGCATCATTCAACAACTCTGCTCAACCTGAAGTGGCATCTCCGAAGAATGCAATGGCCACAACTGGAGCAATACCCAATGTAGGGCTTTGTCAGAGTCTTCACGTTCCTCAACTTTGATTCAACTTCTCTTGTTTCAGAAGAATGAGAATCAGCAGGAGAAGGCAGGCACGTCGCGAGGAACGACATCAAATTTCGAAAGGAAACGAAAAACAGAACCTAAATCGAGAGGCGAACGAAGAATCACCACTTACCCCGGAGCGGGATCGAGGGACAAAGTCCCACAAAACTCACCATATGACCGCAAAAAAGCGTCATCAACACCGCGAGGGCTCAAGTGTGCAAGTGGGAGAAGAAGGACCACCACATTGAAAACGCCAACACCAAATCAGGAACGAAAAAAGAGCACCACTCCGAATGAAGAAACACCTGACTGTCGTCAACGTGCGCCGACCTCCACCCCAAACGAAGGAGAAAAAAAGACGCCGGCGCCTCCCGCAGAGAAAGCGGCTACTCCTCGGGCTAGTAAAGAAGAACAAGGCGAAAATGCAAAGGGTTTCAATCTACACCAAGCAGCAGACATCATCTGTGAGCGTAGGAAATCGGCGCCAGCTTTGGCACGCAGTGATGAAAAGATTGATCATAAAGACGCCTCTGCCGAAGGTAAGGCAGGGAAAGATGATTCGGTCCAGGAGGCACGAGCGGACAATGAGCAAAATAAAGGCGGACATGCCTCCACACCACTGACATCTGAGAAAAGGGCAAAGTTGCAGATGGATCAACATTCGAAAAAGGTATTGATAATGAACAGTTCTTAATAAGATTCCTGATTATTGCTGATTTCAGGGGAGTTTCCGGAAACGACTCAGTTCTGAGGACGAACAGTTGGAACGAATGCTCGCGGTGAGGGAAAAGTCAAACTGAAACCAGGGGTCGTATTCGCCAACAACCCGCCGAGGGTAGTCGAAGGGAAGCGGAAGGGATGATACCACGCGCGGCAGAGGAGCAGATCAACCCATCTTACACCATGTAAGATGGAAATGCAAACTGTGTTACGTATCGATATCACTGCTAAAAGATAAAGATTCCACCGCGAAGCGGCCATTTTTCAGCTATGCTGTTCGAAAAATTCCGGTGATCGCGAGGGAAGCCAAGGGAGGCGAGAGGTGGCCGTGGAGCGCGCGTTTTGTACTGAAATTTCACCTCATTTACCCTTCGACTACCCGGCGGGTACCCGGCGGGTTATTGGCGAATACAATCCCAGTGTTCAGGAGAGCGTTCCAAGAATGTTACAAGTCGCCATGGGAGGAGAAATAGCGTTTCCATGGACAATTTCGCTTCCCTTCGCTGCGAATTACGACTGCTAACTGCTCCCCTGCCGCCGTGGCTACCTTTCCATGGGGACCTTTTGCCACGGGAACATTCTTGGAACGCACTCCAGGACGAATTTTGCTAATGAGTCTTTAGTAAGGTTGTCGGAGAACTGGCTGTCGCCAGACAACGGTGACGTCATAATTCGGTTCTTCAACCACCCAAAACTGCGCGGGGTTTCCTTTCCTTTCCAAAATCTAGAGAGTAGATGGCAAAGAGGCTTCATCTTCCTCATAAAGCTGGACTTCGAAATGGGTGTAGTTGACAGATATAAGAGGACGCCGTGGCCAACCCGGTCGATACGTATGAAAACATGGACCATAGAGGTCGCGAAAAACCACCCGGTGTAGCCAGCTGTGACTGACGCGGTGGGCTCTATCTTAAGGGGGGGGGCACTCAAGTAGAAGTCAAAAATGAAATAAATGAACCACTGGATTAGAAATGCCGGACCTAACAAATTGCCAGTGCGGTATGATACTATGGCACTAGGCACTTCATTCGACGTGATCAACGGATGGGTTGGTCATATCAACGTGTATAGGGTATTTCGGGGAGGGGGGTGGAAATCAGTTCATACCCTATGTGGACGGTGCACCACCGTTCCTCACAGGAGGAAAACCCCGGGCTGTGGGCTGCTGAGATAGGGCTTTCTACACACCGAGGGAGGAGCTGTCCCGCCTTTAGCGGCTCTAATTCCACCCGGGACCACTTCGCTCGCGTTAAGCGGTGTAACGTTTCAAACAGCAAAACCGGGACAACTCCTCCCTCGGTGTGTAGACGGCCCCTGTCCCTGGGCTGCTGCTCAGGTACTCGGGACGACGGCCGGCGAACCCTTCCCAGCTGGCCCGCGGTCTCCGTCCTTCGGCCGCCCGCTTTTGGTTCGCCGTCAAGCCGTATGTCGACGGCCCGCCGACCTTTACCAGATGGCCCGCGATCACTATTTGTATTATTGCTTACCTCAAGCATGTCACCCCGGCCCCACGGCGAAGAAAAGCCCCGCCTCGGTTCGCCGCAGTCTGCGGTAAATAACCACCTCCCCGCGGATCGCGGCGAACACCGCCCCCCACCCAGCCGCGGGGATAACCCCATCCCCTCAGCAGTCAAAAATATGCTGGCCTCCGGAGAGTGACTCGACTCGAAGTCACCTTCCAGGGCCGGCAGTAGAATGCCGATTGAGGACTCTAGTGAGATGAGGCGCCTTTTATACCGGCTGTGCACGTGATAGCCACGTTACGACGAGATCAGTCGTGACCATTATCAATTGTCTTTCCAACCGGCCGAATTGAAGATGGCGTGGCGTGTTTTGTGGTTCGCGGGCGAGCCAATATCCGCGCTGCGTGTGCATCGCATGCAGCATGGTTCGCCGCTGGCCGGCACCCTCGAAATGTGGGGCGCCGGCCGTCGTTTTCGGCATAGAGGTTCGGCGGTCGTCGCCCTGAGTACCTGAGTGGTTGATATGACCAACCCATGGTTAATATGACCGATTCGACGTTCATCACGTCGAATGAATGGCTTATGCCTTGGTATCATACCGCACTGGCAATATGTCCGGTCCGGCACTCTGTGTTTTCAAAATGAATCACCAGTAGATAGCGCTATCAATTCAAATTGTGGTGCGCGCGAAGCGCGCACCAGATTTGGCTTTAACTCGCCCACGCGCAACTCTGCGATTACGAAATCGGCGTTCGGAGTGAATGTGGAAATGCGGTTTTGTCTTCATTGGAAAGAGCGTAAAAAGTTGGGGTGTACACCCAAAGATGGTTAAAAATGGTTCCTTGGCGCTCGAGAAAAATGGCGAAAACTACGTGATTTTGGTCGAAAAACTGTTAATCTCTTTTTTTTTCAGACGGCGTTCACGATCTTGTTGCAGTACTTAAAATTGAGCTAGGAAGCTAATTTTTTGGTAGGAGGCTAGAAATGGATGCAGCTAGCTCCTATTCAATTTTGGAGTTGAAAACTCAATTTTAGCGGAACCTCAATATTGAGGGTCAAGACGGGTAAAAACATGTAAACATGTTATTGTAAACCATCCGACGTTCCCTGAACTTCGAAAATGAACTAGTGAAAATCAACACAGCTAATGATAGGCTTCTGGCCAAGATTGTTCTCTCTTTGAGATGGTTGGTGTAAATAGGATTTGAGGAGTGCGCAGTATACTTGTTCCAGATGAAATTTATTTCGAATATCCGACTTTTCGACTATAGTCGGATATTGCACATTTTCGAATATTCGACTTTTCGACTGTAGTCGGATATCACACCTTATCGAATATTCGACTTTTCGACTGTAGTCGGATATCGCACTTTTTCGAAAATTCGACTTTTCGACTGTAGTCGGATATCGCACTTTTTCGAATATTCGACTTTTCGACTGTAGTCGGATATCGCACTTTTTCGAATATTCGACTTTTCGACTGTAGTCGGATATCGCACTTTTTCAATATTCGACTTTTCGACTGTAGTCGGATATCGCACTTTTTCGAATATTAGACTTTTCGACTGTAGTCGGATATCACCCTTTTTCGAATATTAGACTTTTCGACTGTAGTCGGATATCGCACTTTTTCGAATATTCGACTTTTCGACTGTATGTAGTCGGATATCGCCCTTTTTCGAATATTCGACTTTTCGACTGTAGTCGGATATCGCACTTTTTCGAATATCCGACTTTTCGACTATAGTCGGATATTGCACATTTTCGAATATTCGACTTTTCGACTGTAGTCGGATATCGCCCTTTTTCGAATATTCGACTTTTCGACTGTAGTCGGATATCGCACTTTTTCGGATATTCGACTTTTCGACTGTAGTCGGATATCACCCTTTTTCGAATATTAGACTTTTCGACTGTAGTCGGATATCACCCTTTTTCGAATATTAGACTTTTCGACTGTAGTCGGATATCGCACTTTTTCGAATATCCGACTTTTCGACTATAGTCGGATATTGCACATTTTCGAATATTCGACTTTTCGACAGTAGTCGGATATCGCCCTTTTTCGAATATTCGACTTTTCGACTGTAGTCGGATATCACCCTTTTTCGAATATTCGACTTTTCGACTGTAGTCGGATATCGCACTTTTTCGAATATCCGACTTTTCGACTATAGTCGGATATTGCACATTTTCGAATATTCGACTTTTCGACTGTATGTAGTCGGATATCGCCCTTTTTAGAATATTCGACTTTTCGACTGTAGTCGGATATCGCACTTTTTCGAATAACCGACTTGTCGAATAAAAAGTCGACTTTTTTATCCGACTGAAACAGTCGGATACTCATCCGATTATTCGATTCGGAACAAGTATAGTGCGCAGGACGCCGCAGAAGGGACGATTATAATTTGCCTCCGGCACAAACTTCTCACTCAGGAATTATCCTGTTGAAGTTGCGCTCTGGCCTATTGAGGCAAGTTAAAACCTGTTTCACGTGTACTAAGTCAAGACGCGTATGAACATAGACATGTTAAGACAAAGGTATTAACAATGTTGCTGGTATAAAAGGCTCCTCATCTCACCGTGTGCCTCAGTCGGCTCTTCGGAGCCGGACCTAAACTCTGGTACCGCCGTAGTGACCTGTTGATTTCGATTATCACAGCGCGGAGCGGTGGCTTTTTCATCGGAACCTCCTTATCACTAGTTATATTTCACCGAGGCCCACCGCTCCGCTGCTGGTTTTGATCGAAATCAACAGGTCACAACGGCGGTACCAGGGTTCAGAAGGTGGCCTTAGTCACTTTCCAGAAGATCCATCGGATTCCGGAGGATAATTTTTTGTCGCCGAGGGGATATCCCCACGGCTCGGGGGGGGGGGGGGGGGGTGGTACCCAACTATGGGCCCATCTCCCCACGGTTTGCAGTGTGGTGGACCCCACTGCGAGCAGTGGTGGTGGGGTCACCCCCACCTCCTCTGAGAGTTTTGACCGAGAAATAGCCGCGAAATGCCTGCTTGCCGCGTAATAGCCGCTAAATAATGCTCGCCGCAAAATAGCCGCCAAATGATTCTCGCCGCGAAATAGCCGAGAAATAATGCTTTCCAGGCAGATATACGGAGCATTCCAGAGGCATAATTGAGATGTCAGCACCTCCGTCGGTTCAATTACTCAAGTTTGAGGTTCAAGGACCTCGTTCAACCTCTGGAAGCCCCGCCCAACCGCTGGCGGCCCCACACGGTGGCTCGTCGAGCCGGCGACGGTTGCGTCTTGGTTAATTTTGATTATTTCTGAATATCTCTCGGTTATATCTCGGCTATTTCTCGGCTACTTCTGGTCCGTTCCATGAGAAGCCGAGAAATAGCCACGAAATAGCCTGGAAATAGCCAACCAGGAGCCGCTGCGGAGCCTGGTGGCCTATTTCCCGGCTATTTCGCGGCCAAAACTCTCAGAGTCCCGTTAGCATCACAACAGGGATGATCCTTGTGGAATGATCTCTTGGCGCTCGAGAAAAATGGCGAAAACCACGTGATTTTGGTCGAAAAACTGTTCATCTCCTTTTTTTCAGACGGCATTCACGATCTTGTTGCAACACTTGAAATTTAGCTAGGAAGTAAATTTTTGGCAGGAAGCGGGAAGTGGATGCAGCTAGCTCCAATACAATTTTGAAGCTGAAAGCTCAATTTTAGCGGAATTGGGGGCCAAGACGGGTAAAAACATGTAAACATGTTATTGTAAACCATCCGACGCTCACTGAACTTTGAAAATGAACTAATGAAAATCAACACAGCCAATGATAGGCTTCCGCCCAGGATTGTTTCCTCTTTGAGACGGTTGGTGTGAATAGGATTTGAGGAGTGCGCAGGATGCCGTACAAAGTGTGCGGGCCCCCAGTGGAAGTGCGCAAGACGCCGCAGAAAGTGTGCGGGCCCCTTGTGGGAATTCTCAGGACGCCGTAAAAAGTGTGCTGGCCCCAGTGGGAGTGCACAGGACGCCAAAGAAAGTGTGCGGGACCTCAGTAGGGAAGAATGGGTTTTTTTATGTCTGCGGGTCACAATTTTTAGGAGTTATAGTCGTCCGACCACACCGATCGGTAATGATTTATTTATTTACCGTAGGGAAAAGCTTTCATAAAAGGTTTTTCCTCTCCAGAGTGGGAATCGCTAAGCAAAAATCAGGTCAGAAAGGGGACCTTTGGTAAAAATATATGAAATTTCCAAAAGTTTAGCTTCCTGGCACAAGTAATGATTTGGCAATGTTATAACTACGAGAAATATAGAAGTTGACAAAATAAAATAAAAAAAACGTCTTGAAATATCTTTGAAAATGATTTGGCACAAAATAACCAGAACTAATGAAAAACTGGGAAATGTAGTGAAATAACCAAAACCGGATTTGGCGGTCATTCATAGGCCAACTTTTGATAAGAGTAGTGACTGACGAGGGATTAAATTCTACAAGATTCTCCGTTGAACTTATCAAAGCTAAATCAAGCGCGCAACGGAAATCAGCATTAGGTCAAGCTATGTGAACGTAATGCTGATTTCCGTTGCGCACTTGATTTAGCTTTGATAAGTTCAACGGAGAATCTTGTAGAATTTAATCCCTCGTCAGTCACTACTTATCAAAAGTTGGCCTATGAATGACCGCCAAATCCGGTTTTGGTTATTTCACTACATTTCCCAGTTTTTCATTAGTTCTGGTTATTTTGTGCCAAATCATTTTCAAAGATATTTCAAGACGTTTTTTTTATTTTATTTTGTCAACTTCTATATTTCTTGTAGTTATAACATTGCCAAATCATTACCTTTGCCAGGAAGCTAAACTTTTGGAAATATTTCTATAGAATTTAATCAACAGCAATGACTGGTAGCAGTATCAAGCATCTTTTATCAGGTGTGGTTCATTTCATTTCTAAATTCACTTGAGTAGGATAGAGCCACACGGTCAATATGTATTAATTATGTAGAACGATATCATGGATATCATTGATTTCTTACCTTTTATCATGTGAACGTCGGTCGTATCAGCCAACTCAGATCGTCGGAAGGCCGTGTGCCCGGGAATTTTAAACCAAGGGCGAGCGGCGGGTAGAGTATATCAAACGAATAAAAATTTTCGAATATTCGAATAAACGAATAATTCGGAAAATTGACTCCTTCGAATATTCGAATAAACGAATTATTCGAAAAATTCACTTCTGCGAATATTCGAATAAACGAATTATTCGAAAAATTGACTCCTCCGAATATTCGAATAAACGAATTATTCGAAAAACGACTTCTCCGAATATTCGAATAAATGAATTATTCGGAAAATAGACTTCTCGGAATATTCGAATAAACGAATTATTCGAAAATTTGACTCTTCCGAATAATCGAATTATTCGAATGATTCGAATACGAATAAATCGAATATTCGGCCAAAATGGCGAGTATTCGAATAAGAAGTAAGGACCGAGTGCGCATAATCAAACCACCGTTCGCGGCACTTCCAACTTTCTTGACCTTTTTTTGTATAGTATTATTTAGATCAAAGCTATGCCAATGTGCTTTCACGAAAAAGACGTTCCACATTATATCATAAGAGTATTCAAACTAACATGGTTCTAGTAGTTGTCTATGAGTAGTTGTTAAACGATACGATCAAATTCTCTGGATTGTCTAAACAATATCTACCAACAATATCCGAATTTCCTATCAGTTAAGGGTGCTATCTGAGCGGGGGGGGGGCACTGTTGTATCGCACATGACCACGCCCATTTTTCCGTGCCGCAATCACTCCTGATTTGTGCGGGAGAGGGAAAACCCGGTTAGGTGCTCAAATTTAGTGCGGCACGATAAAATGGGCGGGGCCAAGTGCACCCAGACATAGTGGCCCCCCACCGCTAAGATAGCGCCCAGTTTGGTTGGAGTCATTTCACCTCTGCAAAAATATAAGGTGAATGTTCAATAAGAACTGGCTCAAAGCTGCAGCGATTGACCTAAATTCATGGCAATTGAAGGCAGTGTTCCTGATGATTTTCGTCCCCGAGTTTTTGACATAAAACAATGCGTTGGCCTCCAGATGTTTCCAAAATTACGAAGAAATGACGAGAAACGCACTAAAACGTCTTATTTCAGTGACATTATTCTCTGACCTGGACTAGTTGTCCGATTGGATGAACATGTTCACGGCGGTTTTTGCCGGTAAAAAATGGGGCTAATAAAAAATTCAAGAATATTTCAAGCAAAACTGTATTAGTTAGGGTGTGAAGGAAAGAAAGGAGCAACAAAAAGCGGAGAATCTCAAAGGACGGGTCCACAAAAGATTTCATTGTCACAACAGTCAGTTCCTGTGAGAGTAAAGAGTTGGGGTGAGAGTAAAGGATTTCGTGCCATTCTGGTGCGTTTTTCTCGATTTCTTCGTCATTTCAGTTCTACCCGGGGACCAAAGAAACGATTTGGCTATTAATCTCAGAATCGAAGATTATCGTGAACACCGTCTTTAAAGGCAGCGTACACGCTCGCAAGCATAGTCGAGATAATAGCATAGATAGGTCCGCACGGTCCGTACTATGTCGTCAACGACGTTTGAAGCGCTGAACACTGTCCAGGATGACAATATTTGACAATGTTTGAGCAATCTTGCCTTCCACGCCCGTATTTTCACACCCCTTCGAGTAACAGAATGAGAATCGATACTTGAGAAAACATGTGATAACTTAGAATGATAGCACTATAAAAAGGGAGTGCAGTAGAGAAAAAACTCGATTTACCTCAATATAACATGTTTGTGCACTGATGAAATCCCCCATTTCAAGAGGTCAGCCAAAGCAGAGCGGCATTCTCGAAAGTGGACGAGAGTCATTAGGTATGCAGACATGTTATACTCAAGTAAACCAAGCTATTTCTCTCGTGCACTCCCATTTGATAGTGCTATCACTCTCAATTATCACACGTTTTCACAAGTATCGATTCTCATTCTGTTACTCGAAGGGGTGTGAAAATACGGGCATGGAAGGCAAGATTGCTCAAACATTGTCACATATTGTCATCCTGGACAGTTTTCGGCGCTTCAAACGTCGTTGACGACATAGTACGGGCCGCGTGGACCTATCTATGCTGTTATCTCGACTATGCTTGCGAGCGTGTATGCTGCCTTTAAGTATTACGTAATACTCAAGCAGCATAAGGTAGCCGTTTCTGGAACATCGCTCGAATCTGTTTGGGACATACTCCATCATATGAAAAACAGTATCTGTTACGTCTTCCCACAAATTCGGGGGCGGCGGCCAGGTGGGACGCCGTGCGCGGCTGGGAGCTTGCGTTGCGTGTTGCGGCGCACCAGCAAGCGTTTATTGAGTCATTTCTCTTCAACGAGATGTTTGGAAACACTCATATGATAGGTTCAGTGCAAGAAGTTGACATAAATGAGGTTCATAGAATCGAGGGTCTATCGGTAACTTAAAAATGATTTCTTTTGCGCATGATTTCTGTGAATGTGGTAAGTCCTAATAGAGACCACTTAGAATGCCAAATTTCCGGGGTATTAACAATGAGATTCGACGTCCTAGCATTAGGTTTCTGACTATCTCATGTTTTATATTGGAGTATTCCGATTATATTCGGACTTTCTACCAATTTGATCGGGGACATTTCACCTCTGGACCGCAAAAATGGACATGTGCCGAAGACTGCTTCTTATTTTTCTGAAATTATTCGTTTATTCGGCCGAATATTCGAATATTGGGCCGTTCGAATATTCGAATAAACGAATTATTCGAAAAATTGATTTTTCCGAATATTCGAATAAACGAATTATTCGGAAAATTGACTTCTCCGAATATTCGAATAAACGAATTATTCGAAAAATTGACTTTTCCGAATATTCGAATAAACGAATTATTCGAAAATTTGACTTTTCCGAATAATCGAATTATTCGAATATTCGATTATTCGTTTATTCGGCCGAATATTCGTTTTCCGAATATTCGTTGACATAGTCTAGCGGCGGGGCCATGTTTTGCGAGTGGAGAGTCATCAAAAAAGCACGCCCATGCCGATCATTTTTCCGCAGGGCTACCGTAATCATTCTTGAACAAAAAAAACATGATAACGAACGATAACACACGCTCTTAACATGCGGGGTATAAAAGAGCAGAGGAGCGGTATGCATTCACTCACACACCGCTCTCCTCGAGAAGCCACTGGGAAGTGGCTGAGGAGGTCGAAATTGTGCAAACATGTTTGTTTGCTGTTACGATGTGCTCATAACCAAGCTGACACTTGGAAAATTTTTAAAGGAGGTTACGGTAGCCCTGCGGAAAAATGATCGGCATGAGCGTGCTTGTGAGTCATCAGGCGCGAGGCGGGGGCGCATTCGACTTTCGTTAGCTTGTCCTGCAGGGAAAATTCGAAACAGAGGAAAACATGTTCGCTCGAGAAAATCGCATGACACGTTGAACGTCACAGTCAAACCCGTGCCACATACGGAGCAAAATTTCATGGTGATTTCACAGCAGGCACCCCTGAGTCAGTACTTACATAATAGCGCATACGCGGGGTGGCAGTAAGTTCCACAGTCTATCGATTAGACTTGAGTGGGACACCCATCATGGGGTTTGGAAAATTTTGGAGAAAGGTATAGCACCCGCCCAGGGTGTGAGAGAGATTGTTTCCGGAGATTGTTATAAAAGGAATTAATTATTCAAGCGATGACACCGCGGACATGTTCTGCCCGGGCCCCGCGCCCTTTGCTTGGATGTCCGGGCGTCGCGCCCATTATGAGTCATGGGGCTGGGGCGGGGACCTGTAGGGCGCCAGGCGCGGAGGGGGGGCCCGCCTCGCTGAGTGGTGGGTACGGGGGCGCGGCCCTCCGACGTTCTGAGAAATCGGGTGTTTTTTCCACCCACTTCATTCATGTCGCTCATGATTATCGACCGGGCTGGCTACGGCGATGAACCAACCATGACCGAAGCCTAAAAGGGCAAAAGAGTTGTTTGCATTCATCCACACACACGAGCCACCGCGAGTGGATGAGGAGGTCGAAATGGAGAGTAAGAGACGGTTACTGTAGCCTTCGTTACACTGATCGTTATGAGCGCATTTGTTATGCTGTAACATAGGTGAACCGAGTTTGCGCCAATTCTCAATGGGGAACGCAAGCTTTCACTATGATTAATGTGGAGTGTAGATTCGACTGACTCTAAAAGTCCAGATATCGTCACGAAAAAAAAAATTCCAGAATTTTTTGGTGATATTGAACTAGGGCGGGCCATCGCAAATAACCATTCCCATTTTACCGCGCCGCAACGACTCTCCAGGGGAAGAGGAGGAAAACTCCGGGTTGGTGTTCTAATCGCGCGGTTGGGGACAGGGGCTCTCTACACACCGAGGTAGGAGTTGTCCCGCCTTTTCTGGCTCTAATTCCACTCGGACCACTTTGTTCGCGTTGAGTGGCGTGACGTTTCAAACTGCAAACATGGGACAACTCTTCCCTCGGAGTGTAGACAGCCCCTGTCCCCGCAGCTGCACAGGAAAATAGGCGTGGCTAAATGCTCTGGCCAAGTGCCCGCCCCCCCCCGGTCTGCTGCGATAGAGCCTAATTTTTTGAATAATTTTGATTCGGCGACACGAAAACTTAGACTGGGTGAGGGTGCCAGACTAGTAAGGGGTACACTAAATATTGCAGTGATGAACGAAAGACATAGTCCAGTTTACTGATATGTATACACCTACACACGAAGCAGAAGCGGTTGGAGATCGGTACGCGCATCAGCCCCATTGCAATTACTCCGCTCTCGTTCAACCGGTGGCGAGAGTGTGGCATTGAGTTTCGTGCAGATTGATATTCAACTGACCGCTGCTGCGGTGAGACACTAGTTGGGGAAGAGGGGAGGGCGATGGGGGGGGGGGGGGGGGGGGAATCACTTAAGAAAATGGAGAGAACAAAACAGCATAGAGTGGCGAGTTTCGAAGAGTGGATTCCTAGCAGGGGTGGTAGCAAATAGATCTTACGTAGTGTAAATGATGTGACAGAAAAGATGTAAATAGTGTACTTACCTTGATGCCTTGATACCTTGATGGTCCATCCTCATCGGCGGTCTTCTCAATGTGAACCACATTCGCTCCAGGTTTCCATAGAAAGAGCAACAGTCATCCAATGTGGTAAGCCTGTCTGTTTGAATGACTGGTTGAAAGTGTGCGCCCAAGGCGTCGCAGGTCGTCCTAGAGTCCTTTTGACGTCACGCGGGTGCCAGTATGTGATCCTGGTACTTCATCTATCTTGGACTCTTCGTAGCACATGTCTTGCCCATGTGTGCTTCGCAGACTCAATATGGAACACGGCGCCTCTTATGCCAGTCTGCTTTCGGAGTTTGCGCCTGCTCAGTCATTCTTGCCGTTGTTTCCGTCGATTCGTTCCCAATAGGCACCTCTCCAATCTCCTGTGCGTTGTTCTCAGGAAAACAGAAGTCCCTTTGATGTGGGCCCACGTGTCGGTACCATAGCACAATGCAGGCAGTATCGTAGATCCAAACAGGTGAGCACGCAGCTTGTTATCCCAGATCTCGCTGGTCACCTGTCGGATTTTGCCCATCGCTGCTCTTCTTCGTCGGTCAATTTCCTTCGACAGGTCGTTTTTCATATTGAGTTCTCGTCCTAGGTAGACATAGCTATCAACTCGTCCACTTCCTTTCCTTCCAGGTAGACTGGTCCGCCGTCGCACCATCGATTGGCCATCGTCTGAGTTTTCCCCATGTTCACTGTCAAACCAATCGCGCTGCCCACGCTATTCAACTCATTCAGCATTTCGTTCACCTCTTGAGTGCTTTCACTGATAAGCAAAATATCGTCCGCGAACCTTAGATTGAACAGCTTCTTCCCATCGATGTTCAAACATTAATTTTCCCAATCACGTTTGCTCACCGCATGCTGTAGGCCAGTCGTGAAGAGCTTTTGCGATATTGTGTCACATTGGCAGGCTCCTTTCTCGATTGGCATGCGTAGCTTCCTTTCGAATAACTGTACCGTTGTTGATGTTACCGCATTGCACAGCTCTTGAACGTTCAAGTATGCAGAATCCACTCCGACATGCAACAAGGCGTCTAGAACAGCGTTTGTCTCCACCGAGTCGAATGCTTTTTTGTAATCAACGAACGTCAGCCACAACGGCAGTTGGTACTCGCGGCATCGTTCGATAAATTGGGACACTGTGTGGATGTGATCCATGCAACAAACCCTTCCCTGAATCCTGCCTGCTCTACAGGTTGGTAAGCGTCAGCTGTGGCCTTCAGACGATTGAGGATTATATTAGTGAAGACTTTATATGGGACCGACAGCAAGGCAACAGGACGGTAGTTCCCGATATCCTCCTTGTTTCCCTTCTTAGAAATCAGAACCGTCTCCGAGCACTTCCACTGATCTGGTATGGATCCAGCTTCGAGGTAAGAGCTGAAATGCTTCGCAAGAATTTTACGCGTGGCTTCGCCTCCCACTCTAAGAAAATCTGCAGAAATACCATCAGGATCAAGAGAACTTGGGCGAGCTCTTCGTAGTCCACCCTAGAATTATCAACCAGTCTCCAAGGGCTGTCAAAAACTCCTCCGGAGGAGTTTTTCAGAAGCTATACATTGTGTGCAGCCTATTTACTACCCCCACTGGTGTTAAATTTGCATACAAAAATTGGCGGTTATCTCGCGTTAACACCCCCATCTACTACTGTCTCAGATTTCATCGTCAGCACGAAAAGTTCCTCTTAGAGTAAGGAAGCGGTTTAATAATACAGCTTTTCAAGTTTCTCTGGGGCGTTTTTTTATCAAATCCTATATCATTGCTGCTCTATCCAAAGTCAAGTTATGAGCAAAGGATGCCAGAAACTGGAACGTTTCTTAGAGTTTCTGAGTCTAACTTTCTCTTTAATGTGGAATGATCTTGAGTACATCCCTCAACTAGGGCTTGAACAAGCTTTTCTTCCTCTCTTGAAAAAGATTTCGCTCCTAGTATCTCTTTCACGCCAAATTCCTTATTGGGAATGAAATGTTGAAATATATATCCCACGTTAGACTTTCTGTAAATCTCGGCATGATATGGTATTATAGTCGTATTTGATTGAGCAATTGTCCGAGATGTTACAGTTTTACCCGACTAACGTTTCGGCGTTTTCGCCTTCATCGGTGCCTGGAATTTGCATTACTACGAAGTACTTCTACGAAATGTTGAAAGCAAATTCTTGTTACTTGCAGGATTTGGAGAACCTGGTATGGTATCATGGCTTTCTTCCACTAGAAGACGTCGTTGGGCTGTTGAACTCTCAGGGCGACTTTCTTTTGAGAGCGTTAGATCCAGTAGGAGATGACCCCCCAGTGGTCGGTAATTTTGTGAAGCTGACAACCTGTGACTCAGATTGGTCGTTCTCGAGAACAGTGTTTCAGCCTTGCTTGACCGTTAAAACCGACAAGATTGTCAACCACCCGGTAACACACGTCGTCGCAGGAGAAAAACTACTTTTTACGCTTGACGGCATTTTCTACAGTACAGGAATCACTGAGATCGTAAAGTACGAAAGCGTTAAGTTGCTACACGAAAACAGCAATAAGAAAAGTGAGAAAAACTTTTCAGGCTGCACTATGAGAAAGGAATTCCCATTGAGTCAGATAAAATAGTGAGCCCCATTGAAAGGCAAAAGTGGGAGCTTACGAAAGAAAAGGTGTCGCTAGGAGAGAAAATCGGCGAGGGACATTTTTCTGAGATAATCGCTGGAAAATTGCAAGAATCTGCTACAAAAACTGCTATTGAAGTCGCCGTGAAAAAGGTCGGTTGAACCATAAGTGAAGCATTTTTATGTAAGAAACAAGACTAGAGCTTGCTTACAGATGAAGGTGAATGAAGACAACAAATACAAGATCGAAGAGATGTACCGGGAAGCTAGGCTTATGCGACAGTACAAACACAGGTGTGCGCGCTTTCTAAAATAGACTGACAATGAGAGCATGACAAATTACGGCCTCACTTGTGTCAGTCATATTTTCCGACTTTAGCTTCGAGACATGCCTTCAGGCGTAGTTATAGAACCGTTCGAAGTACTAGCGTTCTTGACGTCTAATGTGAAGGTTCATGCGACGAGAACACGGTGCAATTACACATTATATTATAATGCAGTGGTATGAGGAGGATATGACCTCAAGGATTTTCCTTAAATTTCCCTTGTGTAATCTTACGAGAAAACTCTTACAAAATAGTCCAACGCCAGAGTTCTACCCGCTCTGTAGTAACTCAGAAAACCGCAGCATTCATTGCGTATTGAATATGCATTCAACTCGAGTGATAACACCAATCGAAAGGCTCGATCGCAAGGGCACATGCTCCAAACAGCAACACGTGCTGTAAAATTTCATCACAGGAGCATGTGCTGCAAAATTTATTCGCAGGAGCACGTGCTGCAAGGTAGTCTAGCGCTCTCGTAGCAGTACACCGACACGCGACGCGGCAGCCACACCCACATGCGACTCGGCCAGTTTGCGAAGCACTTTCTGGGGCCGCCAGCGGCTAGGCAACCAAGTACCACAAACTTGGGTAATTGAACCAACGTTGCTGCCATCATCTCAGTCCCGCCACAGGAGTGCGTCGTACAATTTCCTTTTTTGAAGAATCGTCTCGCCATAGAATAGAGTGTGTATCATCCAAGCATTGAACGTTTCATATGTTGGGGCACGTGCTGTGATTGGGAACACAATAGAAGCACGTGATCTCCTTGCAGTACGTTCCCTAACTGTGCTCGAAACCGCCTTGTCTTCTAGTTGAGTGCATATTCGACACGCATTGAATGCAGCGAATGTCTTAGAAATCAGTCTCTGACTTTCATTTCCTCACCTGAAAATATGGAATAAAATGAAATCAATACAATAATTTTCCACAAGATATTGACGGTCCTCAAACCGGTAGTTTCACGGAAAACATGTTGTACATTTGCGTACTTGCAAAAACTTCAGAAATGATGTACGCGATACTAATTACGAGATGATTGAGTACGAGGTGGCTTTATATCATTTCCCCGATAAACAATAGAGATCTTGGAGGACCCTACCGCTGTAAGTTTATCAATAAGGTGCGCGAGCTGCTCGCCGGAACCCAAAAGGGCATGCAGGTGGACTGTTTTTAACAGTGATCGGAGGGGGGGGGGGGTTTTTGTGGGCGCGAGTGCTCCAACGTGATTGGTTGGCCCCGCCCGTTTCTCACGCACGAGGGTCTCTTGAAAATCGCGTGAACGGCTGAATGGTCATCGAATACGCAAGAATGAGGCAATACCGGAAGTCAGAGGATTACGAAGAGATCAATCTACATACTAGATGCTATGAAATCGCGAAAACTTCATGGCTCTTACGCGTGCTGGTCCGGTTAGAGGCAGTGAGAGAGCGCATGAGAGACGGAGGAAGCAGAATCGTTCGCGCGATGGGTCGTGAGAATCGCGACCATTTACAGAGGATAAGGAGGAATACAAAATATAATGAAGAATATTTAATGAGCACAAAAGAGTAACGCATTAGAAACTATATTGTACTATTCAGATTCGACCGGTTCGGCCCCCATGTGAGCCCAATAGAACTCGAATCGATGATTAGACGGTAGGATCAAAGATAAACTGGACAATTTATCAGCCATGGGAGAAACCTGATATGCAAGGATATGTATGAGATGATGTTGGGGGAGGGGCGGAAGTCGGTGTCGGAATTACGGCAGGAACACTGGAAGAATTGGCAACTGTCGGTGCATAACTCAGGTGCCTTTCATACGCGCTGGGTTTACGCGCGACCGTTGGTCAACGCTACCTCATCTTCTTTGACCGCCCACTACTCAGAAAGCCGGGGGCCCTATTCGGCCACGATAGGCCTATGGTATACTTTGTCGCTGTAATGAGCGACAGGCATACAATCTAAGACAAATCGTGGCGGGACCCGCATCGGAGCAACGGCAACGGTCGTCGTAGGAACAGATGTCGCGTGTGGGTCGCAGCGACGTGTCGCGGAGGGCTGACATACTGCGAATGTGCCATAGCCTGTCACTACCACTGTCGCTGTTGCTGTGCAGTGCACTGCGACAGCGACAGGTTTAAAGGACGGGAGGCGGTCGCTGTCGCTGTGCAGAGCGACGCGACCGTGTGTCGCAAAAGTATACCATACCCCATAGGCTTTCGATTCGACTACAAAGCGGTTGGACGACGACACGGCCACGTACTTTCCGAGCGCCACGTGGCCTAATCGTCGCCCAAAGTGAGTTGCACGTGCCGCCAATTTTAGCCGTTCCACTCAGCCACGACACGCTTTCGCTTCGACTACGATGTGGTTCAGACGACAAACGAGCCACGACACGCATGATTGAACACTTTGATCGATCACTCCTCAGTTAGCCAGGCGCATATCAGCCGCACAGCACGTACAAAGGGGGCATCATCCCATGGAAAGCGCAATCGGCCTTTCGGGGCCGCTTTTGGAAGGTGACTACTAGTCACCTTCTGGATGATTTTTGACCGCTGAGAGGGTATCCCCCACGGTCCTCAGCGAGAAAAGCTCCCCCGCTGTCGACCATGGCGGGGATGATGTCCTTGTCGCGGACTGCGTTGGGGGTGACCCCTTGCTGCCGGCCGTGACATGAACCCTATCCTTGTAGAGGGAGACCCGCTTCTATCGAAGGGGTGGGAGCGCGACCCCAGCGCCACGTAGTCCTATCGAACAGGCCAAGAGCTGCTGCGTGGCCAACGGGGGCGCGGCAAGGGTTTTGTCTCTCTGCGTCACGTAGTCCTATCGAACAGGCCACAAGCTCCTCAGAGCAGCACGTGCTGCTGCAGAAATTCCTTTCAACTCGACTAGGTACCCGATTAGAAAGCATATCGTGGCCTAATCGGACCCCCTGACTATCTGAGTACATATCTCTGACCGCTCAACAGCGGCGCAGCTTTGAGAATTCTCCACCCCAAACAGGCGGCTTTTGGCGATAAAATGTTAGCATAAAACTGCACCAAAACTTCCCCACGAGGGTGATTTGTTAACATAATTCTGTGATCCGCCTATCGATTTTTCTTATATTACGGTGCGTAACGCCAGGTTTGCTGTAACTCGAGCCATGTTTTAAGTGCATCGCTGCTGTTTTTCATCGCAGCGATTTCGCACCCGCTGCTGCAGCGATGTAGCAGCGGCAGCGATTTTGTTTATGGTGCATAGCCTCACGGGTGATCGAAGAGCTCCAATCAATCAGTGAAATTGATAGCTGGTGGTCATCAATAACACGTTTCGACTCGTAAACACTGAAAGATTCACCGTTCACTAGACGAAGCGTGTCATTCGCTGGCAATCGCATCTGCCATAAGGGGTATGGTATACTTTTGCGACACACGGTCGCGTCGCTCTGCACTGCGACAGCGACCGCATCCCGCCCTTTGAATCTATCGCTGTCGCAGTGCAAGGCACAGCGACAGCGACAGGCTTTGGCACATTTGCAGTATATCAGCCCTCCGCGACACTTCGCTGCGACTCACACGCGACATCTGTCCCTACGACAACCGTTCTCGTTGCTTCGATGCGGGTACCACCGCGATTTGTGTTAGATTGCATGCCTGTAGTCCATTACAGCGACAAAGTATACCATACCCCTAATAACAGCGATGAAGCGATGATCAGCGACCATCGAGAATCGCTACTCCAGCAATGAAGCAGTAAAACATAGGATTTCGTCGCAGCGACCCAGCGATGTAGGACGTTTGCCACAAAGCGATTACAATTGAAGTGTCTTTTCATTACGCGCGATGAAGAAGGAACAGTTGTCCCTCGCATGGCCGCGGCGACCACATGCAGTCAAAACATAGCTTTGGACAAAGTCTCAGATTTGGCTGAAAATCCCCCCCCCCGTGGTTTTTATTTGGGACGCCGAACACGAATTCGGGGTTCGTTTGCCGATTTTTTAAAAACTGATGTTACGCCAGTTACAAGGCATTATGCCTACCGTAACCTACAGTAACCCTAAGCATAGCCACTCGTACTTTATCTTCTGCACGCCTTCGAGATTATTAGGCGGTACTATTTATTTCTCGGCCTTACGTTTCGACACTTAAAAACACCTTATACCACCTAAAAACCTCGAAGGTGTACAGAAGATAAAACAAGATTAACTAACCATGCCGAGGTTGCAAAACAGGAGAAGTTGGAGGCCTAAGTCTAGCGGCAAACAGTCCGATGATTCGCTGCTTAGAAGTTTTAAGCTAAATTTGAAAAGTTTTAACTGAACACCCAAAACAATCCTGATCGATACGTACACAGGTGCACTCGCCCTTCTGCGAAGCAATAAAAATGCCTTTTTTGGAATGACCGGGAACAGTTGAAAAATTTTGAGCGCGGATCATGTATGTGCTGTCAAAAACCTACAACAACGGAAACATGATTTTGCAAACTGTAGGAAGCGAGTCAAAGAATCCCTTGTGTGTGCTCATAACTTTGAATCATTTATGAATATGATTGTTATTAAAAAATAAATTTGTTTCACCACATTTTGCTACACTTTCGAGGCAGTTAAGTATGGCATTCCTTCAATAAATTGTGATGAATTTCTCCCCCTCTAGAATTTTCTAGTTCTCTGCCAAGTAGAGTTATTAACACTTAGGAGACCGCGCGTTCCACGGTTAGCCCCCGTAGTGGACCGGCGCGCTCCACGGCCAATCACTTCAGTGAGTTTTTTAAACTGATTTTTTGTTGTAATTGCTTATGTCAAAAGAAGGTATATGGCGCTTAGTATCTGCATACCATTCATAGAAGTTGTATGAAGCATAGATATAAAAGCAATAATTGGAAGGAATCCGTTTTTCTTGAAGTAAAACGAAAAAATCGAGTTTTTGGCGTGGGTGCGCAGTGTGGGCACGAGGTCCATTAAGTGTTAAGGATTCACAATCTGAATGTAGCTTCCCAATGGAAAGGTTAAATTAAAAATGGTGCGAAATCCAGTAATTTGGCACTTTCTTATACTTTTGACGCGTGCTTTATCCAGGAACATTGTGGCATTCTACGGAGTCGTCAACGACGGTAGCGACAACGTGATGATTGTGATGGAATTGATTCATGGAGGGGGGCTCAACGACTATATACAGAAACACAATGATGTACGTTCTCTAGCAAAAACAAAATTGGCTTCTAGAACGGAACATTGGGATGATCTCATATTTAGCTTTCGCATGAAACACTTAACGGATACGCTTTCGATATCGCTTACGCCCTGAAGTATCTGCACAATAAAAAATGCCTCCACAGGTCAGTCGACTATCACCTCTTTTTAAAGTTCCAGAAAGAGACTGAATTAATTTCAGAGACATCGCCTGCCGCAATTGTTTGCTTGACGAGGTTCAAAATAGAGCGAAGCTTTCCGATTTTGGCCTATCAAAACAAGGAGACTTCTACAAAATACCTCCGGAGGACAAAACGCCTATACGATGGTGAATTTCCACTTTGATTGAAAAAAGCAGGGATGGATACGAGCCTTGTTGCGTTTCGTGACCGGAGTAAAGCCACCCGTTAGACAAGGACGTTCCTTGTTGTGACCCCTCCATCCGTGGCGGAGCTTCGCGACCGCCTGCGTAACAATGAGCACGCAGAATTTAGGGTAGGCCCCGCTCACTTTGAGACTAAAGCCATTGATGGTAGGACTTCGGCGTATTTTGGCTACCGTAATCCGGCAATCGCTTCAGGACCCAAAGCCCGATTTCACTCCGCCCTTTAGATTGGCCGTTCCACTCACCACCTTTCGTTATATCGATTAGCTTTTCTAACCCCTCCATCGCCACTGAAGCAGGAGGGTTCCGAAGAATTTCCTCGGAGAATATGAACAACATTCTGAACTGGGCTGGAAGAGTTTTTAGATGAAGAGCTTTGCCATTCCAATATTCCTTGGAGAGGCTTTATTTATTTCAAGTTTTTCAAACTGCAGTCAACACTACAATGCTCTTCGATTTATTTGAATACGACTTTTCGATATTTGAGAATGAATTAATCTTTTTTTGAATTAAGCATTTTCTTGCTTTCCCGCGAACGCTTGATTTTCCGTAATTCGGAGCCCAGGGTTTTCTTAGCCGAATAAGTGAAATCAGGCAGTAGAGGCAGAAGAATAAATTGGAAAAGGCCTGTGAATCACACCTAAATAGTGACGCTCCGTAGTTTGAATACTTCCAGTTGATTTGTTGGAAAATTTTCCGTGCGCCTTATGAGTAGAGCAGGCACTGAAAAAAATTTCCTTGGAAAATTTCTTCGCGAAAACAGAAATCATGGGAATTCTTGTTTGTTAGGATCCCATTTATGGCTCCACCCATGGAAAATTTGCGAAGTAGTTCATTGCATAAACTTCTGCAACGAACGATTTCTGTGTATACACCGTGGTTTTCCACACTCCGCAAGGTTCTCATCAACCCTGGGTTTTCCTTCCCTTGCAAAATCAGGAGAGTCAGGAGGCCTATGAAGTCAATAATGAACACAACGTGAGATTTCCAGTTTGAGTGCCCCTTTCTAAGCTATCACGCCTAGAGTTCGAGGACATTAGGCTATAAAGTTTGAAAAAATCGCTGCGCTGAACATTTCTGATGTGATCCAACCTCTACATGGATGACCTATTACGCTCCAGAGCGAAATCGTACCGGAAACGCTCGTGATTGAACTGAATGAAGCTGCGAAGCGGTTCCGATGTCGAGGAAAACGGGCTTTGGGTCCTGAAGCGATTGCCGGATTACGGTAGCCAAAATACGCCGAAGTCCTACCATCAATGGCTTTACTTTGAGACATGCTCGTCAAAAATGGGAATCTCCGAATAGCAAAAAAACTATTCTTTTAGGAGTGTCAGTGTCATTGATGTTGATCTGACAGATCATAACACAGCGCTCCGGCAATATAGACCCAGTAAGGATATAGAAAAAAGCAAAGTCGCTAGTGTAGAGTGAGAATTAGAGAAAATTTCCCATTGGGCTTAAAGGTGCATAAGAACCGTTTTTCCAAATGGCCTTTGCGGCCTTAGTTGTGACTTTTAAAGGGCGGTATTCGGATAGAAGGTGTATCTATTGAATTGTTACCAGAAAGATAATCCCCCGCGATCGTTCACGAATAGAATCTCCTCGGTTTTTGGTAGGGGTCGAGAAGATACTACCACGGGGCTATCGCGGAACGATCGCGAGATTCTGCCACTCTCAAAGCGAGAGCGTACCGCATTTGCTCATTGATGCTCCCGCCATATTCCACCGCGGGACCCCGGGAAATTCAGCCCGGGGCTGTCGCTGAACGATCGCTAGATTCCACCAGTTCCGAACTAAGGGCGAATCGCGTCTACATATCTATGTATTTGGGGTGTTGAATCGCGTAACAGCAATGAAGTGAGCCCGGAACTATCGCGGGACGATCGTGGGATTCGACCAGCCTCCACCCCTGATCGTACCGCATCCATGCCCTCTCGGTTTTTCAGCCAAACGGGTGTTGCATATCAGATCAACACGAAACTATAAGGCATTGTCCGTGCCGTATTTCGCGCTGCTTGATAAATCTGCACAGCATGTGAGCGCGGAACCGGGGGGGAACGATCACGGAACCTTCGCGGATCGCGAACTCACCACGGTACTAGAGCGGTAAACTTGGTAAAGATCGCGGAACCATCACGATACGAGCACGAGAAAGTCAACGGATAGGTCGATTGGGTAACTATCGCGGAACGGACGCGGATCGCAGGACTGGGGGGATACGAAGGGGGGATACGAAGACGGTACCATCGCGGGAGCACCACGGTGCTAGAGCGAAAGATTCTCTCAGAGAACTACATTAGCTGGATTTTCAAAAAAAAGATAATTGAGATTTTGTGAATGAGGGATTGGTGGTACGCGGAGCGCGGTGAGGAGGGCACGCCAAGCGTGCTGTGTCGTTGCGTACAGGATGTGCGTTAATGGAAAGTTTTTTTTTCGTTAGGCGTCAATCGTTAACATTCGAGAAAAAACTGCTTCTTCCCGTTAATGCGTCAACATGTTAGTTTTGTTTTTCTTTAGTAAAAAAATCCAAAAGAACACCATCTGACCACAGCAAAAATTCAATAAATCATGAGAATCCCCATATAAATCAGAGCCATAATTCCACTACAATTTGCGATCTAAATCAACGTGATTTCAAGGTTTTTCGCTAAGCGCTAATCGTTAATTTTCGAAAAAAAAACGCTCAGCCCTGGTGGCGCACCACCACTAGAGCAGCGGAGACGATCGTATATAGACGAGCTGTACATTTGAACTGCAATAATACGATCACGGATGCGACGGTTCTCCGCTGAGGGCACCCCTGTGCCGGGCCCTCATGCCCATGTCAGCCCGCCAGCGACAATCGGCGGCGGTTGTGGTGCGCTCTGCGTCTCTGCCGACTATACTTAGTATCCGAATCGCTCCTTTTCGGATATCCGAGATTCGGATAATCCGATATCCGAAAATTCGAAAAAACGCGTAATCTGAATTGAACCAATATCCGGGAAATTAAAAGTTGGCATTATCTGAATCGAACCATTATCCGAAGGGTCGAAAATTCGGATACAATCGGGTGAAATTTGGATAAAATTCGGATAAAATCGGATAAAAATTTGGGTGAAATTTCGGATGAAATCGGACAATTTTTGGATAAAATCGGATGAGCTCGGATAAAATTGCACTCGGCCACTCCCATTTTTTCTGTACCGCCATCTATTTAGAACATGAATCCAGGGTTTTCCTCCTCCTTCCGAAATCGGAAGTCGTTGCAGCGCAGAAAAATGGGCGTGGTCAAGTGAGATGACCAAGTTTCGTTGTATAGTTGCTTTGCATATTTTTTACTAGCTAATTTTCCTAAATGCAACCTCTGTATGGATAATACTGTGCCTCCCAACGACTATATTGTAATTGAAGATTTGTTTTCATATTTTTATTAATATGCATATATCAAGTTTGAAGCTTGTATCTGAACATGCTGCGAATGTGATGAAGTACTACTGTTTGTTTAGTTATGGGTGTTATCAAAGACTTGCCTTGAGTACCTACACCTTTTTGCCCGAACTTTATTCCGAAAATATCCGAAATTATCCGACCGGATATTCGTATCCGAATCATTGGAAATATGGCATTATCTGAATCGATCCATTATCCGAAAATTTGAAAAAACGCATTATCTGAATCGAACCAATATCCGGAAAATTTTAAATCGCCATTATCCAAATCGATCCATTATCCGAAGAATTATCTTTGCATAACAAGTATACTGCCGACCCTACGCCGCTCTGGTCGTCAGGGCATCGCCCCGGGTCGGCTGGTAGTGCCGCACTCAGCATGGCGCACCGGACAGCCACTTGTCCGCGCCCTCTGCACAACGCCGTCAACTCTAGTGCCGCCGGCATGTTTTCCCCCTCAGCGTTCACCGCTATCGCCATGCTGCTCGCGTGCAGCAAACTCTGAGGGCCAGGGGAAAGCAGGTTGATCCCTGCACGTGGCTTCCAACACCTGGCAAAGGCAAGTGCCGATCGCCTCCGATCTCATCAGCAATCGTAGAGGAAGCCGGTCTGACTTCGGTCAGGGGTGAGGCAACGAAATGGTACCTGCGCTTCGGCAAGGAATAGCTGCCGGGACGGAACATCGCTGATGGGTGCGCTGTGACCTATTGTCTGCAACCCTTCCCCCCCCCGCTATTCTCCGCACCTGGAGATCCGCCACACGCCTCCTACATCCAGGATGGACCTCAGGTGTGCTAGGTTTTCATGCCTCAAGTATATATCGCTAATTTATTATTTTTGGTGTTTGTATATGATTCGGCTAAAAGCCGCTTTATACTCGTTTGTCAGTGTGCATACCGCAACGCACGAATTCTTACGTTTTGTGTGGGGCTACAGCTTACCGCAGTCGTGTGCGTTACCCCTCGTAATTGTTCGCGCTCACCGCTTAGTGCGTAGGGTTCCCAGTTAGGCTCCCTGGTCGTCACGCTGAGCCTGTGGGCCTCTAACTCTGAGAGAACTGCCCGCAATCGTACCGCAATCGTACCGCAATCGTGCCTCTGCGGCGCCGGCCGGCACCGCAGAGGCACTATTGCGGTACGATTGCGGTACGATTGCGGGCAGCCACGACCTTGCCGCAATAGCCCTGCTATCGTACCGCAATAGCGCCTTCGTCTCAGCTTTGGCGCTCCTGCTGAGCCTATAATTTTGTTTCCAAGCCATTTCTGCCATCACTAAGTCATTATTAGCCACGTCTTCTTGATTCTTACACAATCTCTACTAAATAAAGTATCTTCCCGTGGCCCATAGATTTAATTCACTTTCAGTAGCAATATCCACACACTAGACGCCAAAGAATCGGCTGCCTAAGGGGCTGAGCACAGTGCCACCGCGGCGCCGCGCGACCTGATGATTGAGGGGCGGATTGATAGATCGCGGCGATGTATCAATACGGCTCTCCATCATCAGACCGCGCCGCGCCGCGGAGGCACTGTGCTCAGCCCCTAAACCACGAATACGTGCTGTGTAGTTACGTTGGCACTATAGTTCACGAGAAAGCACAGCTACATGGTATTACATGCAGCTATTTGTTCCTACATATCTATTCTCCGATGAACTTGTGTCTATTTTGAAAGTCTATTTACTTTTGGTATGGAACGATTACACTCAATTTTTTGTCACAGTAGAATTAATAAAATTTGTACTGCTTCCACAGAATAATTCAGGTTTATCCGAATGAGACTGCTTGCCCACGCGGCCGGTGGGCATGTTGACCGGCCGCCGCGAAGGTTTTTTGGATTCGTGAATAGATTACCACGAATATCAGCCCAATTGGGAACAATATTCCATTTAGCTGATTCTCAGTCGTCGGTCAGCTCGTCTGAAAAATGCCTTCGTGAGACCTAGTGCATACTTCCAGCAACGAGCGACGCGGTGGGTGTCGTCTCAAAGTGAGAAAATCTTTGGTAAGGGACCAGAGAGTGAAT
Organism: Aplectana chamaeleonis; assembly: GCA_029168955.1. NCBI lineage: Eukaryota > Metazoa > Nematoda > Chromadorea > Rhabditida > Cosmocercidae > Aplectana > Aplectana chamaeleonis. Next base: position 1,904,953 of record JAPDOI010000076.1, read on the forward strand.
AGACTTGGCATCATCCTAGTGGAGTGAATATTCAAATTAATGAAGGCAACTTAGGGGAGTAGCTACCGAAGAAGAGTAAACCCTTCGCTTGCAACACCTAATTAATATACCGGATTTTCTCTTTTAGGGGTAAATGCACTTCTAATCCACAGGCCTCTATTTTAGATGTACAATACCGCCGCTATCCGAAGGAAAAAATGGGCGAAATGGGCAAAGTGGGCAGCTAAACCGTCTTTCGACCACAAATCGCCTCAAAGTGCTCCGTTTTCAATTTCGACAACGCTGAAATGTACGGCATGTTGCGATCTACTCGATAGTGTGATAATATTTTGCGACATTTGAGGCTCCGTCCATACGTGGCGAGAGCGTGCGATTACGCGAAATCAATGGTCATCGTGGGCACACAATTCTCTAGCCGCTCATAGGCACTCCTTCTCGCGCGCCCTCGCCCGCTCGATCTCGCGCGCTTACGCCAGCACCACAAAGCAAGCAGCAAGTTTCAAGCTTACTACTCCATCAGTAAAGCAGCTAGCATTAAACCTGTCGCAAAACCACTGCCTTTGTTTTCCATAATCCCACCACGGAAGTCGAAAACCGTGGGATATCAGCAGCTGTTGCGCCGACTTGAGCGATTGATCACCCGATCAAACGTTTTCAATCGAATCAACACGGGGTAGGGGGTGTTTGCCTGTGTTAATTTGCAGGCAGCGTTGAGGAGCGTCGAGAGGCGCACAATAGCGGGAACGCCCGCTCTCGCCACGTATGGACGCTGCCTGAGAGCAACATTATTTTTCAAGGCGGAATACATTTTCATTTTGACCACGCTAGAGATCGGGTACGGTTGTTTTTGATCGAATGGGCAAATTATCTTGTGATAACATTTTTCAATTCAATTCAATAGCTTTATCTGGCGACAAAGTAACATACAAAATGTATGTGGGATAGGTTTAAACAAGACAGCCTGGACATGCAGGCAAACAAAATTGTAGGCAAAGAAAACACTCGTACGAATAAGAGCACCCTGAATTTAAAGCTTTAGCAGAAAGCACGGCCATCGACCCCATGCAATGACCTGAGGTTGAAATGGGACAGCCTGCTTTTGAAAATCCGAAAATCCGCGGCCTCAACGATCTCTGAAGGTAGTTTGTTCCGAATTGGGATGACTCTAAATGCAAAGGAATGCAGCACGTTGGACTTTGACGTAAATCTACGTGCGAGCTGAAAAGCGTGCTGGCGGGAGCGAGTACAGCGGCTGGTGAACACGAAAACGCTCTCAAATGGGATGTCGCAAAGACCGTTAACGATTTTATAACATAAGTGTAAATCGAACTCGGTTCGCCGATATCGTAGGGTTTCGATCCCCAACATTTCAAGCCTTGTCGTATAGTCTGGTACTTCTCGCGTAGGAAACACTTTGACAAAAACGCGTTTTGAGTACCGCCTTGCACGTTTTCCACGATTTCATCCTCCTCAAGAGAGGATGGTGACCAAACCTGCGTACAGTATTCCAAGAGCGGTCGGCAGTAGACAATGTATGCTTTCCTGTAATGTTCGAGACATGGGTGTTGCAGAGATCCCAGAATGCAATTTGCCACACATTTGAAAAAACATTATGAAATTCATCACTAACTTCATAATAAGAAGGCGTTTTCATCAGTGAATTCCAAATGTGTCTCATATATTTAGATAGATTGTGGCACGGTGAACATTTTGGTCCTTTCGAAATTAAAAACGGAGCACTTTGAGGCGTGTTGGGGTCGAAAGACGCTTTAGTTGCCCACTTTTCCCATTTTTTTTCCCTTGGATAGCGGCGGTATTGTACTTCAATTAGAGGTGTACTTCTAATAGGAGGTGTACTTCTACCATTTCGACAAACGGACCCCAGATTCGTTTTCGGCACCCTAGAATACCCTTACATACAAGTTTTGAGCAAATCCGATTTCTTTTTCAAAACATCCCAAATACCTCCTGATATCCCCTTACCTTATCGTGAAATTTTAGCAAAGCTCATAACTCAGTGGGGTCATCGTATCTGCGCGTGGGGAAAACCACCCTCACTGCCAGGTTTACGATGTCATTTAAACGGAGAATGGCTAAAATTTTACTGAAGTTTTAGATATGCTTGTAATTCGTATTGTTTTCTGAAATTTCACGGCTTTTTCTAGCGTCTGTTTTATACGACGTACTCAATGAATGAATGAATGAACTTTTTGGAACCAGCAGCTTGGGGCGTGGTACTGCAAAGTTTTACTATAGATGTACAAGAGATACTGGCATTACGTTTCGTTTCCGCAGATCCGATCTACGTTTTGTAAACTTCGCTAGTAAGATGGTCATTCGTTTCTCAAAATTCAATTTAAAGGCAGTGCTCAAGATGAGAAAATTGCCCGTTTTTCGCAGAAAAGTAAGCTTTGGGTCCTTCTGAGAATAGTAGGGATGGAAGTAATTCGAAAAACGGCCAGGAATCGTGTGAAAATCTCGTGAACCAGTCGACCCATTGGATCACCCCGCCCCAGCCATATGGCAGTTGTCCATAGTTTCTAGTACTAAAGGAACTGTTGCCGCATTTTTGTGTACTCTTTATTCCGGGAAATTGTAAGATCCAAACATGAGCATTCAACTTCCTTATTTTTTCAAGAGTTTCAAGTACACGAAACAGAAAGCAAAGTCACTTACCTAACAATTTCAAAGCTCAAAACAATTTGCGACGTTTAGTCTGACGTTTTGTCTGCAGGGCACAAAACACACCAACAGGCGTAAATACATGGTTTTTTTAAAGAACTTTTTTATTCGGCTTTCAAAAGTTCTATAGGGACGTTTCCCAATTATCCTCTACATCGAGAACTTGCCTACTGAAAAACAGAAAACTAGAATACGGCTTTCTATCGTGGACACAGCCTCTAAAAAGTTCAGGAAAAAATCCGCTTATACCTGAAACACACGCGAGAGAACTATGGGACCTCGGCTTCACACAGAATGCGCATATTATAGAAGTCAGGTTTGTGAATTCAGGGAAGTGTGGTCGAATGTGCTCAAAAAACTCAAAAGTTCAAAACTCAAAAAGCTTCTTGAAGGCACAGTCCAACCTCAGGGGAAAATTTGATATTATAGTCCGCCCACCGTGAATAGCAACCCTGCCAAGCGCGAGATCTCAATTCGCTCAAATAAGGGAGAAACTACAAGGAAAATGTCGACCCCGCCCACGATACCCCGAAAACCCTAACCGCGCACACCATCCCGGAAAGGGAACCCAGAGTTCTGCTATTGTACGTTTTGCCTTTGAGCATTGCCATACAAACCGACTTTTCCGTTCACAAAGTTTTTAGTTCTCTATTTGGAGCAAAACGCCTGATTTAGTTTTTAGGGTATTAGGGGCGGACTAGTTTCTCAATTATTTGATGGAATTGAGATCTCGCGCTTAGCAGGGTTGCTATTCACGGTGGGCGGATTTTAATATCAAATTCTACCCCTGAGGTAGGACTGAGACTTTAAGCTCAAAAAATTATTCTAAACTTTCACGAGAAAAAATGATCTAAAACTTTGTCAACATAAACCCTTATAAGACTGAGGAGGATTAATGTGTCAGGGTTTCCCTAAGAGAGGTAATGATTTTTGGGGAAAGCAAGAGACACGCTTTCGTTCCAGCAGAACTGAAAGACGAAGACGAGTGAATGAGAAGCGTGGCAAGCCGGGTTGAGTGAATCGATAAATGGCAAGGCTGCTTTCAGCAGCACTGTAATTTTGCCGCAGTAGCTCCGCAATAGTACCGCAATCATTGCGGCGCTATTGCGGTATTCGACGCAAGTGCGAGCCCACTGCATCGTCATTGCGGTACGACTGCGGAACTATGGGAACTGCGGCACGATTGCGGTACTACAGCGGCCAGTTCTCTCAGAGAAGTTGCCCCCGGATCAGGGGTGTGCGGCAAAGGAATTTGAAACTTCGGCAAACGGCAACGGCAAACCCCAAAAATGACCGGCAAACGGCAAAACGGCAAACAGCAAAGGCTGTTTTGTACTATGATACACCAACATTTGTTCAGTCATGTGGTGTTCCATGCAATATCTGCCAGTTACTATATGCCTGACGTTTCACTAGCTCTTACAGGAAGAAAAATCCCATAAATCGAAGCTACATGAAAGCCTCATATGATCAGAGAACGCCAGTAGCGCTGTTCTGTATGTGATCTGTATAGGAGTCGCTGTCAAGTTTGAAAATGCCGTTAGCCTATCCCTCGCCGGAGATAATTCTGTTGATTCCCCTCCCTCTAATCAAAGTTTCCGTACAAGCAGTTCTAAGGATCCAAGGTTTGGGCTTCTTTTTGAACAGTGCAAAGTGTGATTGATGGGCAAAGGGTTCACTCTGAAAGGGACTTGGGGTCAGCGCGACCCAGCCTTGTCAATCCGGGGGCGGGCAGCTAACTCAAGATTTTTATTCCTCTCACTTCAAACTACTATTGAATGGTTTCCCTTGTAAGGCTATAGGAGTGGAGTGAGACTCGTCTAGCTGAATGCAGAGCTCACGACACAAGCAGCCTCTGAATTTCCAGAGAAAGTCAAGAGCTCCGAGGGACATGTTGATGGAACATCCAAAACGAGAGGCATCTAATGACAGTTCGAGTGGCACTACGCGCGCGACGGAAAGCCGCTGCGCTCACGTCGTCGCTGAAGCGCCGCGTACAGAGCGTTTAGCCAGCCGGACAGCTTTTGGGCCATTCCCTTTCTGTGGATAGAGCCTACAAGCCGGCACGAGGCACATTACAACAACAATATCGGCTAAAAGCGAGCAGTAAATCGCTCTAGATGGTCCCGAACTTGAATGTAGTGTGCTCGCCCCACCCACTTCCCCTGTGGCTACAGTGGAAGTTGGGGGGGGGGGGGGAGGTTGTACACCATGTTCGAGTTTCGGGCCGTATATTGGAAGTGGTTGCTCGTTTTGAGACGGTTTTCGACATTGTTGTTGCAATGGACCTTGAATCTTTTGATTTCTGGTTAAAAATTGAGTGCGGTTTCAATCGTTGCCTATGAAAAAAAAATTATTTTTTCTTCTTTACACCATTTCTCAACTAACTCAGCTCAGCCATGAGTCAACCCTTTGTATCAGCTAACGAGCTCTAAATCGGAAATATGATTGAACACCGCCTTTGGTGACCGCTGTGAACATTTTTCAATTAAAAAAAAGGTGCAGAAAGCGTTTGCATATTTGATCAATTTCTTGTCACAATTACGTGTTACCATCAGCTCACCAACCGGAGATAAGCGGACCGATCTACACGAGTCCTCAACGGGTTCATATGTCTGAAAAGGCAGCTTTTACGCTACAACTTTGTATCATTCGGTTTTGCAATCTTGGTTCTTCGGTGTGCCTTTTGAAAAAGACTTTTCTTTGCCTTTTTGGCATTTTTGAGGGGCCAAGAATCTGATGATCGAGAAAAGACTTTCGGAGGCTCCCAACAACTTAGAACTTGAACGAACTCCTCTGATCACCTAGTCAAGATTTTTTCATCAGTTCATTTTTGGTCACTGTGACGTGCGCGAGAACTAAAGAAAGTGAAAGAGATTTTTTTTAAATAGTACTTATTTAAGACAGGATTCGTTCTGTTGAAGAGAAAAATGGCTCTTATTTGGGTTTTGCTTGTCATAATACTGAGCTTCAGGCATCCACTTGTAGTTCTGGAGGATGTGAGGTTGAGAAATTTGCTCAAAACATGCCGGGTACTGTTGTGAAACTCTTCTGTCATTTGCGCTAGAGAAATCAATGTCTTTTGCCGATTTAATGGATACCATTACACATTACATGAGCTGGAACTAGTAGCTGAAACTAGTCAAAATAATTATTTGTAGCAGCTTCGAATTGCTGACCGATACAGAAACTGCGGTGAGGGCAAATCTTGTAGTTTTAACGGATGTTTGCCGAAAATTTGCCGTTTTGGACGAAAATTACGGCAACGGCAAACCCCCAAAATGGCCGGCAAACGGCAATCGGCAAACGGCAATTGCCGCACACCCCTGCCCCGGATCCTCACGAGAAGACCCCTGTTTGAGCTAGGTTTGCTACTCTGGTCGGCTTACTAGGGCGGCCGGACGCGACGACTCATGATGGGTGAGGCTGTGCTTTCGCAAGGTGCGGCCGATCCCCTGAGGTCAGGCGTCACCCGGAGCGTGCATACCGCCGATGCGGGACCGGGTTGTGGCAAGGCCTGACCATGTATTGGTCCGGTTAGAAATTGACGTCGCATGCGTCCCTAGTGCGCCCGCGACCAATACATCGTCGTCAAAGACTGTGGGTAGAGGGGAGAAAATACTGAAGCTGATAGAGGACTTTAATTGGCAGTAATAATCTTTATCCCATCAAACTCAAACAAAATGATTGTATTGTAGTTGTTTATGAATGCTGGAAAGTTCTTTCTCATTCAACGCTCGTAGGATTTGGTTGGGAGACGCGCGAGGACTTCGCGTCTTATTTGTTCTTTTTTAATAAGTCGCTTCAAACTCGACTCAGACCGAGTTTATGGTGACATTCATAATCCTAGCGTTTAAGTGCAGCGTTTACGATGGGAATCCCTTCTCTGTTTTTTCGTCTATCTTGAAAACGGTCCCATTCTGATTCCACTGATGTCTCAGGAATCGTACAAGACCTTCTGGGAACGGAGTTATGGTCCCTTAAAAATTGAGCGCTCATCTCACGACCTCGAGTGTTCCATTGTTCACGTCGAGGGGCTGGAAGGGGCCGGACTTTCCCAAAGCGGCGGGGTTTGCCCACTTTTCTAAGCCATTTTGCGGCTCCTGGGTAGCTTTTCGTCCCGTTTCTTCAACTCTGTTCAGCTTCTGAGAGCCACAAGAAGCGTTTGTCATGGAAATTTCGAGGATGAAGTTTATCGTGAACAGTGCCTTCAAGGCTACCCACGGCTATAGCCCTTGTTGGGATTTCGTTAAGAACTGAAGAGGTTTGGCACTCAGCCAGCTCTCCATACCGGGCTGTTGCCATCTGGACACCCTTGCAGAAACGTACAACCGTCAACTCCGATTCTTCAGTACAAGAATGTGAAAAGAAAACAACACATTCCAACCCGTTATAACTTGTTAACAACAGGTCCTAACTTGTCAAGATATGCTACACTACTGCTACTGTGTACGCTTCTGCAAGGGTGTCCATTTGGAATCACCCTCCATACCGTGTCAAAGTGGGCGCGGCCGCCTCCGTCTGTGTTTCCCTATCTCTACCGTATATAAAGATCTGAATGATTATCTAACCTTCTTAGGATTTAGTTTTCAACGAAACCCTAACAAGGGCTATACCTTTGGGTAGCCATCAATGCCAGCATCATGAATATCACCCTGGATTCGTTCGAAGTTGAATTTGAAGCTAGTTATTTAAAGGCAGTGTTCACGGCAAATCATGGATGTTCAGTTTTTTTGCTGATTATGATAGGTTAAGAGCTTACTGTGACAACAGCGTCAGGAAGAACTGCAGAAAGTGACGAAAGAGCACTTTTGCCGCCTAAGCACGACTTCTTGTGTGACGTCATATTTTTGAGAATGTAAGGATAGACTGGTGTGAAGGTATGAAGTCTTTTCATGTGATAACATGATCCACCTTATCCACTGCTACTTATCGAAGCCATTATCTTCGCTGACCGGCTGTTTACGTGTTCACGCTTCTCCAGAATGGATTAGTTTTGGAGGCGGGGTGGCCCATTGGGTTGACTGGCCCACGCGATTTTCACCCACTTCCCGATAGTTTTCTGAGATTCCCTTTTCACCATTTTTATCGATAGGTGCCAAAACACACGTTTCTGGGTAAAAACTAAAAATTTTTCCATCGCGAACACTGACTTTAAAGGCACTGTTCGCGATATACTTCATCCTCGAATTTTCCATGACAAACGCTTTTCGTGGCTCTCAGAAGCAGAACAGCGTCAAAAAAAACGGGACGAAAAGCTACCCAGGAGCCGCGAAACGGCTTAGAAAAGTGGAGAAACCCCGCCATTGTGGGCAAGTCCCGCCTCTTCCCGCCCCTCGACGTGAACAAAGGAACACTCGAAATCAAGAGTAGAGCGATGGTTTACGATCAAAAGCCCCGTTCTTGACTTCATTCTGAACTTCTCTCTTCACTCAGGTTAGCTCGCTCACATTGGCTGCAAAAGACGGAAGTTACAAGCCTCGGACAACTCGTCCACCATTTTCCCAAGCTCAATTTTTGAGGTACCATAACTCCATTCCCAGAAGGTCTTGTACGATTCCAGAAGCATCATTGGAATCAGAATAGGACCGGTTTCAAGATAGGCAAAAAAAAGAAAAGCGATTTTTATCGCGAACAGTGCCTTTAACGAGAACGAAAAAACGCGAAGATGCGTCGTCGCGCGCCTTCTGGCCTGATTCTACGAGCGGTATTGTAGATTGCTCAAGAATATGAAACTCTCAACGAATCCTACCAAAACATGTCATATTCAGAGAAATTAGACAGCGAAGGAAGTCATTCTCAAGCTAAAGATAGACATTTGTTTTTTTGAACTGTTGGCTTCCTGCCTTGGCCGTAGCGTATGAGTGGCAGGCGAGTTTGTAGACAACAGTTTGAAAAAAGATGCCTCAATCATGTCGAGTGGTGGTACATCGCGACGCAACACGCAACGCATGCCCTTCGTAGTGCACAACGTACCATTTGGCTGCCGCCAATGGCGTGCCTACGTGTGGCGGCCGCGTAGAATTCCATGCGGTACCGACGGCTCCGCAGGTTCCGTTAAAGACGTATGATATATCATATGTAGTACTACGCTAGCGACCAGACGTTCCAGAACAGAAAGCCAGATCTTGAAAACTGAGGTTCAAGATGCTTCTACTAAAGTGTACATATAACAGGCTAACTGGGTTTATAAGCTCCTGCCCGCCCAGTCATTCTCATTACGTAGCTGACTTCAGACTAGTCGACAGGAGTTGCAAAATGAAATCTAAGTTCTGTTGCGCATACGAAAAGCACATCAGCAGCACTACTAAGAACATCAGTCGTTCTAGGCAAGCACCAGAAGTTCTCAAAACCGGTATCTACACAGCTAAATGTGATATCTACTCGTACGGTATTCTTGTGTGGGAGATATTTCATCATGCTCAGACGCCGTTCGCAGGTGTAGAGAACAAGGTTATTCGAGAAAAGGTATACAGCTGATTCCCTCCGTTTTCAAGCCGTTTCAACGCTGCATTAGAGACAACAACGTTTCAGATCTCCGATCCTCAATTTCGCCCTCAGATTGATCCTGCCACGCCAGCCTATGCCAAGTATCTAATAGAGAACTGCTGGAGGGCGGATCCAATAAGACGGCCCCAAATCACTCAAGTAGTGGCGTTCTTCAAGAGAAAGGAAGGGAAAAGGTGGAGCATTCTGTCATTATTTTTGAAAAACCCTTGTTATTCGCATCGTGCACGATGAGAACCATGTTTGAGTGTTTCACGTTTTCGTGTTGTTATATCCCTATAGTGACTAAAGGTTGCAAAAGGCCCCCTCAAGAACGTCAACTTTTCGAGAAAATCCATTTTAAGAAGGTTAAAAACGAATTTGAAGTTTGCGCCCACATAAACTTGGAATAGTTGCGCGGAGAACGCAAGGAGCAGTTCTACGATCCGTTCCTTGGCGCAGCGTTGGAAGCTTTTGATTAGCTCACTGAAAAACATTCACTTTAACGGAATTAAAAAGGGAAACCAACCTGCTGCGTCCATTGCTGACAGCTGCTTCCGATCAACGCCGAATGCGAAATCGATTGACGTGTGCACTGCGCCCTACGACGCGTCAAGCACGCCCGGCAACCACGTAGTTTCGTTCCTTGTAACCACGGATCGACCCCAAAGACGATTTTAAAACTCCAAACTTCCTGAGTGGCAATGTCATGACCCACTAGTCCGACTTAAAGGCAGTGTTCACGATGAGAATCGTTTTTCTGCTTTTCCGCCTATCTTGAAGACGGTCCCATGCTGATTCCAATGATGTTTTTGGAATTGTACAAGACCTTCTGAGAGCGGAGTTATGGTCCCTCAAGAATTGAGCTAAGGAAACATGGTGGACGAGTTGTCCGAGGCTTGTAACTTCCGTCTTTTGCAGCCTATGTATGCGAGCTGACCTGAGTAAAGAGAGAAGTTGGGAATAAAAGGAAGAACGGGGCTATAGATCGGAAATCATCGCTCATCTCACAATCTCGAGCATTCATTTGTTCACGTCGGTGGGCGTGGAAAGTGCATCTGGGGGTTACGAGCTGACGGGTGTCCAACTTTGGGGCCGTGAAGGACCATTCCAAGCTCATTTTTCTTTGTTTTTTCAACGTTAGAGTTGCGCTAGGCCACGCAGATGCCGATCTCCACCAAAAAATCAGACATTGTTTTTATCGTGGACACTGCCTTTACCGCAAAAGATGAAATTCGGTTTTCATCTTGTACGACGCCGAGCCAGCCATGTCTGTATTACAAGTGTGGATGTAGTCCGGCTTCTGCGCATAGGATATTGGCAAAATACTCCTGTGTAACGTTTCTATAAAATCGGTCATATCCTTCGCGGTTTAGGCTGAAAGAGTATTTGTCAACCTCTTTGTCACAACACTCAAAATGGTACATTTAAGAATCGAAAGAGATATATATTTTAAATTAGCATGAACAACTTCCTTTTGAACGACGTAAGGCTTACTCTTGAGCGTGTTACATAGGCAAAGACTCCGCAAGCGGTCGAAGAATGAGGTTGCGGTGGCTTTTTCTGAGAGTTTTGATCGAAATAGCCTGGAATTAGCCCATCGGGCCCCGCAGCGGCTCCTGAAGGGCTATTTCTCGGCTTTTCACGAACCGGACAAGAAAAAGCCGAGAAATAACGAGAAGTAGCCGGATGTAACCAAGACGCTACCTCAAACTTGGGTAATTGAGCCGACGGAAGTGTTGACATCTGAGTGATGTCCATTGAATGCATCGTGTTATTACCTGGAGATCACTTTTTCACGGCTTGCATCATTTGTCGGCTATTTCGAGGCTATTACGCGGCAAAGCGTCAACCGCGCTGGCAGTGACGCAGGGACATCACGGCGTCAAAACACTGCGGTGCCTTCTCGTCGCCCGCCCCGTCGCCGAATGTAATCGGTATTTCATCCCCCAGGTCTATTCGTCGCTGCGAATAATGCTGCAAGTTAATTTCTGAAGGGGTCTGCAGAGTTACACCGACCAGCAACTGGTCGCCGCGACAGCCTTGACGCGGCGACAAAAATGTTTCCGAACATAAGGGGTCTGCAGAGTTGCAGAGACCGTCGAGTGGTCGCCGAGCGTCAGCCTTGACGCGGCGACAAAAACGTTTCAAAAAAGGGTTTGCAGTGTTAAAGTCGCGGCGTTGCTCGCAGCAACGAACAGCATTGGGTGATGCAATGTCGATTACATTCGGCGACGATGGCGACCGACGCGGCCTGAATGGCGACGAGGGGGTACCGCAGAGTGTATTGACGCCGCGACGGCCCTACATCACTGCCAGCGAGCGGCAACCGACGCCGCGACAATAATATTTTGGAACATTTTTGTCGCCGTGTCAAGGCTGACGCTCGGCGACCACTCGCCGGTCTCTGCAACTCTGCAGACCCCTGAACATTATCCTCGCGGCGTCGGTTGCCGCCCGCTGGCAGTAAAGGGGTCTGCAGAGTTGCACCGACCGGCGACTGCTCACCGAACGTCAGCCTTGGCGCGGCGATAAAAATGTTTACGAACATTATCGTCACCGCGTCGATTGCCGCTCGCTGGCAGTGATGCAGGGTCGTCGCAGCGTCAAAACACTATGTGATGCCCCGTCGTCACACGTCACGCTGCGTCGGTCGCCCTCGTCGCCGAATGTAATCGATATTGCATTACCCAGCGCTGTTCGTCACTGCGAGCAACGCCGCAACTTGAACTCTGCAGGCCTCTTAACGCAGGGCAGTCGCGGCGCAAATACACTCTGCGGTGCCCCGTGGTCGCCCTTCACGTCGCGTCGGTCGCCCTCGTCACCAAATGTAATCGGTTTTGCATCACCTACAGGGGTTTGCAGAGTTGAAGTCGCGGCGTTGCTCGCAGCGACGAACAGCACTGGGTGATGCAATATTGATTACATTCGGCGACGATGGCGACCGACGCGGCATGAATGGCGACGAGGGGCACCGCAGTGTGTATTGACGCCGCGACGGCCCTACATCACTGCCAGTGAGCGGCAACCGACGCCGCGACAATGATGTTCAGAAACATTTTCGTCGCCGTGTCAAGGCTGACGCTCGGCGACCCCTCGCCGGTCTCTGCAACTCTGCAGACCCCTAAACAATATCGTCGCGGCGTCGGTTGCCGCTCGCTGGCAGTAACGTAGGGCAGTCGCGGCGCCAATACACTCTGCGGTGCCCCGTGGTCGCCCTTCACGTCTCGTCGGTCGCCCTCGTCACCAAATGAAATCGGTTTTGCATCACCTATCGTTGATCGTCGCTGCGAGCAACGGCGCGACTTCAACTCTGCACACCTCTTGGAGACCCCTTTCATGCCTGCCCGTCTCGAACCTCCGAATTCGCATTGAGGCAAGGTGACGCATGGCAAAGAGTGACGTTTGGGAGTCACGTTCGTAAGCGATTCCTAATACTGCTAGAGAATGGCTGCCTAAAATTTTCAAAAGACAAAAAACACTGAAGTGAAAACAAAAAAACAGTGTTTTAATGTTTTATGGGGTTAATATTTAATATAATCTAGTTACAGGTCAAACGATGAATTGAAACGAAGACTACGCGCCAAAAGCAGGGTGAATTTGAATTTCTACAAAATTAGCACTACATACCTTTGGTAACGGGTTCTTAAAGGCAGTGTTCACGATGACTTTCGTTCCCGAGTTTTCCATTCAAAACAATATATTGGCTAACAAGTGTTATCAAAATTACGAAGAAACGGCGAGAAACGCACTAATTCGTTTTATTTCAGTGACATTATTCTCTGGCCTGGACCAGTTGTCCGATTGGATGAACATGTTCACGGTGGTTGTCACGGGTAAAAAAATGGGGCTAATAAAAGATTTAAGAATATTTCAGGCAAAACAGTATTAGTTAGGTTCCGAAGGAAAGAAAGGAGCATAAAAAAGCTAAGAATGTCAAAGGACAGGTCCACAAAAGATTTCATTGTCACAACAATCAGTTCCAGTGAGAGTAAAGAGGTGGGGTGAGAGTAAAGAATTTCGGGCCCTTCCGGTATGTTTTTCTCGATTCCTCCGTCATTTCAGTTCTACCCAGGGACGAAACAATCGATTTAGCGAATAATCTCAAAATCGGAGATTATCGTGAACACTGCCTTTAAATAACCTGAATTCATTAACTATTACTTTCAGTCTATGTCAAATGAGGACACTGCTACCAGGTTGACGAGCAATGAGGCTACGGAAGAGCCTCGTGCATAGGGAGTACGCAATCCTATGACCCTTCTAATGACCTAAATTAAGGTTTGCATTTTAGGGTGGCGGTGACACGATGATTGCAAAGTAAATCCGAGAAATAATACTCTGAAACACTGAATCTCAATACGCTGGAGATAAACGGTTATAAGCGAGCTAATAAAGTGTTGATGATTTAATCAGCTGTACATTTCATGACTGTATAGAGCTGTGCGTTATAATAACGTTAACGTTTTTATACACTAGCGGCTTAACGCGTTTACTGCTATTCAGTGCTCTCAATCGCGTGAGCGTGCGCGCGTATGCCGCGTCTCCTTCTACACACACTTTCTCGATCTCTATTCCCTACCTCCGCGCACTCACGCGACGTAACGATTTGAATTTTCCTCCAAAATAGCAAATGCGTGTAATTCAAATAAGAAGCTACGACGCTGCTTAGGTGGGAAAGTTGGCAGGCGGGAAAACGAAAAGAGAATGTGCTGGACGTTCGTCTTCAGCAATCGCGAGGCGCTATGACGACTTTACTTGACTGAAGTTTCTCTGGATTCGCCCTCGTCGACGTCTAAAAAAGTCAAATCTTCTGGCAAAGTTAGTCGGCCAAACATGGATACTATCCTAGAGAATTTTAAACGAAATTTTCAAACAAGTGGCGGAGAAAAATAGGACTGCTCAGGCGATTCTCGGCCCCAAACCGCCTGCCAGTACGGCTCGTGTTCCCAATCTGCGGGTCGGCTTCTTTTGCTGTCCAGGCTGCTCCGGTTCGCCCGAAGAGCAGCAGCAGTGGCCTGGAAAATGAGAGAACGAGCCGAACTGTCAGACGGCTCCGGTTCCTGATCGGGGCGGCTCGGAGCCGAGAATCGCCTGAGTGACTAGGGACTGCTTTACCCTTCCCGTGGAGATTTGAAAAACCACGTTGTCGTTGCTGTAGGTCGGTGAAAGTACAAAAATTACCCGTGCTTGAAATTCCCTATATGGCTGCGGTGAGTCCAAATAATGGCATTTCATTGCTTCACGAAAAAGTAAGGGTACCAGGGAATTTTTGGGGTGTTCAGAAATTTTTTTCGAGTCTGGCTTAAAGGCGGTGTTCACGATAATCTTCAATTTTGAGATTATTCGCTATATCGATTAGTGGGCCCCGGGTAGAACTAAAATGACACAGAACTTCCGAAAAACGCGTCAGAAGTACACGAAATCCATAAAGGCAGTGTTCACCATAATTTTCACTTCCGATATCTTCACGGCTTACGGAAGGTCTCGTGCCCTATATAGCAAGGCATGCTTGAAAAAGACACGAAGGACGCGTTTCTGAGCAAAAATAGGCCCTCTCTTGTTTACGTTGATTTTTGAGCGTGGAGGAAATGACCGCTAGAAGGATGACACCTACCAGTGCAATGAAGCGATCAGCTCACTAATCAGCACTTCCTTAACTTGATCATTACTGTAATCTGAGTCTTCATTTGTTCATTCCGAGGGGGCGGATCTGGGGCACCAAACTTAGGCGATACGAGGCCCCGAGCCGAACTGGCTCCTCCCACTTCGGCCATCGGCAACAGCTGACCAACTGCTGTTCCCAAAGGAACTGGACCTGTGTTTGTGTTGAAATGGCAAATCGTGTTGGTATTCTGTTGCTATCCGGGCCACAGCAGTTCTCAACCTTATTGATTACGAAACACGCGGGAACACGTCTACATCCTCCACGTATGCACACAACACAACCTTAGTTCATTGATTCATTCCTTCTTGTCCTTCCCTCATCACTTGTGGTTTGATCCTCCCTTTTATTCGTTTCGTATGATTATTTCAGCGTATTCTTTTACCTTATTTTTACTGCTTCTAGTATTCTTGTTACCCGTTCTCTACTTGCGGTGTTTTCTACGTACACAACACGAACACATCAAAGTCAGTCGGGATTCTGTTGAGGTAAGATTTCAACTTAAACAGAGGTGATCTAGAGCAGTTGATCCTTAGATGGAACAGCAGCCATTTGCCTGTCCCCCTGCCGCCCGCTCTGTACATTTTTAAATTTGTAACAGATTTTCGGTGATCTTTCCGTGTTAAGGGAAATGCTTTTTTGATGGCGAAAAAAGGTGATGGTATAAATGTATTTCGGCAGTGAAGTCAAATTTAACAGAATAAAACCGAAGAGCGGTAGAATAGGAGGGTGGAGCTTGTTTTGACGCCTTGAAGGCACAAGGCGCAGTTTAGAGCTTCCAAATTTTTTATTGTTTTTGTTTGCGCTTGTTTGCAGCCGTTATTTTGCCGCTCCTGGCTTGTTTTATACCGTTCTTTCGACACTGAGAGCCTAGGATCCTTCTCGCCTATCATTTCACTGTTTAAAGTCAACGAGGATGATCATCGTGAACGCTGCCTTTAGGTATCACCCCGCCTCTTGAGTATCACAGGAACTGTTCGTTGTGACAACGGAATCTTTTGTGGACCCGTCCTTTGCAATTCTCTACTCTCTATTGGTCCGTTCTTTCCTTAGGGCCCTAACTAATCCTGCTTTGCATAAAATATTCTTCTATTTTCAATTGACCCAATTTTCCACCGGTGACAACCACCATAATCATGTTCATCCATCCGGACAACTAGTCCAGGTTATAGAAAAATTTCACTCAAATAAGACGTTTTAATGCGTTCCTCGTCGTTTCTTCGTAATTGTGGTAACACTCGGAAGCCAACGCATTGTCTTATATGAAAAACTCGGGGACGAAAATCATCGTGAACACTGCCTTAAAAACTTTCACCTCAGGTCATTTAGGACGCTGAACCCGAATCTGGGGTCCATTTCTCTCCATACAGGGTTACTGTAGATTACGGTAGACATAACGCCTTTCAACTGGCGTTACTTACCATAAAATTCTGGAAATTGAAAAATGGACCTCATATTCGTGTTCAGCGTCCCAAAAACACCCACAGCGAAATTTTGAGTCAAATCCGAAACTTTTAACAAGCTATCGTATACCCACCGTTACACACCGTAATCGAAGAAAAATCGATGAACCGACCACAGATTTGTGTTAGGCAGCCCAAATAACCCCTATGTAGGAGTTTTGAGGCGATTTCATCGTAGCATTCCCAAAGCGTCGACACTCGCGTTTGGCCAGCAAAATTTTCCCCCATTTTGAAGCTTCGGACCAAATCAGACGGGATTTTCCAAATTTTCACAAATTGGTCTCAAATTCGTAATCAGCACTCAAAACAACCACTACATTAAAGTTTTAAGCTCAATCCGAGGCAATTTTTTGAACGCCCTAAAAATCTCCATTCGTGTACCCCTTTCCTCATCGCAAAGCTATGAAAATGCACAATTATGGACTACTCCTGTAAATCTCTGAGACATTTAGCGGATTTGGAAAACGGACTATTAATGCTGTATCCCATACCTACAACTGCAAACGCATGATTTGATAAAAGCCCTCGGGCAATGTAAGGTAAGCCCTAGTAAGGCACGCCTTACCCTGAAAGAGGTTAAGACATGATCGATAGCATTTCTCTTCGCCCGTCTAAAAATATCGGGAAACGGCTGTATACCAGGGTTGTGCGTTATAACGTTACGTGCTAACGCATTAGCGGGTTAATGCGGTTATTTTGAAAACTTAACGATTAACGCTTAACGAAAAAGTCCTGTAATCACGTTAATTTGAGTTCGTTAATTGCAGTGGAATCATACCACTGATTGATCTGCTTCAGTGGCAGATTTGAATACTGTGGCCGTGCACGTCGCGTCGGCTTGCGGCGCCGTCAATTTTCGGTTGCTGTGAAATATATCGCTGACCTCAATGTGTCCCAATCCATTGTCTATCTATTTTAGTTATTTCTTCCCAATATCGAAGATGTCGAATTCTTGTTCCAAAAAAAAACGTGAGGCCTGATCTGCCTCTCTACGGTTGAGTAAGCTATCAAATGAGGGATGGGAGCGTAGATTGAAGGCAAGACACTTTTTAACAAGCGGCACACGCTCTATGTGGAGTGCACCACGCGGCGCACATTCCACAAGGAGCGCTACTCAGTTTCTACCACGCGTCGCACGTTCTACGTAGAGCGCTACTGACATTCTAAGACGCGACGCACGCCTAATTTTCACAACGTCCTGCTGACGCCATCTGAGCACTCATCCACTTTCCACGACGTCCTGACGTCGTCATCTGAAGCCCTGCCTTCTTTCCATGACGTGCTGCTGACGCCATCTGAAGCCCTACCTACTTTCCATGACATCATCTGAAAGCCTACCCATTTTCCACGAAGTCCCGACCGCATCATCTGAAACCCCACCCATTTTCCACGACATCATGATGGCGTCATATGGAGCCCCACCCGCCTTTCACGACGTCCTGACGACGTCATCTGGAGCCCTAGCTAATTCCCACGAGGCGTGCCTACGGCTTCTGGAGCCCTACTGCTTTCCACGACGTATGTGTATGTTATCTTTTCTGGAACCTCTGGTGATTTATAGATTTTCGTTGTGATCAATTAATATTTTGAAAATTTTTAACGAAGTGAAAAATTAACGTGTTAACGCATTAACGGGTTAACGCGGTTTTTTCTCGAAAATTAACGATTAACGCTTAACGAAAAAAATATTTTTGATTAACTCACACCCCTGCTGTATAAATATAACGACCGACAAAAAATCGATAAATATTTATTCAGATCCCTGTGCTCGATGCATATTCGACATTAAGAATCGACAACAATATAAGATGAAAGATATATATCACCATTCACATTTTTTCGATCGATCGTTCAATCAATCAATATTCACACTTATTATCACACTACCTGAAACGCACGCACTACACACATTTGTATGCGCGCGGCGCTTTAACAACAATTGATGAATATAGAAAGAATGAAAAACTCAGCAGAAGTCTTTAAGCGAAATCACTAAAGCACCATCAATATCCAGTGGCTTTTCTGTCCAAAATACATATACAATAACATCTTTTTGAGCAGCACAACGGATACAAATCATCGTATTATGAGGCTTTTCGACGGAAAGATAAACACTATAAACAACAACAAACAATGCAAAAACTAGTTCACAGAAAAGTGGTTTTCTCATTGAATCACTGGTGCGACGACGCATGCATTACATGAACACGACCCGACTACAACTTTATACACTATATTTCGATGATACATCGCAATCACATCACAGCCAAAGAAGAATATCAAAGGTTGCGCCTAATTATTTTTAGATTTTAGTCTTAGAAATCCCGTTTGACGCGTGACGCTACACCCGTGCAGACTAGCAGACAAAAGCAACCACGCGCACGCGCAGTAGCAATCGATTATCGACTGACTGGCACATGACTAGGTTACTAGGAAGGGGACAAGATTGATCACATTCGCTCACGAGGCATCAGTCGGCTATTTGAATTGTAGCCAAGACCCAGCGTTGAACTATCGTAGTCCGTTCTACTCTGATCGGCTTCCATCAAGGCTAGCATATCCTGCAAGATTTGGGATTTAGGCATGAACTGGGTTTCTCAACTCGGATACTCACAGAGCTGTTACCGTGAAATAAGGCCGGGATCAAAATAAGGCCAGCGACGGCGACAGTGCATATCAGGCATATCGATTTCCGGTCGACATGGATAGTAAACATTGCGTCGAGTCGCTGGAAGTATGATCCCGGCCACTCTTACATGGGAATGACCAAACCGTCTTGCCAGAGCTACCCATGAGACCATGTTTTTCTGATCGATCGCCTCCCGGGTAGTTTTAAAAACCCCATCCCAGGGTTTGCAACTAGTTACTCTGAGAGTTTTGGCCGCGAAATAGCCGGGAAATAGCCCACCAGGCTCAGCAGCGGCTCCTGGTAGGCTATTTCGCCGCTATTTCTCGGCTTCTCACAGAAGGGACAAGAAGTAACCAAAAAATAGCCGAGATATAACCAAGAAATATTCAGAAGTAAACAAAATTAACCCAGACGCAACCGTCGCCGGCTCGCCGAGCTACCATCTGGGGCCGCCAGCGGTTGGGCGGGGCCTCCAGAGGCTGAACGAGGTCCAAGTACCTCAAACTTGTGTAATGCAACCGACGGAGGTGCTGACATCTAAATCATGCCCCTGGAATGCTCCGCATATCTACCTGGAGAGCATTATTTCTCGGCTATTTCGCGGCGAGCATTATTTGGCAGCTATTTTGCGGCGAGCATTATTTAGCGGCTATTTCTCAGCTATTTCGCGGCTATTTCTCAGTCAAAACTCTCAGAGTAGGGAGGCCACTCTAGAAAATGGAATGATTCATTCATGAAAATGAAAATTTTTGCTGATATCATATGTCTGATAGAGTAATCAGTCCTTGTTTTCGCGCAGACTCCACTGTACTTCCATTTCTGAAAGCGGTGTCATTCATTCTCCAACTGAATCCTGAAAATGAGTGCCCCCCCTAACTAGTTTCATACCCATTCCAGCCGCCCGAGTAGTGGTTAGAAAGAAGTTATGGACCAAAAAATGATGAGCCCTGCAGGCATAATGCGATTAGAGGCATCGTAATCGCAGAAAACTGTGCATTATTTTTTCATGTTTTTTTTTGGTAGCTTGGCCTCCTAGTGAATGCAAATGTTTAAAATGCCCATGAAACCAACCAGATCATTTGCAAAGGAAAGTTAGTCTGAACACATTGTGAAATTGAATTTGAATTTCGCACCAAAGCCGTTTTTGAAGTTTCCTTGCACTTCGGGGCCTCCTCTGAGTGTTTTGGCCGCGAAATAGCCGGGAAATAGCCCAACAGGCTTCGAAACGGCTCCTGGTGGGCTGTTTCTCGGCTATTTCGCGGCTATTTCTCGGCCTTTCATGAAACGGACACGAAGTAGCCGAGAAATAGCCGAGAAATACTCAGAAGTGAACCAAATTGACCAAGACGCAACCGTCGCCGGCTCGCCGAGCCACCATCTGGTGCCGCCAGCGCTTGAGCGGGGCCTCCAGAGGCTGAACGAGGTCCAAGTACCTCAAACTTGGGTAGTTGAACCGACGGAGGTGCTGACATCTGAATCATGCCTCTGGAATGCTCCGTATATCTACCGGGAGAGCATTATTTCTCGGCTATTTCGCGGCAAGCATTATTTGGCGGCTATTTTGCGGCGAGCATTATTAAACGGCTATTTCTCGGCTATTTCCCGGCGAGCATTATTTGGCGGCTATTTAAAGACTATTACGCGGCAAGCAGGCATTTCTCGGCTATTTCGCGGCTATTTCTTGGCCAAAACTTCCAGAGTCGTCACTGTCATCCTCGAAGTTTTTCTGTGTGTGGAGTTTGTGCCGTAACTGTTCTTCATGTTGTTTGACGGTCGCACCAACATTTTATGAAAAAATGCTAGATGACTGGTGAAAACTGGTTGCGGATCCTTATCTTTAACCCCTTCTAACCTCATAATCCTACGTTTTTGACGCGCCGAAGTTTACCGGTGTGGTTTATTGGGCTCACTGATGAAATTGAGCCTGCAAATGGAGAGTGGTTACCATCGCGAACGATGCCTTCAACTGTTGTTCTTCTTGTCTATGACGGTCACTGTCGAAAAACTGTCAAAAGCTATACCGCGTACAATTGTGGGACTCACAAACATCGCGGCGAAAATTTCTGCAGCGGAGGGAATCGAACATGGGAGTCTTCGGCTGGTAATCCGCGCCTAGAAGCACTCGGCCATCTTGGCCTGGCTCATAGCTTTTTCTTCACTATTACTCGGGCAGCTAGAAGGACGTTCCTACACTACCCGGAAGATCAGAAAAGAACATAGGTGAAACATATGTGTATGGACAGTTCTGACAGCCCGATCTGGTCACAATCCCTTGTTAGAACAGAATATCTTCTCTGATTTTTTCGTCTACTTTTTGGCTACAGGACCTCTCTGTCCAATACACCAACCTGTAACCGTCCAGGCAGTCGACTCGCTTGCGCATGTTCATTGTGCTCTAGCGCATCCATGATCGGATCCTTGTACTGATCAAGATACTTGTACAGCTCGTTCAGCGCTGAGAACACATGGAACTGGCCACGATGCACTCGAGACTCCTCATTCAACAGCGCTGCCATATCCTGATCGGAAATTGGCGGCAAGCGCGCGATATCCGAGTAGTAGCTGAAAGCGACCGAATATTTCCTTAGAAAAAATGTTTCGCCATTTTTAAACGTTCACCAACCTATCCACCCAATCCCTGTACTGATACATATCCTTCGCGAACAGCAGCTTACTCGACGGTGAATCTTTCGTAAGCTGATGATCCTGCGTGGAACACGCATCCATCAACGTTTGAGCCACTACAGACAGACATCCTTCCACCTAAAAACGCAAAACTTCATGGAATCTAGATAGTTTTTCGGCAATTACTGGAATTACCTTGGTCGGCTTCTGAATGTCAAACACGAAATGAGGATTTTTGATCAGGTTCACCCAGAATCGCAACGGCAACGCATTGCTCTTCCACGCATGAACAACCTCCGCATCTGTGATACCATGCTCCAGTGCCTTAAAATATGCCTATGTCAGATCTAGTGCAATATTTCTACTCCCCAGATACACTGAGGGCTGCAACGGTTCTGAGTGAATGAAATTATTCGAAATTTTGAATTTCATAAATGAATATGAAGAAGACTACTCCAGTACAACATCTGCTGAACGCAAAACCTCAACCTCTTCCCCGAATGAGCGAGATAGGCCGGGTTTAGCGTTCACTCGCGGAACGACGCCATGGCACGCTTTTAGGGATCGCCCATATTTCCGCCGCCGAGCGGTGTGGCACAGTACACTTCTGTAAGGGGTCCTTTACACTCCCGCCGCGGGCGGTGCGGTACAGTACAATCCTATGTTATTGATCACGCGGCGCTGCACGATCAATATTGTGGGAATGTACTTCGTGGCGACGCTCGGCGGCGGAACTACAAATGACACCTATTATTGATCACGCAGGGTGGCACGACCGATATCATAGGGCTGCTCTTCGCAGCGCCGCTCGGCGGCGGAAGTATAAACGACGCCTTAATATAGGTCGACGCGCTGCGCGATATCGATCGATACTCACCAGTGGCCGGTCATCGCAATAGAAGTGTGAACATGGTCACACAGGAGGATGCAGAGATATTGGCTCCTAGAGGAAGCCGAAGGTCACACCTCGTCGGACGAGTTTTCTACCTCAACAAAGGCGGGACATGGTACCCATCTAGTACGAGATCTTTGATTCATCTTTCTTTTTCAATCTCTCTCTCTCAGGTACACTCGGAAAGATTCTCGGCCCTTCCACTTGGCCTAGACAGCATCCTATGTGATCAAACTGGTGCCACTAAGAATAGTTTTGAATCACCTTTTAACAAAGTTATGACCCCCCAAAAATCGCCTAAATTTTAAAACGAGTTTCCTGTTCTCAGGCAAAAACCCCGCTCAAATGAGGAGTAAAATCGGGTTTCTCCTCATACCTTGCTCGTATGAAATAAATCAGATGGAAAAGTGCAGCAGAGAAATCGATTCCTGTGCGAATCTCGTCTCTTTAGCTTTTGAGCAGAAAAAACTCGTCCAGAAGGGTGTGGCCTCCGGCTCTCTCGAATATCACGCAAATTGAGAGAAATCAGGGAATACATACCCGAATCGAGCGCCCCTCAGAAATTACTCAACGCCTGCCGCGACGCGACCGCTCGCGCCAACCGCAGCTGGGCAATCACCCTCCAACACGACTGTACTTATGGTTAGTCATTCTAAAAAAATGTATGAAGTGTTCTAATAGTTTGTGGGCGGCGGCCAGGTGGTACGCCGCGCGCGGCCTAGAGCATGCGTTGCGTGTCGCGTCGCGGCGTACCACTAAGCATTGATTGGGTCATTTCTCTTCAACAAGATGTATGGAAACACTCGTATGTTAGGACCAGTGCAAGAAGGTAACATAAACAAAGGAGAAGCAAGCGTTTATCGGTAGCTTAGAATGACTACGTTCGCGCCTAATTTTTGTGAATATCGCAAGTTTTAATAGAGATCACTAGGAATTCCATATTTCCGGGTTGTTAACAATGAGGTGTGATGTCTCAGCATCCAAGAACGATTCTTAAACTGAAATGCAGTCATTTTGTTTGTTTTAACGCCACGGTGCATCGAGGAATCGACGGTGGTACGCCGCGACGCAACACGCGTCGCTTGTCCTCGCCGCGCGCGGCGTACCATCCTTCCCGCACCCATAGTTTGTTAGCCTACTATCTCAAACTTGTCAACTATACTGCCTCGGTTCATCTGAAATTGGTTTTTATAGAAATCGAAGGAATTCCACACCTGTTCATCCATGAAGTCGAACATATACTTGATCGCAGCCGGCAGCGGTGCTGAACGTGACGCCGTAGAGAAAATCGCTTCCAGTAGATCATTTATGAACTTCTGCAGCGTACCCTTCATCATCAATAACCTGAACAGGTCCAATTCAGAACCTTCGATGTCTTCTTATAGGCAAAAATCGAAGCCAAATAAAGCTACGAAAAACGCACTCGAAATGGCATAAATCCATCTAAGTTTGAGTTTTTCCCGTTTCGAGACATTTCATCGAGTAAAGTCAATTTCGAAGGAAACAACAAGCACAAACCTAGTGAGGTAGATTTCCGTGACCATTTTCTCCTGATTTTCATTGGGGCCATGCTCAGACGGTTTCACCAGATGGAACAGCTTCTGCCCTTCAGTATCCTGAATGCCACAATCTTGGTTATTGCCCAGATGGGTAAATAAACCTGACATCCATACCTTCGAATTACTGCTACTATTTGTTCCAACCCACGGCCTTGATAACGTCGGACTATTCTTCAGGCTCAGCGTCGATTTCTCACTCCGTTCGGATAACAGAGACTGGAAATTTCAGAAGATAGGAAAGTACTTACCAAAGACGTGGACAAATCCAAAAATCAAAAGACCGCTTCCCACAGCCGGGGATAAGCAGCATGTGCGGCGTAACTACGGCGTATCGCCAGGCTTTTTTTAGCATCTTGTCAGATGAACGAATCCGCTACATTCAGCAAAAAAAAACTTACCAGATTGTACAGAGAATTCTGCCTAGCCACCAGCATCAACACGGCATTGGTCGGGACATTGTAATGCGACAGCGTGTTCAGTCGCTTCCATCCGCCCGGTTCCAAACGCGAGGTGGAATCGATATCCTGAACGAAATCGATAACAATCAATACAGTTCGTGATAATATTGGGGCCGAGTTCTCCCAAACTACCAATCTTAAACTTCTGAGCCAACGAATTGTCGAAACCCACAAGCTGAAATTTGTCTCACAAAGTTGACTTCACAATAAAGTGAGTATCTCATATGGATTTGAGCTTTTCATTGAGCTGGGAAGTAAACATCTAGTGTATAGAGTAGACCCTTTATGGATCACGCCTTCCAAGTTCAATGCTCTAAATCTTCCAAATCAATGAAACACGGGTGAAAACCCTAAGTCAAGCCTCCAAAAGTGGGCCTCGGGACCCACAATTCCAACCGGTTCTTCTCACAAGAAGCTCGAGATTGGAGAATCCAAAAAAAAAACAATGTAGAATATCAAAGCCAATCGCGAGTCTTGCCTGCCCCGAGTTGGAAAACTCGTCCGAAGGGTGTGGCCTCGAGTCTGCTCCCAGATATATTCCGCCGAGCACACTGTTGGCAGGCATCACACCATACAGCAGGCAAGACGTTTCATCCACTGAAACGCAATTCGTCCAAATGGTTTGGCTTCGAGTACTCTATCGAAGGCGTGGATTCGAAATCTAACTTTCTTCTTCTTCCTGGGCGGCCTTCACAGAATTCGTCCAAAGGTCATTTGTAGTTAAGGAGGTAGGTCTCTTCGGGAACATGAAGAAGTGCGCCGTGTCGTATCCGGGTGCACCACAGTCCGGGCATGCGTATTGTCGGCTGCAGTCAATCTTGTTGACGTTAGACATAAGCAGAATAGAGTGACCACAGCGCAGCGAGGCAAGGGCACATCTGGCTCGCCTGCCGAGTTGAGACTCGAACTCGCGAAACCGAGGCGGCACTGCTCCCAAGATACGGTTCACAGCCGCCTTCGTTAGATATCCTCGAACAAACTGGGTGTGCTCCTCACGCAGAAAACGAAGCCTTTCCATGTTGGAGTCGGCCCATCTCTGTACATCAACTTTACTAGGAGCGTCTGCGAACGGCGTCCTAATCGACCTCTCTGATGAGATTCATAATTCTCTTTGTCGGATGATTCGGCTGTCTCAGAACATTAATTTACATCTGCTGTGCCTAGAGTTCACAATGCTCCTTGACTAGCAATATGCAGGCCTTCGCGTGAAGATGTTCTAGTGGGGAGCTCCCTGCACAACCGGTAGCGATTCTAAGCGCAGCAGTCTATACATACTGCAGCTTATTCCAGGAGCTGTCTGACACCAGGTGCTGCCACAATGGTGCCGCATGTTCCAGAGCCGGATGAAGTATTGCTCTGTAGGTTCTCTATATAGTCTCTCGGCTGCTTTCCCATGATATTCCTCCGAGAGCTATCAGAATATTAAGCTTGGTCTTGACGACTGTTTGTTTCTGTTCTGCGTTTCTGTGGAACTTCAGTGAAGGAGCAAGAATAAGGCGGAACAGCTTGGGCAATTTCGCTGCTGGCAACCGGTTACCATCCCATCTGACATCTGGATGGGCACTGTGTTCCTTGGTGTTTGTTGTAAACACTGATACAGATGACACTGCAGGCGAGAATGTGAGCACCATATTATCAAGGAAGAGCTTCAACTAGACGAGATAGGCGCTGATTTTGTTAGCGGCTATCTGCAGGTCACGGTCCTGGCACATGATGGCGATTTCGTCGGCGTACAAAACAATCTTTATATCCTGCGGTGGCTCGGGTAGATCCTCAAGATACAGGCTGAGTGAGGCAGGGGACAACACTCCGCCCTGCGGAACACCGGCTGCTATTGGAATGCTATCGGATACGTGATTCTGGAACTGCTGAGGTGTCGTACGTTCGTACCGTCGCAGCGTGGAGGAAAGACGATCGCCTCCCTGCAAACCGACGTCAACCCCTCCGAGAAGAGGGTTTTTCTCATGGGAGAGGTGCTGGTCGGCCGCAGCTCTCCTGAGGACTTTACTATAGAGGGCCGGCGTCGAGAGGAATCCAGGTCCAGCTTAGAAGTATCCGTGTGCCACCTGCAGCAAGGATGTCACCTGACATAAAAAAGAATCACACCTTCACTTTCTATTCGAATAGGATAACTGACTTTATACAACATATTAGAACCAAATGCGTATCATACGCTGCTTTGGGTCGAAATTCTCTTTCAAAGAGTGAGACCTGAAGTTTCCTCATGGAAATGTGGTCTATGGGCTCAATCCTAAGCCGCTATGACCTCACTGTGACCAGACATTATACAGAAGATTCGAATTACCACTTAAAGGCAGTCTTCTCGGTAAAAATCGTTTTTCTGTTTCTCCACCTATCTTGGAAAGAGTCCCATGTCGATTCCAATAATGTCTGTGGAATCGTACAAGACCTTCTGGAAACGGAGTTATGATCCCTCAAAAATTGAGCTAGAGAAGCATGGTGGACGAGTTGTCCGAGGCTTGTAACTTCCGTCTTTTGTAGCCGATGTATGCGAGCTGACCTGAGTGAAGAAAAAATTTGAGAATAAGGGAAGAACGGGGCTAATGAGGAAATGATGGGAAACCATCGCTCATCTAACGATCTCGAGTTGTAATTTGTTCACGTTGGAGGACGGGCATTGCGCATTTGGGGTCTGCGTTGCGTTGCGCTCAAAGTGGCAACTTCGAGCTCTTTTGGGACTCTTCCCGACTCGCTTTCATGCGTTCTTTCGACGTCGACGTTACAGTGTGCCCCTCCACTACCCATTCCTAGTGGAAACTGAAACACATTTTTTATCGTGAACACTGCCTTTAAGAGACAGCGCGCCCCATGACTAGTCTGCGCAGCCGACCGCACGCTCCACGGCCAATCAAATCAGTGGGTTTTGAACCTGAGATTTTCCCTATGAATGAACTCCTATAAAAGAATTTTGAAGCGCATCATGTCTGCCCACAAATGATATAAGTTTTTTAGAATGGGCCTTCCATCTACGGTGAAAAGTATTCCTTTTTTTTTGAGAAGAAACGGCAAAAATCAAGTTTATGGAGTGAGTGTTCCATGTGGACACACGGTCTCAGAGACAAAACAGTCGTGGGTGCAGAGTGTGGACGCACGGTCTCTTATGTGTTAAACACCAAAATCACACACCTGTAACACCATTCGCCCATTGATACCCGTTCGCCACTCCAAGTCCAAGTCGTTCGCGTTCGGTCGATCCGAGTACGGCACCGTACGGTACTTGGCGTCCAGACACTTCTCCTTCACCTGGAAAAAATCCACCTTCAAAAGTATTCAAAAGTATATCACTTTTTTTAACTGAACTTTTTCCCCTTTATTTGCACCACAATACACAAAAAACCCCGAGGAAAAACTCCCGCTATGTTGCATTCCGCTCTCAACACATGTCACTCATCGCTCACCTCCGAAAAGCTGCCCCCACACACAACGCAACAGTCATAAATTTGCCGAAGCCTCATAAATTCGCGCTAACAATCGCATTTGCACTGGCATTTTCGCTAACGGACACAAATTGATTAGTTGACACGCCCATTTCCGCAACTTTCGCACACATCACAGTCATCAGAACCCACCTGAGTGATCGTGTCGCAGTCAAGCACCCGTACAGGCATATCCGGTTGGGTGTAGGCCATCGAGTCCGCACCTATGAATATCATCAGCTCTTTGTACTCAAACGTGGCACGCAACAGCTTCTCCTCCGACAGAGAATACCTGAAAAACTGATTCTTTTCTTCTGAAATTATATCCTCAACTACATCTGTCATCGGCATGGACCTTGCGTTCACTAATTAAGGTCAGCGTAAACCCGGTGCCACATGCTACAACATAGGTACACCGAGTTTGAGCCAACCTCCAATGGGGAACGCGACGTCTCATTAGGATCCATGCCTGTGTTGAACAGGTTTTGCTGACTTACCGAGCTTCAAGCGTGAGCGCATCCTGTGGTCCCTTCTCCATTTGCTGCTTTATGCCCCAATAGAGATCGTACAGCCGCTTGCCCGCGAAATTCTAAATAAACAAGTTTCCCACCGGTGAACCCAAAACGATGCACTAACATGCTCCAACTCACCCTCAGATAGTCATGCATCAGAAACGTGAACCACGCCGCCAGCATACGCTCTGCCACGCTCTCACTCCGTCGGAAGAGAATTTTCGGTTGGAACTTCTTCTCCACGGTTCGATCAATCAGTTCACGCAGTAGCTGCTTCAGCATTTCCGTGCAATAACCCATCTTCTCCTCAAATATTGCGGTATTGGGTCGAGTTTACGAATCTGTATTGGTTACTATGCCACATACACAAGCGATTCTCGGCCCCGAGTTGCCTTACAGTTCGGGTCGTTCTCTCAGTCTGCGGGTCGGCTTGTGTTGCTTTACGGACCACTGCTGCTGTTGTCCAGGCTCCTACAACTCGCCCGGGCAACAGCAGCAGTAGCCCGAAGATAGGAAAAACGAGCCAAACTGTCAGGCGGCTCCGAATCCTGCTCGATGCGGCGCGAGGCCGAAAATCGCCCGAGTAACTCGGAGACATCCGCGCGAGTATTCACTCTCAGTTTTTCCTTTTCAAGCAGCCCCACATTTGATGTCGAACTTTCAGCCACCGCTCCCCACCCCGAAAATAACCTCTTGAAGAAGATTTCAGCCAACTTCGATACATCAACCAAGCTACCGTACACCTACCGTAATCTTCCACGAAATCGATACTTACAGTAATTTTCCTTGAAACGGAAAATGAGGTCGCTGCCGAAAATTGACAAACGACGGACCCATTTATCTTCCCTCCGTAATACTTTACACAAGTTCGATAAATCGGCTGAACTACCGTACCACTACAGTAAGCCTTCAGGGATCCGAAACCTACCGTAAATTCCCTAAACTTTCAATTCATGGTCCGCCACTGGTCCTCTACTCGCTCTCTACCACGGTAATCAACGCGTTTTCGGCAGACCCCGTTGTGCATCGGCGACCCCATAAGCGATCAATACGCCACTGCCGCTACTAACTCCCCCCCCACACACTTCGCGAGCCGGAGTGACGCAGTGGGTGGGTGGGTGGCTGCAGGGATCGCCAACGCATACCAGGGTCAGCCGGAAATGCGTCGATTACCGTAGTAGAGCGCGAGTAGAGGACCAGTTGAGGACCAGAGTTCTTGCACTCCGTTATAAACAGAGTATAAATTTTCACGTCACTGTTCCCTCAATCATTTCGCTTTTATTTCTTCAAAAGACCCTTCTTTCGGATTCAGTTTGCTGCTGCTTTTTACTTATTTTATTAATTATTCATGCATTTCTCATTTTCCAATGATACAGTTTAGTTAAAATTATTTTGCTGTGCTTTATTTTGTTTTATCTTTCACTCACTAATTTTCCAAATAAATTTTCAATCTTTGAAAATTCTATTTCTACTTCTTTCCAGCACCAGTCCCTTTCTTCAACTCATCGCTTTTTATCCTTCAAGTTGAGAACCTTATGTCAAGCTACACATCGGTGTCCTCGAATAACATTTTTCACGAACCTGCCAGGTAAAGTTTGACGCAAATCTGATAATGTCAAACAACCGCATGCCTACAAAAAAAAGCTATACCCTACCACTTAACGAACCTCAGCTCCGTGTTCACTTCCTATGAATCATGTAAGTTTAGGACAAGCTACACGCAAGTTTTGCACAACTTAACGCGTTTATCCTCCTGTGATTTCAACTTGCGTTGCCCATCATTTCATGATACACGCAAGTTCACACTTCGCGTGCAACATGAAAAAAGTTGGAAAACAAGTTACCTACGAGATGAGCGCGGTATATAACTTGCGTTAAGTCTAGAAGTATCTCGCGCCAACGTCGCAGGCAACTTGTTCAGGCTCCCGAGAATATTCGCTACGTTTGCAATGATTACAGAAGTATACGCATCCAAGAACAGGTCCCGATGAACTACTTTCAGCACTTTGCCTGAAAGTTTTACGCAACTTACGGTAAACTTCGCAAATGAGCTATTCCTATCCTAGTTGCATATGGCGTGCAAGTACAAAGTTCGCACACAACATATTATAATGGTAAAACCAAACTGCTCACAAGATAAACGCAGCAAGTTGCGTGAATGCTTCAAGCAACTTGTGCCGAAGTTGCAGTTAACTTGCTCAAAAAATCTTGAAAAATGCTGCAAGTATGGTCATTGAACCTGCCCTAACACAGTTCGCAGCACGGTCCCCCTGGTTAGGAGGCAGTCATCTGTTCCCCAACGAACAGAGAACAGCTAACAGATGCGTAAATGTGAATTCCCTGCGCAGACTCCGTCAGCGAACAAAAAACCGTCAGGTGAAAAATCCTACCTGCAGCACCACCATCACCAGGGAGCCAACATAGACCCGATCTTTACCAAGGAAGTACTTATTCGCCTCCATCGTTCGCACCATGGTGAGGAAAAACGTCTAAATATGAGAATACACAATTTTTGTTACAGTACACATTACAGTAACCATTATCCAATCCTACCTTATTCATTAGCAGCTTATGGAACTCTCGCAGACCCGCCTCAATCGCACCGGCCTTCTGACTGTCCACCTCTAGATCTCGAAGAACCGGATGATTGTGCGGATTATTCGGGAACAGCACCCTAGCGCAGTAATCCTTGTACTCCAAGAAGGGCACAATCGGAGTTCCTAGCGGCAAATCAGCAGTGTATTGGTTCAGAGAAGTTTGAAGCTCAGCGAATGCCTCTTTACACTCGGTGGCAACCTGGAACAAACAACTAAGATTTTCTAAGGCAAAAAATAGTCATTTATGAATTACATACCTTCATTTCGATCGTATCCATTTGCGTCTTCAGATACTTCATCTGCCTCTGATGTGAATTCGTCTTTCTTCTGAAAGAACACGATACATAGTCAGGTTATTCTCGACCCCAAGCCGCACCCTACAGAAATCGGAGCCGCCTCTCCCAATCTCCGGGCCACAGCTGTTGCTGTTCGGGCGAGCCGGAGGAACCCGGACAGCAACAGCAGTGGCCCGGGCACCAACAGAAGCCGACCCGCGGCTCGGGGATCACGAGCCGAACTGTCAGGCGGCCGAGAATCGTCTGAGTAGTGAACTATCAAATCATACCAATAAGTAAGACAACAACATTTCACCCACCTGTACATGATGGCCAGGCAAACGAAGCACACCAACATCGCAGCTATGCACGCCAGAATCACTATCACTACGCTAGACGTCAACGATGGTGAATCGTAGGACAGCTGACCAGCGGTGAAACTGAAATTCGGAGCGTGAACACCAAGAGGTGACTCCAAAAGGAAATGAAATTTCTCACCTGACGTTTCCAATCTTCACAACAACCTCAGGCTGAAGTCCTCCTTCTAGTGGTGGTTTCTCTGTCGGTGGCTTGCATGTGAGCACTTTCCTGGCCAGCGCCGTCAGTTGACAGTCCACGCCACCAACCTGAACAAACTTATAATTGAAACCTGGCTGGAGACGATCTGGGGCCGGATTCATCAACAGTAATTCCGCGGTTCGAGGGTAGCGTTTACCCCGCACTCCTTGCTTTCCTCAACGCTTTATACAACTTTCTCGCCCCCTCCCCTTCGCTGTTGCAATTAGTTTTATTATTGATGAACCCGGTCTCAGCGTTCCCTTAGGCGCTATTCATACTCCTCAACGACAGCGCGTCACATGCGTGACTTAAATCCAGAAATATCCTCTGTTATCACGATGGTGAACGCGTATACCAAATTTCCTGGCTTGGAAAAGTTAAGGCCCATTTTATTGCGCACCGCCATAGCCATAGTTCATACTTCGCGCGACGGGTGACGCGACATAGTGTTTGTCATATGAATATTGACCGGAAGTCGATATTGCTGATATGCACTGTCACCGTCGCGCGTCGCGGGAGGTATGCACTAGACCATAGCGTCGCCACTAGAGTAATCCCTACCCCCGCCCCTCTCCGCAAACGCGTTACGCGCATATCGCGCGCAGAATGTAATTATACTCTAACGCCACGCCCGCGCTGGCATTGAGCAGTATGAACTGCGCCTTAGGCACCTATTAGGTTTTGGCAAAAGTTCTCCACCATCCGACTCTGACAATATTTAAAGGGCCCAGGTAATAGCGCCCGTAGAAAATCTCAATAGATTTTAATGGTTTTTTGGAGAGTCCTAGTTTTTTGCGAAATCTGTAAAATTACATTTTCGGCTTTTCTATCTTGTCCAAACAGTTTCGGCAGCGAAACTTCGAAGTTAGGGCTCTCACGATTTCGGAAGTGAGGGAGGGGGACACTCTGGGTTATTTCTCAAATTGCGCGGGAAAAATGGGAGTGTTCTAGTGCGAATGCCAAGTACCCACCCCCCCCTCGCTGCGATAGAGCCGACCTTATTTCATTTCTGTAGTGTTTGGAATAGGAACTCTCTACATACCGGGGGAGGAATTGTCTCGTTTTTTGCGACTCTAATTCCACTCGGGACCACTTCACTTGAATTGAGTAGCGTGACGCAAAAACGGGACAACTCCTTCCATGTTTAGAGGGCCCCTGTTTCGTAGTATTTTACAAGTTTAACTCTGAAAAACAATCAGCTGGTGGGACCTGGCTAACTTCCAAGTGGATAGGTCCCACAAAGACACACCACAATGCCGAGGCATGTGATATAACTGTTTTGTGAAGCTTTGCGAGGCGTTTTTTTTCGTTCAACTCTTCTTTTTGGTGTGCCTCACAAGGGAAGGGAACCTCGTGGTCCCAGCACGATTATCTTAGTGATGAGTGCTGCAACAGCGGTTGCTTGCACTTTCACACCAAAATTTCATTCTAATTGCACAGAAAGTTCTTAGAAAATACTGGCGATTTTTGACTCTAGTCTCCACACTTAAACATTTCTCGAACTATGAAGGTCAAAAATTTTTTGCCCTAAATCTGAGAGGCTATTTGTGGCCCTGAGCACAAAATCAGGTCATTTTATATTAAGTCTTTAGAACTAAACCTACCGTGATCTTAATATCCCGTTCCATCGCTCCCACATTCAAGTCCTCGCCATTTATCGTCAGATAGTTGTCACCCGGACGGTAAAATCGGGTCTCCGCGAACTGGTCAATCTTCGGATTTGCGTAAACTTCCAACTGGCGACTCCTAAAAATGAAATATCTCCGAATAAGAAATAAAGCCACATCCTTCCCATCACACAAAAACAAAATGTTAAACTCACTCAGTAATGGTGCCATCAAAATCAAACGCAAAATTGTGATGCAGCCGGCCTCCAGTCTCGCCTGACGGCAGTCCTGGTGTGATGCAGACCATCAAGGCATCATCCTCCACCTCACAAACAGGTCCAGCTTGTCGCACTCCTCTGTAAGGCGCACGTATTGGAAACTTAGCACTCCAAAAAGTAGTCTACCCTACTCACCGATCACTAATCAACACCATCCTTGGCCTCTGCAGCAACGCAAAACCCTCCCCTTTCACATCAATCTGCACTCCACCGGACACTATACTCTTCGCAGGCACAATGGTCGCAACACGCGGATTCAACCTGAAAGGATAATAAATCAATATTCCCTCATGGAAGTTCTTATCCTTCGGGATACTCACATGAAGTTATAGTTCACCGGATACGGCACTCGACCACGTGACCCATCAAAGTCTATCCGAAGCTGCCTGCCGCCCTGTGAATCTCCGGCGCCCATGCGACACACCAGCTGGTTCTCCTTCCGGGACAACACCTGAAAACTCGGAAGTTTCAGCATTTTCACAACTTCGGTAGGAGAAAAATTCTGAATTGCTTACAAATCCTATTCCGAAAAGCATTGGTTCAGTGGACCTACCACAATGTCGCAGGAAGCTGCGAGGTTCACGCGGCGTCGCAATGGCCGGGATCATACTTCCAGCGACGGGTGACGCGACGCAAGGCTTACTATCAGTATCGACAGAAAATCGGTATTCCTGATATGCACAGACACTGCCGCTGGTCGCGGAAAGTATGATCAAGGCCTACAGGGGTCCGCAGTTTTCAAGTCGCGGCGTTGCTCGCAGCGACGAACAGCGCTGGATGATGCAATACCAATTGCATTCGGAGACGAGGGCGACCGAAGCGGCGTGAAGGGCGACGAGTGGGCACCGCAGTGTTTTGACGCTGCAACGACCCTGCATCACTGCCATCAATCGGCAACCGACGCGATGACGATAATATTCGAAAAAAAAAATTGTCTCCGCGACAAGGATAACGCTCGGCGACCAGTTGCCGGTCGGTGCAACTCTGCAGACCCCTTATAGCGCCACGCGACAGAGTATAGGCCTCATTAAGCAACGATTTGAACAATATGACGCTTTAGCTGCGTGGAGCCGCGCGTACGCGACGCGGCATTCACGGCCTTATCTACTTTCCCTACACCGATCCCTTTGAACTCCACCTACCTCACAGTTAACTTCGCCAAACGACACATGCACCTCGCTACCGGCGTCCAAATCCGTACCATACAGTGTAACATCCGTTCCACCAGAAACCGGTCCTGAATACCGTCAATTAAGACATATGTATATTAGGACAAGGAGAAGACCGCAAAGTTTTCGTTACCCTTACCTCGATCAGGCTTCACCGCCGACACCGCAGGCTCGACATACTCGTAGTCAAACTTCGACACAGCCGCATAGTTGGCATCATCGGCACGAAGTCTTACCTGAATATGGTCAATGGGTAGACCGCGGACAACTTATATCGGGGGGCTAAAGGCAAGGTAGGGCCAACAGAAACATTTTGAGTCTACACTCATGGGCTGAGCAAAATATTTCCATTCACGCCCCTAGCTCGAGTACACGGAAAAGGTGGCGACGAGGACGAGTTCGCCATCAGTGTACTGCATTCGGGAGCATGTTCGGTGACAGAAATCGGCTCCATTGGCTTTGTCTTAACCGAATGGTGCACACCCGAGAGGGCCCGAAATGGCATAGTCTACGCGTAACTCGTCACTGTCTCCATCAATTCGTGCATAACTCGCTTGTGGAACGCAATTGCAGCTGATAAAAACTTCAGAAGGAAGAGTTTCAACGGTTTACCAAAGCCTCTCAAGCAATATTCCAGCTTCACTCACCACAATGGGACCTTTGCTATTCTTTATGGCTGCTTTTCCCGTCTCGCAGACAATTTCCGTAGCCGGATGATATTCCGTTGGCAGCACCACACACTGGACGTTTGCCACAATGACCGCATTCGTCACATCCTTATAGCTACGACCGAGATTCGTACCAGTAATCCGCAACTAAAGGCTCACTTCAGTCTATCATTCAGCGAAGGATGCCTAACTTTCCTGATTACCTTTGTCTTTCCACCCACTGGTCCCTTCCTCGGACTGAACTCCTCAATGGTCGGATTCGAACACAGCTGGGTACTATTCAGCCAGTCCAGCGGTGACTTTGCCACACACGCCATCGGTCTCACACATCTCGAGTCAGCCACACACCATCCGCATTCATACTTCGTCGCATCCAACGTCAAGCAGCGACCGCAGTTCGATGCCAGCGCTTCGCACTTGTACACCTGAAAAAGGCCATAAATGTCATTTTTCTGATGAAAAAAAAGTAGAAAAACAGAATCGGCTAACCTCAACTGCCACCCCACCAACGTTATCCAGTGTATGCTTTTTCGTCGAGTCACTCGACGACCAAACAACATTGAATTCCACCGGCGCCGTCCCACCCGAAAGACCCAGACCGTAGTGATCAAACTGCATTTCATCACATCTACAAAAACATGATTTTTTTTACATTTCGAAAATCATTACAGTTCAGTTCATTACAAAGTGCAAGAACTCATGGTACGCCACTGGTCCTCTACTGGCCCTCGACGCATTCTCGGCCGACCCGGTATGCATCAGCAACAGGGGTGTGCGGCAAAGGAACTTGAAATTTCGGCAAACGGTAACGGCAACGGCAAACCCCAAAAATGGCCGGCAAACGGCAAACGGCAAAACGGCAAACGGCAAAAGCTGTTCTGTGCTACAATTCACCCACATTTGATTAGTCGTATGATGAACCATGCAATATTTACCAGTTACTATGTGTCTGGCGTTTAATAAGCCTTTACAGGAAGGGGAAATCCCATATAACAAAAGCCACTTGAGAGTCTCAGGTGATCGGGGAATTACAGTAGCGCTGTTTTGTGTGTGATAGTATAAGGAGCCTCCTCCAAGTTCAACGAGGCCGTTTGATTTCGCGACCCAGCCTAGTCGATCCGGGCACATGCAGCAAAGCGTAAGCAAGCTTGGTGCGGTGGGAGAGGGCGCCAATCCAGACCAGGGCTGGGCACACGTCCCGGCATGACGATTCTGAATATGCACCCCCCTTAGCTCGGTAATTTTTAGGCACCCCCTTATGGGAAATCGAAATCGGCTGTTTTCCGAATAGTTGGTCAGCTATGATCTTGACTTCCTGATTTTGATAAACAAGGATATAAAAAAAGCACTGAATAGAGAAAATTCCGAAAATGGCAACAAAAAGGGTAGTGTAATTTCTGAACTTCAAAACAACCCCAAGAGGAAAATTTGTTAGTAGGACGGTAAGTTATGACAAAAGTTAAAACATTTTTCAATACAAAACAATTGAACATTTACCAACAACAGAACTACTACTATTGCGATAACTAATATTCTCTGTCGAATGTTTCCATAAACCTATGAAGGATTAGCTAATCTGTGTTTGATTGTTCTGATGTGGAAATCAGAACCATTTTGTGTTATGGAACAATGTTGGGATTCATAAGATTCGCAGGAATTAGAAAACCCGAGTTTTACCCTCCTAGAATGCCGCAAACCCTTGAAAAATCGGCTTGCCGTGCGATACGGTGTTTTTACGCAGCTACACAGCGCAAACGGGAATGGACGCGCACACAATATTAATTAAAAATGTATTTTATTACAGAACAGGGAGGAGAAAAGCAATGAAACTGAAGGAAATGGAAGATGGTAAAGGTAGTCTATTCTGGATGTACCCATTTTAAAAATTGAATGTAAATTAACAAAGTTAGAGCGGGTGTCAATATTTAGCCGTGATAAGGTTCATTCAAACGAACCTAGTTGATCAAAACTAGCATTAAACTGAGAGCAAAGGATATTGTGAGAAAGAGGAGAATCTGGCAATTATTTTAGCATCAATGGGACCGGATTTCAATGTGTTTTAAAGACCTTAAATCTCGTCCCGGTTTTACCCCGAAAACCGGGACAAAACCGGGACGAGTTTTAAGGTCCTTAAATCACATTGAATATGAAACCTATTGCTATTAAAATGTTTGCCAGATTCTCCTCTTTCTCGCAATGCTCTTAGTTCTCATGTTTGTGGGTGTTTTTAATCAACTAGGTTCATTTGAATGAACCTTATCACGTCCGAAAAATTCACTCCGCTCCAACATAGTTTGTTTACATTACATTTCTACACTGGATACATTAAAAGAATCCTATTTCTGCCTTCTTCCATTTACTCCAGTTTCAATCATTTTCTCCGCCCCGTTCTGTAATAAAATACATTTTTTTTAATATTGCGTGCGCGTCCACTCCAGTGCGCGTTGTGTAGCTGCGGACAAACACCGTATCGCACGGCTAGCCGAATTTCAAGGGATTGTGGCATTCAAGGTGGATAAAACTCGTGTTTTTATGTACAGGGTACTTCTCAATGAGGAGGAAACGGTCACTCGCTTCTTTCATAGGAACTTGCAGTCTTCAATTTTTACAGTTGGCTCTCTTCATGAGTCACATTCTCATGAATAAAAATCTATTGACAAGTTGTGATGCTGACTGTGCTATCTGTACTTTCAAACTGTCGAAATAAATTCTAGCCCGCTCGGATGAGTCCAGGCGGAGTAAGCAGCGGAGCGGTCGGTCATGGCAAAGTATAACAGTGATAAGAAGATTTTGACATGATAAGCCCGATAAGCCTTGCTTCGACCGGCACAAAATGGGCGACCTAGGCTATACATCAGTTCGCTAATCTTTTTTTGAACTTGAATGATAGTTTTCCTGGGCGCTGTCTTAGTATCTTTGCCTCGAATCGGTAGCCACCCGCGTAATCAATGAACGTTGCACCAAAGAAACATGACATCAAATCAATCCTTACTTGCTACAAGATAACAGAGTAGTGTGTATTCCTTCATCAAAGCAAACTTTGACAGCAACTATGAATTATTGCGAACACAACCTGCATCTCTATCAGGAAGAATATATGACAAATCAGAAGAATAGTGCGTATTATTTTTTTCCTGAAATTCGACAGAACTTGCACTTCGTTCTTTTTTTTGGGGGGTTCGGTTTAGGCACCCCCCTTTGCCCTCTCTGCAACGTCCAATATGAACCCCCCTAAGGTTAACCGGGACGCATGCCCAGCCCTGATCCAGACTGTGGCCGATACCGGTGCAACAATCAGGTGGGAATAGATGGATGAATACGCGTTGATTGGTCAACATTTTCGGAGGAAGACATTCCATTCCGCGACCAGCAGTGCGCGGTTTAGGTTATGACCAGAGTCACTCACAATTTTTACTGTCAGTAGCATGTAGTAGGCTCAGGATTCCTTATTTCGCTCATCTAAAAATACGCTCAAATTGTTTCCATTTTGAAGCTACATAAGAGAGAGTAGTCTAAATGAATGCAGTGCACACGATAAAAGCAGTCTTCGAATTTTTACCGGAAATCAAGAGCTCTTAATGACATTTTGATCGAATGCACAGAATGAGAGGCACCTAGTGACAATTCGACTGGTACATGCGACGCGCGCGACAGAAAGTCGGTGCGCCCACGTCGTCGCTGGAGTGCCGGTCACGGTGCGTTTAGCCAGCCGACTGCTCTTGGGTGTTTCCCATTCTATGTATTCAGCTAACAAGCTGGCACGAGGCCTAATACAACAACAATGTCGGCTAAAAAACAAACAATAAATCACTCTATACGGCCCCAAAACATGAATGCGGTGCGCCCGCCCCACCCACTTCCGTCCGCTGTGGCTACCGAGGAAATGGGTGGGGCCAGCACACCACATTAAAGTTTCCTGGCCGCATATTGCTAATGATTGCTCGTTTTGAGCAGGTTTTCGACACTATTCTTGCAATGGGCCTCGGACATTTTGATTTCAGGTAAAAATTTTGAAGGCGGTTTCAATCGTTGTCTCCGAAAATTTCTCGTTTTTTCAACTCTACACCATTTCATAACAAACTCAGCTCCGCCAAGGAGTACACCCGGTGCTATCGCAGCGAGGAGGGGGCACTTAGCCATCCCTTTTAAAGGCAGTGGTCACGATGACAGACGTTATCGGAAAATATTTAAAAAATCAGCTGAGATCGAAAACAGCTGAAAAACTATAAATGTACGTAGCTCGGTGGAAAACGGGCTAGAATTAGAGTTTCTAGGGCATAAAGATGCCAGTTCGTGCACACGTGCACAGCCCAGCCCAAAAAGACCGCAGTCTCATGCCGAGCAGTCAAGAATCATCGACATTCAGAGGAAGAAATAAATGGAAATTCACCTAATAAAAACAGTTGAACAATGAAAGCTAGCACTTCAGTCAATGTTTCTGATCAGATGAGTACATAAATATACAGAAATTCAATTTCAAGCCAGCTGATGTTCGTGATATTAGGGATCATCGATGCCGATAATGTGGGGTGGGCTCGTCCACCATCAAAAGACAAGCAAGTTCAGGCTCGAAGTTTGGCCCAAAACAGCTATTTTTACGCGATTTTTTCTTATAGGTCGTACTACTCGAAAACCAGAAAAGGGTTTAGAGAGGAAAAGAAGACAAGCATATTTTATCGCGACCGCTGTCTTTAACCATGCCCATTTTTTCGCGCCGCCGCGCACTTTGATAAGCAGCCCAGGGTGTTCCTCCCATTCCAGAATTAGTAGAGTAGAAGCGGAGCAGAAAAATGGGTGTGGCCATGTGCCTCCCCCCCTCGCTACGATAGCGCCGTCAACCCTTCGTTTCAGCTAATGATCTCGACATTGAAAATATTATTAAACACTGCCTTTAATGACAGCTGCGAACATTGTTCAATTTTTGAAAAGCCGGACAAAAGATTTGCAGAATTGATCATTTTCCTGTCCCATTTATAACCATCAGCAAACCAACCGACGATAAGCGGGCCTATTTACACGAGTTCTCAAGTGGTTCATATGTCTAAAAAAAGATACTTTGACGCCAAAACTGTTGTACCATTTGTTTTTGCAATTTCGGAACTTGCAGGAATTGGTATGCTCCTGGAAAAGCTTTTTTGTGATTTCGGGTTTTCTAAGTGGATTAAAATTTCATGATTGAAAAGAGACATTTGAAGGCTCCCAGCTTAGAACCTAAACAAACTCCTCTGATAGCCTAGTCAGAATATCTTCTTTACTTACAGGATCATTTGGTACAATTACCCATCACATGAGCTGGAACTAGTAGCTGAAACTAGCCAAAATAATTATTTGTTGTAGCTTCGTATCGCTGATCAATACAGAAACTGAGTAGAGGGAGCACACCAGGCCCTGTTCTTTTAACGCATTTTTGCCGAAAATTTGCCGTTTTAGGCGAAAACTTCGGCAAACGGCAACGGCAAACCCCGAAAATGGCCGGCAAACGGCAATTGCCGCACACCCCTGATCAGCAATCCCGTAAGTGTTCTTTACGTCACTGCCGCCGCTCCGCCTTTCCTCATGACAATCCGCCGTCTAGCTGGTGAGCTTTAAGCGGCGGCAGTTTCGTATCGATCGCTTACGGGGTCGCCGATGCGTAACGCGTCGATGACAATAGTAAAGGACCAGTAGCGCAGCAAGGCGGGCCACGAGTTTGTGCACTCCGTCATAGAACAGAGTATATCTCCTACGCTTAGAATACTTACATGATATTATCGTCAAAAGTCTTCACCGCCGACTTCTCGTGCTCAACGC
Organism: Aplectana chamaeleonis; assembly: GCA_029168955.1. Classification (NCBI taxonomy): domain Eukaryota; kingdom Metazoa; phylum Nematoda; class Chromadorea; order Rhabditida; family Cosmocercidae; genus Aplectana; species Aplectana chamaeleonis. Next base: position 1,946,303 of record JAPDOI010000076.1, read on the forward strand.
TGCCCACCTTGAACTGACACCGAAAATCCGTCATAAATATTGGGTCGAGATTTTGCATCTGAAATACCCTTTTACAAACATTTGTGCCAATAAAATTCGCAAAACTGCCTCATACCTTCACAGAAATATTCCTCCTCTCCCCAGCTGCCACGTACAGTTTCGTATGTGGAGCGACGATATGAGGACATTTCTGGGGACCTTTCCGTCGTGAGTGGCCTTCCCGCTATAAAAATTGCTAATTTTTGAGAAAATTTGGAAAACCATTGAGGAACTCACGTTCAAACCATTCACAATATGCTGTTTCCTGCAACGATCTTCTGTGAGCTTCCCAGCCACACACTCATTCGATTCAAGGCACCTAAATGCGAAAACAAATGAGCTTCTGAGCTAAAGCTGGCAATAAATCCTAGCTCTTTTGTGCCTTGATTCTGCCGCAAACTACTATTCTTCGCTTAAGATCCTATGGTGAAGCGTTGGTTTCACCCAGAAAAAATATAGTGCCCAATAGTCCGAGTACTCCCCGCTAGGTCGTCCGTAGCCCCACCTGCTCTAAAAAAAATTGCCGCAGGTGCGCCGGGAAAGTGCCGCGACCCTCGGCTGTGCCGCGATAGCACCGTGATAGTACCGCATCGGCTCTACAATCCCCACTGTACCGCAACGGCTCTGTTGAAGTGTCGTAATCCTCAACAATACCGCGGCGCTGAAACTGTGCAACCAAAACGTTTTCGCGATAGGACCTCGCCGGCTCCGCAAGGAGGGTGAGTCGCGTAGCATTAAAACAGATAAGTTCTTCCTAGTCACAAGCGCGTCTTTCCTGACAATCCCCTTCGCTCTGGTGGCGAACAGAAAGTGGCTCCATCGAACTGCTGTAAATAACTTAGACTATCCGAGCTATTAGCCTCTGGAACTTACTCCATTCCTCCATCCCCACCTCAAAATCAAAATTTCGGACGCGAGAAGAGAGCAATTCACTCACCAGTCACAAGGAAATTCACTTTTCGTACACTGCGAACACGTCGAATACCTATTGCAGTCATAGAACGAGAAGTTCGTCGACGCAATCGGAGTTATACGACCTGCAAATAGATCAAGATATGGCGAATTCTCAGCATTCATAGGCACGCGGCGCGCATCGAGCGCACCTTTGCACCGCACCAACTCTTTCGAAAAACTCCCCCATACCTTCCGCAACAATGCTAAGCGTAGACAGGTGGTGCGACTGGTTGGGCGGAATCATTGGCAGCCGATTTATTGGCGGAGTTGCACATCTCAAAGTTCTGAAAAAAGCTCTCATACTGACTAGTTACAATATACTCTTAGAACAACTCACCCATCATGCGGATCCTGCCTGGCCGGCTCACTATTCACCACTTTTCCGTCAGCAAAACGAAACGAGCACTGCAGTCGACCTTTGGTGTCACCCATATTCTCCAAGCTTACCTAGATAATTTCTGATAGTTCTACCCTAAACACCCATATTGTTTTGATCTACTCACATTGAGAAAATCGGCCGTCGTAATCTGGATCTTGTCAGGTACCACGCCTCTTATGCTGAAACGAACGGATAATTGTCGAAGTTAGATACCCTTCCCAAGGAAACTCTACTCTGAACGGATCACCCACTTCGGACAGCGATTGTTCTGAAAGTCCAGCCATCCGCTTGAGGTCTTCGGCAAAACTCGCTCGCAAGTGTCCTCTTCGGTACAGATGCTGTTCTTCACACACCATCCACAAAACGGGTCTCGTTTCGCCAAACATGCAACACACGTGGCCGCTCCTTCACCACAGTTCGACGTCCTCATCTTGACCACCTGTGAAAAAAAACGAGTTTCATTCACAAGATCTACTTAACGCCGAAAACCAACACCTTTAAACTAAAGATAGAGAGCAGAGTGTCAACAAGCGCCTAAGAAAAATGTTACAGATCTGAATTGAGATTTTCAATGGCGATTATATGGGGTGCTGATCACAAATCTGAGGTCCATCTGTCGATTTTCGGAAGTTCTAAACATGTCTCGTTCAACGTCTCCCATCGGGCAAAACTTTGGAGGTCAAAATCGACTTTTGCAGATCTCCAGTATGCTGCAATTGATGTGGCTCAAATTTTTTCCGTAAGGGTTGATTGCAATGCTTATAAGGGAAGTGTTTAGAGTGGTGAAAGCATCCGCCAAAACGACTAGTATCGTTAGTATCTCTAGTGGCTCAGTAGTAAAAACGCGCAGTATCCCGCCCCGAGCTGCAGGTTGCAAGAAGTTACAAACCTAAAAAGGTAGTTTTCTGTGCTTTTGTACACTCCGAAAAAGGCATTAATCTTCCGAAAATTCGAAAACGGGCTTGTTAAATATGTTCAGCGCCCAAAACTATCCCCCTGAGAAATTCGGGTGAAGGCGCATTTTCCATACTTTGTCCAGACTGATAGCGTTTTGGACATGTACGGTTTTTCGGTTGGGCGAATATTTATACCGATTAGAGGCCTCTGGAAGCGTTTTAGAGAAAAAAAATTTCAGATTTGACTTAGAAATCTCCCAGAAAGGTTTTTGGGGGCGCAGATCACGAATTTGTGGTTTATTAGCCGATTTTCCAAAGTTTTCGGCTAATTTCGTTCGGAGCTTCCCAACCGGGGAAAATTTCGAGGGAAAAACCCCACTTCCGAGATTTTCGGAGTGCTACGGTAGATATTGCTCAATTTTTCCTCTGTGGGATATTTGGAGTGTTGAACGCGAATCTGGAGTCCGTCTATCGATTTTTTGCAAATTACGGTAGATTACGGTGGGTATACGGTAGTTTGGACAAAATCTCAGAATTTACTGAAAATTTGTATACGGTGGTTATCCGGAGTGGAGAGTACGAATTTAACGTCCGTTTGTCGATTTTCAAAATACTAGGGTGAGTTTTGTCTCCTAAATGGCATGTTACCTACCGTAACCTTCAGTAAACCTCGAAATTTCGACAAATGGACTCCAGATTCGTGTTCACCACCCTTGATTACCCCCACATGCAAGTTTTGGGCTCAATTCAATTTTTTTTGAAACTCCCAAAAAATGCCTGATGGGTACCCTTGCCTTTTCGCTAAGCTTGAAAAATGCTCATCACTTGTTCGAACCTGCAGCTCGGGGCGGGATACAATACCGCTCGTAGGATTTGGTCAGAAGGCGCGCGAGGTCGGGTTTGAGCGTCTTTTTCGTCTTTTTCTTATAACTTGCCTCAAAATCAACTCTGAGCGAAACTATGGTGATATTCGTGATCCTGGTGTCAAGGGCTACCAAATGGTGTAGCCCTTGTTCGGGTTTCGTTTTGAACTAACGAAGTTTGACAGGCAGGGTATACTGTATATTATACTTTGACCGAATCGAATGATTCGAAAAATCATTCGATTGAAAAAGTCGACTTCGAATAATTCGAAAAGTCGAATATTCGAAAAAGGCAAATTCCCGAATCATTCGAAAAGTCGAATATTCGAAAAGTTCAAAATCCCGAATTATTCGAGAAGTCGAATATTCGAAAACGTCAAATTTCCGAATTATTCGAAAAGTCGAATATTCGAAAAGTTCAAAATCCCGAATTATTCGAAAAGTCGAATATTCGAAAAGTGTAAAGTCCTGAATTATTCGAAAGTCGAATATTCGAAAATTTACGGAAACATTCGAATGAATTCGATAGTCGACTATTTCGAATAAATTGATTTTCCAAAACATTCCAATGACCCACGAGCAGGTTGCGCGCCAAGGATGACACACCTATGATTTGCGCACACTGACGCAAATCATAGGTGTGTTCCAAAATCAAGGTGGAGCGAAACTCTCAATGATGACTCACCATGTGGCACGCGACTCGAAAGCATAGGTTCGTTGGAGTGGAGACAGAATTCCGAGAGGTGAAGGTTGTTTAGAATACCTGAGTGGGGCATTGTGAATGTTCCCTATAGACTTGCAACTTCAAAATTTGACGTTTCCTTTAATCCTCTTTTCTTGCATTCAATATATTTTTATTTTTATTCATTAATTTTAAAACATTTTTACGTTAGATGAACTCCTTTAGAAAACGCACTATTCTTAATTAAATAATCTGCCTACTTCATGGAAAAATTTCCTTTAAGCTGTTTTGGAGTCAAAATTTTCCAGAAAATCTTTCCAAGCAAATTTTGAAAAACTACATGTTTTTCGCTCACAACATTTTTGCCCTACAAGATGGATCTCTGAACGGAGCTGTTCCCGAAATCTTCATGAATTTTGCGTCGAATAATGTTTTCAATTTGAGAGAAATACGTTTCCAATCTCTCAGCCGATTTCAATTTATGAAATAACGTTTTTTTCACCAAAGGCAATCATTTTTTCATCCATAACTTTTTTTACCCTAGAAGATAGCTCTTTGAAGAAGACTGTTTTCAAAATCATCATAAAAATCTGCATCAAACAGCGTTTTCACTTTCAAAAAATACGTTTTCCGCTCTTCGAGCCGATTTCAGTTTATAAAGAGCATTTTTTTGCCTGAAATTATCGGCCTTTCGTCCATAACTTTTTTTGTGCTTTGAGATAGACCTTTGGTGAAGGTTGTTTTCGGAATCCCTATAGAATTGTACGTCTACTGGAGTTTCCAGTTTAGAAAATGTTCTCTCTATCCATCAGCCTGCTTCATTTTACGAAACTTTGGTTTTTCGCCTATAGCTCTTTAACCGTTGAACTTAGGGGTGAAGGTAGTTTTTGAAATCTACGTAAAACTCTGCGTGGAATGGTATATCGGGTTCTTTACTTTGCTTGCCCCATAAGCCAGCCAGGTCGATGAAGCCGAGCTCCACAGTCATCTTCATAGGGTGCTCTAGCCTCTATGCTTTAAATAAGAGACGCAGGAATTCTGCTGGATCCAACAACGGGACTCGGCTCCATCGAACTGGCTGGCTTATGGAGCGAGCAAAATTAGAACCCCATATATCAATCAACGCAGAATTTCACATAGATTTCAAAAACATTAATACCAGGACTCTATCTTGAATGCTTAAAGAGTTATGAGCGAAAATCCGGTGTTTCGTAAAATAAGTTAGGCTGAAGGATTGAGAGAATATTTTTCCAAACTGTAAACATCATTCGACGTAGGACTTTATGGGATTCCAAGAACAACCTTCACAAAAGATCTATCTCTAAGCACAAAAAAGTTACGGATGGAAAACCGGCAATGACACCCATCAAATCTTGAAAATGACTTGCATGAGTGTTGGGTCACTTTCATTCTTTTTCGAGGCGTTTCACCGGTTGTCAGCGGTTTTCCCAATGGTGAAGGTTCCCCCCTTCACCTGCCCAGCGGTGAAGGTTGGTGGACTACATGGCTCCACCCAACGAAGCTATGCTCGGAAGAACTCCTCACCATAAGGCGTCGTTCAGAGCTCATTCGCGGCGCCACGCGAAAACTGTGAACGTCGCCCAAGGCCTAGTCCGTACTTGCGTCGCGGCTACGGTGTCGCGTTGTAGGAACCTGTACAACCCGCCGCAGCCAGCGCAGTACTCAATCACGCCTAGCATTGACAGTCATCGCGCGCGGCGAATCCCGTGCGAGCTGCTATGCGCGGCGGTGTCTCACCTGTGTCGCGGCCAATTTACACCTTTCCACAATGTGCGCGCTGTTTAGCGCCAGCTGGGGTGGCATGCATGAACGCTTATGAGGAGGTCAGGGAGCCGCTCCGCGTTCTACGTGCGAAGCGTCAAGCCAGACATTACCCGAAGAACATGCCGTCCCCATTGTTCAACCCTACGACGCACGATGAACTCCTCGCCCACCTGTTATTGTTCAAATTTGAATCCTGCTTACCTCCTACCTTTTTTTTAATTTGTTCCTGATACAAAGTTAATGAATCTTTTAATGATTTTCCAGTTTGGTTCTAGGAGTTTGCAGAAATCCAGCTGTTTTAGATAAGGATTGATTCGAAAAACAGCTGTTAGGCGGCGGGTTCGCTGTGCGTGGTGAGGTCGCGTCCCGACGTCAAGGGGACGGAAAGTTTTTTGGGTCACCTCTGACTCGACGCTTCGCACGTCGAACGCGGAGCGGCTCCCTGCCCCCTCATAAGCGTTCATGCATGCCACCATTGAACGGTGTGTCGAGCCGTCGTGCACTGCACTACACACCGTGACGCAAGCGACAGACATCCGCCCTGGGAGGCAGTAATACCTCGATACCCTAGCAGCTCGCAGGAGGAGCTTGGCCTGCGCTGCGGCTCGTTGCTGATAGCCATCACCGCATCGATTACCAGGTGCCCGGGCTGGGGCCGGAACACCACACAGCCACCCGTACACCTCTTATCAAAACGAGCCGCAACGCAGGCCAAGCTGCTGCTTTTGAAATTAACATACCCTCGATGCCCGAGATGCTCGCAGGGCCAACGCAGGCCCTGCAAGCTTCTCGGGCATCGAGGGTATGTTAATTTCAATTTTTTTTAATGTAACGACCATCGGCCATTCGAAGGTTTATATTTTCCCGAGTACTACCATGGGTTTCTTCGTGATTTCGATCATTTCAAATTCTCTTTTTTTCATGATTTTTTCATGCAATGCGCTATTCCTTGTCCAAGTGATGTTCGCATTGATATTGATAAAAAGAAACGCTCCATTTGAGAATAAAAATCGCGAAAACAGAAAAAATGACAATAAATTTCACAAAAACTGGCGCTATTCCACTTTTTGAAATTCAGTTGAAACTGTTCGCTCGGGACTGCTGCCAGGATTGAATTGGGTGGTCAATCCAAATATGAGATTTGTTGGGCGATTTTCAAAAGAGTGTGCAAGGTCACACCGAAACGTCTATATCTTCATCGGTAGCTAAATGTGCTGGATTTATGTAGGCGCAACCTTGCCTAGAATGGGTCTTTTTGAGTGCTGATCAAGATGTAATTCACCATCGGCTCAAGATTTTTCGTGGATCGCGAACTTTTTTGGTGTATAAAAAGTCACTCAGCCAGAATGGGTGATCAGTGTCTTGAAAGCCTGCATAGATAGAATTTCAGTCCACTCTACAACTGAACAAAATCATCTCACACACAGCTTAACCAATTAAAAAGGGGTAGGAGTAGTTAGTAGAGTGTTCCAGTTCTGTTTTGACTTGCAAAATAAATTTGCGAACTCGTATTTTATTAAAAACATATTTAATTCTTTCATACTTCTGATCGTCTTCGCCTTTGCCATTCACTTCATCGCCTCCAGTCTTCTCTACTGCCTTATACCCCTTCCCTCCACCCTTGCGCAGCTCAGACCCCCGGTGTGAACATCCACACCCCGCGCCGTACCCTGGGCAGGACGAAAACAAAGTCCAGCTCCAAGTTAAGCACCCACAAATGAACCTGTTTTAGATTACAGAACATTAAGCCCTATCATTGAGAGGAGATGAAGGTGCACTCTACCAAGAATATAATATGTGCATTCGGTAGTGGGCGCAATATTGCGTCAACTCTATTTGCAGGCGATCATGTCGCTGAGGACTCTCTGTTGCGGCGACGCCGTCGCACACGCGACGAAGTATGCACAAAGCCAGAGGACTCTCTGTCGCGGTAACCCCGTTGCACCCGCGACGGCCCCGTCGTTTTTGCGGCGACCCATTCGCACCCGCGACGAAGTTTGCACTAGGCCTAAACGCGGCACGCGCGGGAGGAGCGGTGAACTATGAAACATCTCACCGCGTGGCACGCGCGAGAAACAACTATCCTCTGGTTCCGAGCCAGATTTACTCTGTTTCCTCGCGCGCTTGTGCGGGGCGAGGGTAGAGACAGCAAGAAATTGTGGGGAGAAGGAGACGCAGCAAACGCACGCAGACGCACGCGACGAACGGAACCAAATCACACTCGAAAACAGAGGATATGAAATTTCCGGCGCCACCGCGCGGGTTAAAGATGGACCTTAACTGTGACATGCACAGGAATTTCTGGTTTTGCACTTGCGTATACGGTACCGTAAGATAGTCTCATAATTCTCAAAGGCAGTGTTCACGATAAATCTCGTTCTCGAGGTTTTAGTGCGGAACACCAAGTTGGCAGATGCTGGAGGGGATATGGTCGAAGAAAGCAGCGAAAACGGGCCACAAATCGATAAAAAACGGCTTTGAAATTTATCCAAGTGCGCCTACCTACCCCGGTCCGTTAGGAATCGTTATTTTAGCTTATTCTGAACGTTTTCCTTGGCTGTTTTTTTTTTCAATATTAGTTACCTCGCGACCAAAGAAGCCCATTTTTGGGTCGAACTCGAGTGCGATATTCATCGTGAACTCTGCCTGCAATGTTGGAGTGGACCTAAACTGAGAAGGAAGCATTGATTGAAATGGCGAAAACGTTATGGCTGTTCGGGTGGTACCGCTATGGCAGCGCTGAATGGGCGGCACGCGCGTCTCGCGCGGTGAGAACTTTCTTAGTCCACCGCGCTCCCAGCGCGTCACGCACGTGCCACGCTTGCGGCGAGGACTGTGAAAGATGCCTAAGGGGTCGTTTGTACTCTCGCCGCCGAGCGGTGCGGCGAAGTGCAATTCTGTAGTATCGATCGTGCCGCGCCGCGTGATCGATATTGTAGGATTGCACTTCGCCGCGCCGCCCGGCGGCGGAAGTATAAACGACGCCTAAGACGGCGGCGGGTTTTAATAGTCTATTTGTGAAACAGGTGCCCGAGTTATTGTTTTGTACTTACTTCCTATCGGAATTAAATAATGAGAAGCAGTTGTTTGCATTATTTGCCGCACAAACTTAATAATTCGTATATTTTTTTGATAAAGCCAACCGTCCCGTGAATAGTTTGTTTGCTTCCCTATTCGAAAGCTAAGTTCAATCCCAAAAAAGATAGAATATGCTAGCTGAAGTAATACACCTTTTCTTCTGAAAAGTAGTGGAATGACAAAATATTTTTTGACCTACTCGAAAAGTCGAATGAAAATATTCGAAAAATCATTCGACAGTCGATTGAAAAAGTCGGCTTTTTATTTGAAAAGTCGAATATTCGAAAAGTTCGAAATCCCGAATTATTCGAAAAGTCGAATATTCGAAAAGCTTCAAATCCCGAACTATTCGAAAAGTCGAAGATGCGAAGAGTTCAAATTCCCGAATTATGCGAAAAAGCGAAAATTCGGAAAGTCCTAAATCCTGAATTATTCGAAAAGTCGAATATTCGAAAACTTCAAAATCCTGAATTATTCGAAAAGTCGAATATTCGAAAACCCCAGAATTCCGAATTATTCGAAAAGTCGAATATTCGAAAAAAATCTGAAAATGTAAAAGTATACTGTATATTACCATTTGATGGAAGAGGGGGCTCGGCGTCCTGTGTCTGCGTTCTCGTGGCTCCCACCACACCGTCTGCAACGCGCTGGCCGTCTGTGGCCTCGCCGACTCGCGTGCTGCCTTTCCCCTGCACACGTTCGGCCTTGCACACTCCCCTATTCATGCTTTCTCTCCCACCAATGTCAGCAGCGCTGATTTTCGCCGGTCCCTCAACCAGCAACTCAATCGTCGTGGGTGCGTTCACTACCCAATGCGCCCGGCACTAATCGACGTATGTTACGTAAACATAGCTCGCCTCCGTCGGTGGCGCGCGCTCGCGTCGCGGCTTCGCTTTGGAGCGCTCTTTCTCACAACACAGTGCAGTGCCATACCCATACACTATTCAAGCTAGGTGACTTGCGATATTTAGTGTATGTGAGGAGTACAAAGGCCTCTGTACAGCGTTGATAACTATTGATAACTGCAGTATGCAGGATATGTCGCTCAAAAACGCGATTCTCGCGAAAAATACTAACCTGAGTTCACAATTACTCAGCAACCCTGCAGAGAGTCAGTCGTGCAGTAACTGTATCGTACGAGCTAGAAACTTTGAGCAGGAGCTGTAAAATTCGTGCAGGACCCACTTCTTTTCGGCTTCCATGTTTTTAAATCTACATATTGTCCTTATAGGGTTGAATATTTATTGGGCTGGATAAACGAACAAAACAGAACAAAACAAAACACACATTCTACGATACCATAAAAGCACAGCACAACCTCAAAATCGTTTTCCGTTCTTCTTGCTTAGCTTTGTGAGGATTTCGGGCTGATCACAATTGTGTCTCCAGAATCGCTAAGAACCCACCACGGACACAGCCATTATCCATCGTGACCACTGCCTTCCGCTGTGTAGAAAGCGGGATCAATTCACATATTCGCTGTTTCAGCAGGGAATCATGGACCTGCTTTTAAAGGCAGGGTCCGGGCAGAATTTCGATTCTGAGATTTTCCGCTGAATCTGTGCTCATGATACAGGTAGTCCGAAGGAACATGCGAAAACTGCATTAAAACCGGTCTTCTTCAAGGTATTCCAGCCACTTCCGTTAGCCGATGATCCAGAAAAGTGTGGCCATCGTCCATATTTTAGCGGTTGTCCACGCATTCTTCAAAAGTGCTGTGTAATTATCGTTCATTCCAGCCATGATTATCATGCTGTGAATACCGTAATCCCTGACTTTCAGGCTGTTTTCTCCAGAAATACGGACCTAGAGTTTGTGAAAATTTTGCACGGTGTCGAGCTAGACCAGCCCAATCTATCTAACCCGAATTTCGGTGGTGTCAAAATCTGGCCGGACCTTGCCTTTAAGATGCAATGATCATGCACAATGCTAAAATCTGCGGCTCTACGCTGACTCACGCCATGGATCACATACCATTTCCTAGCAGATGGTGAAATTTCTCCGAAAAAAAGCATAATCTAATAGGCATCGATGCTGTACCCTTGAAGCATGCGAGGTGGATTGGTCATCTTTATTTTCTCTTTTATATTTTGACTGCCAAATATCTCGATGTTGTCATTTATTGTGTTATTTAGCATTTGAAGTACAATACCGCCGCTATCCAAGGGAAAAAATGGGCGAAATGGGCAAAGTGGGCAACTAAAGCGTCTTTCGTCCACAACTCGCCTCAAAGTGCTCCGTTTTCAAATTCAAAAACGCCGAAATGTACAGCATGTCGTGGCCTAGTCGATAGTGTAAAAATATTTTGCGAAATTTGAGAGCAACTTTATTTTTCAAGGTAGAATACCTCTGAGAGTTTTGGCCGCGAAATATCCGGAAAATAGCCCACCAGGCTCCGCAGCGGCTCCTGGTGGGCTATTTCGCGGCTATTTCGCGGCGATTCCTCGGCTAAAACTCTCAGAGACATTTTCATTTTGACCATGCTAGAGATCGTGTACGGTTGTCATTGCCTGAATGCGCTCGTTATCTTGTGATAACATTATCAAATCCATAACTAACTCCATCTTAAAAAAGCGTTTTCATTAGTGAATTCCAATTTTGTCTCACATAGTTAGATTGATTGTGGCACGGTGAACATTTTGGTCCTTTCGAAATTGGAAACGGAGCACTTTGAGGTGTGTTGTGGTCGAAAGACGCTTTAGTTGCCCACTTTGCCCATTTTTTCCCTTGTATAGCGGCGGTATTATAGTTTATATGGGTTTATAACAATTCGATGTCGCTTAGGCATTTTTCCTTCTACTGCTTTATAATGCAGAAAAAGATGAATACAGCAAGTGAAACAACTGCAGTCAGCTGCTTTTCGATTTGTGAGAATATTTAAACTGAAGAGCGCATTCATGATCTCATAGAGGACCAGTTCGAGAGAATGAATCCGAAGAAAATTTAAATGAGGTTTTCCTCAATAAAAATCTATAATTAAGCACAGAATCTCCAAATAAAAACAAAAATGCTCGAGCGACATAAAACTGTTATAAACTTACAAGAAATAATTCTAATTATCGAAGCCTAGATAGATGGAACATCAGATGATTAAACAGTTAAAATATAACATCAGTTTCAACAGAAAACGAGTCTTCTCCTCACATTTTTTGAGAATAGGGGTGGGGGATGCTGGATTTGCGTGGGAACTTGACCAATACGGCACAATGCTATGTATCGTATTGTTACCACAATCACAGCTGATAATTTTGTGAGGGGGAACGTCGAACTGTTCCTTAGCCGCGCGCGGCACCATCCCTGCCGCTTAGCCTCGAGATTTCCCAACGGTTCACACCAAATGGAATGATGGTGGGGGAACCGCCGAAAATCTCGACGCGGAGAGGCAGCACGCGAGTCCGCGAGGCCACAGACGGCCAGCGCGTTGCAGACGGTGTGGTGGGAGCCACGAGGACGCAGACACAGGACGCCGAGCCCCCCTCTTCCATCAAATGGTAATATACAGTATACCCTGCCTGTCAAACTTCGTTAGTTCAAAACGAAACCCGAACAAGGGCTACACCATTTGGTAGCCCTTGACACCAGGATCACGAATATCACCATAGTTTCGCTCAGAGTTGATTTTGAAGCAAGTTATAAGAAAAAGACGAAGAAGACGCTAAAACCCGACCTCGCGCGCCTTCTGACCAAATCCTACGAGCGGTATTGTACTGCGCATTTTTACTATTGAGTCAGAAGAGATACTAACGATACTAGTCGTTTCCGCAGATGCGTTTACCACTCTAAACACCTCCGTTGTTAGCACGAACCTCAGGTCCTTTTATCGATTTTCGATATATTACGGTGCATTACGATGGGTACACCGCAGTTCGGTTAGTCTCAGATTTGGCTTAAAACTTCCGTAGGAGGGTTATTTAGGGTGGTAAAACAAATTAGAGGCCCATTTGTCGAGTTTTGGGATATAAAGATCATATGTTTGCCCTACTCTGTGGGTACGTCTGTGCGACTGTGTGTGCGTGGTGAGAATAAACGGAAATCCCGTCGGCCTGTGGTGAACAATTGACATCCGGCTGTCACACGCACTGTCCATGTATGCAGCCAGAGGAGAGTACGCGTGCTTCCGTGTCAACCCACAAGTACGCCGCGTAGCGGCGCAGGCATGCACGCTAGTATTAGGATAGGTCACGCCTCCTAATTCACGTTATACTCACCGTAACTGACACCAGAACTCAAGATTCGACAAAAGGATCCCGGCTTCGTGTTCAGCGCTTTAGAGGCACAGTCCAACCTCAGGGGTAAAATTTGAAATCATAGTGCGTCCACCGTGAATAGCAACCCAGCCAAGCGCGAGATCTCGGGACAGGTGCTGTCTACACACCGAGGGAGAAGTCCCATTTTTGCAGTTTGAAATGTAACGTGCCTCAACGTAAGCGAAGTGGTCCCGAGTGGAATTATAGCCGCCAAAAGCGGGAGAACTCCCCCCTCGGTGGGGTGGTGGCCATCGTGTATCAACACCCCTGAGAAGGCGGTAGAAACGGGGGAGGAGCGAGGGCCTGTGTTGTGTCCAATCAGGAACCTCGCTCCTCCACCGTTTCTCCCGCCTCCTCGGGGGTGTTGATACACGATGGCCACCACCCCCCTCGGTGTGTAGAGAGCCCCTGTCCCGAGATCTCGATTCGCTCAAATAAGTAAAAAACCACAGGGAAAACATCGGCCCCGCCCACAACACAAAAATTCTAACCGCGCACACTGCCCCGGAAAGGGAATCAAGAGCTCTGGTATTGCACATTTTGCCTTTGAGCATCACCGCACAAACCAATTTTTCTATTTGCAAAGAATTTGATTCACTCTCCGGAGCAAAACGCTTGGTTATGCTTTTGAGGTACTGGAGGCGAGGCGATTTTTTCCCTGTAGGTTCTCACATGTTCGATCTAATTGAGGTCTCGTGCCTGGCAGGTTTGCTATATATGGTGGACGGGCCATAATATTAAAGTTTACCCCTGCGGTTGGACTGTGCCTTTGAATAACCACTATATACCTAGTTTTGAACCGTATCTGTAAAATTTCTCTAAGCACTATACTTGTTCCAGATGGAATTTATTTCGAATATCCGACTTTTCGACTATAGTCGGATATTACACATTTTCGAATATTCGACTTTTCGACTGTAGTCGGATATCACACCTTTTCGAATATTCGACTTTTCGACTATAGTCGGATATCGCACTTTTTCGAATAACCGACTTGGCGAATAAAAAGTCGACTTTTTTATCCGACTGAAACAGTCGGATACTCATCCGATTATTCGATTCGGAACAAGTATACTAAGCACCCCTTAAGTTACCAGATGGGTACCGCTGTCTTTTCGAAAACACTTATGACTTCTTGGAACCAGTAGCTCGTGTCGAGGTATGTGATATGCAGTTCTACTGTGGAGGACAAAGAGATTCTAACAACACAATTAGTTGTTGCATATGCTTCAAAAGCACTTAACACCTCCCTTATGAGTAATTTCTACAATGTTCAAGACTATACAGGCAAAAGGTCATTTAGGTCAAGTCAAGGGCAAGCGAAATTTTCTGTTTTCTTATTTCGGTTTTGTTTTTCAGCCTTTTTGGCCATTGTGTTTACCGTTCGCTGTTCTTTCACAGACTCGATTTTCTGTTTTCTGAATTTTTTTGAATATTTCTGCACTCCCAGATTGGAATGCGTGGCGCACTCAACACAAAGAATTAAAAGGCTTTATCCTTAACTCGAATTCGCACCGATTTCCGCGAGGGATATATTCTGACTTTGAAACTTGGTTATTTAGTCAGCCAGCCAGTCCCCAGGAATATCTGCAACTTCCTTAGCAGCAGCAGTCCACTCTCCACTACTCCACTAGTAAACTCTAGACACAAAGAAGGAAGCTCTTTAACGCCTTAAAGGACGACGAGCCACTCCATAATGTCTAGTTGGCCCTTCCCGTTCATTGTTCCCTCGACCCGCGCACGAACACATCTATCGTTCGTAGTGCCCGCTGTGGCAATAACATTTCCTCCCGCATCGGTCAAATCGCGTGCGGCTTCCACGCTTCCGGCGCCGGCCAGACAATCATCAGGCCTCGTCACAGAACTTCTTTGCCCTTCACTGTTGCCATACTGCACAAAGTGCACGAAACAACTGCCTTCCCTATTGGGAAAGCATTTGCTCTTACAGCCATTCGCTGCGTCCATTTGGGACAAGAGCCCTTAACCTTCCCCGGCCGCTGATAAGTAGCCAAGTCAAGTTATGCTAGCGCCGAACAAACACCATTGTTACAGGCGGCGAGCCGCTGTGGGTAGCCAATTATCATCAAGACCTTCCACACAGCGGAAGTCAACAAACAATAGCTGAGCATCAACAGCAGTCAGCAATGCCCAAAGAAAGGTCAAGTTGTAGATCTCACTGCTGATAAAATCTGATCACTCTGTTCCCACTCCAATCAGCCTCCGAGCCACAAATCCTCCCCGAAACACTTCTTGGGGCTAGAATCTGTTCCTGTCGCAAATGTCTTAATCGAACACAAGGAGACGCCAACTGGATAAACATCGAAACCGAGCGGCGCGACACGACAGACAGCCAGCCGTCTTCGGCGCCGGGCTAATGGGTACACAGTCAAAGCTATTAACCGCAATCGAAACCGGGTTAATGAATCGCCACCGGACATTTCCCAAAACTTCGTATATTCCGGTTTTTCCACATAGCTGCAAATCCGAGAAGCATATGTTGACTGGAGCATCGTCGGGTCGGTGAGCGCAGTGAGCACGATTTTCTCCCTACGACAGACCAATTCACATAAAAATCATGAGTACTTATGACCGGCTTTTAGCCCTAAGTTTTTCTGAGGCGTTACTCTTTCAAATGTATAATGACAGCTTAATTCCGGTTGGAAAGTCCATGTGCACGGGCAAAATGCGTTCTGTGGGGCATCGTTGGGGAAAATTAGCTCTCGCAAGATGCTATTCCGCTCCCAGAATGTTTAAAACTTTCGCCTGTCTCAGCTCAACGTGTCACGCGCATTATCGTTGGGACCAATTCGCTTTCGGCTCTTAATTTCCGACGACACGCCTACTTACAAAGAAATCCAGCACTATGGTGCTTCCAAGAAATTTTTTGTTCAAAGTCCAGGATTGAAGAACTGCACAGGAAGCCCCAACCGATTGTGTTCTATGAACCGTTTCAGGTGACGCGAATGGCGCGTTGCGTGGAGCATCATTGGAATCAATGAAAAATTCCAGATTATCTTAACAACTGTTGCTCAAGTATGATTAGGTCCGTGGCTTGACTCCTTAAGCAAAAAAAACATTTTGATCTCACCCGCGGCTGGCACAGCGGTAGCAATTCAGGCCGAGAGAAGAGCGCAGCTGATCAGCTTACCATACCGCCAGCCGCCGGTGAGTATTAAACCGCCCGCGCCAGCCGCGGGTGAGCTTTAATTTTTTTTCTTGAGGAAGCCAGCCACGAACCTAACTTCAAAGTTCTGAGTCTGTCGTGTGCAGTGTCATTGAAAAAAAAAAGATTCAAAAGCCCAGATTCTTCAAATCTCGCCTACGAAAACTAGAAGCAGTTTGTTGTATGGAGCATCGTCAGAAAAAAATCCAGTCCCATAATACAGCCTCAGCTTTTGCTCACGAATGGTGTACTCCGCTCTGGACCGTCGCCAGAGAAAGGTACTAGCGTAGACACTTGTATGGAGCATCGTTGGCACAAATTCACTTCCAGCTCTGAGTTCCCTACGACTTGCCTCTAAACGAGGAAATCCATTTCTTTTGTTCATACGATCACGGATCAAAAGCCTGCGAGTGAAGTCTAGCCTTTTTCGGTGGAAACAAAACATTGGAATTGTTTAGAATGGCCTGTTGCGTGAAGCATCGTCGGAACAAATTCCCAATCCCAGATTTCACACTTCTCGCCAATGAAAGTTTCGAGCAGTCTAAGGCGTGGAGCAACGTCGGTACAAAGTCGTAACTTTTTGCAGTAGAAAGTTTTGAAAGATGGAGAACCTTCGGCGAAATTCGCTTCCTAAGAACATTTTAAATCGTTTTCAACGCTAGGCTTGCGCGGAGCATCGCTGGAAAGAATGCATACCCAAATATCAGTTAACTCTCGCCAAAAAAAAATTCAGCAAATTGTTGGACGGAGCATCGTCGGACAAAATCACTCTCGGGACGTTTTTAACATTCTCGCCAGTGGAAACATCTAATCACATTTTGTGCGGAGCATCGTCGGAAATTTTAGCCTCCAGAATGGATTCGAAATTCTCGCCAAGATAGATTTCAAACGCAGTAATGAGCAGAGTAAAAAATTGTTTTCGGAATTCCTCGGAAAACAGCATTGAGTGAATCGTTGCGTGGAGCATCGTTGGCGCATTTTTTTCAGCAATCATTATAAACTCTCGCCAATGTAGGTTTGGAAGGACACTTGTTGTGAGAATTATCGTAGGGCAAAGAGGCTTCTGGAATGTGCAAGAAACGTTTATCAAAAAAACTGCTGTTGACTGAATCATAGTTGAAATAAATTTGCACCCTTCAATAGCCTAGCAATAGGAAACAACGAGCGATGCACTTTGGGCTAAGCATTGTCAAGATAAAATCGCTCCAAAAAATCATTTCGAATCACTGCTACAAAAAATTTTTGAAGGTGTTTCGTGGCGCATCGTTCGGAAGAATCTACCACTGCTCAGCAGAGACGTCCTCTTCATCCAGTGGCATTCTGCGAAGAGAAACTCATTCTTCGTGAAGCATAAAGTACTGTGCTTCTCTGGGCCAAATTCCGGTCCGAAATTGCGTCTAGACACGCTTTGCAGCCGCGCTTTCGAGTCGGAAGTTTCCAGAGCTGCAGCCGCCGATCTGTTGACTCTTGGAGGGTTTTAGAAACTTAAAACGAAACAAAATTGGAAAAAAACTCTATTAAAAAGCCATATTGAGTCGGCTTTGGCGCTGGAAACTAGACTGCCTCGAGCGCGTGCGGCCGCAAAGCGTGTCGAGACGCAATTGCGAACCGGAATTTGGCCCAGAGAAGCACAGTACAATCCACACTGCGCAAATTCTGGTCTGCTTCCATTCCGAAGAAAAACAAACCCTCCATGGACCCATAATATTTCCCGATGAAATTCACTCCTAGAACAATTGTCCTTTATGTTGAGCGTCACCATATAAGAGACATTCCGTAGACGTCACATCATTGACGAACTGCACTGAGAATCAGATTTGCCTTACCACGTCACTGCTAACTCCTGAGACCAGATTGCTCTGATTGCCCAGCAAAAAAAACTACATACTTTCACCCTAAATCCCGGTGGATGGATAATCACCAAGCTACAAAATAACTCTCTCCTTGACAAAACAAAACTCGACAAAGTGCCCCTGCCATCCCCTTCCGACACCACAAAGCATTTAGCCTTCAGATGAGTTAGTCTAATTAGGGGTCGCGCACTTCCAGAAAGTGCACTCAAGCAGATATCCGATGTCTTTGAATTGCTAATTAGTGCCGGCCAGCAAGGCGAAACCGTCTCGTTTTAGAATGAAATTTCCACAACACACCCATATAAGTAGTCATAGCTAAACATTCTGCTATAACAAAAAACTCCGAATCTTCACCTTGCTGGGAGTTAGCACGTAGGCGAACTGGCCATTCTCGCTAAAGTCCAGATCAGACAGAATAGGTTCCCGATTCGATGAGATCTCCTCTGTCCCGTACACTTCTGCGGTCGACGAGTCATGTATAGTAGTCTGAAAGACTGCAGCTTAGAAATAGGTATTCAACGCTAAATCGCGAGTAAAAGAATGAGTAATTCGAATGACGGGTTCCTAAATTTTCGCATAATATTTTTTTGTCCTAAAAGCTGCTTTTTGGAGAACTCAAGATCCACTTTTATCTTAGCAGGCTATTTTTAGAATTTCAGAATGAATGAAGTTCATGAAAATCACAGTATCAAACACATTATACTCGATCCGTCAGGATATTCAAAAAAATTGTTAGAATTCCGGGATTTTTTTCTGGGAAAATACTATTTAACAACGCAGAAAAAAAGTCGACGGCCGAATATTCAGATAAATCTGATGATCAGCTCTTTCAAATGAGCCGCGAATCCAAGAACCGTCTCTCTAAGGCCCCGTTATAGTCGGCCGAAGAGCGGACCGCTCCCGTCCCTAATCCTGCACAGTCCTAAGCCGCTCCTGATGTGTCGGCTTCATGCCAATCGATTATCCACGCGTACTCAAGCGCATTGCGGCCGGCTCAGTCTGGCCACAACTGTTGGATTTTTTACACGCGATTCGCATGATGTAGATGCTTATCGACCGGGCTGGCTAGAGCTGATCGGCCGACTATGACAGGCGCCCAACGCCTCGGACGTTCGGCGGTTATATTTCAACTCAAAATTGAGTCCAGAGAACAGAAAAGTTGAAAGTTTCGATTTTCGAATGAACCTAATATTTGGAAACAACTCAAAAAACCAAATTTCATGATTACCCAAACATTCGAGCGAACAAATATTTGAAATTCCTTGATAGATCGAATAATCGAAAAAAACTAAAATACAAATCGCCGAGTGAGTCGAATATTCGAGAAACGTATAGTTTAATTTTCCGAAAATTGAGCGAATAATCGACAAAAATCAAGTATTCGATTGAACGAATAACTTAAAATCCTGAATGATTTGAATATCGAAAGAACCAATTAATCTGAACTCTTGACCCAAACAAATAATAGAGAAAATCTGTTTTTTCTTATTTTAGACTAGAAAAAAACTTTTTTTTAAACTTTGGATTTTCGTTAAGAACAGAATTTTAAAAAAAATTTCAAGGCCTGATCTCTAGAACACCGAGTTTCAAAACAAAAACATTACAAGTCTCGAATGGAACTAACCCCAGAAAAAAAATTAAAAATCAAATTGTGCGAAAACCCTATTCATTTAGGGATCCTAAGTTCCCGCCTATTAGAACATATGATCTATTCAGGCCAGGATCCAGCGGGGTTCTGCCCCGACACCACGACGGAAGGAGAGGGTCGTGAAATTTTAACTTAAGACAGTGTCCACAATAAAAACCATGTCTGATTTTTTGGTGGAGATCGGCAGCTGCGGGGCCTAGCGCAACCCTAACAATGAAAAAACTAAAATAAATGAGCTCGGAACGGTCCACTACGGCCTCAAAGTCGGACATCCGTCAGCTCGTCACACCCCAGATGCACTTTCCACGCCCACCGACGTGAACAAATGAATGATCGAGATTGTGAGATGAGCGATGGTTTCCGATCAATAGCCCCGTTCTTCCCTTTATTCCCGACTTCTCTCTTTACTCAAGCCAGCTCGCACACATCAGCTGCAAAAGACGGAAGTTACAAGCCTCGGACAACTCGTCCACCATGCTTCCCTAGCTCAATTTTTGAGGAACCATAACTCTGTTCCTAGAAGGTCTAGTGCGATTCTAAAAACATCATTGGAATCAGCATGGGACCGTCTTCAAGATGGGCGGAAAAGCAGAAAAACCATTCTTATCGTGAACACTGTCTTTAACAATAAAAAATGTATTTTCTCGCTCGGATCTTTGACTTGAGAGTTACTGAAACCAAAAGTAAAGGAAATACTTGAGACACTCGAATTAGCTAAGGTATCCCTGACAAAATGAACATTTTACTGCTTTGATGGACCTCAAAATTTTTCAAAAATGTTCCACCTATGTAGTAGAAGGAGGATATCATAAAAAATTATTATCGCCCGGCACTGATTACCCTCAACACCCTCAAACATCACTCTGTCATACTGCGCCAGTCCCTCATCTGTTCACAGAATCACTCGCAATCGTGTGTCATTAGGAGACGAGACTGGGGCGCGATTATCGAATCTACAGCTGACCGCCGGCGGCAGCATCGCGCAGCCCTCATCACCACACAAAGTTCTTCGCGATGACGAAGTCCTGGGAGAGGGCAGCCCCAACACTATCAGCCAGTGTGAGTCCTCTAAATGGATTTCCAATGGCCTCCTCCTCCCATCAAATAGCCACCATTCGAACAAATGCGCACATTGACAAATACAAATGGAATTAGGTATGCCAGATCGCCTCGACCAGCATCAGCCATATGGACCGAGTTCTCTAGCGCTAATTCGCTACTTACAAATAGGGTCAATTATATATAGTCCGAAGTAAGCGAAATCAAGTACCTCGTGAACAGGTATGTACGAAATTTTTTTGAAAACTCGAAATCTAAAAATGAAGATTCTCGTTCCGAGATCAAGTTTTTTGGTGCAGACAGGTCATTTGGAATGCGACCAATTTTTTTTAATTTTTCGGATTTTTTTCGTTATTGATCTTCCGAAAAAAAAAATCGAAAAAAACAAAAAAAAAAGAAAAATGTGTGGTTTTGCAACGTAGCATAATGCAGTGAAGCACTCTACAATTTTTTAGCCAAGAAATTTTTTTCGTTTTTCGGTTCCGAATTTTTTCGCACACCCCTGCTAGATGCTATCGATACAAGTAGTCAAAATTTCGAATTACCCATTCCGCATCCTGGGTCTTGCAAAATTACAAGCTCGAAATGGCAGCGTACAGTAGTAAAATTATACCCACCGTAGAAGTCTTACTACCAAAACCTGATAATCGTGTTAAGCGCATCCTGACCAAAGTTTCAAAGAGGTTTGACGCGCGGAGCCCTAGATGGCCAGCACGCGCTATCTAGTCTATCCGGAACCGATAGATTCACCACAGGTGTAAGTGGCGCAGTGGTAGCGCGCCGAGTGTCATAAGCACACCACTAGGGTTCGAAATTCTCGATGACACTTATTTTTGCAATAGGTGGAACCTTTCGTATTTGTCTTGAAATTACATCCTGAATGTTATTCGAGCATTCTTCAGCGATGTATAACCTTGTTCTTACTAGGGACTGATCCCAACTAAGTGTAGGTAAAAAATTATCTGTTGAGCGTTTCGTGGGAGATGAAAAGAAACAGTTTAAAGTGTGTTGAATTTCCTTAAAGCACCAATGTAGATCAAAAACGATTTTTTATTTTAGAATTTCGAACACTTTCAGCGCAAACTTTGTCCATTGGGTAATTTGGGGCGCTCAACACGAATATAAGGTGCATTTTCAGTTTTTCGAGAGATCATGGTAGGTTACTGTAGACAACTATTTTTCCTACCGTAAAATACAGCTATCCTCTTAGAAACTGGAAATGGACCTTATATTCGTGTTCAGCGCCCCAAATTACCCTATGGACAGAGTTTGAGCTGAAAGTGTTCGAATTTCTAAAATAAATAAAAAATCGTTTTTGATCTACATAGGTGCTTTAAGAAAATTCAACAAACTTTAAACTGTTCCTTTTTACCCTCCCCACAACACTCAACAGACCTTTCTTCGTTTGTTCTGGGATCAGTCCCTAGTTACAGGCCATAAAACGGCCAATGTCTCACCGTCGACTGCGTACCACGCTGCGCGACCGCACGTGCGTCGGAAGCAGACATGTTTTGGTCGCCGCGCGACGAGTTTCGGGCGCCGCGCGGCGGCCGAAACTTCGCGCGGCAGCCAAAACTCGTCGCGCGGCGGCCAAAACCCGTCTGCTTCCGACGCGCGTGCGGTCGCGCAGCGCGTGGTACGCAGTCGACGGTGAGACATTGGCCGTTTTATGGCCTGTAGTTGTTCGTAAGTTCACAGCGTGCTACGCTAGTTAAAAGTACGTACTTTGCACCAACCGTAGCCTACCGTAATCGACCAGAAATAAAAAAAACGACCTCATATCGTGTTCAGCGCCACATATTAACCCCTGATTTAGAAGGGAAAACTTTTCGATCTCTAGAGCCCCAATAGTATGAACCGTCAAGGCTGCGATGACTAAGCCGGGCGGCGCTGAGTTGAAGCGGGCACGGGGCGGCCGTGCAACGCGGCTTGTATTAGATTGCCCCGCAAAAGGTGATTCTGCTCGCCTGCTGTCCATATTCCTAGCATATTTCGACTTCTTCATCCTTATGTTTACAGGAATATGGGCAGTAGGCTGGCGAAAACACTTGAATAACAGTGGCGGAACAGTCTGATACACGCTGCGCGGCCGCGCCGCGCCCGCTTCAACTAAGCGGCTTAGTCATCGCAGCCTTGACGGTATGCATGCAGTTCAATGTCATTTTTGGTGGTCAGATGTCGAAATTTCACCCTCGCCACAGAACTTCGTCCAGTGAGGTACGTACTTAATTCGAGAAGCTGAATGCGAATATGAGATCCTTTTGCGAGTTTTAAGACCTTTACCGTAGATCACGGTATGCAAAGCGTCATTTTGCTACTGTAACCCACCGTATCAAGCCTAAAACTTTTTTGACATCGAGTTTTGGGAGAGAAATACGCGCATTTCTCATCACTACATAGTAGCATGGGTAACCTCGCGAGATACTTGTTCTTGCTCACTGCGGACTACGCCTAAATGACTCTCCTTACTAGTGGATTCCTTACATTTTTGTCAGTCCTCACTTTTAGGCCAGATTATATATTCATCCACTGCCCTCAACAAATTTGGTGGTAATGTCACTACTTCTACCTCCTTACTTACGTGCTTCCCCCACCACCCACATATCCCTTGACCCGGACATCTACGTGGATCCCACCCTTCCCCGCGATTCCAAAAGAACAAGTCTGTGCTATAGCGACCAAACAAAGTAACACACAAATCGAATTAGTCACCCGCCACATCACCACCGGACCTCATGCATAAATCAGCTCACCACACCCTCAACCGACTACGAGATTTCGAAGCAATTATGCGCTACGAAAACAGCTCTGGGCAGTCGTGTGGTCAGTCACGTCACTTACATTACATTACTCTTCGAACTACGGTACTAAATCACTTTCAAATCGTACCAGTCCTCCGCCATAACAATTACACACAACAACCAAATTTCCATCTAGCCAAAGACTCTCCCGAAAGCTAGTCCAGCTGGACACAGGAACCACAGGAATACAGAAGATTCCAAACAACGCAAAATAACAACAAACTGAGAAAAAAGGTGTACGATTTACTTAATCTGCGTTTGAGCAGAAAGCGCACATTCTAATGGACAGGGTACTGCACGAGAGGTGAAGTCCAATTTTACTCACAATCCGACCCCCCTACGAGCGTATTTTGGTGTAAACTATGGCAATCTTTCTCAGACCCCCCCGCAGCGTGACTCGGTGTTTTTGTACAATTTAAAGATGAAGAACTTATTTAGAAAAAAAAACAGAACATTAACAGTCAAGACATTAACATAGATCAAGGACGAGTTTTCCTGACGGGGTACTTTAAGTTGCCTATGTTCGAGCTCAGAACCCCCTCCCTTTGTAGAGCTCCAGACCCGCACCAAACCCTATAATTGAGGGGAAATATTTCACAAAAAAACAGTATCCTTAGTCGAATGCAGGGTCCAGCAGCCCGTTGGCAAGGGTCTCAACGGATTTACAACCCACCCGCCTGCTGGACTCTCTCTTTAAAAATTTTCATGACCCCCCCCCCCCCCGGTTGAAGTCATTCGCCTTCACGAATCCGCCGCGGACCACCCGCTTCAGTCATTTACAGCCTCAGAGAGGCCGTAAGTTTTACAAAGTAGGTTGGTTAGTAGGAGAAACTCAACAAGGAGCCCTCACTTCATCTATAAATTCAAAATAGATTGAATTCCTTCTATACTCGCCTTCAGTATCCTGCCATCATCCGTCCCGATAAAGGCCACCGTCGATCCTCTGGTAGTATTCACAGCGATCGCCGTGAAACGCGCATCCTCTACAGTCAACACCGGCTCGGCAGAAATCGGCTTTCCTCCACCTTAACAAAAAGCTATGATGAATCCAAAACTTGTGAACTCTCAACTTCTTAGACTTCAGCTATTTTGATTTAAGATTGACGAAAAATGGCAAGAATTCGCTCCAAACGATATAAATCGGGCCTTTAAAGCATTTTTGGAACCAAGGAAGCCAAAACTCATAATATCACACTTCAAACCTTTTGCAGAAGTAAACAATAGAGTGTTCCAAGCTCCCTTTTTTCGAAAATTTCGAAAAAATGAATTTTTCCAATATTGTTACACCAATTCGAATGTTTGAAATGTATGATTTTTTTAACTTCAAGGCCCGTTTTACTCTAATGAACGAACGACAATTAAAAAGTGTTCCTTACCCGATTCAAAGAATATACGAGTAATTCGGATCATTACTTGACATTATTCCAGAAAAAAAAATGCCCGGATTATGACTACTACTCGGACGCAATTGAACGATTCTCTTGTCGTCGAATGTCGTCAACTACAATTGGTCAAATATTAACAAAACCCGGAAATTCGATTTTTCAAATGACCCGAGCATTCAAAAAACAGCTGAATTAAATGTTGGGACAAATCCGGACAATTCCATTCCTAATGAGAAATAAATTATCCGAAAAATCTTCATAGATCTCTGAAATATCCCAATATAGTATTTTGAAGATTTCTGATTGAATCAAATTTTCTGTATACATACAGCTCTCTATAATTCTCGAATGAATAGTATTTTCAGATACGGCATCCTAAAAACTTCCGAATGAATGATATTTTCGTGAAAAATTAAGCCTTCATGGAACTTCCGAATTAGATAGTTTATCGATTACGGCATTCCAAAAATTTCGACCTAAACATTTTTCATAAGTACTGCACTTCAAAATTCCCTCATAAATGATTTTTTTTCAAAATAAGAACAAAGCCTTTAGAGAATTCTCAAATGTAGAAAATAATTTGAAGCCTCGAAAATCTGGGTAAAGTTTGAAACGACCAGTCGATTCGAACGAATATTCGAAAATTTGTCCGAATATAAGAGCAAACACCCGAATTTTCGAATAATTTCCTAATACCAATAATATTGAGCAGATTTTCTTGGGGGCAGAAAATGCAAAAGCCCTTATCTGAAACAGGTCAAATGTTCAAAACCAAGTAACTTGAAAATCGAAAACTCCGATTAAATCGAAAACTCGAGAAACCCATTTAGTCATAATTGACAAACACTAAAATTTTATGAAAAAAAAAACAAATAACGTAATTTCTCCTATGAATAGAATAATAGAGAAAAAAAAAGAAATTCAATCACTCAATCGATTATTCGGCTTAATTTGATAACCTGCATGAATCTATCACCAGGATCCAGCAGCCCGTTGGCCTAACTGGGTACTGACTATAGTTGTACAATTTTGGAAAAAAATGTCGAACGAATCAAAATCGAATTTTTTGCATTCGAAATCTTTCCGAATGAACGAAAAATGAAAAAATTTCGTTCGAAACCATTTCGAACGAACGAATTTCGAAAAACTCGAAATTTCGGAGGTCGAAGGAACCAAATTCGAAACTAATCGGAGTTTCTATTTCTTTCCGAAATTTCGAATTCTTTTCTAAATTCGTCGAAAATTTCGAACTTTTCTCGAAATCTGAGGGAATTTTCGATTTTTTTTCGAAATTTTTCGGAAATTTCGAAATTTTTTTCGAAATTTGTTCAAAAAAATCCGAGCGAACGAATTTCGAAAAAATTTCGAAAAATCGGATTTCGAACGAAAGAAAATTGAAAATTTTTCGTTCGACAGAATTTTGAACGAATGAAATTTAAAAAAAAAATTCGATCAACGAGATTTCGAACGAATGAAAACGAACGAAAAAAATTTCGAAAAATCTTTCGAAAAAAGTTTCGAAACATTCCTTCGTGTACAACTATAGTACTGACCCCTGCGAAAACTGGAGTTTCAAAAAATGATCTGTCCAATGCTGTGAAGAGATGAAATGAAACGACATGAAATTCGTTAGACTTCTTTAATTCACCTGCGTAGATCGAAAACTATTTTAAAAAACATATGCTTTTTGAAATTTTGGAAGTTTGAAAACATTCAGCCCGAATTTTGTCCAAGGAGGTAATTTGAACACGACGATAAGGTCCATTTTCAGTTTTACGAAAGATTACGATAAGTTACTGTAGACAAATGATACCATTCCAACTATAACTTACGAAAATCCTCGGAGTAACTGAACCTTATCCTCGGGTTCATCGCCCCAAATAAGTCCCTGGGCATAGTTTGGGCTCTAAATGTTCACTGTTCAAATTTAAGAAATCCAAAAAAATAGTTTTCCATAGTTTTTGATCTACCCATGCGAAATAAGGAAAATTATCAAACTACCAAACTGTAAATTTTTCTTTTTTGCCTTTGCCACAACCCTCAACCGACCGTTTTTCAAAGCTCCAGTCTGTGCTGGGATCAGTTCATAGTGAGACCTTGAAAGATGAAAAAAACTGCCCTCTCAATCCCTTCTGGTCACCTCCATAGCCCTCTTGGTGCTAATTGACTACAATCCTAACGATGACATTCTCAGCCACAATCCCGCAATCAAACGAGTTTCTCGCGCTCCTGTTCCATTTTCGGTGAACACTCCCGCCATTCAGCTGGCCCCCGAAAAAACGCACGAACGCCTGCGCTAAGTCGCACAATGACAAACCGACTTCGCTAGCGTTCCTACGCGGACACCCCCAACACGTCACAAACAAACGAGTAATTTGACCCGAATTAAGCGCCACTTACGCGCGCAGATCTTCTACACTTTATCAAGGTCTAGCGCGTTTTTCGATCTCAAATAGCCTCTCCCCTAGTGCAGTTGAAAAATCGGCCTATAGAGTGCGACTTGAAGGAAGCATTAATGAGATACATAGAGAAACTGTTCCCGAAATACTCAATGAACTTCTAAAATTTTTCTTGAGATTTTCGCATTTTTTTTTTGCGAAATAGTAAAATGACCCAGGGTAGCGAAATTCGTACTTGTTTAGGAGCAGGGTTAAGCGGTCCTTGTCAAGGCTATGACCTCCTCTCACTAGGAACCACCCCAAACTCACTCTGGAGCTTTGAAAAACGGTCTATTTAGGGTTAAGACGGAGATAAGGAAAGACAATTTGAATTTTTACAATATCACTCAATAGACCTCTGTTTCCGAGTAAAATTTATTTCCGTTCATCGCGTGCGTCTGTGCGCGTACGCTGCGTTTCCTTCTCCTCACACTTTCTCGCTGCCTTTACCCTCGCTCCGTCCAAGCGCGCGAGGGTAACAGAGTAAATTTGGCTCGGAACCAGAGGATAGGTAGATCAAAAAGGTCAAAAAATCACTTTTTCGAATTTCAGAACTCGAAATACTTTCAGCACAAAGTTCGTACAGGGGGCGGGGTTAATTGGGGTGCTGAATACGAACATAAAGTCCGCTTTCGGTCATTTCCCGGAATATTACTCTAGACTGCTGTAGATAAATGGCGTTTTTCCTACCGTAACCTGCCGTAATCTTTTAGAAAGCTGAAAAAAGACCTTATATTCGCGCTCAGCGTCCCAAATAACTCTTCTGGACAAACTTTGGGTTTAAAATGTACAAATTTATTGAGTACGAAAAAGAACTTTTTGGCCGTTTTTGATTCCACTCAGGTGCATAGAAAGAAATTTCGAACTGAATACAATCAATTAATCAAAATATTCCACTTTTTAGAAAATCGCAAGAATTCAGGCCACGATTTTCAAACCCTCGAAAACCAAAATTCTTTAAACGTAAGGTTACAATATTTGGCAACTGTCCAAAGGACTTATGTATTTATTTTTGAGAAAAAAATCAAATAGCAAATGCAGCAATCGCTCGAGTGTTCGTTTTAATCAAAGAAAAAATAATTTCAAAGAAAAATTCAACCTCAAAACAAAAAAACGGAATTTTCTAAAAGCTGTACCCGAAAAATATTTATTCGATGAGAAATTTTCAGACCAGTAACTCGAAATATTGATTCACTCAATGTGTTCGAAAACGAGACAGTCGAACTATGCCGTCATTCAGAAAATAGCACCGAATGCCCACACTCATTGGTTACGGTACATACTGTACAGTACTCTTGGGCAAACTGATAATTTTTTTTCGAATAGCCGACTTTTTCGAATAAGTCGAAAATCACACTTTTTCGAATGGCCGACTTTTTGAATAAGTCGAAAATCACGCTTTTTCGAATGACCGACTTTTTGTTCTATCCGGACTTCCAACTATTCGGATAGTCGACTGAATCCATCTAATCGAAGTGGGCTATTCTCAATCGGATGGTAATTCAATTCGGCCCAAGTCTACTATAATGCAGCCCCTTATTCCATTTTTTCCTATAAATTATTAAAATTCAATGAAAATCCAAATTTTATATGCGAAAAATCACCTATATTCGTGTTCACATCCTGACCACATTCCACATCCTTCCACGACAAATGTGTGGTTTTGCATTTGGCAGTCGACTTGAACCACGGCAGTTGCTGAAAAAATGAGAAAATTTTCCGAATTCTTTCTAGAGATGAACCCATGAGGAGAAAAGGAGAAAAATGATGAGTGCAGATTACAGAGAAAAAAGGCGAAGAAAAAAGCAAAATTAGATAAAAAATATATTTGAAAAACGCAAATATCAAAATCAATTTTTCCTCAAAAATCTACTTTCAAATCACCTTCGTATACAATCCCTTGTAGCAATCCATTATATTCTCCTCAAACTTCTTCTCCACATGCTTCTGGATCGGATACACGCAAACTGCCGATCGACGGGTGGGAAACTAAAACATCTGGTGGATTCCAAGAATAATCCTCACAAAAAAATCAATATTTCAAAAACATTAAAATCTTGAATACCCACATTTCGCTGAAACGATGTGACATCGTCGGCTACGAAAACACCATACAGAACCTCGTCTCCCTCGCTGAAAAAAAGCAGAACTATCAGGAAGCTCAATTTTCAAACCTGATTCAAAAGAAATTCATATTTTTCATATGTTAGGGGGACCGGGAAGTAATGTCGTTTTCTTACGCTTAACACAAACACATACTGCTCAGCTTACTTTCCCAATCTGCTTCAAATGTTTTTGGATGGTTAAGACTACATACATATTTGATGACAATCAAGTATTGGCATGCGCAGAAACGACGTTACTTTCCGGTCCCCCCCCTCCCAATATATTACCTCTTAATTTGGAGCAGGAGATTCCTGGCTCTCAAAAAAACGCACCTTATTCCTAGAGACTTCGCCAGATTATAACCAGCTGTCGCTACGTAGACATCTTGAACAAGGTTATAGTCCGTGTCGTCCTTCATGCATTCCAGAGGTACCTAGAGTAGAGCAATTATTTTTTCGCAACAAAACAAGACCAAAATTGACCTTGACAGAAACCTAAGGGGAGAATTTTAGAGTATTAACAATGACACTAAAGTCTGCCCGGATGAGACTGACCGCCCACGCGGTCGGCGGGCGCGCTGATCGGCCATAAACCTGCGAATCGATTAGCAGGAATATCAGACGAATAGTCAACAATCTTCAATCGTGAGTAAAGTCGCCCGGAAGATGCCATCGTGACGACCTCTTGACACGCACGCAGACCATCGTGACGACCTCTTGACACGCACGCAGACCGCGTGGGCGGACAGTCTCATTCGGGCACACTTTAATTAGGGCAGCCTACAACAACGTCGCCACCGCTTCTTGTAACAGTTGTAGGTCTCCTAAACCAATGCCACACCCAAACGACGAAGTATTCAAATAGGTAACAATTTTGTCATCAAATTTAACAATCTAGTATCCACAGCGAAAGCGAGAAGATGGTATACATAGTTATGCCGTTCGAATAGTCTCGAATCGAATTATTCCAATAATTGCCATTCAAATATTAATCGATATTCGCACTTAAAAAAAAGGGTTATTTAAATCTATTCGATCTAAGGTCTTTTCGTTCAGAGTTCAACCATAGGAGATAGACATACAGTCGCATCGAAAATTTTAGTCCGATTCGCCAAGGGCCACGGCATGCCGACAATCACAACACATTCTGTCTGCCCTGTTAGCCGGCGGGGTAGAGCGCGTTGCGTTCGCGCATGCGGCTCCTAGCGGCCGCGGCCCTAGTCAAACTGGACCACAACTTCCGAAGCGACTGTACACTCATATTTTTTCGCTTTTTTTTTCAAAGTAAATTATGTTCATTTTCTATATTTTAATGGCCTGAACAGTCTACATAAAAGTGAAGAAGAAGATTCCACAATACCTCAGTATAGCTGTAGAAGTGCGAATCGCCCGTGCAAACACGAACCAGCCGGGATTGTATCGGCGCATCTTCTCCAAGCGTTTTCCCTTGTCTCGTGGCAAAATACGCATACTTTCCCGACTCAAATCCGCCCACATAATCGATCCTGAACAGAAATTACCTTGAAATCGCCATCATGCAAACATATCATTACATTACCGATGACTCACACGACCCTTATCAATCACGCTTAATTGAACTCTAATCAACCCGACCACAAACAAGTTTTTTCCTAACAATGCATCGAAAAGGTTCGTCATTCGCTCACCCGACTAATCCACAGAAAATCTATGGGTTTTCCGATCAGAGGACAAAAGATAGGCAAGGAGAACTATTCTAGCGTGAACAAGATGATATACCCTGCAAGGATGCCCTTGCCGCGACTAGTAACAATTAGGAGTTTCCCTTACCCAAGCCTATATTTCAAAAAGTTATGATCTCAAAACTGTCGGTCACAGTGGCAAACGCAAGTTTGACTAATTGTAAAACCATGAAACCGGAAACGGGCCTTAATTTCATTTTCAGCGCCTCGAACTACCCCCTTCACAAACGTTTTAATGAGTTGTTGAGTTATAAGCCACGATATATAAGAGGGAAAGCCTCGGCGGCCGGTTGGCCTCTGCCTGGTCCATGCCAGCAGCCCGACGCGTCGTGGCGCAGTGGCACTGAGACGATCCTCTCGAGCGTGACACTATGGTTCAAATCCCATGGTGCGAAAAGAAACTTTAAAGAACATCTTTATTTGGCCCCAAAATTGCACCCTGAATGGTATTCGAGTTTTTGCTACACTTTTGTGAAAAATCAATTCGTAGGAAAGTTAATGAACCCCTCTATGAGCGCACAACAAACACAAAAAGTTGCCGGTCCCCAAAAGTTTTCATCGATCTCTTTAAAGATTACGGTCAAGATCACATGCGAACCAAAGTGGCCCCAAGGGAAGCGGGCATTGCTCACCCGTGCGCGCTGCGTCGCGGTTCGTGATCGCCGCGCGCGGCGAAATGAGCAGCGACGCGACAACCCCGCATTTAGGTGAAATCAAGCAAATTGACATTTCCTGGAACATTATGAACATTTCTGTGTTCATTACATGTCCCTAACGATAGACGTTCCCTCGTATAAAGCGCTTAATACTCTTCCATGGAAACTTCCCGCTATCGCCGCGCGCGCGACACTTACCGGACCGTGACGCGTACGCACACAAGAAGGCAATGTCATGGAGTTGGCCCCCAACTCACCTATAACTGCTGCGAAACTTCCGTTCTAGACTGATTTCCGTGCCGGTGGCCAATCCTTTATCTGCCAGTTCGAACTCTTTCGCGTCACCATCACGGCCTCGCGACAGTCTAACAGACGTCACTGCTGGAATGTCGTCCCGGAACAACTGTAATTCAAAGATTAATCAAACTTTCCTATTCAGCGCAATACTATGACGTCATCAAGGGTTCCTTTCTACTGTGCTTATCTGGGCCAAATTCCGGTCCGCAATTGCGTCTCGACACCCTTTGCGGCCGCACGCGCTGGAGTCAGTCGAGTTTCCAGCGCCAAAGCCGACTCTATATGGCTTTTTTATACAGTTTTCTCAAATTTTGTTTACTTTCCAATTCCTAAACCCCACCTAGAGTCAACAGATCGGCGGCTGCGGCTCTTGAAACTCTTCCGAGCCGAATGCGCGCGGCGGCAAAGCGTGTC
The DNA here is from genome assembly GCA_029168955.1 of Aplectana chamaeleonis. Classification (NCBI taxonomy): domain Eukaryota; kingdom Metazoa; phylum Nematoda; class Chromadorea; order Rhabditida; family Cosmocercidae; genus Aplectana; species Aplectana chamaeleonis. The sequence continues at coordinate 1,978,766 of JAPDOI010000076.1, forward strand.
GAGACGCAACTGCAGACCGGAATTCGGCTCAGAGAAGCACAGTACCTGTCCAAAACTTCAAAAAAATGCATAGAATATTTCCTGGTCACTCACCGGTCCTCTAACGAAAGTGGTCCCTACATACAGTACCGGATCGCCCGATGGTCCCGTTCCTACGAACACTACAGCTGACGAGGTGGCATCGTTCGCGATCATAGGTTCAGCCGATTCCACTTGTACATCCGTAATGTTGTGCAGATTCCTCAGACGACAACGGCCCTGAAAAAACTCATAAAAACTTTTAAAAAGTCTTAGAAACTGAGCCTGATCTTTATTCTTCGAATAAATCAATAATCCGACAGATGCCGTGTGACGATTATACTGAAAATCTATCCTTATTTGATGGGAATGATAAAATGGAAAATCATGTCTTCATCAATAAATATCCAAAACTGAAAAAAACGAAAAAACTTCCTCATTTTCAAAAAGTTGCGTCATGATCCATCTTAGGATTCGTTTAAACTGCCACCGCCAAGCAGCGCGACACAGTGCTTTTTTGTAAGGGGTATTTTACACGCCCGCCGCCGAGCGGAGCGGCGAAGTGCATTTCTGTAATATTGATCACGCGGCGCGGCACGATCGATATTGTAGGATTGCACTTCGCCGCGCCGCTCGGCGGCGGAAGTCTAAACGACACCTAATACTGATCACGCGGCGAATCATGGTCGATACTATAGAATCGCACATTACCGCGCCGCTCGGCGGCGGGAGTACAAACAGCCCCTATGCCCAGCGTCAAACTTCCCGCGATCAATAGTAAACATTCACCGCGTCAGTCACCAGCCCGGAAGGTATAATCCCGGCCTACTAACTTTCCACGACTTTTTTCGATACTTGAACAGTAACGCGCTCTAATTTGCGTATCCCTCTAATGTTCCCCAGAGAAGCCGAAAAAAACTAGTCTGCCATCGTACTCTGGCGTCTTAAACTTTCAACAATACCGCTCGCAAAAGACGCGCGAGGACGCTTTTCAGCGTCTTTTTCTTCCTTTTCAGATAACTCGCTCCAAACTGAACCTTGAGCGAAATTCGGATGATATTCATGATTCTGGCGTTGAGTGCTAACCAATGGTATAGCCTTTGTGAGGGTTTCGTTTAAAACTAAAGAGGTTTGCCAATCAGCCAGGTTTCTCATCACGCTACATTGTCAAAGGGGACGCTGCCGCCTTTGTCTGCGTTTCCCTGTCGGGGCCGTCATTAGAAACCCTGCTGATTGCCTAACTTCTTTAATTCTCAACGAAACCCCACAAATGTTATACCAATAGATAGCCCTCGACGCGGGGATCATAAACATTACCCTAGTTTCGCTCAAACTAGAGTTCAATACGAGTTATCTGAAAAAGGACCGAAACGAGGCTAAAACGCGTCCACGTACTCGTTCTGAACAGATAATACGAGTGGAATTGCATTTTCAATACTATGTCATTCCAATTATCATCATCATCACTTTACTCACTTGAAACAGACTGGTGCATTCGATCAACTGCGATGACTTGTCGTAGACGCCCAGTGCTTTCGCGTGCGAATTCGTCTTATGTCGAATCGCCGAACAACTGTCGTTCCGACCTGCAACCGAACAATACGAAATTACTGCAGAAACGATGAAAAACTCTGACAAGAACTCTGCCTTGTCGCAACAAAGAATAAGTAGTTATAAATATATCTCTAGCCAGATGCTTGACCAGCAAATCTTAACACATAGAATATTTTGGGTATAATTTTCTTTTTTATGATTCAAATCGAATTATTTTTTTTACTGCGGCACCCTTTTCATCACGCTGTTATGTTCTTAATCTCTTATTATTTTTGTATGTTTTTGATAGTTGTTTTTCTACAAATAGCTTTTTTCTCATCAAAAGACGCTCAAGCGCGTCCTGAACTCGCGTCCGGAATATGCAATACTGCACATTTTCCTTAATCTAACACATTTAGTGTTCACGCATCATGGACTCGTACCGTCGGAAAACAGCCATGGATTGAGATTTGTGTTCACAAATTTCAAAATCGTCGAGAAAATGTTCATTCAAGGGAAAAAGAAAAAACCTTTTTTTTTTCTTCAAAAATTTTGGTCGCTAAAGGTGGGACTTAAAGTCGGCACGAATCTTACTGAGACTCTGCGTCCCTCGAATTGTGTTCGCGCAACTCAGTGAACGTACAGTACTGCCGCTATCCAAGGGAAAAAATGGGCGAAAGAGGCAAAGTGGGCAACTAAAGCGTCTTTCGGCCACAACTCCCCTCAACATGCTCCGTTTTCAATTTCGAAAACGCCGAAATGTACAGCATGTCGTGATCTAGTCAATCATGCGAATAAATAATCTGCGAAATTTGGAAGCAACATGATTTTTTAATGCGAAATACATTTTCAATTTGACCATGCTAGAGATCGCGTACTGTTGTTTTTAATAAATTGAAAACGGAGCACTTTGAGGCGAGTTGTGATCGAAAGACGCTTTAGTTGCCCACTTTGCCCATTTCGCCCATTTTTCCCTTGGATAGCGGCGGTATTGTACATTATATCTAATGCGCACCGAGTTTGCGCCAACACGCAATAAGGAACGCGAAGTATCAGTGGGATTCGCGCCGAGGGTAGATTCCTCACAATCCGCGACAACGGCCTGCTTGAACCTGCGCTTCAGAATTTACTCCGGCTACCTTCAGTAATCCGTTGGGACTTATTAAATGCGTGGATTCGAAGAAAATCACTCTTGCGGAAACTATGTAACTCGTCGTTCGGGTTTTCGATTCATTCGAAAATCAGGGTCAAATGTCCATGTCAGCTCTTGACTACTCTATCGTCTTCTACAGGCAAACTCGCCAAAAACCAATTTCGCCCATGGTGTCGAAAAGTACATTGGTTTAGAGCTGCTTCGTTTGTTGGAAAAGAATGAAAAACCGTTATACGCTTTTCATGTGCAGGATTGAACTTTCTGTTATTGAACATTTTCACTCTGTAGGGGGAGCGAGATAAAAACCTACATTTCTACCCATCCATTTCTGAAAGATGTGTTAAGTCACTTCTCAGTATCAATCCTGTCAACACGGGTCCATTTCGTCCCTACCGCTGTCATTTAACGACTTCATAAAGCAATTTTCATACGACACATTCATTCGCAGCTATCCCACACCATTCTCGCAAGTGCACTTTCTCCTTTTCATTTTCTCAGCAATCCGCAATGCATCTCTTTATGAGAAGGCCGCCACTTCACACAACGCCCGCAAAAACTTCGAAATTACAGCCACCGCGAATTCGTTGTGCATTAGAACACACTTCCGAGGTGGAAAAAACCCACGACTGTTGTTCTATCTCATCTCTTCATGACACCCAGTACAACACACGTCCAAGGACTCTTGGGATAGAACTGAAGATTAATGAGGTCAATAAGGGTAGAAATGTACAAAGCGATTTCGTGCAAAGCAGCTTCCTTGTACTTCAATAGTGTACAAAACTCTGACAGTGAGGCATCTGAGCAGCTTTGAAAGATGACATGTATTCTATAACTGGCAAGATATTCGTATATACACGTATACAAAGAGCTCCATTGTGACCCGCCGAATAATCAAGTATTCGAATGCCTGGAGAACTGAATTTTTAAAATCAGTTTTCGAATAGTTCCGAAAATTTTCGAATAATCGCTCTTCGAACGATTCGTTGTCGGCTATTCTTGTCGAATAACCAAGCATCAACACGCTGCAGGAGATTCGAAATCGGAATATAAAAAAACCCAGGATTCCAACCTGCAAGCAATGCTTACCCAGGGTTATTCCGGAACCCTGGGGGCACTAGTGACGACTTCGCTTCACTTTTATATCGAACTACTCAGACCCAAGATGGTCGCACCAGGCCAGTTCCCTTACGATGAGTTCATAATTACCTTTCACAACTGCTGGTGCTCACTGACGTCGCCTCCGTGAGCACCTCCTCAGCCCGATCATTAGATCCTTCTCGGATATCTTTAAGATCGTCATCCTTTGCAGAGAAGAGATCTGACTTGTAGTCGAGTCGATGATCTTTCTTTGCGTGAGGGTCCTGTTGCAGCCTGTTGATTGTATTCAGTTAACTACGCTGCCATCCATCCGGAGTCCACGCAAGAGTCATCCTCTTTTAGGCTGGGATCAGGCATTGGCGAAGCACTCCGTAATTTTCCAACACATGTGCACAACCTGCGTTCATGACTTGAGATAACTCTCTCTGGAGCTTTCCAAGGAACTTTGGGCTCTTTGCAATACAGAAGATCTATGCCATCCTCTTTCTCGTGCAGCTTCTTTACTGGATCAGCAGAGTCCCTCCTAGGATCTTAGGAAACAGATGCTACCAAGAGGATGACCTCAGACTCACAATGGAGCTTGAACGCTCAGCGGATGAACTTCAACTCAACGATTGTCAAAGTTCAATTTTATTCCGCACTCCGATATTGCTAACTACCGTAGATCTGGCCTAGAGAAGAGAATGGATGTCGAGCAAAATCCGCTGTCCCACTTAATCTGTGTTTTCCAAAACCTATTGCTGAACTTCTAGAGCAAGTCTTCAGATGCAGTCTATAGGCTGATCGAAGACCACTTTCACTTGTTCCAGACGGCAATTTGTCCTCAACTTATATTCGAGGACGACATCACCAAAGTTTATGGCATTCTTCGATTCCCTCGGGAACTGCTGAAGTCTACCTAAACAGGTCCTGTAATTCTTTGAAACACTGCAGACAATCCGCTTTTCTTTCAAACAAATCTTCTTTACTGAGTCGACACAGCTCTTTTTCATGATTCTATGGAAGCATGCTCTTGCACTGAGGATTTAGCCTAATCAAAGTTGATGCTCTTAACATCGACGACCACTAAAGCTTCAATTCAATGTGAGACGTCGCCATCGTTCGCTACCATAGTAGATCAGGCTTAGCGAAAAAAGGATTTCAAACGAGTTTAGCACTGTCATTCAACCAGTGTTTTCCGATAATCTTTACTGAAACTTCTTGAGAGGCTTCTTCAGATGCAGTTCTTTACGTAAACTTCTGAAGCGGATTCTTCAGATGCAATCTATGCTCTCCCTCAGTGGCTAATATCTGTTGTATGTCCTCCGAAAAAGAAACCTTATCCTCAAACAGTATCCAATGACACCACTACCTGAGTTTACGACAGCATTCGAATCCTTCAGAAACAGCTAAGGTTTTCCGGAATTACCTCTTTCCAATCTCGGAGTTCTGTTAACTCTTGCCGTTATTCCTTTTCACCAACCTTCTTTACTAAATGTCCCAGCTCCATTCGGAGATACCAAGACCACATTTTCATGCTAAGTTGATTTCAGTCTGATTTCATAGTGCCCTTTCCAGCGAGGATCGGTGAGTTCTGACTCCATTCGGCTCATTACCTTTACCCATTCACTACCGCAATGAACAAGACATGTCTGGAAGAGAAGACTTCGCGGAGGTGCTTCTGTCTCATTCCATCGTTTTCTTATGCAGTCTGTAGAATTATCTGTCCCACTATTTGGAATCTTTTGCATTTCCTCCGGATAGAAAAAACGCTGTCCTCGTCCAGTATTCCAGGTACAATTACAGCTTATCCGATCCGAGCCACGAGTGACCAAATCCCTGGCCGATGACAACCCTCCTGTCTCCCCTATCGCCACCATCACTCAAAACAATCAAGTGCTGTCACATTTCGTCGTCCGCACTGACCACCGGCGACTTTGTCATGGTGCGCTGACCCATACACAAGCCTCTCTTCACGGCTGGCGCTCTCTGCACTTGCACTGACCCTGGTCCACCTCTCTGCACCCCTCTCTTCGTGTACAAGTGGCACGTCGGGCGGCGCGGCGGCTGTGCTGATTCGAGTAATCTCAAACAAATCCCCCTTCTCGTCCGCCTCTAATCTCCTACTCGAGATCTTTGTGTCGGCACACACACACACTAGCTTACCGAAACCCGCTGATGCTAATTGAGCATGCTACATTCGGTGACATCAACACCGCCCGAAAGAACAGACTGCAAAAAGCACTCCACAATGAATACTGCAGTGCGGTCAACCGTATGCCACACGGCCCATTCTGATCCAGATGCAAGTCACGGACTTTTGCTAGGAGGATATCGCGTTTGAGGGGTACAACGATGCCGTTCTCTGCGCAAACTGTCCCTCTGGAGATACACCACAGATTCGACTTCCTTGCAGAATCGTATCGAGCGTGCGATAAGCCTGTGCATACAAAGACTTGCGAGGTCCAGTCAAAGATAAAGTCGGTGTTCCTATCCTGCCAACTAGCCTGACACCTATTTAGCTAATCCATGGAGACAGCAAGCTTGGCCGGCCTAAGACAAGGGGTGATCCCTCGACCGTGTCAGGCGACAGTGGCCGAGTGCCTAATAAGCGTCGTCCTACTTACCTTTAATATCCTTCCTTCGGTGCAATAATGCAACCATAAGCATTTGACACATTTTAATCACAACAAAATATACAGGCGCACAGACCCCTACAAACTTCATGATCCCTACATCAAGATCACATATCCTTAGCCTGAATCACAGCGCTTCTTCTAGCCGCCGCGCTTAAGAAAAAAGCCAACGGAGCGGCGATAATTCATCGGAATGAAAAGCATTCACACTGCGCAATCAGCGCACTACAGTTAATGGGAATACTCAACGAAAAAAACCTCAAATAAACGGCATTGAAGAGCATAGGATAATTGGAGAAGGAAGTTCTACACCCATTCCATTTCTTCAATCAGAATAAGTCAGATCTTTGTTGAGCGGTCCCTACAGCTATTCTCATCCACTTCCAGTCTATTTTCTTCTATTATTTTTCACAACTGTCAGTACGAAGACGAAATTGGGGATTGGATGAGAGAAAGGATTTTCTTCGTAGACTGCCTTTGCGGCCGACACAGACATATTCTTCCTTTGTCAAGCTCAAAAGAAGGAGTCTAGCACGCGGAAGGAACGTATCCAATTATGGTTTTCAGTAATTTTTTGGAACTCGCCAGCATGTGCCTAGGTAGTTTTCATGGAACTTTGAATTTGCCTCAAGTGAACTCTTCAGTATACACTCCTTGCGGTTTTCAGTAAAACCTGGTTATTTTTGGAATCGAAACTGGACTATGTGGACACCACCGCTGCCTAGATAAATATAGAACCGAAGCGAATACCTACCCGATTAAATAGAATCATCTTAAATTCGAGTACTGGACCCATTGGGAATTTAAATCTTTTTTGAATAGTTAGTGGGAAAATTTAATTACTCATTTTAAAAAGATTTCATTTATTATTAAATTTTAAATGTTCAGTTTTTTTCGAATCATCAATTGATTGGATAATTTAAACTGTTGGTGTACTCTAATACACGTTTTCTTTGAAGAGACAATGAAAATCTGTTTTTTCTATCTATTATTCGACAGTTTAAACAACTTAAATATTAGCATAATTTTTCGAAAATTCGTTCAAGTCAATGTTTGAATCACATATCCTCTGTTCCGAATGTATTTACTAATTCCTAATTTTTAAAAAAAGGAAAATTCGCATAGATTCAATCTTCAAAAGATTTTGAAGACAATATTCAGAAAATCCATTCATTTTGATATTCCGAGAAAAAGCCGTATTCGCAGAAATTCAGAACATAGAAACTTTTGAAAAGGCCATATTAAAAAAACATCACTTCATCCCGGTGATTCTACAACGCTCTTTCGAATTATTCACTCATTCTGAACTTTTTTTCGAAAAATCCGAATTACTATCAACGCGAAACTTTGAAAATACTCTAATAAATGGATCTTCTCCCCTCGTTTATTGACTTCTTTCGAAACCCATAAGAATGACTCAAATGGTGAAACAGCTTTAAAAACTCAATAGTACGGAGTTACGAACACCCTCTTGAAGCCATTTTTTGAAGAAGAAATCCCCGGCGGTCTGTAAACATGTTATACATTTCCGAGATATATTTTAATTTGCTTGAAGACTTCATTCCTTAGATTTATTTCATTCTGCTTCAAGAACTATATTTTTGTAAATGATGTTTCAAAAAATGATAAATACTCAATTAAAGTTTGCACAACGAAATTCTCAAGATTTTCCAAACTTTTTTTTGTTGACTGAGAATCCAAGAAATCTTTCACTACAAAACTTCCCACCCATCCCCCCCCCCGGTTTTCAATTAATCCCTGAAATTTTCTACGGTCCCTCCCTCCGTTGGCATGTTATCCAATTCCGATCAACCCTGACAAAGTATATCAATCTCAGCTCACAAACTAAAAATTCATGAGCCCGAACTCCCCTATGGCTTATGTGTTTCCTCATATTTCCATGTATTTGTAAGTTTTGAAACCCATTATGTAACTATAATGCATCGACATTTTTGCAGATTTTTTTTTGAAAAAAGCGCTCCCTACTCCTGCACAAGGTCTGCAAACGATAGTTTAAGGCAGCGTTCACGACAAAAGTCGTTTTTCTGTTATTCCGCTTATCTTGAAAACGGTCCCATGCTGATTTCAATGATGTCTCTGGCATCGTACCAGACCCCCAGGAAGCGGAGTTATGGCCCCTCGAAATCCAGCAAGGGAAGCATTGTGGACGAGTTGTCTGAGGCTTGTAACATCCGTCTTTTGCAGCCGATGTATGCGAGCTGACCTGAGCAAAGAGAGAAGTTGAGAACGAAGGGAAGAACGGGCTATTGATCGGAAACCATCGCTCATCTAACCACGAATTCAGAGCAACTGTTATAGGACGTGGGCGGAGTGGCCCAATGGGTTGCCTGGCCCACGAGATTTTCACCCATTTACCGACCTTTTTTTCGTCGCACTTCCGTTCTTAATCTTCTTAAAGGTACCCAGAGCTAACGTTTTAGCCAAAAAAGTGCAACTTTTTCTTCGTGAACACTGCCTTTAAGAAAAGCACAAAACGCGATCTTAATTATCACCCACTACCTCAATCATCTTTCGAGCTTTCAATTGTATTCCCAGTCAAACCCCGTAAACATGTATGTATAAACTGTCTACCATTGTGATTATAAAAATATGCAACTTCAAAGAGTGGAACCCCTTTTCAGCAATATTTTCGCATCGCTCTGCGCTCATTTCCTCACCATCTGGCCCGGAAATTTATGATTAACTAAGTATCACACTCACGAACCCTGCATTCCTTTGTACCCGGCTTCTGATATTTGTGGTATTGGTTCTTTTTGTTTATGCCCTTTTTGTTTTGTCATTGCTTTTATTGATAGTTGAAATGAGTTTTATTGAAACTCATCGTAGAGCAACTTGTTGAAGTTACCCTACAATAAAGTTCCTACATTCTTTAGAAAAAATCATCGGAAAAAGCTGTACTCTTTTCGGAGAATCCTTTGATCCTCTTCTATTCTCTTATTGTTCTTTAAACCTCCACCCTTTCCCTGTCCACTTAGGCCCCCTAACCACCCGGATCCGATGAGGAAGCCAACCGGCGCGGAGGACGGCAGATCTTCCGCTTCTCACAATGACCGCATTATTACACCACAATGGAGCGCGTGGCCCTCGTTCTAACAAGATCATCACACTATTTGCAAGATTATCAGACTCAACATCACACAGCTACGCACTATTGAGGCCGCTCGATGACCAATAACCAAGAAACACTCCGCTGTCCTTCACAATTTATTGATCGCCCCCATACTAATTAAACGGGTTCCTAATGACCCCTGCTTACCCCATCTAAGCAAAAGAGTGTTTCCACAGACCCTTGGCTCGATAACACTTCGAGACAATCTTATCAACCCATCAAACCGTGAATAAACGGTTTTTTCCATAAGAGGGAGGTTTTTTGGCGCCTCTCGGGTATGAGTGAACTGCATTTTCGTAACAGGAATTGAACTTTCACAACATATGATTCTCCCATTGAAAACCTTTTGTTACTAATGAACGAGCCCATCGCAATACGCAGTTCTCAGTCGATGAATCTCATCCCTGATTAGTCATTTCGACATTTCAACGCCGCGCCGCCACTGCGCTCGACGATCATCGATAACACCTCTTTTTGCGACGCGGGATCTTGAAACGCTAGCTCGAAAAACTTCTTTATGGTCGACCGCACAGCGGCTCTGGCGAGGACAAACCATAGCGTCGCGAACTGTTCTTCTACCATCTAGTTTACCACCACATTACCGGTCAAGCGCATATGGCGATGAGTCCTATCGGAATGCTGAGACATTTTCGGAGATACCGTGGCCTTTTGCAATACGGTTATTCGGAAGTTGTAAAATGTGTAGCTTGAGATGATGTACGTCCTTTGAGAGAAAAATGAATCCATTCATTAATCTTCTTGTAATTCTAACACACAGATAGGCAAGTGCTCAAGATAAGGACGTACGTATAATTGTATGTTCTCTTACCCAAGGTAATATTATGGATGAACTGTGTTAGGGATTTAGGCTCAAACCTCGTACAAGATTCAGAGAAGTATGAAGTTACTTAGTGTTCTTCGAGTTTACCTAAGAATGAACTTCATCGACATCCATCCTTGATGTTCCAACAGTTCTTCTGTATTGTTTTATGTTAGATTCGGCAACCCAGAGGATCGGGTATCATTCGGGACGTGTCCCTAGGTGTATCTGGTTTGCCCGAAATTTCTAGGAATCAAACCGGCCCATATTGACAGCACTAGATATTCCAAGTCTTCGGCAGTACATAGGTGGCAGGTTTCGAAACTGTGAGAGTCTTACAAACGTTCTAACTAATCAGGAAACGCGTCAAGTGTACTTGAAGCATATCTAGGTTTACCTCGAGCTCACTGAAGGAATTATTCCACTTTATGTTAGGTTTGGAAACCCTGAGAATCGGGTGTCATTTATTGAATGTCTCGAGGTGTTCGTTGAGGTTTCTGAGGTCTCCTCAATGTCTATCCAACCGACGTTTTCCCAAACATTCTAATTAATTGGAAAAAGCGCCAAGTTGCCCTGAAGCAAGTATCAAGGTTTGCCTCAACCCATTAAAGGTAGTATTCCACCTTGTGTTAGGTTCGGCAACCCTGAAGGTCGGGTAGCAATCAGTTCGTGTCCGTAGGTGTATCTGGGTTGTCCGAGGATTTTAAGGATTCAACCCAGCCTTTATTCACGGAAGTTCCAATCCTTCAGCAAAGGTGAGCTTAGTTGTATCGATATATCATGTATCAATCTTTGCCCTGTTCACTGGAGGTGGTATACCACATTGTGACACGTTTGACAACCTTGCAAGTTTTGTATCACCCATTTAGGATTTTGAGCTGCCGATTGGAATGTCTGAGGTTTTCTTGAAATCTACCCCGCCGACATTCGCGCAAATCTTTTGAAGGGCAAACCAGGGAGTACAGTTGGGTTCGCGGTGGAAAAATTTTACGCAATCTTTGGAGGCTAACCCAACTGCTATTCCGTTGCCGTAAACAGTTGTATGTACCAGTAATATACTGGGAAAAATCCCCTTCCGACTTCTGATGAAGCTCAGAACTGCTTCAGAGTGAATGCTTTTCCACGTTGATCTTCATCATCAGGGTTCATTCGTTTCAGAGGTATTTGCAATTAATGCTGGTTCGCATACGCTACTCCTTGTCAAACTGAACAATAGCCGCAGGAAGAACACATCACATTCGGCTTGAATGTGTACCGACCGGTGCTTCATAACGACCTATGATCCGCCATTAATAGCGGTCATGATCAAGAGAGAGAAGCAGGTGTTCAGCATTTTAATAAATTTGTGTGTGCGTGGAATGGGAATATGATGGCCACCCAGTCAGATCGGCGCGCGGCACTGTAACGGAACCGACTCCATTCGCGAAACCACATCTGGTGCTAATTACAGATATGTGATTGAAGCGCAACTGACCGCGCTTTCTTCAGCGTTCGTTACAAACAAATACAAACAATCACCCCCCTCCATCATGGTCACACTGTTCCGAACAGACCACGCTGTTGCAACAAGCTAATTAGCAAACCATCACACTGCTCTCCCACAAATTATTCACTAGGGTCAAGGTGGACGGGATTGGCTCTCCCAAAACAATCCTCATCCCCCAACCGCTTGCACACATCTCATTATTCTGCTATGGCAGATTGAATAGAAGAATGAACTCTCCATGAGAACGCAGCCTATTCGATAATTAGAGCCTCTTAAGAGGTGTGAACCGCTGGAGACACACGCACAACCCCTTCATTCCAACATATGACCGATTAATTCCTTGGCGATTTCGCATATTCGATGCCCATGAATGATCAAATGTGCCACACGGAGGGGCGACATTTCTACGCACACTTCACCGCACCTCCCTCCGCGTATTAACCTCATTCATCACCATCACACAATATAACTCCAACACTTGAGAGGTTACCGCTTGACCCAATCCAACCATAGCCTTTTCAACGTTTACGATCCAGCATATTACATACAGTTGGGGCGTCGGACAGAATCAGACATCGAATATACTACTGGAATGCATCACACCAATCAGCAAAATTTCCCAAAAGTTGTAAATTTGGGGGGGGGAGTCCGCAGAATTTAGGCCGAAAGTAAAAACCTTTTCCGAGGCTCGGTGGTATGGTAAGGAGTGCAAAGTTAATTACAAAAGGATACAAAAAATCGAGCAAAAGTCACAAGAATTTTCAATTATTTTTCTGTGAACTACCATTCCAACAGTCCAAAATCAAGATCAGTAAGGATAAAGTCGAAAAACTGCTCATTCAGTCGGGAACGTGAAAAATTCGAAAAATTTTCAACATTTTTAGTCACCAAGGGAGATGGGGCGTAGTTCCATCAAGGTCTGGGACTACGGTCTGCTTGACCCTGCTACCATAAACCCACCGTAATCCACAGTAGGCGGTCAGAAATCGATGAACGGACTTCAGCTTCGTGTAAAACACTACAAACGATCCCTCCACCAATGAAACACTTTGAGCCACACCTATTGCACGCTGAATCCCGAAAATAGTCAAAAATCGCGTTTTGCGCTCAGACTTTCCCCAATAGGAAGCTTCAAACGAAGATAGTCGAAAACTTTGGAAAACCGACAAAGTCCCTCACTACAGCCTGAAGTCCGTTCATCGATTTCTGACCGCCATAAACCTCATGTTATTCGTGATCAGCAAACCAAACACCCCCTGAGAGAATTTTAAGTCAAATCTGGAACATTTTGCTTAACCCCTTCAACTGTCCTTATCGGACGAAATTTCTCGCCGCAGTTGCGGACAACCGCTCTTGCACTACGCAACACGATGATAATCGTGCAGGGACCACTTGATCTCGGCACGACACAACAAGAACAACCGAGCAGGTCCCTCATTACAGCCTGCATGTTCATATATGAGCTTTCTCTGTGCCTTTGAGCTCAGAATTTTCTAGTGTTGAAAATTCGACGCATATACGGACACACTCCCTCAATGACAACCACAAACAGGGCCAAATCACTGCTTCCTGTGTGCACAGAGCGGCGCGCCAGGTCCATCACGTAAAAACCCACCACGGATGCTCCCACTGTGAGAAATTCACAGCTGCACCGCTCGCATATTCCTTAAACGGGCAAAAACCCTGCGATGAACTGAATCGGGCTCAGGATGTTCTTCCCGTTTTTTCGCAGCTGGCCACAAATCACATTCGCCATTCCCACGCATTGAATATTCAGTGCTGGAAGCCAAATGGTCTTGTTTGTTCATTTCTCCGAACACTTCCTCGAAGAGTTGAGATTCCGGCCTCAATAAATCCCTCTCCAGATGAGTCAGACACCCGGCTTCCATTGAGAATAGTAGCCTGGACGTCTTTAAACATGTGAAATCTGTCGGAATGAGACTGTCCGCGCACGCGGTCGGCGGGCGTGTAGTTTGGCCGTCGCGAAGGCATTTTTCGGACTTGTGAATCGATTAGCGGGAATATCACATGAGTAGTGGATAATATCTCAGCTGTGGGGGTGTGTATACAAGTCTGTTGGTACCTGCTCGTTGGTGCCCCTGCTTCTACTGAACCCAGCAGACGTTTGAGTGAACACAGGGAACGTTCGAGCGATATAGCGTGCACAACTATATCGCGAAAGTATCCCGCACATTGCATAAAGGTGTCGCCGTCCGGCACACCAAGGCCTCTGGTACATAACACCTTAGGATCCGTACCTAGGGAGTTCATGGAGTCTTTGGTCACAAGCCACACTTTCGCCACCCTGAACTGTCGATCGCTGTCGAGTGATATCCAAAAAACTGCGCTATCCAGACTTCTGAGCTATTTCCATGCACCCGCCTCAAGTATAGACCCGTCATCAGCGTCGGAGAGTACACCATCTACTGCGGTAACGCTGTCGATAGGAGGGTGGGAGGCTGTGCAATAGCTGTAAGGAAGGATTTCAATGGTATGGTCAAGGAGTTCGGCTCAACGTCGTGTCGGAATGCATTCGTACGACTGCGGGATCACAGAGGATTCAATCTGTGGATAGTGAGTGCTCATGCGCCCACTGAAACCGCCGAAGACAATTCGAAGGATGCGTTTCATGAGGAACTAAATACGTTGCTGGCCAGGATACCTTGTCAACATGCTGTTGTCGAGGGGATTAACGCAAATGCGAAGATGGGACTTGATCAGGAATCCGAAGTACTCGGTAAATGGTTCTACCCAGTGGAGCAAACATCGGACAATGGCTACCGCCTTGTCGACTTTTGTGAACGCAGTGGTCTGATTATTGCATCGACATTAAAGAGGAATCATCGCCGCCATCAGCTTACGTAGCAGGGACCAAACCAGCTATCTCCAGAAGAGCAGCGGAAGCGGAAGATGACAACTTTGAAACTACAGCTTGACTATGTCCTGACGAGGAATATTCCAATATCGGACATTCGAAGATCTAGAGCTGTGTGGGATGTCGCATTCGATTCGGATCACCGTCCTGTTCTGTTGAACTTCACTGCGAGGATTCATGAGAGGAAACGAGGGGCTCAGCCTCTCCAGAGGATTGACATGACAAGTCTCAGAGATGAAGAGTGCAGAAGGAATTTTCGACAACGCGTTTCTATTCACATCGGAGTACGGACTAAGAAGAAACCTTTGCGACGCGGATTCGTTTGTCAAGTGCATCCAGGACGCTTCGAAAGAGGCGTTCCCGGTTGTACAGCCTAAGAAGAAGAAGTTCGCCTACGTCTCAGAAGAAACAACATCTACCTACAACAGAGTATGTGCTCTCCGAACTGCAGGAAACTTCGTGGAGAAGAAGCGTCTGAGGAGGAAGTTGCGTCGGCAGCTTCAAAGTGACCGCGAGCTAGAGTGGACGTGTAGAGCTAAGGAGTTCGAGAAGGCTTGGGAGGAGAAGAATTGGAGGAAAGCCTACACGTTGCTGCGACAGTATAGCGGGAAGATGAAGAGATGTTCTCCTGTCTTGAACACTACCAATGGAGTTGCAGTTGGTGATGCGATGCTGCCAATATGGAAGGATTACTTCAGTTCACTACTGAATCGTCCAGCGTCATCAGTACCTGAGCTCCCGCATGTTCAGAGAGCACATTACGATGTCAGTGAGGAACCGCCGACTGAGTCTGAAGTTTTGGATTGTCTCCGGAAAATGAAGAATGGAAAGGCAGGCGGAGATGACAACATCACTGCTGAGATGCTGAAAGCTCTTGCTCCGTCTGGGATTCGTGAAATGACCAACACCATCCGTGCTATATGGATGAGCGAAAGGATACCCGATTCGTGGAGACATGCGATCATCGTACCTCTTCACAAGAAGCTATCCGTCACGGATCCTAAGAACTACAGAGGAATCTCTCTACTTCGTGTCATGTACAAGGTTTTAGAACGTATCATTCTCGAGCGACTTATCAAACATCGTGAAGGAACGACCAGAGATGAGCAAGCCGGTTTTCGACCTGGAAGATCGACCATCGACCAAGTGTTCGTCGTGAGAAGAGTAATTGAATCGTGGCAGCGGTTTTCGAAGCCATTACAGCTTGCTTTTTTGGACTTTGAAGCCGCGTTCGACTTTCCTCATCGTGATCGATTGCTCAATGCTCTGCGAGCAGATGGAGTCCCTGAAAAGTATGTTCGGTTAATCGAGGACATGAACAAAGGAACAACAGCAGCAGTTCGTACACCTGTCGGATTTACGTCAGCTTTCGAGGTGAAAACAGGAGTAAGCGCAAGGAGCCGTTGCAGGACCTTTTCTTTTCAACTTCGCCGTTGATGACATCATGCGTAGAGTTGCAGAACAGTTTCCTGCGGATGTGATCCTAACACCATCAGGACGCTCCCTTGTCGACCTGGAGTACGCCGACGACATTGTGTTATTCGCTGAAAACAACGCAAAACTGCAAAGGATTGTGAACCTCGTTTCGAAGTATGCCGCAGCCTATGGACTTCGTCTTCGTCCCGACAAATGCAAGCAGATGTGGGTCTCTCAGAGGCCTTCTACGGGAGTTTGTGTGGACGGACAACGTATCGAACTACTGGACGATTTCTGTTATTTGGGCTGTTTGCTGAAGAACGATGGTAGTTATGCAGCGGATATTCGACAACGATGTGCGAAAGCTACGTCTGCATTTAATTCTCTAACCAAGTGTTTGTGGTCTACCACCATCGCGAAGGAAGTCAAGTTGCGCGTCTACCTATCCGCTATTCGCCCTATCATGATGTACGGATCGGAGACGTGGGCAGCACCGAAGACGCAGATGGAAAGGTTGGATTGCACGGAGAGGAAGCTTTTTAGGCGTTTGCTTGGATATTTCTGGCCGCGTGTATGCCATAACGAAGACCTTTGCAAGGAAATCGACGCAGTACATAAACGCTTGACACGAGGGAGGTGCCAGCATCTCCTAACGCCATCCCAAGCAGCAATGGAGAGTCGACTTCGACTGCTCGGGCATATACTAAGAAGGACGCCGGATCGTCTCGTACAACACGCTTTAAGAATGCTTCCAAATCCTGTCTGGAAACGGCCACCTGGGCGTAGGCGAAAGTTCTGGACTGATGTGGTTAAAGAGGATTTGAAGTCACTCGGCATCGAAAGACAGTTCAGGCGCGATGTTTCGTTTCGCAGGAAATGGAATAGTGACAGCTGGATGGAATCGTGGTTGAAGACTGTGGAAAATTGGGCAGGCTGACTACTAGGACCGCACACCTCGGTGAAGATGCGGAATGACCGCGTCAGGCAAAAGCCAACCGACTAAGTAAGTAAGTAAGTAAGTAATCTCAGCTGTGTCTCAGTCGTCGGAAGAATACACCGAAAAATACATCGCGTTGGCCGCTCGACACGCACGCCTACTGCGTCGGCGGAGAGTCTCAATCTGGCAGACTTGTGGTCCTGTAAACTGCGAAGGTCAGCCGATGTTCACGTCAACATCGTTATTCTCCAAAACAACTCATGTACCAAGATACCCTTCCAGAGATGAGCCACGCATTCGCCTCAAGTTCAAATGTTCAAAATCGTAAGCTGGACGTCCTTGAATGCTTGCTACCATGGCCTGTGTGAACAAGCCGAAGTTTCTTTTAAAATTCCTGTCCTCGCAGATGAGTCAAGTACTAGTCCGCCCCTTCTGGATAGGCTACACATTCGACATTCATTCAGACAAGTAGGCGGAAGCCCTTTGCATGTGTACTGGGGCTCACCAAATACTTGCAAGGTTAGCCAATGTTCCTCTCATCGTTCGTGCCCTCCGACACAGTTCTGAGACCCATACATCCCCATACAACTGCGCCACCCATTCTCTGCTAGCAACTGCCGCGAAAGTGCCCTGATAGTGCCGCTTCGGCTCCTACAGTCACCGAAGCTGCACTAAAGCGGACCCGCAGCGGCTTCGCAATCGGTAGGTGCGCCCTTACAAAAAAAGGACCGTCTGCAAGTAGCTCGATTGAGATTCATTCGTTTTACCACACCGGACAGTGCATCTTAGTCGACCCGGGTTCGCTAAAGCACCCACGCAGGGTCTAACACGGAGCCGCTGCGGTACTATCACGGCGATGTCGAGACGCTTTCGAGGCTCAAGACACTGCAACAGAATCGTCTCGACACAGTGATGATCGCGAATTCATCACGGCACAGTCGAAAGTCACGGTACTTTACCTGCCTTGTCGCGGCGAGTTTTCTCAGAGTTCGCCTTCCATTGAGCATCGTAGGATGGAGGTCCTCAAATGTTTACGGTTTCCGTTCTCGAATTAGTCTGACGCATGGACCAGGCGGCAGGCCGTGCGGGATTGGCGGTCCCACTGGAGAATGGGGTTACGAATCGCGCAGGGTGATCTACCGCCGCAGCCCCGTCCATTCATCAGACTAAAGTTATTGTGTGAACTCTACTTAATCCGAACAAAGACCTGCACGGACTAGCCAACGCTCCTGTAAGCAATCTAATCCTTACAGACGAGTCCTGTGCTCATCGTCCCTGTTGGCGTGAGCTATATGCTCGATTTCCACTCTGAACCGTGGTCTGGAGGTCTTCAGCCAATGTAGTACACCATAGTGTCATCTTTTCGAAAAAAATATTTCCCTAACTGTGTCGACGGCGACATAGCGCCTCTTAGGACTGCGCTACAAGTTCTCTCTCCGAAAACTCTATAAATCTACACAGAAACCCATCAATTCCTTTGGAAGTATCTTCAGGGCAAACTCGAAAGTGAACTGTCAAAGTCAGGCCACCTGAACATAGCATAATAGTTTGCCTAACAAGGGAAGTGTACAAAGCGTATGCCGGATCTGCGGAAGCGAATTGTATTATCAGTATCTCTCGAACATCTATAGTAAAACTGCGCAATACCCTGTCCCGAGTCGCAGGTTTCCAGAAGTTATGAGCATTTTTAAAATTTCGCGAAAAGGTAAGAGTCCCCATCAGAATTTTTCTGGGGTGTTTTGAAAAAATTTCGAATTCAGTTCAAAACTTGTATGTAAGGGTAATCAAGGAAGCTGAAAACGAATCTTGAATCTATTTGTCGAAATTCTGAGGTCTACTGTAGGTTACGGTATATAATACACCATTTATGGGGCACAACATACCTTAGTAGTTCGAAAATCGGAAAATGGACATCAGATTCGTACTCACCACCCCGAGAAACCCCCGCATACGAAATTTTGAATCAAATCTGAGACTTTGTTTAAACTACCGAATACCCATCATTACCTACCGTAATCTGTAGAAGATCGGCAAACGGACCTCAGATTCGGGTTGAGCTTTTTTCATTCAAATCTGGAACATTTTTTAGAGCGCTTCCAGAATCCGTAACTGATATAAGTAACCACTCAACCGAAAATCCGTAAAAGTCCAGAACGCTCTCAGTCTGCCCAAAGTTCGGAAAAATGTGCCTTTACCGAAACTTTGCTCAGTAGAGTTGTTTTCGGCGCTGAACACGTTTATGAGGTCCGTTTCCTGATTTTCGAAAGTTTACTCTGCGTTTTGGAAGGTACAAAAAGCACAAAGTACTACCGTCTTGAGCTTATAACATCTCGGAACCAGCAGCTTGGAGCGGAGTACTGCGCAGTTTTACTAAAGATGCCCACGAGATACCAGCAATACATTTCGTTTCCGCAAATCCGACATACGCTTTGTATACTTCTCTCGTAACAATGACGAGTGGCAGTTTTCTCAGCTCTATGTCCAAGCTTCTAGGGCCTTGAATCCATTCTTCAGCAATTTGATTCGCCGCATTACTCCTTCACCCTGGCGTGCAATTCCAAGCGATGAGCTGGTTGCAGTCAGCCAGATTAGATCAGATGTAATAAATGGGGCCATTCAGGGCATCAAATTCCATACTAATTAGCGCCTTCTAGCAATATTTCACACCAGAATCATCATCATTTACATAACTGGACACACATTCGTTACTTTTCCCCACAAGACATGCTATCCTCCGAATGCATCAACCATTTCCCACTCCCTCGCTCGACCTCATATCTCCCTATAATGAGGTCGGACGCTTTTTCAAAGCGGTTTAGTCGGGATTTCTGTGACGGGCCTAATCCAGACCAGCGTTGGACTGCCTCTGTATGCGTGAAGAGGCTGTGAATGGTCTCCTCACACACAGCGGGAGACTCACCGAAACGAGCTCACGCTCAAGGATACAGCCAACACCACCAGCAGCAGTGTATGCCGTGTGAGACGTGACGTGCCGCGCCACGCTTGACAGGTGCGTCAACTCCCGGATACGTATTCGCAGCCAGCCGTCAACTCGAACAAAGATGATTGTGGACGAAAAGGTGGCTAATACGGAGTTATCCGCGTGAGGGATTTCACAGAAGAACGAGATTCTCAAGCACGCACGCCAGGCTTTTTCTACGACAACCAATCGAACCCTCCTCCGCACTAACAGGCACGAAAATTCACGGAACTTCAGCAAGTCTTGTTTTGAATCTTTTCTCCTGGCTTGATTTTGGCTAGCCCAGAGCTCGCAAGGGAAGTTTTTAGACAGGTAAACGCATCTGCGAAAACGACTAGTATCGTTAGTGTCTCTCCTCGCTCAATAGTAAGACTGCGGAGTATTCCGCCCCGAGCTGCAGGTTTGACGAAGTTATGAGCATTTTTCAAGCTTCGCGTAAAGGCAAGGCATTTTTTGCGAGATTCAAGAAATCTTCTCGGATTTCGCTCATAACTTGTATGTAGGGGTAATCTGTGGGTGGTGAACACGAATCTGGAGTCCATTTGTCGAAAGTCTGAGGTTTACTGTAGGTTACGGTAGGTAACATGTCATTTAGGGGGCAAAAGCCACCTTAGTGTTGAAAATCGACAAACGGACGCTTAATTCGTATTCTCCACCCCGAATAACCCCCGTATACAAATTTTGAGTAAAATCTGAGATTTTGACCAAACTACCGAATACCCACCGTAATCTGCAAAAAAAAAGATAAACGGACTTCGAATTCATGTTCAGCACTACAAATAGCCCTCAGAGAATGATTTTGAGAAACATCTATCATAGAAATTCGGGAATCTCAAAAGTGGCGTTTTTCCCTCGAAACTTTTCCCGGTTGGAAATCTTTGAACTAAATTAGCCGAATACTTTGGAAAATCTACTAATAAACCACAGATTCGTGTTCAGCGCCCCAAAAAACCCTCCTAGGAAAATTTTAAGTCAAATCTGGAACATTTTTCTAAAACGCTGTCGGTCTGGACGATGTATGGAAAATGTGCCTTCACCGAAACTTTAGTTGTTTTTGTTTGTTTAGTTGTTTTCTCAGGGGGGGGGTAGTTTTGGGCGCTGAACACATTTATGAGGTCCGTTTCTGGATTTTCCAAAGACTAATGCACTTTTTGGAAAGTGCAAAAAGCATGAAAAACGACCTTTTTAGGCTTGTAACTTCCTGGAACCTGCAGCTCGAGGCGCAGTTACCGTATTTTCTCTTTTAGAAGTACATGTACTTCTAATACTCAGACCCCTGTTTTATATGTACTTCTATTAGAGGTGTACTTCAAATAGAGGCTGTACTTCTAATTCTCAGCCCTCTCTTTTTGGTGTACTTCTAATAGATGGTGTACTTCTATTATTCGGCGCAATTTTTTGAATTTCCAATGGTAGACTCTTCACATTTCTTCATTTCCAGTATAACACCAAAAACTTGCATATGATAAAATTTCAGACTAGGCTCAATCGAATTGATGCTTCCACAATCTCTGATATCATATATTCACACCTTTCGCAAGTTAATTTCTTTCAAAAAATGTATAAGTTCGTTTTCGATTTTGTTGACACGTGCTCCATCGACTTGTTAGGCTTAAAAACAATTCAAACAACGATGAACATCATCGGTGACTTTCCACATTGAAATGATAGGCGAGGAGGATTCTAGGCTCCCAATGTCGAAAAAACTGTAGAAAACGAGCCAGGAGCGGCAAAATAACGGCTGCGAACAAGCGTTTTGGTGTCCCAGAACAGCCCGGTGCCCCATTTCCGCCCCCTCGATGTGAACAAATGAAGACTCAGATTACAGGAATGATCAAGTCGAGGAAGTGCTGATAAGTGAGCTGATCGCTTGATTGCACTGACAGGCATCATCTTTCATAGCGGTCAATCCCTCCACGCTCAAAAATCAACGTAAACAAGGGAGTGCCTATTTTGGCTCAAAAACGCGTCTTTTGCGTGCTTTTTAAATATTCCTTGCCATACAGGGCACCAGACCTTCCGTAAACCAAAGTGATATCGGAAGTGAAATTTATGGTGAACACTGCCTTTAACTGATCGCCTTTCGAGCCGTCCAGAGCGACTGAAAAGCGCGGTTCTTGAACGACCTGACTACAGCTTTTCTAGAAGCGAGTTCTTTGCGTCCACAATCCACTATAGGTAAAGTCTACCATTGGTGGTTTCTGATTTCCTCGTCGTATAAGCGATTTATCTACATAAATGACCCAATGTTCGTAACGCTGGGAAATCTTGGTTTTTCAAGCACCGCTAAAGTCAACGTCTAGGGCCAAAACAAGTCGACTTTGATCGACTAAATCCCAATTTAACAAAAATGAGAAAAATATTTGTAAAGAACCTAAATGAACTCAGTGCATTTGACGCGAATAATACCAATGTCGAACTTTAACTCTGCGTTTTTTTCTGGTCATTTTAAATTCGCTGAGGTTTCATCGTAAGTAGTCCCATACAAGCAATCTTTGACCAAGAAATGGATGGCCGATAGTTTTCTTGTGAATATTCAAACCTCACAATATTGAAAAAAATCTAGGGCAAACTGGTCTCTCTCAAATGCCACATTCGTGTTGCCAATCACTTACCCAAGTACCGGGGGTCCACTCCGAAAAGAGGTGTACTTCTAAAAGAGGTGTACTTCAAATAGAGGGTGTACTTCTAATACTCATACTACTATTTTATATGTACTTCTATTAGAGGTGTACTTCAAATAGAGGTGTACTTATAATAGAGGAAATACGGTATACTATTGAGCCACAGCAGATACTAACGATACTAGTCGTTTTGGCAGATGCGTTTACCACTCTAAACAAATCCCTTGTCAGTTCAACAGCTGCGGTAGGCATAGTAGGATCTTCATCCTTGTAACCTCTAAAAAAGAAAGATGCACCGTAGTTGGCCTAAAGTCGCAAATTTGACCAAAGCTCTATCCAGAAGGGTTCCATAGGGTGATAGTTCCCTAGAGCATAATTTCGCTAAATGTCCTCTTTAGTAGCCGTATATTTCATGGAAACGAACAAGTTTCACATTTTAATTCACAGAATTTAAAATTGTCTTACTCACTAGATATATGAAATTCATCAAGCTATGCCGGCTAAAAATGGATTACTCCGCAGAAAAAATCTCCAAAAATTGAGAGCATCAAAATTGTGTCAACTCTCCATTCGAAAACTTTCAGAACTGTCAAAGACCTAGGAGACGGAAATTCTGCACTTTCTTATCGTCACATCAAATAACCCAAATGCGCGCGATGCCTGACCGAAAAATGCTTGCCGATTTCCCAATTTGAAGTCAAAAAAAAATTAATGACACAATTTCAGGTTCTCAGTCCCTATTACGTACAATATATGCTACTTGACGCCAAGAAAAAAGCGTGTAGAATTCTCAGCACTACTCTATTTTCTCAAGTAGGAACACATCGAAACAAATGTCCAGTGCGTAGAGTTGGGTACCGAACATGGATATAGAGTCCGTTTCTCCAAACTACGGTAAGCGTACCGTAGTATCGTGAAAGTCTCCATCGTGATTCATAGATTACAATAAACAGATATTCCAAAGACAATATAATAAATCAATAAATATTAGAATAAACAGTAAAAAGTAATAAATTTATCATAAATCAAAAGAGAAATCCCCGAAAAGTTGAAGGAGAAACTCCCAAAATTTGAAATTTAAAACTATAGATTGGAATTTAAAAAAAAAACCTGCCCACAAGTGATCTGCTGCTGAGCACGAATCCAATATCCTTTTCACGATTCTCAAAACACTATGTACGGCAAGTTGCGCTAGACACGTGAACGACATAATACCTACCTAAAACACCCTAAACCATTCAAAATCGAGAGAAGACATCGGACTCGTGATGCGCACTCTAAAGAACACCTCTGGGCCAATTATCAGTCAAATCTAAAATTTCAGGCGAGCCACCGTAGATCTACCGTAACTTTCCGATGATCAAAACAGACCGATGAAGGTTATGAACGGTGATCAAAGAATGTTCTACAAATAACTTAACCCAACTTCCTAATAGAAAAGAGGCGAAACCCTTTATAAACGAAGACTACACTTAAAATGGAAAGTCAAAGAAGATTTCACAGTATTCGCATCGTAATTTGACGCAGGTGTTCTTTGGCGCATCGCCAGATAATCCGATACCCCTTTTTCGGTTACGAAACGATTGAGGCAGGCTAAACGGATTTATGTACTGCCACACAGCTACCGTCACTGACAATAACCCATCCAAAATCGGGAAATGAGCATCTAATTCATGATATGCACCCACAAAGATTCCCTCAATGCAAAGTTATAGTCTAATCTGGGATTTTAGACGAAATGCCATGTAGCAGGTTGTTCAATAAGTTTTGTCGTTCGATAAGAGATGGCGTTGCTACAAGCCCAATTTTTTTTCCGTTTTGTTGGTACACTCTTCATATGAACGTATGTGAGGTTTCATTTCAATCTGTCAATTCATTCTTTGTTTACAAACCATTTAGTGTCGCCCTGTCACAGCAATGGAAAAAATTGAATAACGTGCCGTGATGAAATTCTTATTTTTGGAAGGTTTAGCACCAAAAGAAAATTACAAACAAATGTTAAAAGTGTATAATGATTGTTCACCTACAATTAGAACAGTAGAAAGATGGGTTGCCGAATTTAAAAGTGGTCGTACAAGCCTTGAAGACGATCCACGTGAAGAGCGTCCAAAAAGCGCATCAACACCAGAAATCATAGCCAAAATACAGGATATGGTTTTGGAGAATCGTCGATTGACTGAGAGGGATTCAGTAGAGGCTCTACACATCTCATTAGGCAGTGTGAGCCATATTTTAGGTGAAAGTTTGGGTTTTATAAAGCTGTGTGCACAATGGGTGCCGCATTCGCTAACAATGGAACAAAAACACATTCGAATTCGACTTTTTCAACAGCATTTGGAGCGTTTTAAAAAGGATAAAATGGATTTTGTGCGTCGATTCATCACTATGAATGGGAATTGGATTTTTCTTTTTTTTTTGGATGTATTTTTTTGTTTTTTATTCTAGTGTATTAATGTTCAGGCAGATTATACTGAATAATAAAGTGTATTTTGAACCATAAAATTGTGATTTTCGTATCGAACGACAAAACTTATTGAACAACCTGGTATTACGCGAAACAGTAACCGCCAGGGTTGAGCAAGGTTGCAACTCGGCGCAACGGGGGTCGTAAAAAATTTAGATAACTTTCGAAGAAGTTTGGGAGGAGGGGGGCTCGTGAAATTTTGGAAAAAAAAAAGCATTTTCTCCACACCACTGAGTAGGCCGAACTGAGGTAGACTCTGTTTCCTTCCATGTGAACACATGTTTTCGGTTATCATAGCGCGGAGCGGTGGCTTTTTCGTCGAAACCTCCTTATCTCTAGTTATATTTCATCGAAGCCCAACGCTCCGCTGCCGGTGATAATCGAAATCAACAGGTCACTATGGATGTACCAGAGGTTACTAATAGTTGTCTTTTATTACCGCAAGTTTGAAATTTTTTTTCAGATTTGTCACTCAAAAAGGCTGAAGCCAATTCTGCATCTTGGGAGGGGGGGTCGTGAATTTTTTTTCAAAATTATGGTCAACAGGGGGGGGGTCGTAGCTATGCCGAAAAATGCCGCAACGGCCTGCTCAAACTTGGTAACCGCTTGAATCTGAGTTCATTTATTCTACTGAATTGTCGAAGCCTTTTCAAATTACTTTCCTCAATCCTGTCGGAGACCTCAATCAAACTACTGTGTGTCTACTTTAATCTTCCGATAAACCGGAAACGGACCTTATATTCATGTTCAGCACCCTCAAGTCATACCCTGGACGACATTTGAGCGGCATTTTGGTACTGCGCCGAGAAATCAAATCCCTACACTACCCAACATCTACCTGAGTACATACTTACTCAATCGAGTGCTCCCACGCCTTCACAATGGGTATCGTCTATTCAAAAGACCCGTTCGTCGTCGTCGCCGTCGGGGCGAACCATTTCATCAAAGAGCTGTTTTTCATCGCCTCTTCAGGAGGAAATGATTCAACACACACACACACGCGTTCTCGCGACGCCACCCCCATGATGGCTGGCTGGTGGTCAGCCTTCTCCACTCAACATAACTTAACTTAAACTGACAAACACA